>JAXIUT010000001.1:8637321-8661410 GCA_035586675.1 Eurytoma californica
GAGAGAGAGAGAGAGAGAGAGAGAGAGAGAGAGAGAGAGAGAGAGAGAGAGAGAGAGAGAGAGACAGAGAGAGAGAGTACAAGAAAAAGAAAGAGAAAGATAGAGTGAGTAAATGAGTGAGAGAGAAATAAAGATAGCGCAAGAGAGAGTGAGAGTGTGAGTGATTGAGTAAGAGAGAAATAAAGATAGCACAAGAGATAGAAAAAGAGTCAGTGAGAATGAGAGAGAGGGAGCCTGAAATCCGCAACGCGGAATAATGGAGTCACCACGGCAGAGTGCAGAAGGGAGAGAGAATCGAATTAGCCGAGTTTGCCTTTTCTTCGCGATCTCATCCTCCTAAGTGCGGATTTTCTTTCCGGGACACGCGGAATTTCTAATGGCACCCCGGTGAATCGCCGTCTCGGTGCTGAGCGCCTTATATACTCCGTCCTCGTCTCATTTTGCGCTTCCTTCTCTCTCTCTCTCTCTCTCTCTCTCTCTCTCTTTCTCTCTCTCTCTCTCTTATGTTCGCTGCGTCAAAGACAGGGGGATTGTGTTTTCGCTTCTTTCATACCCTTTTTCTTTGCCGGTGCGCGCCCGGGGATTTTTCGCTCACAAAAGAATTCTTATTGAATTTCCCGGTCCTTTGGCCGCTGCGCCGCGATATTGAAGCGCACACCGAGGTAGGCGATGCGCCGTCCTATATCGAACCCGAGAGGTTCGGGATATTTGCTGAATCGAACCGAAACCGACTGAAGGAAATTATGATGCGTTATTATCTTGTTATGGATTGAAAACGTCGAGAGAATGAAAATTTTTTGAAAGAATTGAAAAGCTTCTTTTTGAAATAAAAATGGTTCTAACTTGGTATGAATTGTATTGTTCTCTTTTTTCATATAATTATACGTAAAAATTTTAAATGTATTATAACTCGTTTGATTCTTTAGTATACTCCATTTACTATCGAAAAAAAGTAGATAAAAAAAATGTTGTTACTTTTTAATCAAAATCAGACATTTAGACTGTACAATCTACAATAAAAAATGTATAGATCACGTTTAAAATTACGAGACATTTTTTTAAAATGTACAAACCAGAAGAAAAATGTTTGTAGCGCAAAAGCGAATTTTGATTGAGCCGTGGCGCGACGGAAAACACAGGCGGCCAAGCAACGAGTCGGACACATCGAATCACAGCAGCTGAGCAAATACAAGCCGATAGGCGCGCAGCCTCGTCGCCGGGCAATTTTCATGTAAATCCGAGTCGCTCTTTTCGCTCGGTGCTTCGGAATTTCGCCGCGCCGAGGCGAGCGAGCCCTCGGAGAAACCAATTTTCATGTAAATTCAATTGCACTTTGTCAAATCTCGTTACTCGAAAAATTGCGCCAAGCTCCGCCCTCCGGCTCCGGAAAGAAAGAAAAAAAAAGCGAACTCTTCCTTCCAAAGCGCGCGGGCGCAGAAAAGGAAAACAAACGTTACGCGCGATCGAGCCCCCCTCGCGCGCCAAAATGAAATTCCCCGGCCCCGGCTTCCTCGGGCCGAGAGGGGTCAAGGAGGGAGGCGGGGGAAAAGAAATGTTACCCGATTAACAAATCGGCTCGATAGGTCGATAAAACGAATTTTCCGCCTGGCGCTACTCGAGGGAAGCGACTAAACCACTCGTCTGTGCTTGTCTGTTTCAGAAATCATTGGAGGTGACGGATCCGCCAACACAAGCTCGCCGGGCAACAAGAGACGCGGCTTCAGTGGGTAAGTCTCAATCTTCGTACACTTTTTGTTCTATTTTTCTTTTTTTTTTTTCACTTTCACGTATACTTACGTTCGGGGAGGGATTTGCCGCGCTATTTTTAAGAGGAGGCGCGCTTCATATCGAATTTTCGCCGACGGGGGAAAGGGAGATCGTTCGGCGCGGGTCTCCCCCCGTTTTTTTTCCTCTCTCTAAAGGCGCTCGGCGCAAATTTGAAGTGCGCGGAATTAGGTTAAGGCGGTCTTTGTTTTAGCGCGACTCGTTTTCCTGAAACTGCTGCATCATTGAGGCTCCGAATTATGCAGATGCAGGACGTCCGGGGATTTAAATTTAGTTGCATTCGCGAGCGATTATTTATTTCCTCTTTTATAATTTATTAGGATTCATTCTTAAGCTTTTAAAAAGTTTCTTTGCAATCGCATTTTAATCATCATTAAATTATAATTATTATAATTTAGAATTTCGAATAGTTACAGTAATTATTATTTGAATAATCGATTTTGCGTGTAATCAGTGTAACTACCAGTAATCCATTTTATAATCAGTAGAAATAGCGATTCGTGTATACCTAAACATTAAATATCTAACAGACATTATATGAGTCATTAAATAAAGTATTTTATTCGAATATTATTTCGTATTTTACCGTCAGGTGGACCCCTCTTCAGACTCGATTTTATTAGGCATTCATTTCTCGCACTTGTTTATTATTTAATTAATCATCGTAGTGTTCGATAATAAAAAGATGCGTTAGTTTATTATATCACAACAATTAAGTGATATAAAAATCACTGTCAAAAAAGCAAACAATAAAATGCATTAAAACCAAATATAAATTTTTTAAAACTCCACATTTCTGACGGCTTAAACGGCGACTAAAGCATACTTCGTGTAAGTGAAAAAAAGAAATTTGCATCTCGCCTCTCTTGCTGTAGAATTCCGTTAGAAAATTAAATAATTCAATTCTGCGCATAATCATCGATAAAAGGGCGGGCTCATCTTAAACCTTTAGAGCTCGACCTCGATCCATCGGCGGAGCGGCCGCGAGAGATGAAAAAGGCTACTTTGACTTTAAAATGAAATTGCGCGGGAGAGGAGGAAAAAAAAAAGCCATCGGCCTTAGAGTCGGCCCTAAAAGAGAGACGAGTGCACACAAAACGCCGAGATAGTGACTTATCCCCCGCGCGCCAAATTGGACGGGCCGTCGGCGATTAAATTCCGGTCTTATTTATAGGTGAGCGAGAGGAGGAAAAAGGCGGGGCCCCGGTAATCGGCCGAAAAAGAAACGCCGGAAATATTTGTTGTACGAGTTCGAATGTATGCTCGCGGGATTCTATTAATGGCGGCCCCTGAGAAGAGAAAAGTCCGGCGCCGATGTTTACACGGATATATAGGCGCGCTTCGGCTCCTTACTTATTGAAAGTCTCGGAGTACCCTCCCTGTAACTGATAATTTTTTCTCTCTCTCTCTCTCTTTTTTGCGCCACTGTACGAAAGTTTTGGAGGAGGATAAATATTTATGAAAGGAAGGGGATCGCCCGGCCGGTGCTACATTTTATCGCGAATCGGGTATTAAAATTAAAATTTCACTATACGCCGGTGTGAAAAAGCTGCCTTTTTTAGATTCGTACTGCAGGAGAATATATCCTGATTTTAGTGTCGTTATGTTTAATTTTTTATGGAGCTTGGGAGATAAAATATTTACGGAGTAGAATATAATCCTGTAGTAGCCTTGACGTCATCATCTAAAAATTCGGCCTAGATAATGACGTAAAAAGCAGCGTCAATTATTTAACCTATATTTAAAGTAAAAGAGCAAATTATTCATGATAAAAGTTCAAATTTTAAACGATTTAAAAAATGTTTACCATTGTAGTCTCATGACGTCATTGAGTACAAAAAACTACAGAATGACGTAAAGTAAACAAGAATCTGTAGAATTCACATATTTTTTTATAAAAAAAATATTGAAATGATCAATTCCATCAACTTCAGGATGAAAATAAAATAAAAATTGAAAAAATCCATTTGCATCTCAACTGTTAACTGGAGTGCATCAAACGAAAAGCTCGCGGAGGGGTAAAAAATTATAGCCGTGAAAATTCTGGAGCTTCCGCGAGAAAGGAAGAAAAAAAAGTATCAAAGAAAAGGCTTTTCTTCCGTGCAATCTCGCGCGCAAAGTGGATGAAAGGCGAAAAGAAGAAAGAGGAAAAAAAAACAGTAGGCGCTTAAAAAAAAAGTCATCTTCAAATTACCCGCGCGGCTCGGCCGATCGATGAGTCGGTTTTTTTTCCCGCTCACGCGACTTCAGCCCACTCGGCTTTTTTGCCTTATTTATTTTACGGCAGAGCGAACTCTTGAAAAAAAATTCGCGACGCGTAAGTATTTCCTAACGAGCGTAATTTTTTTTTTTCTACGGTTATATACCGACGTTAATTTCCGCGCGAGTGTCCTTTGAAAGCCATCGACTTAATCGTCGTACCGATCCGGGCTCTCTTTAATGAGCTTCGCGAAATTTGAATGTTACGAGCTTGTTACACAACGAGCTTTTGAGAAATTTAGTATTTTTACAGGTGAAAGGGATAATTTCGTTTTTTTTTAGAGAGAAAATGATTCGTTCGAATGGATTAACGGTCTTCCTTTTCCAGTCTTAATTATCTTTTCATCTCTGCGAGGCTTCGGTCTTTTTTTATAACCAATTTCCGCTCCCGTGTAAAAGTTTCATGAACGAAGCCTTAGATCATAAAATTTGATAAGCCGTATTCAGCAAATTTATTACTTTTTTTCATAAAAAAATACTTTTTGTATACGTATATCGATAAAAGCTTTTCATTCTCATAAAAGAAAAAAATATTTCCTGAATATTCGTTCAACAAATTCATTTAGAATATTTATTTAAATGAATATGTATTATTATTCTAAAACGAATGTGTGTTTATGCTCGGGCTTCTATACATATTTTCAATTGACATTTTCTTTTTTATGATTTAAATTGTAAAGCAAATATTTTTATTTAGGTTCTTTTTTTCAAAGTTATACATATTTCGATTAAAAAAGTTCACCGTGTACTATTGATATAACAAATTACAAAAAAAAAAATAATTTGTTTATTTATTAATCGCAATGCTTGCTTTCATATAAAATTTTGACGAAAAATATTATTCCTTTCACATTCGACCCACTTTAATAAAAAAAAGAAAATTGCGTTTTCAACAGAGTACAAACAGCAGTCACAAAATAATGTAATAACAAAATAAATTCAATAAATTGAGTCACAGAATCCGTTGACAGCCTCATGACTCTAATCCGAGAATTCAAAGCAAAACAAAACGAAGTGTTAAAATAAATACTCCCCCCGATATCTCCCTCGCTTTCAATCGCACTCGGAGCCGCCTCCTCTATACGTCAGATCGAAAAAATCCCCCAATCAACGGGTGACAAACGCCGGGTCGCTGGTGCTAGACCCGACGCGTCGAGCGTCACACGGCGCATCACGAAAATACACGGGAGGCTTCCTTCGGGCGAGAGAGCGACGTCCCGACGCTTTTAGAAGCCGCGAGGGCCACGGTCGCCCGTCGCTCGCCTGCGCACTTGGCATGCCCGTCACGCGGAAACTTGGCCGCGCCTCGGCAAACTCTCTCTTTCTCTCTCTTTCTCTCCCTTTCGCACTATTTCTCTCTCGCACTTATCTCTCTCTCTTTTACGAACACGGTGAGAGTGATTTGATAAAAATTACTATTTTTCTAGTAATCTTGGAATCAAGTAATCTGATTAGTAAAAATTACCAACAAACATTGTAAAATATACTCAGAAAAGTCATCATTTTTACCACGTTGTTAGTAATTTTAATAGTTGTGAGATGTTAGTCATCTGATTTGGTGATTAGCAACTACGTTGTAATTTTTACAAAAAAAACGAGAGTAATTTTTATTGAACCATCCTCTCTGAGCACTATCTTTCTCGTTTGCACTATATATCGCTCATTCTCTCTCACTTACAAACTCACCCACACCCACACATCCACACACTCACCATCTCTCTCTCTCGCACTCTTCCTCTCTCTCTCTCTCTCTCCCGTACTCTTCCCCTCTCTCTCCCGTACTCTTCCTCTCTCTCTCTCTCTCTCTCTCTCTCTCTCTCTCTCTCTCTTATTTCTCCTCTTAGACGAAGTTTCGGTTGAGAGCGCGGGGTCGGGCCGATCGCCGCCCCAATTACCGTCGGACCCCGATAGTTTCGCGCGGAGTTATACCGCCGTCGAATTAGACGCGCTGTCCCCCGTCCGTTCTTTTTTGCGTCAGTTACTACGGCCTTGGGTCGGGGCGTCATCTGCGGAGGACTGCTCTTTGAAATTGATAGGGGAGCGGCTTTGCGAATGGGATATACGGTGCTCGTAATTTTTTGGTAACAGCACGCGCCGCGTCGTCGACGCGATTTCACGGCTTATTTGATTGGTCGGAAAATTTATCGCGACTGTCGTGTTAATAGTCGTGAGATCGCCAAATAAACGCGAAAACTTGTTAAGTTCATAAAACAATTAGTTGGTTTAGTCCTTCAGGTAGAACGTAAATATATTTTCTGTTAATAAAAAAATCATTTTTTTTTCTACCGTGAATTTTCAATTCTGAGTGTGAAAATCTACAATTTACGTAAATTATGGTTTTTATTAAATCCGTTTTTATTAATTTTTTTACTAAAAAAATAATTTATAAGGTAATCTACTATAAATTTTAATGTTTCATCGGAACTCCGGCAGAGCATGCCTCAATCCCATAGAACATTTATCGCGCGAAAAAAAAACTTCGATACATCGCAATCCGCCCTTTGAAAATCCAATTTATCCAACATCCTCGAAATCGCGGAAATGGAAATTTCCGGCGAGCGACTTCCTTCGTGTATACCGATCAATTTTTCTTTACCTTATTTGTCGTGCTTCCGGAGCGTAACGTTGCAAAAACGAAGGCAATCCGGGCGCGCGCGCACTCCACGGAAGAACGGCTTAACCGCTCCATCGATTCATTCAAATTAAAACAAACAACCGCACGTCTGAATCAAATTTTCCCGGCATTTCTCCCACCCCCGCGACTACCGCTATCCGTCCGGCCAGCGCCGGGATGATTTAAGCGCACCTCGAATAACGGACGAGCTTTTGCTGCTGAGGGGGGGATAGATCCATAAAAATACCGGGGCGCTCGCCGTGAAGACGGGAAACGGGTGAAAAAAGTTCGTTCGGTCCTTTTGCGAGAGCTGAAATATGGCGGAGCTTTAATAGAGCTGGCGAATTTTACGAGTTGGCCCGACGCTCGGCTGTTGGCCGGCGTCGCGGATGAGTTTTCAGTTAGCGAAGTTGTGCCTGATAGACGCTTTTTGCCCTCTCTCGTTCGAACTTTTTTCATACTTTGTTTTTTAATCGATGGGCGATTTAAGAAAAGTTTCCGCACTTTTTTTTTCGCTCGAGGTAATATGTCCGATACTTGTTTCTTTTTTTTGCGCAACAATTAGGTCGAGTCGAGCTCTCCGCTTGTAGGAACTTTGCTTTTATTTAAAGGGTGTAATTGTACTGATTTGTTTCCGTTGGGGTTGGTCTGAATAAAAAAAAATCTTTAAATTAGTGTCCTAATTACTAATTTCAAAGTTCTAAATGATTTTTCTTGTGAAAGGCAAACTTTTTATTAGCCCGTGAATTTTACAGTAGTATAGCTGTTACAAGCTTTGTAGTGCAACTGCTACTGATTGCAGGTTGTAAATAAAATTATAAGTCTTGAATGAAGTAAAACTTAACTCAGTCTTATTTAAGTAAATCTGTTACATACAAAACTGTAAAATACGTATATTATATTTTATACAATTTGTGCAATTAGTTTATAAATATTTTAAACATGCTTCTAAATAAACAAAACATTTAAAGATAAAGTGTACTAATTAATTCTCTTGCAAAGAAAAGCGCACTTCAATTTTTTAAAATGAAAACTAGCGCAATTCGAAACTACTACAAAGACAAACATATCATATCGCATTATAAGTGTTTTTTCCGCGGGAATTTACTATATAACTTTCGTCGGTAAAATGAAACGTTATTTATTCGTATTCATGTAACGATTCATCGTACAACCTACTGCAATCCGCGTCAAAGCCGCCTTAAAGCTTGTTTAATACACGTAATTAAGTTTTATTTAAAGTAATTTTTCTTATACACGATGAATTAACGAGCATCCGAAATTTTCAGGCGTAAGTGGCTGCCGCCGCCGTTGCGGAAGCTGAGCCAGAGCAAGGTGGACAAGTCGTCGGCGACGTCGGACCGGCCGCCGCCCCCGCCGCCCCCGCCGCCGCCCTCGTCGACGAAGAAGAGCGGCCTGGACAAGCTGTTCAAGCTGCCGACCTCGGGCTCGAGCGACAAGTCGCAGGCGTCGAGCGCCGCCACGACCCCCCAGCCGACGCCCGTCGCGAGCTCGGCGACGGCCTCGCGCCAGAGCAGCGGCGAGGAGGAGGCCGCGCAGACCGCCGCGGCCGGCGGCGACGCGCCCTCCGTCGCCCAGGCCGAGCAGAACGGCGCCGAGGACGCCGAGGACGAGCAGCCCGAGCTGCCGCCGCCCATGAAGCCCATCACCGAGTCCATCCTCGTGGCAGGCGCGCCCACCGGGGTCAGCGCCGGCGACGAGCTGCCCAATCTGGTGAGTCGCCCTTGCCCGGCGATCGATCGAGCCGCTGCTCTCGGAATGCGAAAAACCACTCACGAGAGAAAAACAACTCGATTCGAGTTTTCGTTTTTTTATCAACGAGCTTGGAGGGGCTCAATTTTATCTATACACTCTCTAAATCTCATTCAGTGAAATTTCACTAATTTTCAGTGAATTTCAGCGAATTTCACTAATTTTCAGTTAATTTCAGCAAATTTTACTAATTTTCAGCGAATTTCACTAATTTTCAGTGAATTTCAGCGAATTTCACTGATTTTCCAGTTCAGATCAGAACACTATCACTAGTTTGCCCCGATCTGAACTGAAACTTAGTGAAATTCCACTGAATGAGATTTAGAGAGCACGAGGAGATATTTTCAATGAAATATACAAAACTAACCGTATAAAAATTACGAGACGAACCACAATGAGGGACTGTGTGTCTTTTGATTCATTAGTATGACACCGTGAAGGAAGTGTCACTGATTGTGACTAGTAAAATTTACTTCGTCTTTATCAATTATTCCTTGTTCCACCAAACGTCCTACATTTGTGGGTCAAGCTCGTAATTTTTGCTAGAAAATTCTATCCGTGTAGTACAATGTGATTTTTCACTGGTGTCGAGTGTTTTTTCCGATTCTTGGCTCTTTCGTATTGCGAGTAACGAATTCGGCGAGCGATTTCGAAATCGAGTTCGAGATGGGATGCGAAATACGATGGATTCTCGAACGCTGAAGTCATTTTTTAAAAATTCCTCGCATGCCCTATCGTCATAAATGCGATTCAACCATTAGCGATTTTAACGACAAAGATTCGAGATTTCTCGAGAGATTTCTATAAGATTGTTCTTTAAAATTGTTGGTAAAGGAATATTAATTTCAAAGAAAGATTGAATTAGTGAAAATCCAATAGAATTGTAGAAATTTTACAAAGATTTAGTGAAAATATTATTGTAATAATTAGTAATTAATGGAGTGTTTATCACTCGTTTTATTGCGTTTTTATGACTTCGGCTATAGTGGATTTGTCTTCGAGGAATATTGTACCTAAAAATGTGAAAGGTTACCGTGAATTTTTAAGTTTTGTTATTTTCACTGAAAGGATTGTAGCTGATTTATAATCAAAAGATGAAAAAAGTTTAATATAGATTTTGATTACTTGGTATTATAATAAATTCCAAAGTTTATGTAGAAATTTGTTCAGGTTTCGACGGTGTTTGAATCTGTATTTAAAATTATTTTTGTGTTCAAAATTCGTGTCTGAATTCTGAAATAGTCTACTATGCAAAAAAGTCACAGTTTAATTTGTTATTTATAGGTTCTGAATAAATCATTAAATATTAACTCACAAATTCTTAAAATATTTCGAAGACATCAGTAATTACAAAGATAAGTAGTTTGAGAGATACTTAAAAACGTTTAGACTTTTGTCACTGAAGTAGGAAATCATTAAAATCCTATTACCTCTCAGTTCTCGAAACCAAATCTATTCCAAGCTTTTTAAACAGAATCTAATATCCTCACGTTTATTATTCATTAGTTATACTCTCTCTACATTTCTTCCAGTGAAAAATACCGGTGTGCACAGTAAATTCAGTGATACGTCCGCAACTAACGCCGGCACAATCGATCTTATTTCTAGTCGATTTTCCAAAGCTCTTCAATCCGTCCAAAGTACAAAACACACAATTCAATTCACCGTACAAAAAAAACTTAAAGTCCAAGTATATTCCATTATACCGCGAAAAAAAGGTGCGAAAAATTCATTACGCACCTCGGTTCCTCGAAGGCAGCCATCGCAAGACGCGCGCCTGCCGAGTGTTTGCTTCGCCAGCGAGGCGGCTCGCCCGTGGGAATTATCGCCGAAAGTGCCGCGATAATCCGCGCCTCGATAACACCGCCCGGTACGCGGCTTACGGCCGCAGTCGTCCGCGGGGGCGCCTCGTGCGCGCACCCACCAACACGCTTAACGCATACGGTTAGTAGTACAAGGTACCTTTTGTTCCGACAGACGAGCGAAGGTGCGATGAAGCCGCTCGACGCCGCCAGCGCCGACATCGCCGAGATCGAGCAGATCGTCAAGGAGCGAATGGTGAGTGCTCATTATCTCTGCTTTTATTGACCGTGTAGATAGGGTTTATCGCGGGCCCCGGAGTGGCTTCGCGCGGATGGCACTTAATTTATTTGCTCTTAGTTTACAAAAGAGGCGCGTGATGGCTGAAGGTGGGTGACGTTATGTGCAGATTTTTCGCGAGGTTGATCGATATTTTCAAGTGCTCCAGGTGTGCCGCGGATTTGAAATGCGTCGTCTTGGTATCCGCTTTTATTTTATTTATCGTATAGTGTAAAATGTTAATCGACATTTTTTTATTAATTTTAATTTTCTGATAAGATTCATATTGGCGATATCAAAAAAATTTCGCGATATTTTACTTTTACGGTAATTAAGCTCTACGAGTCAGCTGTTACTTTAGATTAATTAAGTTTTAAAACATGAAGACACTAAGTTGATGAGTAATTCGTCGTCTGCAAAATTTGAATTGATATACATTTTATCATTTTATTGGATTACGGTTAATCAGCTATTTTAAGTAATCACGTAACGCTAAAAAAATATGTCATCCAAATTAGTCAGTAAATGGTTTGTTTATTAAAGAAACATTCTAAACGTTTCATTAAAAAAAATATAGAAAAAAATATCTCAATGATTCATTTACTATAATAATCTACTTGCACTCCAATATATTGACTCGAAAAGATCAAATAAATTGCCATCGTCTCCACAAATAAAACATTATGAAGAAAATAAATTGCAATATTTCCGTTCCGTTTTTAAATGGTTTTTAAATTAACTTTAAATAAAGTAACTTTGACCGAAAGAATATGTTTCTTTGTTATTTTGACATCTGTATTATTTATATAAAGTATATAAATCTGTATTATTTATATAATTATGTACTGAAGGTTTTTTTCTTCAACGATAAAGATTAGAAGTCCTTAATACACAATTATGAAAGAGTGAAAAAACTTTGATAAAAAAATTCAGTCACCTAATCTTGATTGTCTCAATCTTCACTCAATTCGTGAAGTTTCAGTCTTTCACATTATTACCCATTATGGTAATTTTTATAAAATTTATGGTAATTTTGATCTCACTTCAAGTCTGTCCTCCACCTCCAAAAATTACATTAAATTTTCCCCCGCTATTTTTTGTCAGCATACAGTAATCAGGAAAACTATCGGAAAAAAGTAAGCAACATTAATCTCAATTGTTCTCTCGTAAACAGGAACAACACACGGAGAACCGGGAGCGCAACAGCAGTACGAGCAGCGGCGGCGGCCCGGCGGCGGCGCGCACGCCGGTGAAGTCGAGCTCGTCGGCGGGCACGATGACGTCGACGGACTCGCCGAGCCTGGCGACGACCGCCACGACGACGAGCGGCTCGACCGAGAGCGAGGAGCCCTCCGCGACCGCCGGCCAGGAGTCCAACGCCGCCCCCGCCGACCCGGAGACCACGGCACTGACCAAGCGGCAGTTCGTCATACGCGAGCTCGTCGAGACCGAGCGCGACTACGTCAACGACCTGCGCCAGACCGTCGAGGGCTACATGGCGCTGATGCGCGACCCCAACACCGAGATACCCCTGCCGGAGGACCTCAAGGGCGGCAAGGACAAGATGGTCTTCGGGAACTTGGAGGCGATTTACGAGTGGCACAGGGAGTGAGTCCTCGAGTCTTTGTTTCTTGTGGTTATTCGTTTTGTTTCTTAGTATATTCGGGGACATGCTGTAGGTGTGCTTTTTTAATTATTAAGTGATAAAAGTAAGTGTACATTGTACAAAAAATAATGAAATTTAATGTAAATGTAATGGAAGCAAAATTTAAACACGTAACTGAAAATTAATGCTTTACATTAAATTTAAAACTTTTACTTAGGCTTGACTGACACAATTAGGGTAGTACAAGTTCATTAAATTTTTTTAACGTACGCTTAAATTTTGATTCCATTAAAGTATATTAAATTTAATGCACTTTTTTTACAGTGTAGGAAAGATACGGTACAATGATTTTTTTGTAAAATTTATTAGATTCGTTAGCTTTCTTGTAATTTCATTTAGAAATTGTGGTGATGTAATTTTATATCACAAGTACAGTCTGTGATTTTGCTCTACTTTGAACGAATTGATAATACAGTTATATTTATTAATAAATTGCAAAAACTTGGTGCACACAAGCAGTTACCGGTCAACACAAATGTTGCAATGTAAGATAACAGTGCAAGTCAACAATACGATAAATTGATGATAAAATGTAAGGTAGATTACAAGAAAGATTTTGATGATATCACTCTAATCTCATGATGAATTAAGAATGACTCAAGTTTATTAGTAAATAAAAATTTAATCCGATGCTGTGCAGAAGTGAAACATTGAATAACAGTCATTTGAAATTATTAAATTGACCTTGAACGAGTTTAAGCGTAAATTTTTCCTTGAAATAAACTATGTATATTCCGCAATTTGTCATATTTTATGATTAAGTTAATAAGATACATTTTCGATGTTTATCTCAGCTGCTTCTTAAAATCTCTGGAGCACTGTCTGGAGAGGCCCGAGGAGCTCGGGCCATTATTCAAGCGATACGAGAGGAAGCTGCACATGTACGTCGTTTACTGTCAAAATAAGCCGGTCTCGGAATACATTGTATCCGAGTACATCGACACTTACTTCGAGGTGAGTACTTCACAAAAAAATTTATTGTTGTTTTTATATCATCTTTGAATTTTGAAAAACAAAATTCGACTCTTAGAAACATTATTTTAAGGCTCATCTTTTCATTTATATTTTTTTAGAAACAATCTCGCATTTAGTACTCATATAATAATTTAGTTTTGCGTTGTTCCCACATTACAGTACAATTCTATATTTCATGTTTATTTTCGTAACAGTTTTATCCACCTTTTTTATTTTCGCTAGACTTACAATTAAAAATGTTTCGTTAAAAAAGAATACTTACATCAAAACAAGAATAAAAACGTAACCTCGCCGCAGTCGTCTGTGCACCCCGAAGTATAGGATACAAACCAGCGGGCGCTCTAAAAAGTAGACCCATTACCCCTTTATTTTCCGCAAACTCGTTTCCGCTCTAACGCCTCCTAAACCGCGCGCCCTTTTACGACGCGACCCGTAAAAGACTGCCCGTGCGCTTAAAAAAAAAATCGGGGTTTTAACGAAGAGCCCGTGCGCTTTCTTTTTGCTTCGCAGGAGCTGCGGCAGAAACTGGGCCACCGGCTGCAGCTGTGCGACCTGCTGATAAAACCGGTGCAGAGGATCACGAAGTATCAGCTGCTGCTGCGCGAGGCCCTGAGGCTCACCGAGCGCACCCGGCGACTCTCCGAGATCGAGGGCCTGCGGGCCGCCGCGCACGTCATGCGCGTCATACCCAAAGCGGCCAACGACATGATGGACGTTGGCAGGCTCCAGGGCTTTGACGTAAGCTTTTTTTTGTATATTTGCGATTGATTCTGGTAAAAATTACTATACTGTCTAGAAAAGTGCACACAGACTGACATTGTAGTGAAAAATTACTGTACGGTGTCATAAATTTTCTACAATTATAATAAATTATGCTAGACACTATTTTAAATTTTACAAAAGTATGGTAATTTCTTTCAATCTTTTGTAAATTCTACTAGAGAATTTGATTTTTCATAAAAATATCAGTCTGTGGTCACACCACTTTCCTATATAGTATTGTAAATTTTACTAGAATTTGTTGTCAGTGTAGAAGTGAAATCAGAAGAAACAAAAGAGATCATTTATTAAAATTCATTAAAATTTTGTCCACTTAATTGTTCAAACAAAAAAAAGTTTTTTGTAAGAAATGTATTTACTATTTTATTCTCGACATTTTTTGCCAATATAAATAGCTTCAATGGGAATTTTAAACGGTTTCACTAATTATACGTTTACGCAAATAATACGAGCAATTTTTATTTACTAAACGAATTGCAACTCGAGGCAGATCCATTCAGTTTTATATTTAATCGTTCTTTTTAAAATGCCTTTGTAGGGAAAAATAACAGCGCAAGGCAAACTCTTGCTTCACGGACCGTTGATGGTTGCTGAGCTCTCGTCGATGCCCAGCCGAGGTAGAGAGTGGCAAGTGTTCCTCTTCGAGCAAAATATCATCTTCAGCGAAGCGGTCGGTAAAAAGACACAGTTTACAAATCCCGCCTACATTTACAAGGCTCACATTCAGGTAACATTATTTAAACAAACGCAAACTTT
The DNA here is from genome assembly GCA_035586675.1 of Eurytoma californica. Taxonomy (NCBI): domain Eukaryota; kingdom Metazoa; phylum Arthropoda; class Insecta; order Hymenoptera; family Eurytomidae; genus Eurytoma; species Eurytoma californica. The sequence goes on from JAXIUT010000001.1 coordinate 8,652,009, forward strand.
TATTATTTTTAGTTTATTTTTAAACAAATATAATTCGAGAGAAAATACGAGCTACATACACAAACATACAGTGTTTGATGTAAACATTCGTTTTTTAAACAGATTTATTTTCTTTAGAAACGTTTTTCGTTTATTTTGGTGGAGGAATTTACAGATTTTATTTAGGGAAAAATACGAATGTTTATTATTATATATTTTTTTTTAATATACAAAGAATTTCTAGAATGAATCTTGGAGAAAATGTTACAAATAATCGTGCCCCGACAGGTGAATAAAATGAGTTTGGAGGACTCGGCGGACGATCCGGAGAAATTCGTGATCCGCTCGTCGGATCCGCGCAAGCCCGGACTGGGCTTCGTGTGCTGCTGCTGTCCGGCGCCGAGCGACGAGGGTGGCGCCGTCGGCAGCACCTCCAGCAGCCCGCTGCGCCGCCAGGAGTGGGTCGACACCATCACCTCGATACTGCAGACGCAGCGCGACTTCCTCAAGGCGATACAGTCGCCGATTGCCTACCAAAAGGAACTTACCAAAGACCCACTGTAAGCTGGCCCCACACACCCCTCTCAATCGTCAACCGACAAAAAAAAAAAAATAATGAAAAAGAGCAAAAAAAAAAAAATAATTTACGACAACTCCCACTCTCTATCTCTCTCTCTTACTCGAGACGGCTAACACTTCCGGAAAAAAAACAATCCCGCCCCCATACTAATAATAATCATAATAATAATATTAATATTAATAATATCTAACACACGACGGAACCAAACGATGAGCGAGGAGAGTGCGAGCGCGGCGCACGACGGATTTTCGCTTTCCCGGCATTCGGCATACGGAGCGCGTGGATCTTTTTTCGGCGTTTACTTTAATATTTCGTTAACACCTTTGACGGTTCACGATGTTTCGGTTTCACTCGTGGCTAGTCAGAGTTTTTTTAAAGATATCGGAGGTGTACTTCGTTGAAGGTTAATCGGAGAAAGTGTGGTTGCATTTGAGAAATTTACGGTGAGAGGCGTTATTGTAAATATGTTTTTTAATGTAGATGTATATTTGTATTTAGGTAGTCGCCGTCAAAAAAAAGATACGTAAGTAGTTTTAATAGTAGATTTCGGACGAAGATAAAAGAAAAAAAGTATTCTTTGTGTCTACGTTATCTTTTAACGCATTTTAGTGTGCCCGCGAGGGCGATTCGATCGGCCGTCGGAGCTCCGAGTTCGATTGCTTTAGATAAATTGGACTGTATAGGTGCTCTAAATATTATATTTCTCGCTTGGCGCCTGCTGTCGTATACTAGATTCCTCTCGGATCCCGGGGTGACGGCGAAGCATCGAATCACCTCTCGCCCGTGTGCCGCGAAAAAAAAACCCGCCGATTGCAGGTAGCTAAACGCCGCGAAAGCGAAAATCCTCGGTGGTAAGCGACGCACCTTCTTGAGCGACAAAAAAAGTAACAATGATTAATGATTAATGGTTAAGGATTAACACTACAAAAAAAAAAAAACAAGCAGAAAATAAGACAGCTCTCATAAAAACTACTCGACTACATTCTAGTCTCTAACGCTCGATCTGTGAATAGTCGTCGTTCCGACATATTTTTGTATATTTTATATAAAGATAACGATATATATGATACCGCTGTAAGCGACGGCAAAGTGTAGTCGCCTTGTGCCCCCTTTTTTCCGAAAGAAAACATCCAGTCTGCAATCAAAAATCCAAATAAGGAACACACCCCGTTCACTCCCATCCGGAGACAAGTTTGATGAATCTTTATATATTAGAAGACACAAGACTCACTCCTCCACCTTTATTGGCAGTATCGACAAATTTTTCTTCACCACCAATCACTGACCCCCCCCCTCCCTTTTTAATCTCTTATCTACGTCCCTTAAGAAAAAAAATCAGATCCTCTCCACGTCCAGTTTACAGAAAGAAGAAGATGAAAAAAAAATTGTCCTCTGATCCCCTGGCGAAAGGATGCTCCTGAAAAGCCTTGAAAGGACTTGCATTTTTTCTAGGAGACTTTTTGCTTAACGTAAACGTGACAGCAGATTCTATTATTTTTCGATGAAGTTAAGATAATAAGCGACGCTCTTATTTTTTACTACGAGTTTCAATGATTTTCAGGCATTCCTTAGCGCCAGGATTTGCCTTTGCGCGTAATCTTTGGCTTCTTCCGTGAATCACTAATAAAAAAACAAGTAACTAATACGCTCAAGTCTATCTCTTCTATAAAGTATAAAATTTGAACGCAAACTCCCGAAAGATAGAATAAAAAAAATTACAAAAAAAAGTATGTTGTTCTCTGCTTTCCTCGCAACGAGGAAATGAATTAAGATAAATATCTTGAACTAGTTCTCACTCGCTCACAGTCTATCTCTGTCTCTTTTACTTCAACGGAGCCTTTGAACGCGTAATAATCCGTTCCAATGTGCATAATTATACATACGTGTATGTATAACGTTATATTAAGTACGTATTGCTATGGTCGTATACATAAATATAAATACAGAAGTATAAATACACCGAGAATAAAAGTGAGAAGCCAAAAAAAGAAAAAAAAAAGAAAATTAAACAAACAGGAAAAAAAGTGGTGCGACATGCTGCCCGCCGGCGAGCGAGAACAACAAACAAAAAAAAACCAAAGTTACGACGGAACTTGACGAGGATCACATGTCTCCCAAGGGATGCGTGCGCGCCGCTTCAGTAGCAGTGTGTGACGATGAAAATTGTACGATATATTTATAATAATTTTAATAACGTTTATAAAAGCAACAAAAAATAGGGACTTGAGACAGCAGGAGAGAAAAAAAAAGAAAAGATACACACTGCGGCGCTTTTCGCGCTTCGCTGCGCTCGGCGAGAAGGCGTTACTCACATTGTAAATATTATAAACGAGGATAAAAAACACGAGAAGGAAAGAAAATACGTATTACTCGGAGGAAAAAAAAAGATGATACAGCAACGGAAGCAAAAAAAAATACTACCTTATAATGGACTCGTAAGCGTAAAACTTTGTTTAGAATAAATCTTAAATTGACCAAGAATCTGTGTCGCGTAGTCTCTTGACTCCTTGATTGTTCTCTCCCCGATCCCCGCCTCGATTCTTCTTCTTTTTCCTTGGTTTTGTGTTTTCTCACCAAGTCAAAAAAGAAACAAGTTGTCTGCACTCAGAGTGGTTGAACAGAGTTATTTGCGTCTCACAACTTTTTTTCTGTTATCTGTTATTATTTTCTGTCTTAATTTCTTGAAAATTCTGATATTTTTTAAGTCACGATACAGCACCAAAATGCACCATCACTTTTTCGAGCACTTTTATCACTAACTGCTTGTTATTTTTTATTTTTAATAAAAACGCAGTACCAGACGTTAATATGTTTAGTGGACTGTTGTACGACGGAATTCACTCCACGCCGACGACGGAGGCTATACGGAACGATGCTTAAGTACTAACATGGTTTTGGGCTTATAACAAGAGAAATTAAACACGTAATTCTGTCTTGCCGTTTTTATATTAATTCAATTTTTATATTTTGTAAATACACGTTTATTAATGTTAATCTTGTATATACTGCCTATGTTTAATGTAAAAATTTTTCACATTGTACTTAGTTAACCGAAGAAGTTACTATGAAAACTAATCTTAGTTTGATTAAAAAATTAAACGAAATTTTCTTAGTAACATTATTCAAAAAAATGATGTACAATGTTTAAATTGTAAATATTACAACATTTATCAATGTATCAGACCCACTAATATTTTTTTATTTTTTTAAAAATCGATGTTGAATTACGTTTAACAGTGTACTCGAAGTAATAATATTTTTAAAAGTTTTCAAGAAAATAGTTCAGTACTATTGTTTTCTCAAACTATTCAAACCGCACTGATAAACAAATAATCACAACAGAATTAAAAGAAAAACAGAAAAAAAGAAAAATCGAGCTATTAGAGAAACAAAACCTACACCCGCTTAAAAAACAAATAAGAAATAAAAAAAAAGTGGTCTGTCGATCTTACAAACAAACGCTAAACTCCGCAAGACAGAATGACGCTCGTCCTGACACTAAAAAGGCGAGGAATCTCGCGCGTGTGCCATCCGCGGGTACTGTGTTTTTATGTGCATTCACTTATGATTTGCTGGCATGCAGTCGCGGCACGACGCCGGAACCGTCCTCCTCCCGCTCGCCCACCATCAGGGAGCAGCCGCAGCGACAGGAGTCCGGCTCGGCGAGCAGCAGCCCCGCGGCGAGGAAGGCCCAGCCGATGCACCGCTCGCGCACCGGCGGACCGCTCGACGCCGCCGGCGCGGCCGGCGACACGCCCAGGACGCCCAGTCCCACCAAGAGCAAGCTCAACTTCCTCGAGGGATTCCGTAACACGCTGCGCGCTCGCTCGCCCGTGCGCATCGGCTCCGTACCGGTGAGCAGCCCCGAGTCAATTCACACTCACACCCTATTAACAGCGACCGAGCTGAGCTCGTCGCCGAGGCGCGAGCAAGTTTCTCGTGATACTTTATGTACATAGTGTTTTATTGTGATATGCGAAGTCTCGAATTTATGTTTATATGTTTTAATCGATGCAATTTATAGCTGAGTAATGCAGTGGACTTTAAATTTCATACACAAGGCAATTCTCACTCGAGTCAAATTTGTTATTCAAGAGAAGTGACTATTGTTGCTTGTAACTGTCTGATAGAATATTGACAAATATTGGACACATATTTTTTTTAATTTAAAGTTTTTAAAAGTCATGTCGAATATTTTTTGCTATTTTATCTGGTGGATCTAAAGGAATTTTACATGCAAAATCCTAATTGAGTGTTCGTGTCTGTTTAGTTGATGTAACGTGGCCATTTCACGCTCTAGCAAGAAAAGTAAGAATTTTGTCACTGTGGTGCACAAAATTTTTACTTTCTATAACCAAAGGCGAGAAAATATGGCCTTTTTGCACCAACTAATGTGGCATGATAAGTCTATCTTTGCACTCCGTGGATCAATAATAATTTTTGTTGAATAAAATATGTAAAAATACTATTGCAAATAATCGACTCATTGAATAATTTTACTCTACATTTTGTTAGTTTAATTTTTTAAGCAAGAGTTGATAAAACGTTACTGCAATTTTTTAAATAATATTACATATTTTATCACTTAACTGAATTTTTTGTGGAAATTTGCTCAAATTTGTTTACAGATTTTTATAAAAATGTTTAATATATTTTACGAGAAAATGATTACAATATAAATAATGTTTTTAGTAAATTCGAGCAAGAAAGTGTATTAGACGTCACTGCAATATATCTCCTACATTGCATTACCCATTTGAAGGCATTTTCATTCGCGAAAAAAAGTGATTTATATGCATTCAGCCGCGAAAACATGCATTTGTAAAAAGTATCACGAAACTTGCTTATGGCTCGACACGTACACAAGATGATGAAATTTACTTATGGTTGGCCTCATCGCACCGTACGTTGCAAGGTGTCTTGAATTTCTCTGAAAAGATATACGAACGAGCTTTTGCTGATGTACTTGCTCTGCATACTATTCACGTATTTTACCTCTACTACTTGGTTGAAGGATTGCGAGTCTTTTGGTAACGGTGACTTTTGCGACGTTTCCTATTTCTCTCCACCCTGTTTCTTTCATCCTTGGTTTTTTTTGGTTTACTTCTACTTTGTATACTTCAACTTTTATCTATAGTAGTGTATTATAGTTTTTTTTAGAAAAGTATTTAGTTTGAATTACTAATTTTACTTTTTTTATTATGATATAATAATTTATATGTATGTAGTCGTAACGTGAAGTAATTTTTACAAAATATTTTATATATTTTTTTTTATTTACTTACAAAAATAGTGTTAAATTTGCGAAAAGTTTACAAAAACCTTCAAACAGCATGAAGTAATTATTCGCTAAAAAGTAATACTTTTTAATTTATTTAATTTTCTCGCGAAGTACATTAAAAACGTAAAGTAACAATAAGAAGCCTATTATAGTCTTTTAAATACTACGTTTTCATTTAGCGTTCCATTTTAATCGGATACAAAGCGCGGAATAAAAGAAGCTGCGCGAAAAAAAGCGCGTACCTTCTACAAAGGAAGCGACGACAAAGGAGGCTTCTAAAACCGAGATAAAAAGAAACGTCGCGCACTCCGCAACAAAAAAAAAGTGCGAAAAGTATGCAAAACAAAGCACACCCTCGTAATTAACCGGATCCGCACAGCCGCTAAACCGGACGAGATCGCGCGCTCAATTTTCAGAGAAATTTCCAAAAGAGAAAGAAAAAAAGAAAACGCGAGGGAGAGAGGACACCTAACAAAAGAAACTTTCATCAAGCGCGAAAGAGAAAAAGAAAATTTGCAATCCGCCTGACAGATGGTAATTCTTAATTGCAGCCGAGGGAGGCCACCTCAGCGCCTTCGTTTTTCTCTTGATGTCTGTCCATAACCGCTCTCTATTGCCTTGCCTTCTGCCGCGACAGCGACAAGCCCGCGTACTTTTACTACTAGGCGTATCGCGCGCGCGGACATTACGCAAGGAGCTAATACTCAATGGGAGCGAGTTGTTCGATTTTTCTATTCTTTTTTTTTTTGTATACGTATGTCGATGGACCGAGGGGACGCGCGGGGCCTTCGGTCGTTCGCGAGCGGTGCTGGTCGATTAATCTGCTGGGCGGAGTGCTTCGGTGTAGCTGGCGACTTTTCTCTTTAGATTTTCTCGTAAAATTTATGTATGAAGGCCCGGTAATAAGGGAGGTTTATGATTGAAGCTTAAAATAAGCGAGAAATTGTTTAAATATTCTTTTAAAAAATGGGGAGCTTTTTACTATAGGCATTGTAAAAAATTACGTAAAAAAATGTACAACACGGGAAAGTCACTGCAATTTTATTTAAACAGTCGAACGTTTTCATATAAAAAGCTCTGTAATTTTTACAGAAAATTCTCCTTAACTTTTACATCTTTCACGTAATTCTTACAGTGAGCTTCATCATAAATTTTATAATTTGAAACATTTTTATAAGCATCGTGAATTTTAAATGAGTTGTTTTCTTTTAAAATTTGATTATAAGTCTTATTAAACTTTTTTACTCTGTATTCAAATCTTCGTACGTATACTATAACCATATTTATTTATTTATTTATTTATTTTTTTTAATCGATTATCATTGCAAATCTTTCAAACTATTAACTAATTCGCGAAAAAGGAAACCCCACTTTCTTTCGACAAAGACAACAGAATTTTCTCGTCGAATTGAAATAAAAATTTGAGAAAAGAAAAAAATCGTTAACGACACCGTTGGGTTCGTCCGGCCGATCGTACCTCACCGAACCATTCCTACGTGTCTTGTTCGCACTACAACTACTGCTACTACCACTGTAACCGCTGTTGTCTACTCTTGTCTCTATGGCTGTTGTGCACCGCGCCACGAGCTATCTTCTACTGTACATAGTGTACTTGTGTGTAACTTCGCTCTTCCGAGGGGGAGAGGCGTAAAAAAAAAAGAAGCGACGTTCGCTCGGTCGTATCGAGCGGACGGGACGTAACTTTGCGGATGAAAGAAATGAAAGGGAAAAAAAAATTCTGATCTCAAAATAAAACGAGCGGTGCTGGATGGATTCGAAGCATGTCGTTTCGGAGCATGAGCCGGTGGCATGCACTATCACCTGCTATCCACGGTACATCGGGGAAGACGGTTTAACGACTAACTGACCGGTGAGAGTGTCATTGTATTTGGTTAGTTGACAAAGTTTTGCTTCGCTTTTTTTTTATTTTTTTTGTTCGATTTTACTTTGTTTTTTTTGTTGAAGAAATGTATTACCTTTATTTTTGTTTGTTTACTGTAGTTTGGAACTATTGGTTTTGATGGGGTGGTATTTTGTTTCTAAAAATATTGTAGTACTATTCTCTCTTTTACTTATTGAATTGGAAATAATATTTTTGTAATAAAAACTTCAATTTTATTTTTTAAGTACTTCTAACATTGCACAATATGTTGTAGTATAATTTTTAACAAGTAACTTTAAATCTAAATAGTGTTTTTTAACAATTTGTCTATTAACTTTTCAAATTAATCTACTAATTTTATTTTATTCTATGATTAATTTTAATTAAGTAAAATAAAGTTTCTCTTTTTATCATGACTGTTTTAATAATTATTCAAAGTCTAATGTTATAACTTGTTACAGAATCTAGTGAATAAACCGATAAACGTCTATAATTTGTAAATAATTTCAAATCAATGTAAAATTAAAATTATTTTTAAATTATCATTTACTACCACATTGTATTCACTAGAGTCGTAATGTACATTTAGAAGGCTGTTGCGATTTTTACAAACCAGATAATTTGATCCTAAGATTATTATCACTGAGAAGAATAATAGAGAAAAATTGACTACACATTCTTGAAGGTGGAGGACAAACTTGGATCCAGATAAAAATTACCATACATTTTGGTAAAATTATAAAAATAATTATGGTAATTATCTTGTTTCAAGTCTGTCTTCCACCTCCAAAAATTATAGTAAATTTCCGTCTACTATTTTTTTTCAGTGTAACCACATAGAAAATTTTATCAAAATATTCTCTTCAGTATACTATATAAATTACAATAGCTGAATGAAAATGAATGTAACGTACACTAAATTATTAATAATTTACCTCAAAACGTTTTTTAATACCTTAAATGATTAAAAACACAATAGCAGACACACAGTCTACGATATCACAGAGAAACTTTAATTTATATTTTAATTAAAAATCACCAATTTTCACCCTCCAAAAAAGTTCGCGATTCCCTCCCATGAGCACAAAAGAAAAGAAAAAATATCCTTGAGAAAAAAGATCCACAATAAGCGCGTCTTTCGTGCACCAGGTCGCACCGGGTGCCCGCGTGAGGCTGGCGGCGGACTGGGGCGCGCTGCGCGCCGGCGACGAGCTGGTGGTGCGCCGGCTGGAGGGCAACGGCCTGGTGGTGACGCTGGCCGACAGCCCGAAGCAGGAGCACTGGATACCGGCGAGCCTCATACCGAACTCCTCGGTGAGCCGGGCCTGGTCGTTCCGGCCGCGCAAGTCCGACCGGGTCGCGCCCGACCCGGTCGGCCCCGGCGTCGCCGGCAGCGTCAAGAACCTCGCGCCCCCCTGCGTCTCCGGCGCGCCCACACCCATCAAGGCCAACTCCGGCGAGGTGGCGCGACTCGCCGTTCAGGTGTCCCAGGTACGTTTGACAAATTTCCCTTCGAAAATTTAGTACGTTCATTGCGATTAAGGGGCTATGGGACCTATTATATAGCCTTTTCTTTCACTTTTTAACCTGCAAAAAAAAAAATTATTGAATTAAAAATTATTTTAATGTTTGATATTAATATTATATAACATTTTCTATAAATTAATACCCAGATGGAGT
>JAXIUT010000001.1:8661510-8674152 GCA_035586675.1 Eurytoma californica
TTATATAATATTAATATCAAACATTAAAATAATTTTTAATTCAATACTTTTTTTTTGCAGGTTAAAAAGTGAAAAAATGGCTATAGGTCCCATAGTCCCTTAAAAAGAAATTTCTTTGTGAGCTTTAGAATTGCTGAGTTTATTAGCTTTAGTTTTTTTTTACAAAAATTAAGTCATTTGGGTATATTTTTAAGATGTTTTATCAGTGATTGGGCACTGTAAAAAATGCATTAGATTTAATGTGCTTGTAATGGAAGCAAAATTTCAAGCATGTACATTAAAAATATTTAACTCTACTATCTGTAAGTGTCAGACATGCCAAGCCTAAGTAAAAGTTGAAATTTAATGTACATGCTTGAAATTTTGCTTCCATTACAAGTACATTAAAATTCATGTCTTTTTTAACAGTATATGGTGCATTCGATTTTTGAAGAGATAAATAATCGCTTAAGGCAGCAGACGGTTCCAAAGTTATTTTGCTCCTTTGTTGGCTACTCGTGCCTTTTTAGCAAGTGCAAACTGGTTGTTTCCTACTCTAGGGCATAGAACTTTTACTTTGCACTCTTTATTACTTATTATTTATTTGCGACCGCTAAGAAAACACTAAAAGTCAATATTTGTGCTTGTGGTTCAAAAAAACAATTATAATTGAACGAAAAACTGAAAAATGTTTGTTGTAAAAAATTTAATGTGAATAGAAAATGTCAGATTAAGAATACATTTTTTTTATTAAAATATTAAATATTATATGATGATACTTATTAAAAACTAAATTATCGTTAATGACTCTCCGCTCCCGTCTTTCTTGTAACGAAACTATTAAGAATACCAATTTACTTTAAAATTACATAAATAAACTTTATAATATAATAAGTATTTGTAAATATAATAACATAAAATTAACTTGAATGATCGATCGATTATTTTTAGGCTGAGGGAGCCGTAGTCGCTTGGCGTCGTGAAGGCCAGGACAGGGATATTCAAGAAAACGAGAGGTACAGACTGCGACAAAGCGCCGGATTCTTCTACCTGGAAATAACAAGGTGCAGACCCGCCGACTCCGGAGCTTACTGCTGCAGAATCCAGTGCGAGAACGGCTCTTGCTCGGCGAGAATTTATTTGGCTGTTAGCGGTAAGTACAAAATTTAATTCAGAAAAAAAAATAAAAAATAAAACACATTGAACTTGAAAATTTTAATACTACAGGCGGCACGGGAACCACTTGGGCGCGTGTCCTGGACTCGACGCGAATCGAGGTGGACTGGGAGGGCCAGGAGATCGGCAAATGCGACGTGGAGTACCGCTCGATGCCGTCCACCAACTGGACGACTGCCCTCGAGGACATCGACAGTCCGCCGGTGGTGCTCGATCTGCTGCCCGGCGCCAGCTACAGCTTCCGAGTCGTCAGCAAGAACGGCAGCGCCACCTCGGCCTCCCCCATCGTCAACCTGCCGCTCGGTGACGGCACCGCCTGGGAGGCCGAGCAATTCGTTGCTAGGTACATAACATGTCATGCGTACTCAACGTATTGTTTCTTAAGACGCAAAAGTTTGTTAAAAGTTAGTTCTTGAAATGCGAAATAATTAAAAACACTTGTTTCGGGTGCAGTTATTAATTTTAATTTTAATGTTAATTTACTCCGAAATCAGACTAGCTCACTTGTATGGAGAGTGCACAAATTTTGGGGGTGAATATTAATAAAAACTGTGGATTTGCTTATACCAATAGTATGAAGTAAGCTAAGCTTTTAGATTTTAAAGTTCAACGCAGTAGTATCCTAAATTTTTTTTTTTTTTGCTAAAATTTCGTAGTTGACTATTTAAAGTTGTTTATATAGTTGTTACTATTTGATACAATGCAATAGAATTTTTAATTATCTGAAAGTATCGATCTTATGTCAGTTTCTTTTAGCTGAATCTCTAGATTTTAAGCTGCAATCTAAATTGTCAGCAAATAATGAAATAAGAAGTTTTGAAAAAGAATAACTTTAGAACGTACACATTTTTACATGCATACAATTAACGATCCAATACTCTTACACTCTCTTTATTGAAACTCGAATGAAAAAATGTTTTCCTCTTTCACATTTTAATAGTTTTTTATTTGTTTAATGTATTAAATTAAAAGAATATTAAAGTTTATGATTATTAACCGGATATTTTGCTTCAAAAGGTACCTCGAGTTGGACGAAATTGGCAAGGGAAGATACGCAATAGTACGGCGAGCACGAGACCGTGGAACCGGCCAGGAAGTAGCCCTCAAACAAACCCCCCGACAGAAACAGTCGAGATCTCTGACGCGCGCGGAATACGATCTGCTCGCGTCGACGCATCACGGAAACATCGTCAGAGCCTTCGCCCTCTTCGAAAATGCGCCACAACTTGGAGTCGACACGATTGTTTTAGAATTGTAAGTGTCGCTGTATTTACAATTTTGCTCCAAAATTTCTGGTATACTTTTTAATGCGTTTTTAAATGTATAAAAAACTGTACATATACATTGTCTCTACGAACTGTTAATTAAATCGAAGAAAGTGTATACGAAACGTAACACATTTGTTATTAAAAATGTTACTTCTGAAAATTCCAGAGTACGAGGCCCGACGCTTTTCTGTTATCTGAGCAAGAAAACGGAATACACGGAGAGCATGGCGAGCAAATTCGCGAACCAGCTGCTCTCCGCGTTGCAGTGGCTGCACCAGCGCGACAAGGCCCACCTGGACCTCAAGCCCGAGAACGTACTGGTCGACCAGGACACGGGCATCGTGAAGGTGATCGACCTGGGCGAAGCGGTGCGGGGACCCGTCGAAGAGGTTGTGCCACCCGCCGACCTTGAATTTGCAGCTCCCGAGTCGGTCCTCGGCAGACCCGCCGGGCCTTACACCGACATGTGGGCCGCTGGTGTCTTCATTTACGTGTTGCTCAGGTGAGGGGGATATGACATGATTATGGAAATAATAGAGATACGCAGTGACGCGTTAAATATCTCGTTTAAATGTACATTTGAAAATTGACTAAAGGAAATATTTTATTATGGTTGCAGTGGTCTTTCTCCGTTCTTGGACGATTCTGTCGAAGAAACGACGACAAATATTTTAAAATGTGATTTCTGTTTCCCGGATGAATACTTCGAGTCGATATCAAACGAAGCCAAGGATATACTCAGCAGGCTACTTTGCTTGAGGAGCGAAGACCGAGCGAGTGCTGAAGTTTCCTTGGCTTCACCGTGGTTTAAGGTATGCTTGTTTTTTTCACAAAGAATAAAAAAAGTATACTAAATAAAACGGTGTCTAATAAAATTTTTTTTTAATTTTCCAGGTTTCTAAAGGTGCTACAATATCCTCGACGAGAATGGCCGCGTTCACGGAGCGACGAGCGCACTGTTCGAAATCTCATCGAGATCATCGCAATAGTTTCTACACTTAAGTCACTTCTTAGATAATTATCAAAAGCGATATATCGATTATTTTACGTGTAAATACAAGACGTATTTAAATTTTGTAAATCGACCTGTTACTTATTTTATTCCATTCCATGTCACACAAAACCAATTATATCCGAAAGAACTACGAGTTTTAATCATTTTCTTGCTTTCCATATTAATTTATGTGAACTGTTTCAATACTTGTAAATGATTTTCTGAAACTACTATAACCATATTTTGTGTCAAATAATGGTAAAAAGCTTGAAGAAATAAAGTCAAAGATATTTTTTACATGTCCACTTAAACTATTCATTTTCCTTTGTCTTTCCTGGATTATCTTTAGCACAATTGTATGAATAATATGAATACCTTAACAGAAAACTTATTATTTTTTATTTTTAGTTTATTTAACAGCTGATACTAAAATCATCTAAAGAAATGTTTTAGAGCAGAAATGATTGTCATCCAAAAGATACACGAAGTAAACTAAAGATGAGAATGCAATAATGTTTTAATTGTTATTAATTCATGTGAAAGAAGTATAAATACATTAGCGATATGAATTGCAATAAGCATACTAAGCATAGATTAAAAATCAAATTAAAGAAACATAAATAATGACTCTTTTGAACAACCGCTTATTATTCTTTCAAAGTGCTAGTTTTTAAATATAGTACCTATTAAAACATTTTTCATTTTTATCTTAAAAAATAAAATAAATCTCATACAAGGATCAACATTTTCAAAATACGAATGACAACAAGTTAAAGAAACATAATGTATTGAAAAATCGAATAAAGAAATGAAATTTAGACATCAGTTTAGCCCACTTTCAATGTCCTATTTACTCCTCGGCTGCAGTAGGATAGACGCTACACAAGCACTGCAGCAGCCGTCCCTTTAAATTTAAAGGGACCGCGCGCGCTTATATCGCGACGTTGCGACATCTGCACCGCGCGGCGGCAACGCGGCAAAATTTCGCGGGAACCTTTCGAGCCGGCGGGAGATCGACTACCTATCCGCTGGCGCAGGCGGCGCAGTCAACGTCACCTCTCGTAACGGCCGACATTCCCGCATCTCGCGCGCCTCTCCGCTCCTCGACTCGCTGGTGCGGATCTCCCCGCGTCCCGAGCCCCAGCCGACGACCCCGTCCCCGGCGCGCCCTAGGAGAGCGCCTCCCGCACAGGTGCCCAGCGAGTCCCCCAGGCGAGAGGCGAGAGGGCCACACGCACAGGCGACCGCCACCGATCGACTCGCGTCAGAGATGAGCGGCGAGCGGCCCACGGGCAGCATGATGGACGACGAGGAGAACTCCGTCACGATGGTCGACGTCCTCCAGGAGGAGAACAAGCTGGAGGAGGACGCCAACGCGGTGCTCGGCGCCTCCGACGACCAGAACTGCACGTACTCCAAGGTCAGCGGGGACTCATAACCTGGCGCGCGCCACTCGCGGAGCGGTCCAAGTCGACGCCTTGTGCGTCTTTGTTTTCCGGGGGGACGTATTCGCGACGTCGATTGTTTGCTCGTTCGGGGGGGTGACAGCGCGCCGGGTGCGGGCGGCCGCGCGGCGACGACGTCGGACGAGGTCCCCGAGGCGCTTTTCGCCTCGTCCGCTGATGAGTTTTCATGGATTTTCCCGGGGAGCGGCGGTGGTGCGACGTCGAGTTTTACGTTAAGAGTGCGTTGTTTACGGCGACGGAAATGTAACGATCTTTGTGTTTCGTGCGATATTTTCGGGATTTTTTCTAACTCCTCTTAGAAGATAGTTATTTTTTTGTTACGTATGATTTTTTTCTTCATTTTTATTTTATAATTGCACTATATTTTCCAGTTTATCCAGTGCACAGTCTCAGTTGGTCTACATTTTCACCTGAGACTGTATTGTATTTAGAATAATTTATTTTTTAAATAACTTTAACGTGTCTTTCAATTATCAGTAGTTTTTTTAACAATTTCCTACTTGTTCTTTGCAGGGATATATTAGACAGGCACTGTATGCTTGTAAAACATGCTGTAGTAAAGGGACAAGGGCTGCCATTTGTTTAGCCTGTTCTCTCCATTGCCATGAAGGACACGACCTTGTTGAACTTTATACAAAGAGGCAAGTCAGGTGCGACTGTGGAAATTCAAAATTTGGCGACAAGTCGTGCAGTTTAGAATCTGTAAGTCCATGGTTGTATATAAATTGACAATAACAAAATTATCCTGTACAAAGATTCTGAGAAAAGAATTATTATGTCCATGTAATCTTTGAACAGGCAAACTGGTAATTGAAAGCAAAGTAATAATATACCATTGTTTAAATACGCAATTTGATTTTAGACAAAATCATCAGAAAATCCTGAAAATAAGTACAATCAAAACTATGATGGTGTTTATTGCATTTGTGCCAGACCATATCCAGATCCGGATGAAACTGAAAGTGATGAAATGATTCAATGTATAATTTGCGAGGACTGGTACCATTCAAAGGTATTTATTACTGTACAAGAAACAAAAATATTTGATTATGGAATTATTTAAAATATCTGTTATATTCAAAATAATTAAACTTTTAGCACTTAGGGAATGGTGACAGTTTACCCAGTGATGATGATTATAGTGAGATGATATGCTCTGGTTGCATGAAGAAACACGAATTTTTATGGCGGTATGCTACTCTGTATTCTGGTAAGTTATCCCGTTTTATCCTTCATTTCAACATTTTAGTACTATAATTTATTTATTTATAATTTACGTTTCAGTTTCTAAAACGAAAAAACCAGAAACAAACACAGATGAAAAAGTTAATGTTGAGGAGAACAAGACAGAGGAAAATAAAAATGAATGTACTCTGCCTGAAAATGAACTTCCCACTAAGGAAGGAAGTTGCTTTTGGAGTGAGGGCTGGCGTTCCTCATTGTGTACCTGCAATAAATGTATAAAGGTAAGCCTTCTGATTTTCATTCATTTATCAAAAATTGAAAGAAAGACAATAAAAAATAAAAATTTGAATTTGCAGATTTATGAAGAGCAAGCAATGTCTTATCTTCTTGACCCTCTGGACAGTGTCCAAGCTTACGAAGAGGCAGGCAAAGCGATCAGAGCCGAGACACAATACGAGAAAGGCATGAAGGCCCTTGCCTCGCTCGGTCACGTTGAGCAACTGAACGCCATCAGCGAGTACAACAATATGAAGGAGAATCTAAAGGAGTACCTTCAGAAATTCGTCGAGAGTAAGAAGGTCGTACGCGAGGAAGACATTTTGGAATTCTTCTCAGGGATGAAATCTCAGAAACGCCAGAAGCAGGAGGTCATCGTGCCGACCTTTTGTCGCTGAGCGACACTTTTTTTTCAGAACTATTTTCTAATTAAGAAAAAAAATTAATATTTGTACTGTACTTTACAAGCTGTCAAATTGACGGCACTAGTATATTGTTAATCTTAAAATTTGTGAATGGAGTGGTTACAATGTCACCGTATCGACCTTTTGGCATTGAAAATTATAATTATACGTAATCACCGCTAACGCGTCATTTTTCTTTTCTTGTTAAGAAAGAATTTAAATGATCAAATCATAGTCAATGGTATTTCTGCTCCGCGTGATCTAATCAACTTTATTTTATCTTTAGTTAATCTCTATTTTTTTATTATTTCTTTTTTTTATTCAGTTTTAATAAAACTTCTTGGAGTATGTGATAAATAAATGCACATTTTTGTAATAAATTCATAAGGAGGTATTTTGTTTATTTTACAAAACAAACAATCTCATCAGGTTTAACATTATATTAATTTAACGACGAAATTAGCTAATAGCACTTAGCCTAATTCGAGAAAAAAATATGATTAAATCGTGAAGTTTTGTTATCTTATTTCTTACAGCATACTGTGTCTTCCTTAAGTGTAAGCGGGATTACTACGATCGGCTGGTTGCAGCTGGGCTTATCGGTGTAGATCGACCAAGTCCTCGCAATACAGTCAAAAATTCCTGCAAACGAAATTCATCAGTTATGAAAAAAAAGTTCCTTTATTCAGTATAAAAATTTATAGATATTTTATTTCTACTTTACCAGTTGCGATGGTTTTAACGTAGTCCTCGGGACGAATTTCTTGGTACACTCTAAAATCGTCGCCAGTCTGATCGCTAAGAATCTCGATCACCTCCTGCACGTTTTTAGGGGGCGAATGCCTCTCGATAGCCTGCATCCTGTGAATGCTGCTGTCGATTATCAAGCCATCTACCTCTGGCACCTTTAATCTCATGTATCTGGAATATTTTTTCAATGCCATTTAATTAAATTAGTGTGCATAATAATAATTTATAAACTATAAGTGAAGTATATAAGTCATTTAAATGTGTATTAAACACATTAATTAATTTTGACTAAGTATAATTCGATTGAATTCTCTTAATTTTTTTTAAATAAAGTATTATTTTTAATAAACATTTATATGATAAAAATTACACTTTTTTTAATCCTTTTACCTTTGTAGTAGCGTGTATGATTGATCAAAATTTTCATTAAAAATGCTAGATTTTGCAATTATTGAGTGATTTTGAATCACAAATGAAACATTTAAAAATTGTAATTTCTTAATCGCAGGTATTATTAAATAGTTGAGTGCTTCTACACAAATCGATTCTTTGCAAATTCCTCTTACATAACTTAATTTTTAACCCTTTGAATCTTGTCTACACTGCACATTGTAAACATTTTTTTTATTTCATTATTACATACTAACAAATGGATCTTACAAATTTTAATTCGAATAAAAGATTTATACATAGTTAATTATATACCTTAGAAGCTTCACGAAATCATTAAATTTTTAATGAACTTTCCGATCATTCGTTTCACAGCATAAATTAAGATTAAATTTAAATTTGTAAAGTGAAATGCGGGTAATGCGAATGAAACGTACTTGTTGCAATGGAAGAGATTTTCACCGGGGCTGGCAGTGTGTATGCTGAGCAGCGAGCAGGTGCCGTTCACCTCCACCGGGCCGATCTCGGCGTTGTGGAACATCCGATCGCCGTCCTGCAGGAGGAACGTCATGTTCACGGAGAAGCCCTCGGCCGCGCCGTAGCCCTCGTTGCGCAGCGTCTCCTGCGCCTGCACGTAGTTCTCTGCGCCCAGCAGTGCGCGCGTTATGAAGTACCTCGCTGTTTTTTTTGTTTTTTTTTTTCGAGACAAAGGAAATTACCTATGTTAATATTTATTTTATTCTATAAAATTTAAAAAATGGATTAAATTCTACAATAAAAAAAAGCTTATTGTTACTAAAGAAATTTTATTACTTTATTTAATAAGTAAATCAAGTGAAAATTATAATTTAATCAAGTAAGATTTCTTTAGTAACAATAAATTTTTTTTCAGTGTAAAAATAAAGATGTAATAATATACCGTAATAGCATTACTACAAGTACTCATATGAAGATCTTTCGATAAAGTTTTTACTTAATAGATATTTTTAATAAAAATAGATAATCTACCATTAGAAGAATAATAATCACAACTTGTTAAAATATGTTAAATATATTACTATTATACTTTTTGGTCAAACATATTTAGAGGTAATTTATCTTATTTGTTTAAGACTGTTTTTTCTTCTTGTTTCAATCATGATACAAAAGTATCGTAATTTTAAGTGACTGGATTTTCCGTACATTCATCTGAAATCGGCTTGTTTACTTCAGTAGAAGATAAATTTTGATTTTTCTTATGAGTCAATTTAGTTACATTTTAATTACGGATTACGTATTTTGTGCCAATAATAAGTTCGCGAGGCGCCTTTACACTCGCGGAAACTGGACGCCTCACATCCGGCGAAAGTAGACTGCAAACATGCAGTTTTCGGCTAGGCGAAAGTGGCTGAAAGGCGGCACCCGCGGTAACCATAGACAGACATTTTCTTGTTCAGACAATAAAGATCTTATGTCTCTAAAACTAGTCTAGTCACTTTATAGTTTAATCTGAACTGCGGATAACTTTATATCCCGTTCGCGCAACATAAAAGTTTTCTAAACTTACAGTTCGCTATACCAACATTAAAAAAATGATGTTGATTTATTTATTTTAATCCTTAAGAATGTACAAAAATTTACATCGAAGTAAAATGTAAAATGTAAAGTAGACTGTAATAGGAGGCGCTGCATTAACGACTGTATAAAAATCTAATTGTAAAAAGCGCTATAAGAGTTCTTAAAAGTTCCTATTGCATCGTTATTATAGTAATACGAAAGGGAAGTTCCTTCCAAAGCCACCTAAGCCAATTTTGTACGTGGAGTAAAATCCAATATTAGAATGTAAACTATTTTGTCAAAACGGGCGATAAGTGCGCACATTACAAAAAATATTTCTTTCTGAAAATAAACTAACTAAAGTTGAACTTCATGTATAAAAACTTTAAACGAGAACAAGCTATCGTGATGGTGGAGTAGCGAATTGATAGATTGAATGTGTAATTCTGTGACAATGTCAGTATAATCACGATTACATAGATCCTTATAAGTCTATTAATTAATTTACAAACAATCGTGGAATTTGTTAATTTATGAAGAGCATTTATAAATTTCATAATTGCCCTGTAAAAAGATTATCCATAAATTGGTCAGAATATGCGTATTGTAGCCAATTTATGATTATTTTGTATAGGGGGGTATTCTAAAATATATTTCAGTTGAAAGGAACAAAAGAAAACTCACGTGTTTTCCCAGAGCGAAGAGTTTTGGCACTGAGGGTATTAATACTGTAAACGAGTCCATGTTGGTTGTAACCCATGGTGTAACCGGGCAAAAATCCGGCGTAACTTAAAGACATAAATTTCTCCTCCGGCATCCCCGGCTCTACGACGTGAGCGTCCACGAGGTACCAGTGGTTCAGAGTCTCGCTGAGCGCATCTTCATTGTGACCCAAAATTTCCTAATGGCGAACAAATAAAGCTCAATGCGCAATGAAACAATTTATTAATAATTTAAATGTTCAACGAAATTAATTTGCAAAATTACGCAGAAATTTGATCTGTAAAATGAATTAGAAGCAGCTAATTTTTTGTCCACTTTTTCATATTTAGAGAGAAATTGAATTGAAAATACTAAAAGAAATTTTCTTTCTTTTTCAATTCAGTCATTTCCGAAAGGACTGAAATAATAAACCAGATCGACGTACTATAAAGAGATGACTCCAAGTGCGAAAACAAATCAAATAAGCAAATTTGTCACTAAAGCTACTGCGCGTTAATTACACTATTCCAAGAAAACGAGCGGCGCTTCTGCGAATGTCCCCATCTCATTTTTAATCATAGTCGACAAAGAAATTGAAAATCCAACGAACTATGAGGACGCGCGTCAGCGCAGGTGTATATAACGTCATTTTCGTTCCCCGAAGTGGGAGAGAAAAAAAAGGAGGGGAGACAGTCCTTGAACGACGTACCTGTCCAGGATGATTGCAGATTATGGAGGAGCAGCCGACGGGCTGTGTGTTACCCTGCGCGCCGTTCGCCGCTACGTTAGGCAGTATGTCGTCCAGGTGCATCAGGAACAGCTGGGGGATTAAATCGCATTTTTTTTTTAATCGGTGTCATCGATATTTCACTGATTCGAGATGATAGAAGAAGATATGATTTGTCAAAATTAAAAACCAAAGCGAATGGACGATAAAAAGTGATAAAAATGATGATTTGGTAAAATTAAAAAAAAAACTGATTCAAGACGATAAAAGAAGAGATGATTTGTTAAAATTAGAAAAAGAATAGATGATACAAAATGATAAAAGTGATGATTTGTTAAAATTAAAAAAACTGATCTGAGATGATAAAAGAAGAGGTGATTTGTTAAAATTAAAAAAAAAAAGCGAATGGATGATAAAAAATGATAAAAGTGATGATTTGTTAAAATTAAAAGAAAAGAATAGAAATGATTGCTAGGAGTTCGCTTTTTTTATGGAATTTTATTGCAGAGTGCACTAATGAAATGGTGGATTTCATGGAAGGTTTGTGCGACTGTAGGATGATTTCGTCAGAGGCTCTTTTTTGCAAGTTCATTTGCTTCGATTGAATATTATAAACGCATTACTTCGCTAATTGTGGCGATAGATCACTCCATAATTAACCAGTCGCCGGTGGATTTCTTATGTCAATATCGGCGCGGTGTGAAATTACACGCTGACATTTTTTCTTCGTTCTTTATTAAATGTCTGAATAAATAAAACTGCACGTACTTATATTTGAAAAAAATGTTAAACGATGATAAGGCATTTTGCGTTCTTAAAATATTTTAAACGATGATCAGGTATTTTGTACGTTCGTTAAAAATAAATTGTTCAATGAATAGAAAATAAAAATTTGAAATTCGCAAACAAATTGCAACGAAAAGAAAAACATCGAGATACAGCAAAATTACGATCTGCAGTAGATAAATCCCGAGTTCGGTAAGACATGCCCGATCAGCATCTTCTTTCGCGAGTTTCTCGATTTTGCGACTCGGAAATTTTGAATTAAATAAGATTTTTGAATGAATAAAAATAAGATTTTTTGAATGAATAAAAATAAAATGTTTTGAATGAATAAAAATAAGATTTTTTGAATGAGTAAAAATAAAATGTTTTGAACAAAGTAAAAAATAAAGTTCGTTGTACGAACCTTGTAAAAAGGCACGTCGGATCCGTCGGCGGTACCCTCGATCTCGCGCACATACTGGGGGTACTGTTCGCGGCAGCAGGCGAGCGTCTCCTCGTAGACGCGCCGACCCTTCGGCGTTTCGTAAACCGACAGGTACGACTCCTGGAGGGGCTTGTAATTCTCCACGTAGTCTCTTATCAGCTTTGCAAATGTCCTACCCTGAATTTGAAGTGAAATATTTTATAGGTGTGCTTATGGAAATTAAAATGGATTGATTGGGAAATTTCTTTTTGAGTGAAACATTATTTATTTTTATTCTTTTGTACGTGGCAAAATTTAAACAAATAATAACTTTTCAAAAAATAACAAGAAATGTTAGAAAAAAAATGCGAAAAGAGAAAAATTAATTGATAAGTAAATAATAGACAAATTAATTTTTACATTGTATGAAATTTTGATAAAGATTATAGAAATAATTAAAATGCAGTGTATAATAGTCTATGGACAATGGATAATTTATTTTTAACCTTTATAATTATCGCACCATCTTTTATATACCGTGAAGACTTTTTAACCAACTTCAGATTTTTTCATCTCAATCAAAATCTTTTTTACATGATT
>JAXIUT010000001.1:8674252-8688318 GCA_035586675.1 Eurytoma californica
AGAGAGAGAGAGAGAGAGAGAGAGAGAGAGAGAGAGAGAGAGAGAGAGAGAGAGAGAGAGAGAGAGAGAGCGAGAGATCGTACGGCACGTGTAGGCGCTCCAACGTACTACTAGCTGAGTTTATGCGTTATTTATAAGCGCTTTAAGCCGTCACCGCGGCGCGCTAAGGTCAAGTAGTAGTGGAAGCCGACGTGCGGTCGGCCGTCCATTTCCCCGTGTGTGCCCACCCCAAGATAAGCGTATACGAAAGCGCACACATCCCCGCGCACACGCGCAAGCACACTCTCATGCACGCATGAACACTAACACGCACACATACACGCGACATACACGCTGACACATACGCATGGGTATAAGCTCGCGCGCCGTGGGGCTTGCGGAGCTTACGATGTAACCGTCACGGGCCTGAATATCCCTCGTCGACTGTCCGGCACGTATTACTAGGCTCAACCGAAACACATCTTGGAGTAGCTTGAATTTTTAAAATTATACAACGCTGACACGTGTCCGCGAGTACTTCAAGATTTTATCGCTTTTTATGGTGATTGTCCCGAAGCATTTGTTAGCCGGAGTAATGTTCGTTTCACTTTTTACTCATGATTATTTAAGAAGCATTCGAGACCGTTTCAACGCGTGCGTTTGGCGTAGTGCGCGTGTGTGCGAGCGGTATAGGCACAATAAATTTTTAAGATTGAGTGCATATAAACGCTGCTCATTAATCAAACGGAGCAACGGAATGGGCTTGTGGGAGCGCGCTCGTGCGCGAGTGTGTGTATAAGGGCAAAAAAGTTTTCACTGGCGAGATGGGGGAGAAAAGGGAAAAGAGAGATTAGACGAGTACAATACGTCTTGTTCAAGAGTGCGTTTTTCAGAAGAGCCCGATAAGACGACCTTCCTCCCGAGCAGACTTTACTTCTTATCTTTAAAGATTGAAGTGGATTTTTGGCATTGAGAGAAATAAGAAACATTGTTGGCGTTCCCACTTGAGAAGGTAATGCGGAAAAATGTTCGCTCGTGGGATAACTTCGGCTGAGCTACTACAAAATTGAACATTACGGGCCGAACTTTCCCGAATTGACATAACAAATAGTGTAATAAAAGTCTGTCGTAATTCACTTAAAATGGAAGTCATGAGAAATTAATTTTAAGGCCAGATTTATTGCAAATATAATTTTAGTAAAATAAAATAAGCGTGGACATGTACATAAGTTATCAGTATGTCAATTAAAGGACTGGGTTGTTTCAGAAACTGAAGACTTATATAATAGTTATGTAACAATTATTACATTTCGTTAAAATTTGTTATATAAATGTTACGTAAGATTTGAAGATGGTAGCGAGTGAATTATTGAATGAAATATCGTCGCTTAGTAATTACACTGTATAATGTTTCTCCATTCAATCAGCTAATCTATTCCCCGCCTAGTCAAATTCGTAATATTCAAAATTATACATTTTAAGTACTTATGTTAAATTAAAAAAAAACTCTAAAAGAAAAATAAAGTTTAAAATTACATTAAAAAAATCTAAAATATATATAATACAGAAAGAAATTGAAAAAAGAAAAATCCTCTTATAATAATATACCGATAAATTATTCAAACGATAAAGTTAATTTGAAAGGTCTCCGCAAGCTTACATCATTCCCAGCAGATCCCCACTGTCAAATTAACTACAGACAGCTCCGCAAGCTTACATCATTCCCAGCAGATCCACACTGCCAAATTAACTACAGATCACTCCGCGACATATTCTCCTCCCCCGCACAATAACAATAATCCGCCGTTATTTAATGATCCGTTCCATAAAGCGACAGCAATACAAGGGCGCGGCTTAAACTCGCTTCATTAAAACACCCGTTTCACAGTCTGCCGCGTCCAATCACGGCGCGCGACGTCTAAAAATAAATCAAAAAGCCAGCGGCGCGGAATCGTTGAAAAATAAATCAAAGCTCTAATGAAAACGCCACTCGCAGCTCCGCGGCTAATTGATAACCTCCGCGCCGGCCGCGTATATACGCCCGGCTGAAAGAGGCACCGGGATATAGGTGCTGCATGTACGAGCGCCGCGCTTAAGCTCGCCCGGTCATCTCCCGCGGAGGTTGGGGAGCGAGGGGAGGGGAATTAACTTCGACACGTGGCGAAACGGTTTAGCCTGCGCGCCCCCTTTCTCTCTGTTTTTCTTTTTTTTTCGTATATCCCGCGTAAAACGGGGCGACGCGATTGGAAAGAAGCGCGCGTTTCCCATTTGCATTTCGCGCGCTGCCCCCGTGCCTTAATTCCTTTCAGCGTTAATCGCGTTTGCAGGCCGGATTTGGAGCGGCCCACGAGACTGGAATCGCTACGGGCACTGCAGCGGTGATCCGACGAGTTTATCTGGACGCGTGATTGAGTGCTTTCGAGAATTAATGATGTTTTAATTTTTGTTTCTTTTTTTTTAATTTTAAATGAATGATTATTTATTCAATTCATTTGTTCCTCTGGCGAAACTCACAATCCATGAAAATAACAAATACTAATGGAAAGAACGATTAACAAGCTTTTTTTGTGATTTTATTTTATCTCATTGTTTTACAAACTGCTGTAGCATTTATTTGAATAAAATAATTGCTGAATTTTGAAGTTTTAACCCCAGGCTCTTATTGAAGGAGGTTAAACTTTTATGAAATTTTTCCAATTACTGAATAAATATTCATAAAGCTTTGTTAAACCGTAGAAACCGTTTTTTATTAATATTTCTTAATTTATTAAAAAAAAAATTTCATTGTCAGTTTAATTAATTTATTTTTATTTTTGCGTGAATCGAATGAATAACGCGATGTGTGCACGGTTAAAAGCTCACGTATAAAGGAATTCGCAATTACACCGAAACAAATAAATGTACAGCGCCTGATCCAGTAATAAAATTCTGAATAGCTCGTCACTGCATGCGAGTTGAATGGACAAGAAACGTCAAACGAATTCTTTCGCAGAATTGTCTGATATTTCCGATTCGCAAAATCCGCTATATTGAAAAATTTCATATACGCACGGCCGAAATGTGATAGACCAATCGATTGACTAATTTGTACGGATGAAATTTCCCGATCACCGAAACAAACATGCACCGCCCGGCCAAGTAATAAAATTTTGATTAGCGCACCACACCGAGTTTAAGGGAAAGAGAATCGATTCGAGAGCAAGCGAATTCTTTCGTAAAATAGTCTGATGAGTCCTGCTCGCGCGACGTGTATGAGTACGAATTCAGGAGGGAAGAGTCATTAAAAAATACTTTTTCTGTCGTTATTTTACGAATAATTATCAGCAAACATAAGGCTTATTTAATGTTTTAGCTGAAATGGAATGGTAGTGATAAAATCGTATTGCTTTAGAGATCAGTTGAGTTTTTATTGCGCAGATACTTAAGATACGGTTGTATGAACAGGAGCCGTTGATGTTCCAAAAACAGATCAAGTCTGCAGCTTGATACTTCCGACGATATCGACGTCACTGAGCGACTGCGTCGACGCCTCCGCTAGGCGAGGTGGGAGGACTCCCAATCGCCGGATTAACTTATCGTGGTGTTCAATGGAGATGTGACGTCAAGATCGAAGGGCACCAAACAAGAACTTGTTGATCTGCCTGATGGGGATTTTCTTTTTTTTTCGGGTACGAAGTTAGAAGACTTCTTTGCTTTTTTGTTGACTGGTGAACGTGATGAGTTCTTTTTTCTTTTTTGCTGGGTGCCTGAAAAAGATGTTGGAATTAATCATAGAAATTAGAAAATATTGCGAAATTGATAAAAGGGGGAAGAAGTTATAGGATTGAAAAGAAAATTTTTGGCTTGCCAGATCTGACTGTAACTACTGATGAAAAGAAAAGAATGTTCGATACTCATGGCTGCACTAAAAATAGCAAATAAAGAAGTTCTTTTCCTTAAATTAACATTTAATTTCGCTTTTTTTATAATATTTATTTATCGTATTTATCAAACAACTTTTTTTAAGAATATGTTAATGAAATATTTTTAAGCTAAAACTCTTTATGCAGGTATTTGTCATAAATTAATGTATATACTATTTTCTTTTTTAAAAAATATTTTATTATTATACGTATTATAATAATAGAAACTTTGGATAGACAAAGTACTGAGCATTACTTTATAAGTGTATTCTAGATCCAACTTTGTGATACTAGAAAATTAACTGGATATTGAACAAAAAGTAAGAAGAAAACTTTCTTTTTGATAATATTTCAAATAAATAAAATTCTATTAAAAGTAGTTACTTTAAATAAAACAGTTTTAACGTAAGGAAAAAAAGGTAAAATTAGAAGTTACATTTTAAGCGCATCAGTCAATTAATGATTAAACGACGGCGCGTGAAGATATAAGGGTGCCAAAGGAATTCAGCAATATATAAAATGTTCGGCGTCGGACTCTATCGGGGCGCATTTCCAGGCAACAAGTTGCTCTTTCAGAAATTTAGAGATAGGGGAGAAGAGGACGGAACTCGGCGAGCGGGGGAGAGGGTGCAAACTTTCACGTGCGTGCGGAATTTCCAATACCTATACCTGCATAAAATATTTTAGCCGCACACGAGGGAAAGAAGCACGCACCGCGCGCCTGTAAATAATCTTCGCTCCCTTTCAATATTCCGCCCCATTAAACAATGTAAATGGTTATGAAATTTTCTATAACGGCTGCATTGTAATTCACGTCGGTCGTTCGACTTTCTTTTAGAGCCGTGAAGTTTTATGCAATATTCATGGCAATATTAAATGAAGTATTTATTTACATCGTATAAATTGTTTATGCAAATATTTCGAAAGATTATTTTATTTATATATTTTTAGAGAAATTCAAAAATTTTCTTTTTTTACGAAAAATTACGACTAACTTTTTTTGTAATAAGCGATGTACAGTGGTTATATTGATCGTATAAAATTTAAAATATACAATATTCATTTACATTTACAGACTACTTGTTGTTATTAATAGTTTATAGTTTATATTTTTTATGTTTATATTTTATATGTTACATTATTTTGTATAAAGGGCGATCCTATGCCCGTTTAAAAATAAAATAAAATAAAAATAAAATAAACAAATATTCAGAAAAATCAAAGCTATAGTTTTCCATGAATATAAATAGTATATTACGTACCTATCTATCCCTCTCGGCTTCGCCTCAGTCGACAATTACATGTGATCTAAGACATTTCTTATTATACAGGGCTAGGCGCGTAATATACTATTTAATGGCATCTACGATATACGTTGGAGTGCTAATCAAAATTTCCCACAGAAGGTTATCTTATACGCGTCAAAAGTTTCTTAAGCTAAAAGCTAATAAAACAAACAACCGAGAATAAGTTATAACTGTGTGATCAAGGATTTTCCAATGCTCAGTTAAAAATACGTTAAATTCTAAACATAATTTTTCTGTTTAAATGTAAATGAATACAAAACAGACATCATTTCTGTGTGAACAATTTTATGTTCTAAGCAGGATACTACAGAAAGTTTATTTTTGTATTAAATTACACACTCCTTTAGTGTATAAGAAATCATAAGTAAGAATGAATATTTAAACAATGTAACAAAATTTTTGTATGATTTATGTAATTTCTTACCGAATAACACAAAATTTTGATCCGTGTAACTAGCGGCAGTTCAACAAAAAATTAATAAAAACATATACGCATACAAAATTAACAAAACCTTCACCTAGATAAAAAAAAAAACGATCTTAGTTTTATCTTAATTTTCTCTACATTAGAAAAAAATGCATACTTACAATCGTACGATCTCACCGGAACCGTACATACTTAAGCATTTCAAAGAAAAGCGGGAGCTGCAATTAATAAAGAAGCGTCGTTTGGTAAGAAGCGTCAGTTTCAGGCATCCGATAGTCACCGGCCCCCAGCCTACAAACCCACATACCATAGTGACCTTGTTTCCCGAACCGAGCTAATTTCGAGGCCGCCGCAGGAGGCGTGACCGCGACGATCCTTTTCACGAGTTTAGGCCTCTGATCTAGGCCGCGCGATGCCGCGGGAGCCATCGATCCTTGGATCGGATGGGATCGGCTGAGATTTACAGCCCTTCTGCGGCTGATAGTAAGAGAGTGGATTGGGGAGGCGCGGATGAAAGGATCCTGCCGGTGAGCTGAGATTTTAGGAAATTTTTCAGAAATGGGGAGATAGCCTTTTGTTTGAGAAACGTGCTTTTGTCGAAGAAAGGCCTTTTATTTGAAAAAAAAGCTTGGAGTTAATTGAATTTTTAATTTTTTTGCTTTTACCTGCAATTTAAGGTGAAAATTTAAACAATACTGATACATTCTCTGGTTTTCAATAAATAAAATAAATAAAAATAAATACATGAAATTTAATGTAAGTGAGCTAAAAGCAAATTTTATCGACATGCATTATTCAAAATTAATGCAGATACATTTTTCATTGTTTATAGCTTAACTTTTATTTAGCAGAATGTTCACTAAAATTAAATAGCGACTACATTCCATCAAAATTCAATATAAATTAAAAACATGAATTTTATTTTAAGTTTATACTAAATTCTTATTATGTACATGCTAAAAATTTTTTAAAAAATAGCTCTATAAGGGACAAAATAAATTTTTGTTGTACTGTGAAATTGCAATAATTAAATCGTCGGGGAAACAGAACGTGCGAAGGAGGGCTCAAATGAAATTTCATCAAAATTTGTAACGCACTAGATGTAGATACAGTGTAGCTCCTCGTGATTCATTGAGATAGCTGAAATTTGCGGCCACAGGTGTGTACGGGTTGACGTTTAATTTATGCGATCTAGATTAGCCGTGTTTAGCCTATTTTCGTGAAATTACACGTTTACACGTAAACAGCTGCGGGTCTTATTATATTAATTTTAATTAACTGTATATCACTCGGTTCTAATTTATCAATTAAACCTGTTCCACATGTATCGAGGATAAATGAAAATATTTTACGTACCTGCGTGTATTAAAACAAAATTAAAAAAATAATAAATCTTTCTCAAAACAGCGAGGAAACTTCTTCTCAAACAGAACGGACTTTTATAAAAGTAAAAATATAACCTTTCGTTGAGAGCTGTTTTATTTCTTTTTAAAAAATAAAACTGACAGAAAAATAATTTTTACCCTGATAAACTCTGTAACATTTACTGGGAAATAGGTAGCTTTTTCAAAATGTTTTCTGAGAATGATCGATCGAATTGAAAATTCTTTACTTTTAGTAAAAATTTCAAAAATTATCAAAATGCATTCCATCACTTATTACTATAAAAATCATTTATCATACAAATTCTTAATAAAATATAAGTTATCTCTATTTTTCCAATGTTTAAAAAAATAAATTAATAAATTCCAATTCAATATTAGTGTCTGTTTCTCTGTAAATTGTTTGTAGTGACAAAGATATTCTAGTCCTCGGAATATTTTTTAACGAAAGCGAAACAAGATTTTTTTTCTTTAGATATTTAGACAAAGAGTAAATTTTATATTATATCACAGTACAAAGATGTTTTTTAGTCCGCAAAATTATACGAAATAAATACAAACCAACCAACCGCTATAAAATAATTTTGCATTCATTCAACAAGAATCCCGCAAGGATCGTAACGCATTATTTTCCTTAAAACAACGGCCCGCGTATAATTCCGCCAGTATAATGCAGCTCGCATCGGTCAATTGAGCCCCACTTTGACCCTCGCCCGTGCCTTGATTGACGGCCGAGACGCGAGGCGATTATACGAATCACCTGCGCATAAAGGGGGGGGGGTGGTCGATTTTTAATGGAGCCATCGCGGAGCTCACGAGCCAAGATAGATTGGCCGTGAGATGAAATTTTTCCCGGGGGCGGGGTGATCGGGGAATCCCCCGCTTCTTTGCCCCTCCCCCTCCGCTCCCCTAAAGATTCTTCGTAACTCAGCGAGGAATGCGCGCGGCCGCATTCGACGACTGCTAAGATGAATTTTTTTAAATTGATATGTGAAATATTTTGGAA
Organism: Eurytoma californica; assembly: GCA_035586675.1. Lineage (NCBI taxonomy): Eukaryota > Metazoa > Arthropoda > Insecta > Hymenoptera > Eurytomidae > Eurytoma > Eurytoma californica. The sequence goes on from JAXIUT010000001.1 coordinate 8,682,256, forward strand.
CGAAGAATTTTTTCCCATTGTTGATTTATATTTTTTATTTCTTCCATTTTTGCAGTTTTATTGAAACTGCAGTTTTATAGAAAATCGTACCAATTGATGAATAGGAATTACTTTTGTAAGCATACCAATTAATGAACAGGAGATATTGCTTCGTAAAATAACTTTTCATTTGAACATTACTGGCGTGAAAAGCAGCATTAAAAACAAATTTAAAAAAATTTAATTATCGTTTTTAAAGCTCTATTATTTCTTAATAAAGGTAAATAGTTCAGAGTATTGGTAGTATAACGCAGAAAATAAATTTCCTTTTAATGGTGATGATCACGTTTTTCCAACATAATAAATTTTTTTTTTAAATTTAACATCTTAAGGAGTGCCTCGTATTTCACAGAACCTAGTAAAACTGCCAAATAAATGGAAAGGCCTAAATAAAAAATGAAGTTTCATAAAAGGGCAATAAAAACTGTCCAGACAATTGAATTAGTCCGATCCTAAATCAGCAATCTCACTCGAAAATACCCACATCAGCAGATCGTATATTTTAAGAGAATCTATTTTTTATACGGTCAAACTACAGGCTAGTTTCGCCAGAGTTTATTTTAGTGCAACAATAAATCTCCCGGGAATTTCATTAAAATCAATGAACTCGAAGATTTGAACTTTCCTCGTTAGCGGATCGGCGAACTTTATCAGCAGTAGGCGGGAAAAAAATTCACTTCGTTAAAGTGGAAGCTCCTTCTAATAATTGCAAGTCACCCCTAGATAAAGAAGATAGAGCGAACATTAATTCACCGCGTGCTTAGCTTTATAAAGCCAGGATAACACCTTGTTTAGGCTATTAAACCTGCCTCGTAACATAGTAGGGGAGAGCGGGGCACAGCGGGTCCTGGGGCAATGTGAACCTTCGGGGCATAGTGGGCCACTCCATTAAATATGTTGTATTTGGTGTGAAAAACATTTATTAACAAGTTTCATTCAAACTAAAGCATTTTGAAAGATTACCATTATTACATTACAATATTACTATATACAAAAATTATATATAGTAATAATAAATACTGCAATGTAATAATGACAATCTTTCAAAATGCTTTAGTTTGAATGAAACTTGTTAATAAATGTTTTTCACACCAAATACAACATATTTAATGGAGTGGCCCACTATGCCCCGAAGGTTCACATTGCCCCAGGACCCGCTGTGCCCTGCTCTCTCCTATATAAATGTATGTAAATATGAGAAAGTCTGTAAGTGTGCAATCCGAAGAGGAATACTTATACATACTTTTAGACAGCTGTTGGATGTTTACAAAGTATTAGATATTTAAAAAGTAGAAAACTTATACGCATTCGCATGCACTTTTACTCATTTATATACACGTTTCACTGCGGAAATTTTTAAGTGGTGTAAATCTGTGTACAAGACATTCAATTCGAAAGTTAATTTCCGCTAAGAATTCTGATCGAACCAATTCTGTTCTAATTTAAAAAAGAAAACTTTATGACGGTACAAATAACAACAAATTTGAATTTAAATGCAAAGCAGCAATCTGCTCTAACAACCAACGGCAAAAAAGTGTATCAAACAACAAAAAGATGCTTCTAGAATAGATAGATAACAACGAAGGTACAACCCATCGCCAGAAGGAAATTCGGATCGACCCGCTGTAAAATCGACGTGTATCCGCGGCTCGGAGCGCGCTCAACTCCCCGGGAACTCATCCTTAAGAGATAATTTGAATTCTCGCCCGAGGTGCCGCGCGCCGGCAAATACGAAATCGAACTCGTTAAGCAACTCTCTCTCGCAGCGACGCCCCCGCGCCGCCCAACTTTTTCCCCGACGTCTTCGATAAGCAGAGACGCGAAAGAAAAAAAAATGCGCCCCTTTCGCGAAAGGTAAAAAAAAAATATGAAATATATCGCGCGCGCGCTTCGCAAAGGAAGAGGGAAGGTGAAGGAGGGCCGATCCCCGAGAGGACGTTATTCCGCTTAAGTAAATATTCCCCGGCGCAACGATATCCCGGACGCGCTTTGTGCGTGCAGCCCCTTGACTATCCTTCGCGCGAGCTCGTTTTCTCTGAATTAAACAGTAGAATCGCCGCGCGCGGGGTTATATATGTATATGTATGTATATATATATGCTGTATTATTGAATCGGGCCTCGACTGTATTATTTAGTCAGAGTACGGATCGTTTCGGCCACAGTTCTTTTTTTCAGGCCGGAGGAGCGAGCGAGAAGATCGATTAATTTTTTTTAAACTGCTTTCCGGATTAGTTTGTCAGGGGTTTAACTTTTCTCTTTTTGAGCCTCAGGGGCGTTTTTCTTTTTGAGGTAGGAAATACGGCTGTGAGGAACAATTTTATGATTTACGATGGATTTCACGCTTTTTGCGCGGAGATTATTTGAATTATTTGCACTGCTTACGTTGAAGTAGAAATATTTTTTGAGGACTTTTTTAGTTTATTTTAATAAGTATCTATTTAATTTTTTATTATAACTTTCTTTTTTAAATTTTTAAATATATTTAATAGTAAATTACATGTAGAATATAATGTTTAAAATAATGCACAGATCCATTCAATTATTCCACCCTGACCTTATTCTTAAATTTTTTATGCTATTCTTTTCTCGTATCATTTAAATTTACAATACTGCTATATATATAAAAACTTTGAAGTTGAACAAATGAAATTAACTCAATTACACTTATTTAACGTAAAATGTCTTCCATCTACTATATATAGTAAGTGAAACACTTTTTGCGAAGAAGAAGTAAGTATAAACTCAAACTCAAACAACAATTAAAGTCAGCATTACTATTTTTAAACTCCACATAATTACCCTGTATTTACTTGTTTTATTTATGAAACATAACTCAAAATTAAAATTAAAATATCACAATAAAAAATTAACGTACCCACGAAAAATTCCGAAAACAAATAAAAGTGAGTCGAAAAGTCGGCCACTTCTATAGCTCTCCTAAAGATCATTTTATTTATTCCCTACCGGAGACTCGATAAATAATGTCCGTGAAAAAAACGAGCGATAAGAGGAAACTCAAACAAGTAACTCCAAAATAGCTATAAATAAATTTTTACAGAACGGAACGAGAGGCAGCTTGTCAGGGGCGAGGCGCACTACCTTTCCGACGGGTCGATACTCCCGCGCGGAGCTGCCTCGTGAAGGAGAAAAAATAGGTCCATCAGCGTAGTAACTCCTAATTGAAAAAATGCCTATTACACGGGGAGCAACCTTTTATGCTAAAAAAAAATTCACGTGAATAAAGCATTAGATTACACAACCCTTTTTTTACTTTACAAGAAGAATACTTCCTTCAAAAGAATAAAATAACAAAGTTTCTTCTCCCTAAATATGAAAATGTAAAATTATTTAAAAAAATGTGAATAGTGTTATATTATATTTGAAAAGTCGTCCCCTTATTCAATATGTGAACAAGTTTCTAAGTCATTTTCACATTTTCCGATTTACATGGTTCCAAAAATAACTGACTTTCGGCAACCTTCAAAAAAAGATCCGCTAAAATACGATGTTTTACAAGCTACGCGAAATTAGGTACAAGCCCGACTGAGAAACAATTTCAAAGGAGTCTTAATTCGAGCCGCAGGTAGCGAGCCGTTTAAAAGACCCGCCGGAATTAAGTTACAAAGCTTCACCGGCGCGTAAACGAAACTTCGCCCCGTACGCGAGGCTAAATCCAAAGCCCAGGTGTTGCTCGGAACCGGATAAAAAAAAAAAAAAGAGGCGGAGGGGGCGAATTAAATCCCGCGTCGGTGAGTCGGCCCTAGCGCGCGAAATTCTAGAGGATTTGCCGAGGTCGTGCGTCTGACGTTTTAAGCAGCGGAGCTCCTTTGGGTTGGACTTCCCTTTCAGAGCGCGCGCAGGGCCGCCCGTCGCCCGATGACAGCGGTAAGGCGTCCGTTAAGTCGGACTCGCCCGCCGCGACCGCCGGGTCACGGGCAATGGCGGTTGAAAAGTGCGCGGTTACATAAATGTTTTAAATCACATTTTCACGGGAAGGACGTTTTATCTCGGTTACATTATTTTGCGCGCTCCACATTTGAATTTCCCGCGACAGTTGAATAAAAAGCTGCACATTTTTCGTGCGTGTAATTTAGAGTGGTTCTTATTTTTGACCGGAAACTCGTGGTTACCTTGGTACAGTCGTATGCATGAAGTTACAAAAATTATAATAACAGGCAACGTGGAATAAGCATAATAATAAGCAACGTTAAAAATAATGTGGATCTATTCTTGATTTGTTGCTTAGTAATATGTCTTTTCTACCACATGTATCGTTATGTTAATTCAGAATAAAAAAGAGAATAATTTACTATTAAAATAAATCGAGTTATTTTTACATTAACTGCTTAACCATCAGCCTATTTTTAGATATATTTGTGCAAATAGTATTCAAAAGTAAGAATTTTTTATAAACTTCTAAAACATTGGTATAAAAAAAATTATATAGAGTGCAGAGCCATTTTTCCACAAGAAAGTAGATTGAACCATTAAATAAAAAACATAAGTAGCAATAACCACGCGAGGCGCATGAGAAGACTTGTGTAAAAAAATAAAAAAGGGCAGGTACACAAGAATTTAGTTACTCAACTTCAGATGGTCTTTGAAATAGTCATGTAATTAGTTTTTTCAAAGGATAACGCCTAAGGTGTTAACAAAAACATTGACACAACCGTACGGTAGAATTTACACAAGAGAATAAGTAACGGAATTTCGCCACAAAAACAAAGAACACCGGAAGACAGACAGACGATTTTACTTAAACGCGGAATTTGCAATTCATGAGAAGAGATGCGCTGAAGCTAATGAAAACTCGAAAATTAAAATAACGGCAAAGATAAATTTTTATCTGTTTATGGCTCTAATTTTGAATTGAGCCTGTTCAAAAATATTCTTAACTTAAACTTCTTCTGATTAAAATTTATTGGCATTTGTTTTATTACAATAAAACACTTTAGTTAAATTTATATTAAAAAAAAACACAAATTTAATAACTAATTGATGAAATGCGAGAGATAACGATTATTTTGTAAATAAGTGATTTTCACGTGGATAATCAAACTTTGATGTAAGATCTTTTATTTACAGTTAAACGTGCTCAAAGTCGAAAGCTTAATTTGCTCTAAACTGTACTAACAGCCACTATCCTGGTAAGGCGTACGCAGACTCGTTAGAACGAGCCGGGAGTAGTACGTCTCATCATTTAGTCCCGCAAACCATTCCCCAACAGTTTACTCAATATTCATGACCCAAAAGCGCGCCGCGACTCGCTCCGACTCGACGCCCACCTCGGAGCCAATAAAACAATGAAGACGGGTCTAATGATACATTTTGCGCACTTTTCTCACCCCGCGCTTGTCTTTCGAGCTTCGACAAAAGGTTTCGGGCAGAAGGACGCGCGGCTGTTAATTGGACCATAACTTTGGCGGACTATCGTCTTGGGCAAACGGTCTCCATTAATTATGCCCCGACAAACATCAAGATGTACTTCCGGTACACCTGATGCGCCGTAATCTATTCCCGTCGATTAATCACCCCCCAAGCGCTATTGAAAAATCTGCCCGACTTTAGACTAGCATTTTTCACACGATTGCGGAACTGTAAGTTTTAGAACTTGAACGTTTAAATTTAGTGGAGTTGATTTAAACGGAGTTTGAATTACCTTCGTCTTAAAGCCAATGTTTCATTAAATGTGCAATTACTGTGTTCCTTTTGAATCGCATTGCATGTCAAAAGACGGTTAATTAGTTACTTTTTGCAAATCTGCAGTTGTTTATTATTAAAATTATTTATTATTATTATTATTATTATTATTATTATTATTATTTTCATAATGTAAATATACAGTTACAATTTAATCAATCACTCACGTTGCAACTAAACTATTAATTGCTTTAAATCTAGATCAGGTGGTTATGACATTGTTACCCCTTTGTGCAAAGCCCCTTGTAGCTCATTTACAAAACAGTTTCGATCGCTTTATCAGTGTTGTATTAGCAGACTCAATACTTGTAAGCAAAAACAAA
>JAXIUT010000001.1:8688418-8715962 GCA_035586675.1 Eurytoma californica
TGCACGAAGCTAAAATTTAAATAATAAGTCTACAATTTTTTTAAACAATGCTTTACTCATTCAAGAATTTTTAGAATGAAGTAACAAGTTATTTATTGGGAGAACATCTTAAAAGATATTTTTACAAATGTCTGTAAGGGGCACTGCTCCTTAGTCGACCTATTACGATACAATCATAAAAAAAATTATTACGTTTGATCACCTCAAATGGCTCTCATAAATTAATCTGCAAATTTATAAGGGACACGCCCTCCAAAAAATCAAACCATCCCAAATTAATATGAAATCATTTTGATAAGGGGCATGCCCCTCTAAATATCAATCAATACCAAATTAATACGAAATCATTTGTTAAAATCAATTGGCAAATTTATAAAGGGCGTACCCCCCTAAAAATCAAACCGTCGTAAATGAATACAAAGAACATTTATTTTCGTTGTGCAGGTCGAAACCGGAGGACGAGGGGTGAGTGCGGCAGCTCGGGGCAGTGAGGACTAATCGGCGCGCTGGCGCAGCTAGAACTGTAGTGGGGGGAGGTGGGCCCTGGCGGGGGGCCGGATGGGAGCACGCACGATGTTCTCCAAGTTCAAGAGCAGCGCTTCCGGGACCGCCGCGGGCTCGATCACCTCGAACGCCCTCGAGTCCAACCCCATCTGGAACCACTTCGAGGTGGGCAAGCAGACGGCCAGCGCCGGGCCCGAGTGCGTCTGGAAGATTCTCGATGGCTACCGCAAGAGCGACGGCAAGGTAAGGGATTGAGCGCTTCTTTTTCTCTCCTCCCCTCCTCTTTATTCAGAGCCTCTCGAAGCGAAGTTTGCTCTCTTATCCGAGCGAAAGTTGCGCGATTGCCCGAGCCGCCGCGGGGCTTAGAGTCTGTTCTCCACCCTTTTCGCCGAGCCCTATAGGCCTTCCGGTATTCTCCACCTTGCGCGCGTAATTGGCTCTCTTTCCTGCCACACCTATATACCTGACTTATCGAGTTTTTGCACAAGCAATTTTTTTTTCTTTTGAGGCAGATTGTTTGCGTTACATCAATCAGCTTTTTTTCTAAAGCTCCCCTTTTTCCGACTGGTGGCTGGTTAAAAAGAACGCGGTTTGGAGTAGTTAGTATGACAAATAAGAGAAACAAAATTTTAATTTTCAACTTTTTGGGTTATCATAAATGCTTTTTTATTTTATCAACAACAATTGAATAAATTTTATCGCTTTACAAAGAAAGGAAAAATTATTGCAAAAGATAAATTGAACGAAGATTTATAAACTAACTGTAGCTAGTTTAGTGAAATTGTGTTTTTTGTAAATCTACCTTACGTTGTAATTTAAAATAGGTTTCTTTTGTTAATTTTTTATGTAGACTTTTGAAGTTCTATAATTATATTCTCAATAAAAAATATTTCTAGTAGGAATTTAGCAAGCTCCACGCGGACACTAATTTAACCAAAATAGTTATTCGAAGACATTTTTTTCATTAAAATCTAAAGAATAAAAGTTATTTTGCAGAAATATTGCGTACTTACCTCGAAAACACGAAAAATGAATATAAAATTATCCACCGCAAAAAAAATTAAAAAAAAAAAACATTCTAATTCCATACCTACCATGTGATGCACATCTCCTTGGCCAATCGATAAGATTACGCTCGATCAACCCATAAAACATTCACAGGAGGAAAATAAAAAACCCTGCTACTCCGCCGTAAGTCCACCGCAACGGTTCGATCTCTCGGCGCGTGTATTTCTGCGCGAATCGAAGCCTTTTTTTCCTTACTAAAGTCAATTATTCAGGCGCAGGCGACAGCGGCGCGCCCATAGTCCCTCTCTCTCTCTTTTTCCCGGCGCGTCGACTCGATCGCGTAGGCACACGGGCATCGTTTATTCAGATCGCGTGGGCGTAGCGCGCGCTCGCGAGCCCCGGCGATCGTGATTCTGCATCTATTTGCGCGTACGAAGCGTGGGCGGCCTCTCGCGGCGGCCGGCTATTTTTAGCGCGGCGCTTTACCTCTAACGGACTTTTCCCCCGCCATTTGTTATTTCGTTACAACTTGTTCGCGCCCTTTACTCCTTTTTTTGCGCGGCTGAAAGGGAGACGAGAGGAAATGGCGTTTTCTAGATTTAGAAATGTTCCGCTCGTAAAATTGTTTTATGTTGGAAATCTTTTATCTGTTTTGTGAAATGAAATTTTAACTTTTTTATTAGGTCGGATGGTAGTATTAATTTATTGCAATTTTACGTGCTGTAAATCGATTAATCGAAGGGTAATTTCTCTTTTACTTTACCAATTTCAATTTATAAATGATTTGTAGTTTAATTAATTAAAAGCTTGTTTTCGTGAAATTACCGTATATTAAATGTAATTTGAATAATTATTTAAAGCATATTAAAATAATAAATGATGTAGAATCATGTAATAGATGTGCATAAATGATTGCATAAATGATTAACGATCGATTATTGTACATTTATACTGTCCTTTATTTTAATTTGAAAGCATACACGGAGATAAATGTTGCAGTAAATATATCCATATTATCTATTAAAGAGATCGCAGTCCCGTAACGCGATATTTTACAGAAACTTTTTTTACATGAAGCATTATAAAAATTCTGTCTGATATTTTTAAGTTTTATAATTAATATAATTGTAATTAAAATTCATGCGCTATTTTTGCATTTTTTTGGTCTAAAAAAGAAGCACTCCTTCTTTTCTGACCGACGGACAAACTAAAACTTAACACAGCTCAAAATAACTCAAGATTAAAACAGTGTATCAAAATTCGATGAAATATAACTTGATTGATTAATGGGTAGATGATTTTCATGATTTTTTTGTACATAAAGAGCGAATATCAATATACATTTGATGAAATTGTCAGTAAATATAGTGTGCACCAAGGGCTGACAATCAGCTTTCTGAACTCTCGTATTTGGTCCTCGCCTTCACAGAGCAATTCTGGCTCACCTTCCCCTCGTTGATTAACACCACACTCGGTTTAAAAAAATCCAATTTACGTCCTTCGTACACCTTACGCTATTGCAATAAATTGAAAAAAATGATCACTTACGAAGATCGATCACTAAAATGAAAAAATTACACCCAGCATTATCTCCACTGTAAAACATCAATTTTGTATGTTAAATAGCCCACATTCCCTCAGATCGTCATCAAGACATACCCAATCGAACGGTACATTAACAGTCGCCTACAGAATCTCGACCTCTCAATCGCGCGGCCCCTATCAAAGATTAGAACTCCCTCCCTCGCTCCCTGAAACAATTCAATTACCCGCGGAGGGACCGGCGGCCCGTGAAAGAAAAATTCATCAAGCGAGTGGTTATCCGGTGCGTCGCGACCCTCCGGAAAAAGGATCACGGGACGGGGGCAAGAAATAAAAAAAATGGAGAGGAAAACGAAGCTTACAAAGCATTTGCCGCGACGCGCAACAAGCTGTCAGTATCAGCCGGTGCCGTCGCTCCCCCCGGGGCCGAACTTTTTTTTTCGCCGCTTATTCCGCGCGACCTCGCGGAATCGACTCCGCCTAATTTGCCTGCATTTTTATCCCGTGGGCCGGGGAGGCGGGGCTGCTTATCTGGCCCGCGGAGCTTATCTCCGGCCGAAGTTTCCCGGGGATTTTTCACGCGGGGGCGGGAGCCGATAGCGCGTCGATGTCAAGCCGGCCGGATAAGGAAGTGGCGGAATAGATCTCGTTATCGGGAATCAAATGCGATTTCTATCGGTCGATTTTTTTCCCTTCGCCTCGACGCGCGGCGCTTAATCCGTTTTCTTATTGTCCCCGTTGGCCGCGCTCCGTTTGTACTCGAGTATTTCACTTTTTAACGAGGGGCGCGCAGCTTTGATTCGATACCCGGGCGCATTCAAGGCTTCCGTTCGAAAGGGATGGAGGATTTGTTTCGTTTGTATAATTCGAAGATTTTTTGCGACTGTTTTATCTTTGCGATGCATGCGCGACGCGACGCGTGGGAAATTACACCCGAGGAGCAAGAAATGTTCGTGCCGCTGGCGCGCACAAAAAGGAGAAGCCGTGTGTACTTCGAAAACAGTGAATTTATCAGCCTTTTGGCAAAAATTGAATATACGCTAAGCGGATTCGTCATTTCCGTACGCTTCAACGAGGAGCTCAAACAAGAATATAATACGTACTAAAATAATCTCATTTTTTTGTTACTTAACGTCAACTTCTTTGATATTCAGAAAAAATTTCTACAATAGCTTACAAACACAAAATAATAAAAAAGATTATTGAAATATTCTTATTACCTCGATACATATAATATTATCTGAGCTTTAACAGCAAATGTAATAAATATCAAAATTTTTCATTAATTATAATAATTTACTCTCAACACAATTATTAAAATTTTGCTAATTATCGTTACTGCGACACAATTCTTCTTAATTATTAAAATAATTTGTTAATAATTTTAATAATTGATACATGATGATTACGTATAATGACCAAAATGAATTTCTCCATTAAGCGCTATAATCGCGAAAACCACTTGGGAGCAAAAAATTACAAAGTGAAACTCGAGCGAATTTACTACGGCTCGAATTTAATATCGGCCACTCGCGTAGCCGGCGATAATTCAAATTAACCGAGTTATAAATTCCCGGCGCTCCTTTTGCTCCCAATTAAAAGAATCGCGGCGTGACCGGCCGCGTAATCTTTTCCCCGCCGACCCACCCGTACACACGCGGCTCTCTGCTATCCTCCTTCAGCTTTCCTTCCTTTTATTTTAAATTAATGACCCCGGCGAATAATCTCGCTCGTGCTTCCTCGAGTTTTGCGCTCTTAGCATTTATAATTACGAAAAGTTACGTCAGGGCGATGACCGAATTCTTTTTTTACGGCTCTAAGTAATTAAAAAGTTAGCCATTCTGACTTTTGGTGTTCTCAATTTTTAAGGAATATATTGCACTGTTTTCTTTAATTTTTGTTTTAATATACAATTATCGTCTTTTGTCAACTAAATTTTATTTTTTTACACCATTAAATCGCTTATGTAATTTGAAACACTACACATGGCCAGCTTAATTCGGAAGTTACGACATCAAAATAATTTTTCTTTAGTAATTGACAATTTAAAATTGCAGATTAACTAAATTTATAATGGTAATAAAAACTGTTTCTAGAATGCTTTTTAACAAATATCGAATTATAAATACTTTAATCATCATTTTATAGTAATTGAAGATAGTGCATGGATACATAATAATATTCTTATAAGAATTCTAAATAAAATAAAAAAGAAAATAGCATAATTGGAATAAACTTTTTATTAGAGAAAACACTTATTTTTTTAATTTTCAATCACAGTACAACTATAAAATGAAATATAAAAAAATGGATAAGAAATACAGATTTTAGATATTTAGTTTTAGAATTTTAACACGAAATATAAATTAATAGGCAACTCGAATGCATCGTTCGATAAAATACAAAAAAATGCGAACATTCTTTCTCCGAGTATTAAATTTTTTTATATCGCAAATACACAACAAGTGAGCAATACATTTAAAATCCATAAATATAAGCGATATTCCTCACATTCTCCAGCTCTAAATCCTCTCCTCCAATTTGCCGTCAGTCAGCTAATTTTCAATCGATTCAATGAAGGCGTCAATTTTAGTCGAGCTCATCGTTCAATCTCCTCGTTTTTTTACCCCTCGACATTTTCCCACTCAACGGGGCACTCGTCGCCGGCGAAAATCTCCATTTATACGCTTCAGCGTCATCTCCGCGCGCTTTGCACCGTACGCGCGGCGTTTCGACCGTCTCCGATTACGCGAACTAAAAAAAGAATTTTTCCGCTGACGGCAGTCTCTGCAATTTTAATTAAACCACCCGACATCGGTGACTCCCTTCTCTTCCCGCCCTGGCAAAGACGCTTGATTGTCCGCAATAACGACGTTTTAATCATATCGAAGCCTTGCGCCGTAAGAAGGCACAATCGAACTTTTTTTTTTCTTTTCAATAAAAAAAATACAGGACTAGGCGGGTTTTAAGATGGAAAGAAATTGCAGCGAGGATTGCCTTTGTGCAATTACGTTGTTATCGAAGATTTTTTAATTGAAATTTTATAGTTCAGCGGTTATGAAGCTGCATTGCGCCGGCGAGGTTATTTCTGAAGCAGTAATTAATGGCTTTGGGGCTTTCTTTTGTTGCTTGCAGGAAGTTTCGATATTTTTATTCGAGAAACGATCGGTGGAGAAGATTCACAAGCCTAAGAGAAAAGAAACCGTCACGGAGACACTGCGAGTTGGAATCAAGGCACTCGAGCGGTTCCGGCATCCAAAAATTTTACAGGTACGTTCGAAGACGGTAATTCATTTATAACAAATTGCATTGCGAATAAATTATATTTATATAGATATTAGATATATTCTGTACATGCATTATAGTAATAGAGGAGAAAAATGCATACGAATGTGCTGAAAATATAAAAAATAAAAAGTAGGCACAACTCTTGTCTTTATGTAGAGCTTATATAAATATATAATTAAAAAAAAATTTAACCCAGAGAAGTGAAAGTTAAGAAAAACAAGAATACAATTTGCTTATCTTAAAATAAGTAGAAACATCGAGATTTCGTGAGAAAGTACCAAAAATAAAAGTAATCTGTTTCTTTTAACTTCAACGATCTTCAAAAACTGCTGATAAAATAAACAACAAAATTACGCTTTATAAAATTAAACTTGAAAACTTAAAAAATGATATAAGTAAAGTTTATAAACAGTCATCCCAAAATTAAAAAAAAAAACATACATTTCCGCAATTAATGTCAGATCCACGTTAAAAGAAAGAAGAAACCCAGACAAACTTGCTAAAGAATACCGCTCCTTATCGGGTGATGGGATCCCACCCCGCAAGGAGTTAATTAAATAAGCATTCAAACGGACGCACCGGCACCTCGAAAAGTTGATCGCCCGATAAATTTTACCGCACGAAAGCTCGTCCCACGCAACCGCCCAATCCATCACACTCCGTCGCGAGCACCGAAATCCACAGCAGCGTCACGGTATAAATTAAACGAATAACTCGCAAACCTAGGGGTGCCAGGAGTCCCCGCCTCTCCAGATCAACTCGCGCCTAAATTTCTCGGCTTGGCAATCCGTTAGTTTGTCGAACTGCCGTTCCGCGTCGATCGCGAAGTTTCGCGCGCAATTGCAGTTGCGAAAACGGTAACTTCCCTCGCCGAACGTCTCAGGGGGTGATAGGGAGGGGGGTAATTTACTTTGCGATCGAGAACACCGGTGTAAAAAGGAGTTGGAAGGGGGAGTTGAGCGAAATCCGGTGTACGGGTGTTTTCTATCCAAGTTCGGTCGGTGAAAGAGCCGGCGGTGGGGTTGAAAGCTTTTTTCCGGGCCGCGAGGGACGGCTAATTGGATTAATGAATTTAAACACCTGGGGAATTGTGGTTAATTGTAAATGCTATCTGGAAATAGACGTGAGAATTGCGCTAAGGGGCCTAGGGAATGAAAGGTCTTTGAGGAATAGAAACTTCGCGGGGATTCTTTTAACGAGCGTCTGACTGGATTTTGATTCGTACCACTTACGCTTTGCTTTTACCTCGTTCAACTTAAAATTTAACTGCTTTTTCTCGTATTCGGGCTTTAATCCAAAAGTGGAATTACATTTCTCGAACAATTTTTCATGTTCAGATGCTGGAGTTCGGGAAACGAAAAGCTAGCCCCATAAGCTTTATAATAAGTATTGCATATGCATGAATGTACGTGTTTTTTTCAATGACTCATATTTATCAAAAAAGAAATTGCAATGCTCCTTTTCTGCTTATTATCCAGTGAAAAATAGCTTGAAAACATAATTTTAAACTAAAAATTGAATGTCAAAATGTCGGTAAAAATAGAAATAAGTATGATCCTTGAAATTTTTAACAAATGTTTATTTTGACTTACACCGTTGGGGGAGTTTACGTGGATAAATAATAACATTTTGAAAGATTAAACATACTAACCGTATAGTTTCAAAAATCCTCTTTCATTCCTCTTTCGTATTTTATAAAGTAAATAAATTTAAAACTAGAAACAGCAAAAAACTAAAGAATGGAAAAATAAAGAAAGGATTTCAATAAATTTTCAATATTTTTAGATTGAATAACTATGAATAACTGCAAGAATATTATTTTTAAAATATACCCGAATTTTTTTACGATGTGTTACATATTACATAAAGTAAATAAACTGCTATAATAATTTACTAATATCGTGTTATTAAAGTTCCTCATTTCGTAATGAACTGTTTCAAATAAGCTTAACTATTTTACATTTTTTATCTTTTAATATATTTAAAATACAAAATCTCTAAAATGATTGACTACTAGGCATGTGCGCGAATTGACCGAGACGAGATTTGTCCCGAAAAATTTGAAGACTTAATAAAAATCGAGATCTCACGAAAAATCCAAGATTCTCGATGATCATCAAGAGTCTTGAGTATGTTCGAGAGTTTGGTTTCGGTCGGGAGTCCCAAAATTTTCGAAAATTCTCAAAAAAACCAAGACTCTCTAAAAGCATCAGGAAATTCGAGACGAGAATCTCGCCATCAAGACGAGATTTTTTTACGTTAGGAGGAGACGAGAAAATGTTGAAGCTTTCCTGGTCTCGCGCAAGGAAACTTAACGATACATAAAAATAAACTACTTGGTGGCCACGTAATAATAAACTACTTAGTGACTACGTTAAAATAAACTACTTGGTGACTATATTAAAATAAATTACTTGGTAACTACGGAAAAATAAACTACTCGGTGACTAGGTAAAAATAAACTACTTGCTGACTACGTAGAAATAAACTACTTGGTGACTACGTAAAAATAAACTACTTGGTGACTACGTAAAAATAAACTACTTGGTGACTACGTAAAAATAAACTAGTTGATGACTATATTAAAATAAATTACTCGGTGACTAGGTAAAAATAAACTACTTGCTGACTACGTAGAAATAAACTACTTGGTGACTACGTAAGAATAAACTACTTGGTGAATACGTAGAAATAAACTACTTGGTGACTACGTTAAAACGAACTACTTGCTGACTACGTAAAAATAAACTACTTGGTGACTACGTAAGAATAAACTACTTGCTGACTGCGTGAAAATAAAAACGTTTCTCTCCTTCCAGGTGTTGCACACGGTGGAGGAGTGCCCGGAGACCCTGGCGTTCGCCACGGAGCCGGTGATGGCGAGCCTGGCTAACGTGCTGGCCGCGGAGGAACAGAAGCACGCGGCGGCGATGGCCGCCGAGGCGAGCGCCGCCTCCGCCACCGTGAACCACCACCACCACCAGCAGCACCCGCCGGGCCAGCAGTCCGGCTCCGGCCGGACCACCTTCGCCAAGCAGTACGAGATGCTCGACATCGAGATCAAGTACGGCCTGCTGCAGTGCACCGAGGCGCTCTCCTTCCTCCACTTCAGCTGCCAGGTGATGCACCGCAACGTCTGCCCCAGCAGCATCATCATCACCAAGAAGGGCACGTGGAAGCTCTGCGGCCTCGAGTTCCACGGTCAGTTGCCTGCATCTTTCTTAGTAGCTGCTTTAAAAAAATTAATAGTTCAGTTTAGTTAACGGAAAATTTTACTTATTTCATGTGAAATATCTTGTAATCGATGTAGGTGAAAGATTTTTGACGCTAAGTGAAATTGCATTTATTCCAATTTAGAGAATTAACTTGTTTATTTTTTCTTATGGTTACTCCACTAAGATTTTTTTTTTAAATAAAGTCTCGATTATGGTTTAGTGCTTCAGTACTCTGTAAATCTGACTTGGAGAGGTTCGTTTAAAAAGGACGCCCATATTTTCGTCGTATAGTATGTCCCTGAAGTTATATTTTTCCCATTAATTCTAGAGATCACATCTAAAAAATAAAAAAAAGAGAGAAAAGATTGATTACATTAAAATATCTCTAATTCTTCAATACTTATGCACAATTAAATGTGAGTATCATGAACTTCATAAAAACGATTAATAGAGAATCTTGCTCCTTATATTTTGTCTCACGGATAAAATTTCACCTGATCCTGTTCAAATGTGAGGAACAAATCACTTCCCTTTGATTGAACACACACACACCACGTGCATATCTGCTCCGAAAGAAATGAAAAGCAAACAATATTTTTAAATTATCAAACGCAGCACACGTTCATTACATGATTTGCATGATTGAATTTTCAACAGCAGAGGCTTGTTAGCGAAGTCTGTATAATTGATTACTTGACGTCCTTGGAAATTGTTTGAAATAATAATAATTTTGTGGATTTCTACTAGGAGGATAATGAATCCCCGCGAATTGTGTGCTCTCTCTTGGAAATTTCTATTACTAATTTGATATTTCCTCGTGGTATACGTTATACTTAAACTCAAACAAAATCTTGCTCTTATAGAAAGGAATGTTTACTGAAATTTGCTAATTATTAATTCACAATTATTGTATAATACCTGTTTTAATAAAAACTTAAATGCAAATTCATAAATTTTGTATGTAAAAATCATTTTATCTCAAATTTCATTACATAAGAACAATATTCTTTAATTGCAATTCATTAAAATGTTTATCGCTAATTGTTGGAGGAGAATCTTAATTCTGACGATTCAATATTCAGCAACATATCTCCGAGATTGAACTAAATACGTGACCCATATCTGCTATACTCTCTTAGTAAGCACACTAGACACACTAGTTTCTAATTGCTCTATACTGACTAGCTTCTAATATTGTCGCGCAATTTATTGAGCGCGATTTCGCGATTAATTTCAAAACTTTAATACAGAAAAAATTGAGTGTAAGAGATGAAATGAATTCATTTTGATAATGCAAATATTATTTAATTAAAATGTTCTCCCTCAAATACAATTATAATTAAAATTATCAAATTTAAATTTTATATTACAATTTATTTACGTATAATATCAATTAGAATGTAATAAGTACTCAATATTTTTTTTACTAAAGTGATTTAATTAATTGAAATTAATTAAATGAAACAAATAAAAATAACACTACGAGATGTGAATTATTAATAACTCGCATAAAATGCATTTATTCATTTTTTAACAGATTTATTCAATTAGCTTATTATCTTATTAGCTTATTCGATAATTGATGTAATTATGGAAATTTAAGACCTATTGTCATGCACAGGAAAGTAACTGACATATTCATGTATTTCATCGATTTTAAATATTCGTTTATTCCAGAAGAGAAAAATATAAATATTCAATCGACTGGGAAATTCTATTTTCAGAAAGGGTGAATGAACAAGATGCAACAGAGACAGTTCCTCTTCCCCCATGGACCCATCGAATTCCTAAAATGACACAACCTAATCTCGATTACATCGGTAAGTGCAAAACCTTGTCCAATGCATCAAATAATGTACAATTAACGATTGTTACATAATTAAAAATTAGCTGATTTTTTTCTTCTGAATAACTACAATAACTTGGAGTTTTTAATACATTTTCTTGTATTTTTTATCCTATTTTACTTTTCTTCTACAACTTCCAAAGTAATCGCGAAACAAAAATTAAATGCTCAAGAAGTTAACAAGAATATCAGAAATGACTTTTACAATTTATTTTCTTTGATGCATCTTTTCAAGCAAAATTCGCGTCTGAAATCACCAAAGTGTAATCTCAAAACCAAAAATAAAATAAAAGCTTTCAACCTTCAAAAGAAAAAATCAGCTGCCAATTAGCTTCCTCGATTCGCGCTAAATCTGGAAAATTCGCCGAGCAGAAACCTCGAACGTTAAATGTCGCCTCGGAGTTTGAGCGCGTCGTTAAATTGAATTCCCGCCGAGTGCGTCCCTCGCTCGGGGCTAGCAGCATTTATACTTATATATATACATGTATATATATACGCATACGACTCATGTGGGTGCGCGTACAAAAAGCGAGTGGGTGGACGCGTGAAAGACGCGGTCCTCGGAGGATAATCGTAGCCGGTGGTTAAAAGCGCTTCCTGATTGCCATCAGCGCCGGAGGTGCAGCAGAAGAAGACCGGCAGCATATTGAGCGACATGTACAGCCTCGGTATGGTCATTTGCGCGATCTTCAATCACGGCCGGCCACTCATCCAGGCGAATCACAACGTGTCCGAGTACCTCAAGCAGATTGAGACGGTAAGCTGTGCTGACGTTTGAGCCTGACTTTAATTGTTTACCCTGATCTTTGACGTGCGTCTGCTTTGCTGACTTGAATTAAATTTTATTATGACTACATATGTTTATCTGCTTAAAAGTTTTTTATGCCAATGAATTCGCAAAAATGAGTAGAATCTATTGATGCATCTTATAACGCGATATTGTTAATAATAAAATAATAGAAAACAAATTCGTAAGTTGTAAATTAATAAAGATAATAAATAACAAGATCTGTCAGATAGTGCCTGAGTTTTAATAAATGACGCATTTTTCTTTGGTTCTCGACTGCACTTTTTCAAACAATAATAGAATTTGATTAAATATGCTCTTAGACGATTTGCGTCACTCATTTTCTCATTTTCACTGAAAATCAGGTATAGATATAAATCAGGACGACAGCATGTATATTATTAAAAAACAATTTCTTGAAAGAAATTCTTTGAATGAAAAATGACATCAAATTTATAAATTTACACTTTTTTTTACACTTTTTGAGCTTTAAAGTAACTATTTTATTTGTGTCGTCAAAAATTTATGAAGTCCAATGTTTATCGTTGTAATTTCTTTAGATGGAAAGAAAAAACGAACATTTGCACAAAGTTATGAACAAAAAATAAATTAAACTAATCGAGATTTAATAAAAAAAAAAGTACTATAAACTTATGAAATATTGTACTAAATCCTTCGCCGTAAAATTTTTAGACGTTTTAAAATTTAAACTTCCAATTTTTACTGATTCCTACAAAACGCTTTCAAGTTTCCGCGTTCGATGAAAGAACTTCGTAAAATTATAATCTTTAAATTGATAAATAAAATTTTTTTAATAAAGACCGAAATTAAATTACCAAGGAACTGCTTACAGACCAAATAAATTTAAAGTTTGAACGGCGATGTAGATTTGATTCAAATTTTGCTGCTGCATAACGTTTCGCGCTTGTTTACATAAAAAATACGCAAAGCCCCCCGGGAGATTTTCGCAAACATTCCAATACTTTTCGCAAGCAGATGTATACACATAATTTCATTCGGTGGGCTGCGCGCGTAACTCCCGAACTCGAGGGCAGCCTTATACGCCCGCTTACCCCATGTAAATTCGTAAAAATCCCTTCCGCTGAATTATTCACCAAGAGCGGCCGTAACAATGCCGGATAAATCTTTTTTAAGTGTATTATTTTTTGCGTCAAACTAAATATCCAGCGCCCCGTGAAAATGAGGGGTTCGGGCTAGCACCTGACAATGGGGCTCTGGAAGTAACTGTGAAAATGCGAAGTTTAGCGACTTAAAGAGGTGACCCGTATCGATCGTTCCGAATCGCTTAGTTTCAAGTCACTTTAGTTCTACTTGACTGGTCACAGGAGATGGAAACTCCATGCGAGATTTCGGTGCCCGGCGCCGCCAAGTTTGCATACATTCGGGCTCTAACCCACGGCCATCCTTCCGCGGCCCCTAAAAGAGGCTTTGTGTTGCAAATTTTTTTAGGACGACCTATTCACGAAAGAAAAATAGCTACGAGAGTTTGATAAAAAGTTTCTCGCGAAATTAACTTCGTAAAGTACATAAAATACAATGGAACAACTTTTGTCCCCTAATTCTTATCTTTCGGCCAGTCCTCTCTTTGTTTAAGTTTCTGCTATTTTTTTATTCAAAGGAAAAATTATTTTTGAGCAATTACAAAATTACGTGCAAAATATTCCGTTACAATCGTCATAATTTTTTTTATTAGAAATTAAATTTATAAATCATCTGAAAGTGACTGGCTAATTATAATCCTCACCCTTCAAAAAAATACAAAATATTGTCAATCTGTCATCTTTACAGTACTACTTGATGTTTTGCCAATGAATATAAATTATTCTGAATTATTAAATTTGATTAATACATGTTTGAACGTTTGATCATCCTAATTGCAATTGAATAATTCAACCTCTGATAAATATTTTAAAAGATATACGTACAAATAATAAATAAAACAAACGCCCACTTCATAATTACACTAATAACTCAATTAATTATTTTCTTCCCCGAAAAAAAATTAGTAATATCAACTAAATGTTACATCTAAAACTATCCTACACAAAAATGTTACACATGCGACTAAATAAATCCAAAACTCGTCCAACACCCCAAAGAAAAACTGTAAAATTGAACGGCATCAACGACGAAAGAAAAAGTCGTAACCCGGAACGATCGATGCGAGGCGCGTTCCTCGCCCGCCGCGCAGTAAATTCCCACCGCCGGCGGGCGAAACCCGCAACGATCTTAAATCCCGCGCTGTCGCAGTTGGAGGACCAGGTGCACAATCTGCTGCCGCGAGTGATGGTGCCGCTGCAGGAGGCCGTGACGCGGCTGCTCCACAAGGAGATCAAGCAGCGCCCGAACGCCCAGCTGCTCACCCTCATCAAGTACTTCAGGTAAGCCGCTCGGACGCTCTTTGAATTTCCAATCGCTACCTTACTGCTCGCAACCTGTACTGTACACTTTCCTTTTCTCTCTCTCTCTCTTCCTTTGACTCGCGTCGGAGTTTCTCTGGGCGTCGATCGAGGACGGTGCGTTTGCGTTCGTTTTCAGCGTTGGAGTTATTTCGAGGTGTTTGGGAGAAGGTGCGGGCTCTCGTTTCTTTGTGTTGGAATTTTGAGAGGCAGTGGACTTTAAATACCTAACGATGTGTGAACAGTGTATTAGGGTTTGGCACACGTTGGTAAATGGTGTTAAAAGGATACGGTTCGTAATACAGATTTAAAATCTACATTATAGTATTCGATTAAAGATCATACAGGCTAACTTTTCAAATGTTGAATATAAAAAAGAAACCAAATTCGATTAAAAGAAATCTATTAAAAAAAGAGTTAATTAAAAGTAAATAAATTATTGAAATTTGTTAAAAATCTTTAAAACTTTATAACTCTGCATTATTTTTGTGACTACTTTAGTTTTCGTAGATCACTTAATTTGTATCCAAATAAATAGAATTGTAGAGAAACAAAAATATGTGTTCACAAATTGTTTCATTGTTTACAAGATTCAGCGTAGCGTACGGAATGTTTCTATCCGTTTCAGTAAGTCAAGTACGATCTCAGTAGAAACAGACGGTCAGTACCGTAAGTCATTTACTTAAAATATCAAAAATACGTCATTATAATATAGTTACAAAGTTCAAGAAACCTAGAAGTGAAGATAGCAACAAAAACTAACGTGCCAAAATATTGGCTTTTTAAATAAATAAATTTTAATTAATTTATTTCCTTAAATTAAAAATCTCCACGAGCGCTCGAGACCTTTTTCAAAATGATAAATTAATTATTAATTATTTGAATGAATAATTTAATAATAATTTTAATTTCTTAATTTAATTAATTTCATATTATTTCAAAATAATTCTTAAACAATCAATATTAATTAAGCTCGTTAGAACGAGCTTTTTTAAATCCTGCACTCTCCTACCTAAGAGTATCGGAATCTTCTTTACCCAACATTGTAAGAAAATTTGGGCTCTTCAATTCCGAACTCATAAAATCGAACTCAATTGGAAATTCTCTAACGACCGTTCTCGCAGGATCGATTGAACACTTGGCGGTGTGAAAAAAAAGTCGCCCACCCGTTAAGCTTTATAAAAATTTCATAAAAGGCAGCCAGCTGAATCAGTGCACGACCTCGATCGTAAAATTGCTCGACAATCGAGTCCTTGTCGATTTATTGCTCCTCGTCGCAAGCGCGTTTTTTTTACGACTGATCAAGAGCCGAGTGGTATCTGCACCGTCGCCATCTGTCTTCACAGCTTCTTAAGGATGTGCCTGTTTATGTGGATGGCACTCGACATTCGTTTGCCCGGTCTGAGAGAGAAATTGTTCGGTTGTTGTGGAAATTTTCGATTCTGTATCACGAAAATATTCCGATGACAACTAAGAAAAAACGAATGTCTGCTAAACGAACACTTAAATGTCTCTTTAAAAACAATAATTATCAAATTACTTACGATGGGTATGTATAAAACAAAGATAAGTTATCCATAAAGTTCAAGGTAACTTTTTTATAGGATTCCGTTGGAGTAGAATCTTAATAATCACTATAGCTCAAGTTAGGTCATTTACGATTGAACTTCAGTGATATAGGTCAAATATGGTCATACTTCGAGAAATAGGTCCTTTACAATAGTCTTCGGCAAGACATTCGATTTTTAAGATCTGTTAATTTAGTTAGTTTAAAAAATGTTTATTTTCAAATGTTAAAATTAAGAATGTTTTATTAAAAAAATATTTTTAATCGGGGAAATTTATGTCAATCTTCTTACTCTCACAAGGTAGACGAATTATACCAATTACTGTAAATAAATTTGTAGCAAACATTTTCTAAACTTTGCCTTCAACAATGTGAAATAGTACGTAATGTTTACCCTCTTACATACCATACCAAAAAATTCATTTGCATTAAAATGATTGATGGTCAATTCATGTATTTTACAGCGATCCGTCGGTGCACGCTCTTCAATTCCTGGATGTCATTAATATGAAGGATCCAGCACAAAAGGCGCACTTTTACAGAAATACACTGAAAGAAGTACTGCCCTACATCCCGCGAGTAAGGATAAAAAGATTAAGCTTCTCCTTTATCTTACAAACAATGCGCCGCGCGCTTCTTCGGTTTACAACTTTATCGGAGATTTTCCTCGAATAAGAAAAACACCGTCTCTTTGCTCGATTCGCCCGCGAAGGCAATGAAACTAAAATAATTAATTTAATTAATGGATGACGATAAAAGTCCCTTTGTTGCACTGACTCAACGGAGTCAAGGTAATGCAGGACTCGCAAATGCCTTTGTTGTATGAAAAAAAATTGTCGCGTAAGAAAACAGATGAAGTAAATAATCGGTTTATCTTTTGACATATTACACTGATAATTATTATTAAAATAATATTTCTTACAAAACAATTTATCTTAGTTATTTTAGATAAATTTTTTACCAGTTTCTTTTTAATTAGATTTTAAATGAATTTAATTTCAATTATATTATTCATTAAAATAATCGTCAGAGAAGAGCTGGGCAGTAGAATAACTAAGATTATTAATTTTTTATTTAAAACGTTAATTATTTAACTTTTTTGATATTTAATAAAAACATTTTTCCTTTCATTAAATATTCAAAAAAAAAAGATAAAAAATTTATAAATAATTTTATTTATTTAACCAGATTTGATTACACCGAAGCATTATTAAAATTTTAATACAAATATTTATTTCCATAATGAAAAAAAGAATACTACTAAAAAGAAACCGAATCGCCGTAGAAACTGTGGTACCAGCACATCTGGCCGTACCTGCAAAACGAGGCGCGCTCGCAGGAGGTGTTCACGGCGGTGCTTCAGCCGATACTCTTCATGATCCACGAGGGCACGAAAGAGGAGTACGAGAAAATAATACTGCCGAGCTTCAGATTAATTTTTACGCTGCCGAGGCCGACCCAGGGCACGGTCGTGCTGCTCGAGAATCTCCACCATATACTCGAGAAGACACCCCCAGATGCCATCCATCGCGAAATCCTACCCATGCTGTACCACTCCTTCGAGAGTAGCAGCATCCAGATTCAGGTATTGCTTTTTCTTTCCTTTCTTTTTTAACTCTTGAGTCACTTTTTTCTCGCAATTCTTGATTTTGTTGCGCGAATCTTTGAAATTCCGTAAATCTTGCAAATTGATCATACACGCGTATCTGTTTTTACAGCAGAATGCATATTATTCAAATAAGTGAACCGCTACATATGGATAAATTTCACTTGTTATGCAGACTCAGTGAGGGAATACGTTATATATCCTGAAACGCGATTGATTAAAAAAAATCGACGAAAAACAAAATATAAGAGCATCTAATCGTCGCGAATACTTTTTCAGTCCGCAGCATTCGTCGCGGTGTCGAACATTACGGAGTACATAGACACCAGCATAATCTGTCGAACGGTAGTCCCGAAAATGAAGCAGGCCTTCGATAACGGCACGACCGACCAGCGCATACTGATAAACACGCTGAGCTGCGTCCTGGACCAGCTGGAGAAGCCGCAGATCATCGACATGGTGCTGCCAATGCTCTACGATGCGAAGATCCAGGATTCCGACACCTTATTCCGGGTTGTAAGTAAGTGACACGGCGTTACATCGAGTTTTAATGAGTAACACTGAGAATTTTAAATTTTTATTTTTTTTATTTATTTCGTTTTTTATGTCTTTAAAATTTTAGTAAAGAATCGTTTCTGATTTTTCTGGAAATTTTAATTTATTATTTTCTAGGTTTCTTTCATTCGGTGTAGCTTCGATTTTTTTCTTGACTTGATTAAGTTGGACAGTTTGTTGCGCTGATTCAGTAGAAAGAAAATGTGTATATGCATTGAAGGAACCCTTATGAAAAAGTTGTACATAAATTTTTGCATAAAATTGTGCATAAATTTGTCATAAATTTGTGCATAATTTAAAAATTGTGCATAAATGTTTGCATAAATTCTTGCACGATTTTCGTGTGCATAATTTTTCTGCATACATTTTATGCACAAATTTTAAATTGTGCATAAAATGTGTGCAGAAAAATTATGCACGCGAAAAACGTGCAAGAATTTATGCATAAAATGCACAAATAAAATTTGTGCATAAATTTGTGCATAATTTTTTCCTACGGGGAACTTTAGGTGGATGAATAATTATGACAAATACATAGGGACTGAAATTTTTTTTATAAAACTTGACGATTCCTCTTATTACCATGAAATTTCAAGCAAAAAGCGCGCCATTAATATGGATTTTTCTCCTGCTGTAGGCATGTATAGGTTAATGATGAACGACAGGAAATATGGATTGTCCGTAAATATGATAGCGACACGCGTACTGCCGGGGCTGATTCCGCACATGGTGAATCCTGTCGTAATTCTCGACCACTTTACAATTCTACTAGAGAGTGTACAAGATATGATCTCTCTCATTGATAGGTAATATGAATTCTTAGCACTGAAAAAAAGGTTATTGTTACTAAAGAAATTTTACTTTATTTCAGTAAATTTCAGCTGATTCAAGTAAATATTACTTAAGATTTCTTTAGTAACAATAAATTTTTTTTTCAGTGCCTCAACGCCTTTTTTTTTCATTTACATATATTAAAAATTCTTTAATATAAGTTTAAAAATGAAACACTACAAACTTAAAGTTTTTAGTAATCTAGCAAAATCCATCGAGCTACGCGTGCATATATTTTGTATACATTGATTTGATTACTCAAATTTGAGTATTCAAATTTGAGTATTCAATTCGTATCAGAATATTTTAAATGTTGTCGCCTTTAAAGGCACCAAAGGAACAAACTGAAGCTGGATAGTCTGTCCTTACCAAGTCCGGAGAGGCACCGCCCGCTGCGCCATCAGTACAGCACCGACAACATGCACGTCCCGCCCTTCAACATCCCGAATCTGCGCATCGATCAGAGGAAGACCTCGTCGGCCGAGGATATGGCCAGGAAAAATTCGATCGGTGAGCGAGCGAACGCTAAATAACGACCACTCGTTATTTTATTCACACCCGTCGATCGAGCGCCGTTAATGCATTTCCGTTTTTTTTTTCTGTTTCAAGGTTCTATGTCCATGACGGCCTCTGCGGAGAATATGACGAGGAAAAGCTCCATGGGCGGTGAGATTTACACTTCGCATGTTTTATTGCGCGGAAAAAATGTTGCTGGGTGTAATTTGGACCATTAATCGTTTTATCGCGAGTAATTCTTAATTTATTAAGAATTAGTGAAAAAGATACGTCTAACGGCTGTGATTAATTATGAAATCGTTTTTTTGAAATGCAGATATTGAAATTAAATATTATGAATAGGAAAATATATTTGCAAAATTTTTAATGTCCTGTAATCTGGATTATTATTCACAGTAATACATATAATAAATTGATTTAAAAAATTGAGTGACTGGTATGTTAGTAAATAAAAAATAAGTATATAATTTTTCAGCATAGTAGAAAATATTCAGTTACTAAGAAAAATAGTGTAATTATTATTGCGATATAAAAACTGGGTTTAAAAGTGAGTGGTTCTCTGAAAAAGTGTAATATTCTTCGTATAAATGACATGGCCATAATCGATATGTCTCCTTCAATGGATAAGGGTGTTACCTCGTAATTTATAATTTTTACTCCCATTCTAAAGAAAATTAAATTTTATTTTTATAAGAAATTTCATTGTAATGAAAAAATTAAAATTTTAATCCTAAAAAATATCCATCGAGTTTATTCGAAAAATATTGCACTTTCCACCAGAATCCCCCGAGAAGAATATGACTAGTAAAACGTATAATTTTCCAAGCTCGTAAAAAATTTGCGAAAAATCATTTCATCTAGAACAGAAAACTAGACTATTTTCCAGCAAAGATATTTTAAAAATTAAATTCACACTAAACGCTTGAGAAAATTAAAAAATCAAAGGAAGTGTAAAGTAGTAACATACAGTACTGGTCAGACTTCCTCTTTTCTCAAACTAGGCTATTTTCCAGTATAGATATTTTAAATATTAAATTGACACTAAGCGTTTGAAAAAGATAAAAAATATCCATGGAAACTCCAAGTAGAAACAGACAGTGCCGATTAGACGGACCGAAAATCAAATACACCTGCAAAGTAGAAACAGCCAGTACTGGTCAGACGTTATCTTATTAACTGACGTAATCTAATAATACAGCACTAATCGAACAATAAACAAACCTTCGAATCATTGAAATAACTTCCACAAAATTTCCATCGAAAGTAAAAATAAACCGCAATTCCGTTGACGCAGGCTTTCTGGGCTCCTGGTTGTACGGCTCGACGACGTCGGCCACCGACAGCAACTTCCTGCGCGTGGCCAACACCTTCACGAATCGCCGGCTGTCGGACAACACCCTAATGACGCCCAAGATTAGGATCGCGCCGTCGTGCGCGAGCTCGCCGGGCGGTACGCCCGGCGGCGGCCTACCCATACGCCGTCACTCGAGCACCGGACCCCAGGAGCGACGCGGCTCCAACATCAATCTCTCACCACCCACGGTACGACAGCCTTATTCACCCCATCCCCTCCTCTATGTTTAACGTCTTGTCCTTTCGTGTTTAAACGGAAAGAGGCAAAAAAAAGGGGATGATCGATTCACCACCGGGCACTGAGATTTTAGGCTGCTTGTGCAGTTTGGGTGGCGTGGAAGTTGGAGAATTTTGCATGTGTTCAAAGACTGAAACGCGCTGGGGTAAGATTAATGAGGACAGATTTGAGGATATGATGTATTACTTGAAATTTTTTTTTAACAAGAGATACAGAGAAGGAGAGAGGAGAACAAAAATACATGATCGACTTTAAAGTGTTAAAATAGAGTAGTGTTAAAATAATTTAAGACAATTTATATTGACAAAAAAATTAATTTTACCAATATACCTACTACTAGTATTTCATTTCTTATCTTTCTACTACATAAAGTGAAATTTGGTTGTTAATTAACAAAAAATCTCTAAAATTACTGAAATTTACCCCAAAATTTTGACAGTAACTTTATTGGGTACTCGAAAGTGTCTTAGACGCTTTTGGAATATACTATTTATCTATAGAGTTCGGGAAAAGTCGCTTTTAACTTTTTTTTTGCATATAATCTCATTGCAGTGTATTATTTCCAATTATAATTTACGTATGAGGTTTATGTTACAATAATATCAAATTTAAATTTAATATTTTACATTAATTCTCAAATTTATTAGATTTATTTTAAATATTAAATTGACACTAAAAGTTTGAAGAAGATAAAAAAAATCCATGGAAATTCCCAGTAGAAACAGACAGCACCGATCAGACGGGTCGAAAATCAAATAGACTTGCAAAGTAGAAACAGTCAATACTGGTCAGACTTTATCTTAACCATTTATATGCATTTAACACATCATAAGTTAACTAAATTACTACTAGTGCCCTTTAACACTTTAATCAACACATCAAGATCCCTTCAATAGCGGTATTTAATAATTTGTTTCTATACATAAAATCTTTAAATAAAATCACTTTTGCAAAAAAATGATTTTGAAATTTTCCTCGATTTCTCCATTGTCTTAAATATTTTTCTATACAAACGTAACTAAATAATCAAGGTTATAACATCCATAAATTTATTTTACATTATTTTTTACTAAAAAAAATGAGACAAATACATTTCTGAAATGGTACTTGTAAAAATTGGATAAATTAAGAATAAAAATAAACGAGTTTTATTAAAAAAAAAATTGCAGGCCGGCGGTATGCCGATAACGAGCAGCAGCGTGCCGTACCTCCTGTCCTCGAGTATGACCAGCATACGCAGCTCTAGGCGGCCCTCGGTCTCCTCGACCTCGTCCCAGCAGGGCGCCGGGCTGCTCCAGCAATTTGGCTCCGGCATGGTAAGACAACTACCCCCCATCTGCCTCAACCTGAATGGACCACCACCACCAACACTCTCTCCATCACTCCTGCAGCCATCGGGACAACCTTCCCACTGACCCATGGTTACAGTGTAAGGATCTCAAATGTTCCTCTGCCAAAGATCGATGCGCTATACCGAATTTAAGGCTAAAGTCAATTTTGTACTGCCGATATTATGACAATATATTCAAAACACCGACACCCAGCTTTAGCCGGATAATCTCGCGTAAGCGACAGCGTCATTCTGGGTGATCGAGACCCCGTATTCCCCTCTTGACTGCACGAATTAAGGACTTTGATCTACTTCTTATTTTGAGAAACCTTTTATTTTCAATCGCGTACAGTAGCTTCTTAATCTGAATCGGTAAATTCATTAACATTTTCGTAATGTTTTCTCGAGTTATCTTACTGAAATGCCTAGAAAAAAAATTCCGTCTTATTTTTTCTTTTAAATGTAAAAAAAGATAAATAAGTGAAAATTTTACTTAGACAATAATAACAGCAATTCCTTTCATAATAGTAATAATAATAAAAAAATAATTAATGGCTAGAAAAAGTAATAATTCACTTTTTATATAAATGATCATTTTCAGATCTACATCAACTATTCATGAATTATCAGTTTTAAGTAAAGATTCAACTCACCAACTGTTCAATATAATAATAAAATATAATAAAACAATTTTGCTGATTCAGATTAAGAAAATACACGAAGCTATTTCGACGAAATTAATAAAAAATACTTTAAAATGTTTGTAATAAAGTCCGCTGTACGAAACGACCAGCAGAAAGTGCGACATCACCTGCTGTCGAGTCACGCGCGTACCTACATAAGCATTTACGACGCGACATTAGCACTTTGGCCTTTTGAAAACGCACACCGAGGCATAAAAATCGATACGGTTATCAGTCGTCGGCGGGTACAGACGGCGGCGCGGGGGGAATACGGGCTGACCCGTTGTTTCCGTCTCTCGGATCACCGGATGATGCTGCACTTTACGCGAAGTTATTGCCTCGACGCTGACAAAGGAAGTGTGCGCGATAAAAATTTCAAAGCCACTTCCGAGGGCTGAAATGTCGCGTAGTCGGCTCCTTTTTTTTCAATTTATAACGCGCCATTAAAATTCACGAGAGCCGCGGCTTTCAAATTGATGCTAACTCGTTTAGCACTTTAGGTTTGTCGGCGATTAATTATACATGGAGAAAAATACTCCGTTAAAAATTGCAATAGTCAATTTTAATGTCCTCGAAGACTGACGATATACGAAAAATTACAAGAGTTTCTTCTAAAATTTACTGGAATAATATAAGAAGTTTTACGGTTTTTTGTCACGTCCCTCAGATTAATTATTACACGAGATTACTTCTTTTCCATAGGGCCGATAAACTATTGCAATTTTTCCTACAATATGAGTCTACGAGCGCAATAAAATTGGCTATTGCAATTGTTATCTCCGCGTACATCAATCGTTTTTTCCGAAAAGTCGTAAAATTTCTCTTTTTAACGGCGACGCCCGCGAATTTGGAGAACTTAACGAAACGTGAAATGAACAAATTTGCAGTTCGCTCGCTAGAGTGCGGCCCGACGCTCGTTAAACGCGGCTAAACAAGCGCAGTTGAAATTGGCGCGCCCACAATGGCCTTCCTTTTCAGCGCGGCGTTCTGTTTTATATACATCACGAAAACAAAGTTGAAATTCGGCGCAGAGTTATTATAGCTCGTGATTTGCAAAAGTACTGTTCTTAATGCCTCTTGTGCTCTGTTTTTGTTCTGCCATTGAGTTCGTCACTTTTGATTTTTTTTTTTCAACACTTTGTCGTTTGTAAAAAAATTGTGTTGGATCTTTTATTATTTGCATTAAACTTTTTTTTTCGTTCATCGCTAAAGATCATACAGTTTGAGACACGTTCAGACTTACAATGTAGCTTGAGACGTTTTATAATTTTACTTTCGTTTTCTTTCTTTAGTTCGTCACATAGACGCTTCTGCGAGCGTTTTATTGACTAAGGCATTTTTGATAGTAGAATTTTGACGATTTCACTGTAAGATAATCATATATGACAAAACTTAATTTTTTTTTCGATCACAAATTTTAACAGTCGATCTCTTCACTCAAACTTTTTTCAAACCGAATTAAAATCTTTCTCTTCCTATTTTCTTCCTAATGTGCGTGTGTATATACGAAGCAGAGAAAAATAATGTTTCGCTCAAAGGCCGTAAAATGTTTCATTCCCTCCGGCTGCTACTTAGAAATCGAATAAAAGTTAATTTACAACCGCGCTCAAAGGGCAAATCCATAAATTAAATCGGCTCTATAAAAGTAAGGTAGAAGTTCCAGTCGTAAAGTATCTGATGTTCGTAAAAA
Organism: Eurytoma californica; assembly: GCA_035586675.1. NCBI lineage: Eukaryota > Metazoa > Arthropoda > Insecta > Hymenoptera > Eurytomidae > Eurytoma > Eurytoma californica. The sequence continues at coordinate 8,713,398 of JAXIUT010000001.1, forward strand.
ATTTGAGTGAATCGCGCACCTCCCTTGATCTACCTCTACCAAAAAAAATAAGAATAAAAAAAAATCATAAGTACGATTTGAAGAAAAGCACATCGGCATCTTTGTCTAAAAAAAAACATCCTTGATTAAAAAAAAAAACTGTGCTATCCCAGTTTAATTTCTCGCTCCTCGCACGAACCAAGAAAAAAAAGGACTCAGTTCTCTTACCTGTCATCTGCCTCGATATACATCTCTATCTGCCTGAATCTGGTTTCGATATCACTTTCCCTCGTTTGCACGTGACTGCCGCTGCGTTTGTGGATGAGCATAAATTTTTTTTCCGCGCGCCTGGATGTGCGTGCGCCTGTGTCAACAGCGTCAACGTGGCCTGGCTGGATGACTATTTTACATTTTTTTTTCGTTTGCCTACATGCTTACTCGAGTGCACCGTATGCCTTGATTTTTTTTTCGTCATGCTGCTCACTGACACCCAAAGCATGCATTAGATTATTATTTTTTTAACAATAATGCTTAATAAGTATTTGAATAATAAATAATGATAAGAATTATATGATTACGATCGACGTTTGTGCGCTTCGCTGCGAATAGTGACATTTTTCTTAATTTTTTTAGCAATATATTTGTAATTTTTATGCAAATATAGCGTAAAGTAAATAGAACTAGTAATTTAGATAGACTATCCAAGTTAGTGCATGTTAGAACGTTTCAGACATAATTTACACTGAATAATAATCTCACCGTTCGTTTGAAATTCCGTTTTACGTTTTTATTAAAGTTTTAATACAAATTTATGTGTAACGATAAGCATCTAATTTACACGGTTTGACGGGGAAAAAGTATTGATTTTTTTTAGAGGTAATAGTTCGTTGCTTTGAAATAAATAGAACTTTATCGCCGAATACTTACCCAGTAATGCTCTACGAATCGTAAAATGGTTATAAAAGTTTTTTCTCTTTCTTTATTATTTCTTCCCATTCCTTTGGCTAGTTAAATCAAGAGTAACTTTTTATTTCGCGTACGCCCGTTTGGTTTATCTAACATAATGATTCCATATTTTAAATTCAATTTTTCTACGAATACAAATGGGATTTTCAATAAAACTATTTCTTTAAAAAGATAAAGTTCTAATGGTAGACAGAAGTTGATTAAAATAAAGATTTGCATGTTCTCAGAAAAATTCGTATCAATGACTTGCACTCCAAAATTTTGCACTTGATATTTTATGATAATGATTTACTTCTTGTTATTCATTCAAAGTAATTGAATTCATAGATTTTTTTCAATTTTATTAACAAACGAACAATTTTAGTAACCTTTGCAGTAGCTGGAGAGTTATACAATTTTTATTATGAATCTAATTAGTTCTTTTTTTTAACAAAACAAGTACCAATTGACATATTAATGTCAATTAGTACAAGTACAATTGACATTCTTTATAAAGTTTTCACATTTTTTTATCCTTATAAAGTGTATTTGCACATCTCATTCCAACACAAAAAATAAAATGATGGTATCTACATTCTGATTGCTAAAAGTATTTGCATAAAAACGACACTAAAAAAACTTCTATATTTATCCAAAACAAAAGCGTTATTTTATTACGAAATTATTTTGTTTCTACAATAAAAAGTAAATATACTCTTCATTAATAAACAAACAACCACATTGATGACGAAATTTCACTCATCAAATACTCAATTCGCCAACGCGTACACACGCCCCAGTAAAATTTCAATTTCGCCATTTACGTACAATTGGCTTGAATCCCGCGGGGTACTCTAATGAAAATCCCGCCCGTCAAACGAATCCACCACGACGATTCTCCGAGAGCCGCGACAACTTTATATTTCCGTCGTTGGGCGCGCAGTTATGCACCTCCTCCGCGGCCGTGAAAGCTCCCCTGGGGGCACCTGCTCCGGGCCACTCCGACCGAGTGGAATTCGCACTTCGCGCCGAGTGGGATGCCACGGCCGTTTCGAGGCCCGCCGGATCTCGAGATTTACGCGCGCGCAGATTGAGCGCCCGGTACTTCGGCCGCGCGATCCAGCCAATCGGTGCAATCTACACGGTGCAACGCGGAAATTCGGGGATGATTGACTTGAGCGGAGATAGGTGGCTTAAGCATGGAGACTACTCGAGAGTCTTTTTTCTTTATTTTTATAGCAGACCTTGTGACAAATATTTTATCAAAAAAGTAGTTGAAAAACTAAGAAAATTGGTCTAAATAGAGCTTTTAAGAGCCTTTAGAAGTAGAGGGAATCCACTTTGAACTGTAAAAATTACTCATTTTAAAAATAGTACTGACGATGAAATATTTCGTCTACGTGCTTCAGATTAAATATACCATTTCTAATGTACTTAATAAAAAGATTTGTGGGGTGGAATAATTGTAGGTCATTTTTAAGTAACTTGGTAGCAAAAAATTTGTTAACGTATTTCGAGTAGTTTCCAACGATAACTACTTTTTTGATAAAATATTTTTCTTGAGGTCTATGATAAAAATAAAGAAAATTAAAGAAAGAAAATCTCGATTAGTCTCCATCCTTAAAGGGGCCCTTTTTCTTT
>JAXIUT010000001.1:8717793-8748399 GCA_035586675.1 Eurytoma californica
TTATTTTCCAATTATTTTTCGTCCAACAATTCCTCGCACTTCCGCTGAATTGTTCAGCAACCTAATAAGATACACAGCGAAGTAATTGACAATCTTCCGCGACGAAAGCAAACGATTATTGACTTTATTGTAAATTGTATCCGAATCGAAGATTCAGTCTTTGTGGACTAATCGCCAATTCGCAATTCGTTTGCGAGTGCGTTTATCAAAACCTCGATCGTAACGAAAAGAAAAACACACACACACACCGTCGCCTTCGCGCGAAGCAATCATTTCTTTGAAGAAAAAAAATTTGTGCGAGTCGCAGAAACCTGTACCGTTCTGAGGGCTCAGGAACTTATTGATTTGTGTGTACGTACGCGTTGAATTCGAGTGTAAAAGTTGGCGCGGTGCGCAAATCCGAAAGCCTAACCGTCGATAAAAACGTGAAAAGAAGAAGAGAGCGAAGCGCAAGAAGCCCCCGAGGCTCCGAGCACTCCCTTTGTAATAAGCAACGTAACTGACAATCTGTCAACTCGCGCCTCCCAAGCGCATATGCGAATATACGCCAAACGAATAAAACAAAGATAACCAAGCTATTAGACAGAAAAAAATCCCGCAGCACAGTCGACGACTCGTAACTGCTTAAAGAAAGAACAAACAAATAAATACACACATACGTACCCGAATCGCGTGGCAAACGTAAAACTACCTTGTCAGCTTAGCGACTAAACTCGTCTTGCGTAAAAAGAAAATTAAAAAAAAAAATTACCGTAGATTAAAAAAAAAGGAAGAAAGGCGTGCGATGAGGACGAAGGCGCGAGAGCAGCGATGGTTGGGATTATATCACGTGGCGCTGGCTGAATTCTCCCGTCAATTGCTCAATTCTAACCGCCGCATCAACAATCATTAATTTTTAAGGGTAGCTTTTTTAAGACGCCGGCGCGGCTGGACGGCTCCGCGGGCGAGCGAGTGCGAAAGTCAATCTCTTATGTCTGCTCCTCTTCCTATGGGACACGCGGCTGAGACCGAGGGCTGGCCGGATTATCCGCGGCCGGGGGGCGCGACGCTGGTCCCCCAGTGGAGGCGGACGTTCCGATACCCCATTCTTCTCCGCAAAGTGGAGTGGATTGATTTCTTTTCCAATGGGATCGTTGTTTTTCAGGCGGTTTCTTTTTATGGAGGAGAGACGGCAAAGTGTAGGTTTAAGGGAAAAGCTACAGTGTACATTTTATAGTAAACTATACTTTTCGTTTTATTAATCGATTCGTTTGTATACTTGTATGGCGAAAAATTAAATTTGCGTTTAACCCTTTCCTACTTAACGTCGTATGACATGAATAAATTAAAGTATACTCAAGCAGCGAAGTAACGTATTTTTTATCGCAAACTGGGATTTATTGTTTTTCTCTACATAAAAGTTAAGAAAATGAAAAATATATTCAAAGAACTGGAATAAGACAAAATTCTTAAGTCGACTTATGTTAATTAAATAAAAAACAAGATATGAAAGGGTTAAAATAATCATGACTTCATTAAAAAAAGACAATCAAATTCGAGTCAATATTTAATATCAATTGCCATGCGAACTAATATATACATAATATTGTGAGATATATATATTGAATTTTTTTAAGATTCTTATAATTATTAAGCAAAAAATTTAAAAACATGTGCAACTGAAACATATCAAGACACTTAGATAAAAAAAGAAGGAATCGAACAACTCTAAATTTTCGGAACGTTCGCCTCTCCGACCGGTAAATCCGTAGAGAAGAGAAAAAAAAATAAAGTCTCTAAACTTCAGTATACTTTCTCTTTCTGTGATAAAAAAAAGGAGATAAACTTCGTCGATAATCTCGTTTCCTTCGCCCCGTCCTAAAGGTACCGAGTGTCCTAAGCAACGCGAGAAAAGGGACGAACGCGACGAGGGTTCGAAAAGGTCGAAGTAACAAAAAAAGAAAAATTATGCAAATCGCGAGGCGAACCTTCGGAGTGAATCTTCGCCCCGAAGGGTTGATCGTGGAGAACGCAAGCGAGTGATTGAGGGATAGAGGCGAACCAAAAAAGGGGGTAAAAGCCCGACAACGGGCGAACAATGCACATCCGAGGAAAAAAAATATTCGTAGGTGAGAGGATTTTTTGTCCAGAATAAAAAAAAAAAACGCAGCACGACACAGATTTTAAATGGAATAACGGCTTTTGTACCTGCAACAATATAAAGATATTTATTTATCTACTAGACATTTACACAGTATATAGCTATATCAAACGTGCGCGCAATTATTAACAAAGTACAGGTGGGGTCAAATTGAAACGTAATTTTTCCGTCACCGTTGCCGGGCACACCTTTATTGTTCCACCTTGAAATTCATTTTTTTCTTCAAATTTGTCGAGTTACTATTCAGACGACTTATTCTTTTTTAAAGCGCCGCGCAATTTTCTTGTTTTCTACGCAGGCGTAGGACTTTTCCCCGAGGCAAGCTGCCGTTTACATTTTATTGAATTTGTTATTATTTTCTTTTTATAAAATTTTAGTTATATTAATACAATTGAATAAATCAGTAAATTTATTTTTATGGTAAATAGACATATAATTAATTTTTAAAAATTAATGGACAACATTATTGTTTGGTCATTTTTGTACACCCCTGCAGCTTGGCTTTCGAAAGAGAATATAATAATAAAAAAAATACAATAACTCGTAGCATAAAGTACATTAACGAAAAAATGTGAGCAAATAGAATTATTTTTTTCAACTAAAACTAGATAAAATTAATTAAATCCGTTAAAAAAGTAAAACTAATGGATATAGGAGGGATTTAAAAATCATTAAAGGTTGTAAATTCTAATGATAGCGCGTAGCATATATATTTTTGTTCATTGATCTGAGTCAATATAAAAATCAGTTGATTTTGCGTTACGTACATGAAGTTGCATCATATCAAAAAAAGTAATATAAAAAAAAATAATAAGATTTATCATTACTTGAATTTTTCTCATTCTTGTTGTAAATTAAAAATTAAAACTCGGAGTATGGAAAAAAAAAACAAAATGTGTACCTAATATAAATAAAAATTATAAATAAATATATATCTTATATTCGATTGTAAAAAAAAACGAAAGAAATATTCGCCATCACACGAGCAATATCGCGAGACGATAAGAGAGAATAAAGAGAAATAAGCCTTTCTAAATAACCTTCTATCTTAGAAATGTTATATTTAAAGAGTAAACAAAAAAAAAATTAATAAAAAAAAGTTGAACGTGTAAAACGGAAAGTCATTATTATACATAAACAAAAAGTGTGAATACAAGAAAAAAAAAATCCGCAAAATGAACAAAAAAAAAAATTATGAAAACTATGTCTGAGTGTAAATATGTATAAGAGGAACTTCAAACAGACTACGAGGATTTAAGATAATATATATATAAATATTATATATACAACAAGTGGATAGCGATCAAAGTGCGTGTAAAAAGAAAAAAAAAGTCGTGGGACGAAGATGATCGTCGCGCGAGCACTGACGTATGCGCCACTTATGGTTGTACCGTAGTATGTAGATTAAAAAAAAAAATAAAATTACAATTATAAAACAAACAAACAAATCGCTGGACTCGAGGTACTTGATCGACGAGCCTCCTTCACTTCTCGAATCGCGCAAGGAGAGCGCCGTTTTTTCTTTCGCAATTGTCTTTCAGAGCGTCGGGAGATCGTCGTGCAAAACGACCTCTTCCTTTGGGGATACCTCCTTTCGTTCGAGTTTCCTTATGTTCGGAGATGAGAAAAAAGAGGAACATTACATTAGACGCAACGATTAGTATTAATGTAACAAAAAAAGTCGACGATCGAAGTTTCGAGGAAACGAGGTGCCGTCGATTCGCACTTACACCGAAGTCGATGGCGATGTGTTGATATAGTTAGCTCAACTCCTTATATTTATACTTACGTGTGTACGTGTGCGTATGAATGGCGAAAGGGTGGAACGAGATTTTAAGTCGCCGTTATTATTCTAAAGAAAAAAAATTGTTCTAATTTTCACGATCGATTCCGAAAATGCGTTTTAATTTCGACAGAATGTGCAGTATTAAATTTTGAACGTTGACAAGAGCAATAATTAAGTATTATGAATAAAAATTCTTTTGCATTATTTTCAATCTTAAAAGAGAATCTCGTTTCACACGATTCTGTAGTATGTCGAAGAAAAAGTATGTAGCAAAAAAAAATAACAAAGGGACAATCGGTGCAGCGACGCGTCAAAATACGTATAGAAAACCTTCAATCAAGATGTACGAGAATACAATCATGAGTAATCAATGTGATTAACGTATACAATCATTAACGTTAAAAGAAAAATAAAGTGGAAGATAAACCCCAGGAGAACTTTAATAATTATTACTTATCATTGCTATTCATTATTACTATAATTATCTGCGATTTTATTGAAAAAAAAGAATTATTATGAAACAGTAGATTGATTAATGTGACTATCGATTAAAAAAAAAATAAATAAGGCGACTAAGAAGTTAAGTGTCCTTAATGTTAAGAATGACTGACGCGCTTGGAAGGTCGAGACAATCGTGAGACGATCCCTTTTAGCCTTTCGCACTCTAAAGCCGCTTCGCTTTCTCTTAAAAGCACACTAAGGAGTTCGCACTTTAATCATGTAAAATCAAGCCATTTATACTGAAAATACAATATTTTCAGTTTTAATGTAAAATGTTTTGCAGTCGAAACTTTGCTCTATTTTGCATTGCTATTTTTGAAACGAGGAATTTTGTAGAAAATGTTGAAATGAAGAGGAACAAACAAACATATAAAAAGTAAAATTTTCACGCCCTAGCAAGCGGAATGCTCGTTTTATACTTCCTAGGGCAAGAAGTGGCCACTTTGCTACCATAAGCCTAATTGACATAGTTGAGAATTATTTTTTCCTCATTCTGTTTATTCCATGAATGGTGAAACATTAATTTAATCATTTTTAAAATTTAACCGATGAAATGTTTATCATAATATTTAATTTATCCCTCTTCAGCATCTAACTATTAAATATCAAAAAGTGCGACTTTTTCGTAAGACACAACTGACAAAAGAAAGTATATATATTTTACTATAGCGATTAAAAAGAAAAGAAAAACGCTGAGAGGTCGTCTTTAAAGGTAGCATTCCAAGCGCGGCAGAAATATTGCTGTTTCGTCTTGAATGAAATAAAAAAAAAAAGAGGAAAACAAAATAATAATTAAGATTCACTGTCTGCGCAATTGACAATCGGTGAGATCGATCGGGCGAACTTTTCCCGCGAGGGCTTCGCATCCGAAGTTCCGGACCGGAGAAAGGGCGGATTTACGGAAATGCAATTTCGTCCAGGAACAAGCAACTTAAAAAAAAAAGAAAAAAAAGAAGAGAAGAACGCGGCAGAGCGGAGAGAAGCATTAGTAATTGAAAAATATATCGACGAGTCGCGTGGATGATTCCTTTATTGTTTTACGTTCCTTCGTTTTTCGTGTTCGTACGCGAGTGCCAATTTAAAAGGTAAAATGAAATTAATTGCATTGCACAAAGTAAAAAGAAAAGCTTTAAATGACGTTTCCCCGGGGGTGAAAATTGAGGGGGAAAAAAATCTTCGAAAATAAAAAAAAATCGTCTCTAAGGTTTACTCCAAATGTTCAAGCATATGATTATAAGGAGCAAATTTTCCGGTGTTCTATACGAGAGATTCAGAATCGTTTTTTCTCCGATCTTATAAGAAAGTAATCAATTTTTTTATGGATAAATATAATTAGACGATATTATTAAACTTTGGGCTGATCTTGAAAGACTTAAGAATAATTATGAATGTGCGACTGTAGAGTAGAGCGATAAACGTTAATTGATGCAACAACAAGTCTTTCCTACATTATACATGTGTATAGTTTTATGCAGATTCTAAAGAGATCGAAAAAAAGTAGGTCTGGTCGTTATTTGACTAAACAGTCGATGTATCTAAATTAAAATATTCACAAATTATCCAAATGAGATGAGATGTACACTGCAGAAAAAAGAATCAATTGGTGTAACATAAAAAAAGATAAAAAATAGATGCCTGTGCAAACAAAATTCATTCTGGTCTCAAATTCGTCGACGTATCTAGACAATCACAAAATGAAAACAAATAGAATGTTTGAGGTACGAAACTTTTGCTACTTAATCAACGCGGAAGTGGGGGTATTATATCAATTTTAATAAATAGTTTTTATGATTCCATCAGAGCCTAAATTATTCTAAGTATTCTAATTCTAAGGATTTATAAAACTTTTTATTATACAGTATTTGTATCGTAAGGTTAAGCAGTAATATGTGACGCTAAACTTGCTTTCTAGTCAATTTAAAAAAAAACGAGAGAAAGGACGAAGATTAAGAAAAATTTTTAGTCAATCTTGAAGAAACGCAAGCAACAGCTGAAAAACGCAATGATTCTAAAAACTTTTAGCATTAAATTTTTCTTTCTTCGAGCATTAAGCAAATTAAGCGCCTCCTCAGTTCTCGATTATTTCGTACAGATTGACTGAAAGCGCCGATATATCGAAGAAAAAAAAGTAAACGTTAGCTCGTAAGGAGACGTACAAAAAAAATAATTAGCGGTTTAAACAAATAAGACCAAACCTACTCGAAAGTCCGTTCCTCATTATTTCATTTGTACTTTCGATCATAATATTGTACTATATGTAACATGTATAATTGTAAATCCTTTATAATTGTATAGTAAAAAAATCAGAGACGAAGGTAACAATAATAATAAAAAAAACCTACCATTACGTTGTACGCGCGCGTTTAACGACGCAGACGAAAGTCTTTGATCGGTTGATGATGCTGAAAAATAATACAAAGAAAAAAGAAGCGCGAGAAACAATTAAAGCTACTTTGGCTCTCGACACTTTTTGTATTACGTGCGTATATATTATCCATGTAAATTGAACGAGGGGAGAAAAGAAGGGGAGTCGAGAGGCGGACGCGAGGGTGACGCAGGTGCGCGGCGAGGTTGAGGGCGAAAGGATTTCCCCGCTCGCTAGGAAGCCTTTGAAAAACGCTAGAAAAGCGCGAAAAGCGATGCCGAACTCCCGCGGAAATTTTCCGTTTTTGTTCGCAACTTCGAACGGGAGAAGGACGCGTCTCGTTAGCGGCCGGCGCAGATTGGCGAGTGACTTAACGACGCGAGCGCAAAAAAGGGGCAATAACAAAAAAACTTTTGAAAAAAAAGAATTGTTTCTCTTTTTTACGCGGAAAAACGATCGAGAGGAAAAAATCGAGGCAGATTATCTTCCGACAAGCGGGGAAAGCCGCGATCGCCGCGCACGGGACAAAGCAAATATTAAAACGTATTTAATGTATAAGGAAAGAGAGAAATATTTTAAAGATACAAAAAAAATGTTATTATATCTATGAAGGAAAATAAAAGAAGGAATTTACCTGCGGATTTCCCCGCGATTAATAAACCCGTCGAGATAAGCGCGCGCGTCGAATAAGGAGGTGAGGGAGGAGAGCGTGTAAAACGAACGACCTAATTTCACGTTTCGCATTGCCTTAGAACGCGGGATTGAAGTTCACGGAACGCATGAAAATATAAAAAAAAAATAAAGTACATGACTCTCGAACGTATCACATATGTATACAGATATATTTTGTAAAAGCGAGATGAAATGCCTAAAAAAAGGAGGGAAAGAGAGAGAGAGAGAGAGAGAGAGAGAGAGAGAGAGAGAGAGAGAGAGAGAGAGGGAGAGAGAGGGAAGGAAAGGCGAAGAGGGTAATACTTTATTCCGCTGCGCGATCCCGACTTTATAGCCGTATAGGTAAGAGAGAAGGTGTGATATGAAAGACGCGAGAAAGAGAGCGAGAGAGAGAATTGAGAATGCATCATCAATACTGTGTCAGAATAAAAAATAAAAAAAAAACCGTCACTCGACTATATTGTACACTTATTAGGATAAACAATGCAATGAATGTACGATATCTAATAAATGTGTTCTGCACTATATTTATGTTTTTATTTGTGTAAACCTTTTATTTAAAAAAAAACCTTCTTTCTTAAAAATTATGTTTCTAATAATACATTGAAAAAAAAGTATTATTAATAGATATTTATTATTATTAATGCTATAAACGATAAATAATCTCAAGTTTGTACAAATCACATTACAAACCATGAAATATTTTAATAACGAGCTTATCTATTCAATTTTTTTGTATTCCTGAATTTGCTTATTACTATTAGAGTGAGCTTAGTATTAAATTACAAAACGTACAGGCAACAAACATTTTTATAGAATTACACAACATTAGGTAATGAATGTCCACATTAAAATACCGTTATCTAGCCTTATCACAATCGGTAAAGCCAATTGAATTTTAGCGCCAACCTTATTTTTTGCTCGCACCATCCGAAAGATGACGCAAGAGGACGGAACCATACCGACAGAGAAAAATGCGGGAAAATTTAAAACACTACTTTGCTTATTTAATATTTCTAATCCATTAGAAAGGCGCAAAATGCGCAAGGGTTGGCCTTCTTTGTTTTTACAATGTCATTAGCACTATGAAATTATTTAATAATCTACACTTTCGCTAAATCGATACAATACTTGCTCTCTTTTACAAGAAAATTGAAAATACCTTAAACTAAAACAGACATTTCATTATTACACTTTATGCATTGCATTTGATTTAAAGTTAACAAGAAATAAAAAATAATCTATAATTTTAATTAAATATTGTTAAACATTTTAATTAAATATTGTTTAAAATATGTTCTGGAATATCAAGCCCTGTAAATTTAGATCGCGTGAATCATACAATCGATAGTGCAATTGACAGTAGAACATATCCCTTCACTTTTCTAAAGTAATCCTTGGATAGTCGAACGAGTCCCGTTGAATTTCAATGTATGTACATACAAGGCAAACTTATGCCAATGCAACGTCTAGTCAACGTATCGATCATCAACGATAAATCGACCTTTTTCATGCATCAATTTTTATGTTGCACTTGACGCTAAACGCTATCTTATCTTCGTTCCCATTTATCGATTTCTCTATTTCAACTGCCTTAGGTTGAGAAATAAAGTCTCCCTTTAACATTGAATGATTTAATGAAGTGACGAGTAGCACGTGCAAAAAGCTATAAATAAAAGCAAAAAGTGGGGTTAATAAATTATAAACTTTCTAATGGATAGCGTTATAAATAATAGCGTGCAAAATAGAAATAGGCGATTACGTGACTGGTTGAATAAATGAAGTAAGCATCGATACAAATTTATACTTTCCAGCTACGCGCCGTGCTGATGGTTTATTTGCTAAATTCAGTCAAGTAAAACAGGAATTATACAATGACTTGGAAATGTTTAAATACATACATAATGCAAGAGCTGCAATAATTACACGGTTCTTTAAAAAACCAAATACATTTTGTAAAAATAAATTGAATTACTGCGTATGTCTTTAATTGCAGTATATAAGATTTGAATTGCTTAGTAATTTTTTTATTGTTAAAGTCACTTACCTATCTGTAATAATTAATTATTATAATTAATAATTTATCGATAATATTTCCTTTTAAATGAGTCAAACAATGAGTGAAATTTAATAATTTCCTCCCTACAGTTCACGATCGAAATTAAATTACTCGCAAAATTGACAAAAACAACAAAGCGTTAGCGTATACGGACAGAAATTTCGGTGTTGTTTCAGGTTCGCGCGTGAATTCGCAGGTGCCAGTGGCGGATATCGATCGCTTCTTTTTTTTTTTGCTCTCCCTCTGACCCTGTCCTCCTCGCGCTGGAGTCCACTACTTCATTATTGTGTTTTCGTACTTTGCGCTCAGCTCCCACCGGCCTCTGCACTTTGCCAAGTATTTTCCCATTTTCAGAATTTGCTTATAGTGAAAACTTGCACGAAAATGCACTTTCAACATGAATAATGTTGTGTTTTCCTTTATTTTTTTATGAATTTACTTTTATTTTACACGCGTAAATAACTTTGTGCGAAGCATTACGAATAGTTAAAATTAAATGTTTGCGTGAATAATTGATTGCAATATTATCTAGTGAATTTTATTTATTTTAATTCAGTTACCAGCAGAAATAATCCAGAATCTTTTTATTCAATATTTACCTCCGTAATAGGATTGGTCTTCCCTCCGGAAGGAGAAATAAACATTTTTTTGCGAGAAAGTAATGATAATAAAAATTGCAATTGTACCTTTTCGCGGGAAACTAACTGCAACTATATATTCATACAAATATGAAAAGACGAAGAATCAGTAGATTAAAATAATGATGATATTGCTGTCTTACTAGAACCTCCGAGCGAATGTAATTCTTCGGTTGACGTATCTGTGGCAAACAGCCAAACTCGCAAAAAAATTTCGTTTGCACATAAATATAGATATATGAATACAATTTCCTCCCTAATATTTGGAATTTTCTATAATAAAAAAAAAACAAATTCCCTTTTTGAAAAAATTGGTAAAACTATATATTATCTAGTTAACATTTATTATAGTGGGTATATAAATATTAATATATACATTGTAATGTGATTCTTTTATTACTATCCATTATAATTCTAAAAATAGCATGATCCCTATCTCATATGAAATAATTTACCACGTCAATGACTTTTCCATTAGAATTCATCGCCCAAGGGAAAATATAAGATCTTAAAAATTTACATCTCATGCACTAATTTAAATTGCACTTAAACATTACTCCATTAGCCATAAACATCGTCAAAAAAAAGAATTGTTTCCGCTTAAAATAAAATAAAAAATTTTCGAATTTCCTGCAAAATCCCTAATACACACACTGTACGCAAATACCTACATCTTGCCCCTCGCTAGTAAAAACCCCTCCACTTAAAACGCACCACAAGCTCAATAGCATCCCTCGATAAAATTCACCTGCGCCATATTTCAAACTCCCCATCGCAAAGTGTCCTATTCGCTCGAAAATCTTCGAATCCTCAACCGTCAATTCCTTCTCAAAATTCGCCACTATATATACGCCTCCTCCCGGTTCCCCCACCAGGCGTCCCTCCCCCCACTACTCCATCCCGGTGATCAGTGCGAGCCCGCTTGCGGCGCTCTCGCGCGCCTCAGTCGCAGTCGGTGTACCAGCGGATCCGCACGCGGGCGCCGTCGCCATCCAGTCTAACCAATCTCCCTCCTCCCCTCTACTTCTCCACCGGCGGGAAAGCATACGGGACGCGCGCGCAGCTCTATACATCCGACGCAGTCTTCGCAACTACCCCCGCGGTCCGGGATTGATTCGGCGGCCCGTCACGGGCAGTACGGCGAGAGGATCCGCACGCAGAGGAGCAGCAGTAGCAGCATCAGCCCGTTCCAGCCACCATGGCCGACAGGATATACCTGCCGAGCGCCGAGCTCGCCCGCGAGGCCCACTGCAAGAGCATGGAGCAGTACAAGCACATGCACGAGAGGTGAGCGTCGCTCGATACTTCCCTATTTTCGCACCCTACCCCCACCACCGTCGCCTCTAATATCGTGCTCCAAGTGACTCGCCAGGGATGCTGACGGCCTCACGCGCTCCCTTTGTTTACTCGCCGGTTTGCGGTTCTTTCGATTTAAGTGTACAGTTTGTTCTTTTTTTGACAGTTGAGTCGGTAAGAGGGGATGGGGAAGGTAGCCGCAGTGAAAGCTGGGTCGCGCTCGATAAGGACTACGGCGCAGGGATCAAGTAGGTACAGTCACGGACCGTTACGCCAAGGCGCTGATGTTACCTCGGTCTGTCCGGGCGCACATGCAGGAACGTGCCAAAACAATAATATTTACTCTCGCCCATTGATGGTCGCTTTTAATCGGGTTTCTGCTCGCACGAAATTTTCTGAATTAATTGCCAATTCAATTAATACTACAGCGCGGTACACTAACATAAAATACATCAACAAATCGTATCTCTAGATCGATATCTTTAAGAAAATAACGAATTTAAAAGAAAAGAGCATCATAACGAATATCTTTCCCGTCTCTGTGTGCAAACGAAATCCAAGAAACAGTTGGACTACCTGCAATCGATTTCTGCTTTAACAATCGTATCGGCCTTGCGGGCTCGCGTACGAGTGCCGGGCAGCCGAAATAATCGGGCGCGATCGATCGGCGCGATTTGTTTATACCGTCGGCGGGCCGGTGGGAGCGGAAGTGACGCGCGGCCGTGACGCCCGATGATGACTGTCAAAAAAAAAGTAGTGAAAGCCAAAGAAAGCGGAGGTGAATTCGCGACGGTGGGTGGTGAAAATAGAAGCGGCGCGGCGTATCGATTGCCGCGGCGACGTCAACCCTCCCGGGGTCAACCCTGGGGCCTAAGTGCTCCTAGGCTCTTTCCCTTCGGCGGCCTTGCGTTCATTCATGAGCGCTGGGACTATGGCCAGCGATGCGTAGGGGGATCTATATGATTGACGGGGGTTGCCGTTTTTTTCCTTTTTTTTTTTGAGATTGGGAATGGTTCAGGTGTGGATCAGGTGAAGAGAGCGGGACTTGAGCCGAGAAGGACGGTAGAGTGGGAATCGATAAGCTGGCATTGGCTTTGGAATTTATAAGGTAGTCAAAAATGAAAGGCTGCAAGGGTAGGTTTCGTTTTTTTCACGTCATTTTGTTTACCATTTCGGAAAATAGTCATTATACGGGCAAAAAATCAGTAGAAGAAAACTATATCATTACCAACAATCATCATTCATAATTTTTTTAAAATTTATATGTTTATTCACTGGAGTAAAATTATTTTATCTTTTATGTACAATGTCATATTACATAACATCTACAATGTAATAACTTAAAATTGTAACTTTTAATAAAACGTAAATGAAAATAATACAGAAATTGTTGCAAATATATGCATAGACGTATGATAAATTAAAAGTTTTATCTCTAAAAGTTTATAACTGCGCCGTATTTATAAAATACGAATAGGTAGAGTCTAAAGTTAGTAACTACGTAATTGCTTACTTTTACTGTAGTAGCATTCATCACCCAGTCAAGTTTAAACACTACCTTTTTTTAACAGTGTATTATAATGTATAACTATAAACAATATAGATCATTATCACACCGAATCTTTGAGGTCATGTCAAAATAAAGAAATTATAAAAGTTGAAAGAAAAACATCCAAGTTCAACGAAAAAAAAAACAGTTTTTAAACGACTGAGAGTTTAAAAATTTAGTTTCTTTTAGTTAAACTTTCACTTATCATTATTGGGATCGTCATTAATATTTAAATTTTGTCACACAGGTCAATTAAGCACCCTACCCAATTTTGGGGCGAGATAGCCAAGGAATTTTACTGGGAAACCCACTCGACGGAAGACAAGTTCTTTTCCTACAACTTCGACCTGAACGAGGGTGACATCTACATCAAGTGGATGGAGGGGGCGAGTACAAACATAAGCTTCAATTTGCTCGACAAGAACGTCAAGAAGGGAAAAGGAGACCAAATCGCCTTTTACTGGTAATTGTTTTTCTCATTGGTATTGTTACGTAAATGACAATGAAATATTAATGAAAGAGCACCGTCGTCACGACCCGATTATGACTAAAAAATGCGCTATTAGCGGCACTATTACCGATTGTTGTTTTGATTTAAGAATATCGTTAGTTCAAGGTAAACGATTTTGTTCATTAGTAATCATTAGAACATTTTTTTCACTCAGATACAATATTTTTCTTTTTTTATCTTTTTTAGGTACTCTATTTATAATGTGAGGTAGAAGAAACTCCACGATTCGAGTGAAATTGAGCAGAGCTTAGAAAAGCTCAATTTTTTCTAAATATAGAGTAACTTTTCACTCGATTGGGGTATTGTTTAAAATACACAAAATTTTTGTCTGATTCTTTTTCTGATTTGATTCACATACGAGAAAGCTTATAGCAAAATCTGGGGATAATAATAGTTATTGTGTTAAAACAAAAAAAAATGTATGTTTGGTAATTTGCAATCTACTGAAAAAATTTACATTGCTTACGTGAAACAAATTATTCGTATTAAAAATGGCATAAAAATATTGTTATAAAAAAATAACCTAGTTAAATATAATTTCCATAAGATATCTTTAATATTCATTTCTAAAAATTACTACAATTAGTTCGTGTTTTCCTTGTAACCATCTCTTAAAGTAAATTAAAAGCAGGAAAAAAAATTTTTTTATCAGTATTCCCAGGTATATTATTAGAAAAAATTTTAATAATATTTGTGCAACCACTATCGTACAAATTAAGGGAATAATGTAATCAGATTTGTAAGTTATACGAAAAAATCTTAGTTTCACGTAAATTTTCCGTAAAATTTTCCAGTGCAACAAACGTTACAAAATATCATTCTTCTCTTGCAATTATCACGTAAATTTCACAGGAAAATGCATTCGATGTGCACTATCTCTATTCTCGCCCGTCGAAAAGAGAAAAACAAACACCCCATCTGTAGATCACCGTAGAAGTCCGCCGCGTATTTCCGGGGCAGATGTAGACGGCACGTCTGCCTTGGAAAAACACGCAGCCGGCCGGCAATGACGCCCTGGCGGGCTTCGGATGACGCTGCAAAGTCTGCGAAAAAACGCGTCTGTTTTTCTCCGCTCAGCCCCCCTCCCCATATGAGCTTTTCGCGCGTTATAAGCCACGAGCACGAAATTCCGTCTCGCCTTGGCATACATGCGTCGAAATCGACGATAATGCTCGAAGCGTAAATAATTCAGTAATAAGCTGCCGTTACCTGTTCTTACGTTTTTTTAAGCGACTCTTGTGTAACCGCCTGCGCGTCCACGAACGCGGCGAAAATTCAAATTGTATTCCATAATTTTATCGATTCACTGCTTCGCAATTTTCCGGGTTTCCGGTGATTTTTGGACGTCACGGTGTCAGTGAACCAGGAGTTGTGATGGAGCGGTTTGATAGACTTGTAATTTCATTGAGGGGCAAATCGGCAATTAACGTTTCTACTTTAATCAAAGCTGAAAGTAAAGCATTTTATGCAAGCTTTAAAAGGTGTAATTAGAATCAGTAATATACTTAATTTGAAATGTGAATTTCAAATTTAATAACGTAATAAATTACAGTAAATATAAAAAAGTGCATTTTTCAGTTTATTTGAATTAAAGTTAAAATAGGCTGTCTAACTCAAAAATATCGTTTGTGAAATAAAGTTCACTTACTAAAGCTTATCGAAAATCCATATATCCGCAAACTTATCGAAAAATATTTCAGGTTACTTCAATTTTCTTTAATTAAGTATTCGATAATAACTTC
The DNA here is from genome assembly GCA_035586675.1 of Eurytoma californica. NCBI lineage: Eukaryota > Metazoa > Arthropoda > Insecta > Hymenoptera > Eurytomidae > Eurytoma > Eurytoma californica. The sequence continues at coordinate 8,733,053 of JAXIUT010000001.1, forward strand.
TCTTAAGATAAAGCATTTATCGGAGAAATCGATGCTGACGTCCAAATATCTAAACTTTCCTTTCGTAAAATATATACTCATCATTCAGTTAAAATGTGTACTACAGGAAGTCGACTAACGACAAATTTCTGTCGCTCGCGACTCAAAATTTAAATTGACACCAATTATCTCGAACTTGATTATCGTAAAAATCAAGTGACAATCCGTAGTAGATGACAAAAGTCCGCAGTAGAATAACAAAATTCGCACATCCTCAATAAAAAAAGCGCATAATAAAATTCATACGTAGTAAAATTCTCCCCCGCGAACATCGTACTCGTCGAAAGAGCCAATATCCGGCACACGTTGTATAGCAGCACGAGTTAGTGCGTCCCGCACAGCCTCGCGGCGCGCGTTTCAACATCAGCTTGCCGGAGCGGACGCGGTCCGTTTCCACTGCACGCGCGAACGAGAGCCAGTGACCCGCGCGCCGGCGCTGCTCATTGCCCATGCAAATGTCACTCGCGGGCCACGCTCTCTCAAGCAAGTCATTCATACCCGGCACTAAAGGCCGAATTTCTTATGAGCGTGTCGCGTCACCTCTCTTGTGAAACGAGAGCATGCAGATTTCGTGGCTTATATCCGCGATGTCTGAGGCTTTCTTCATGTAGCAACTTCTTTTAGTTTTCTTTATTTCTTTTTTTATAAGCTAGGAAGTGGTGTGCAAGAGCATTTGAATATTTTGTATAGGGAATTGTAGCATAGGTAACGAGATTCAATCAGTCTTTTAGCAGTTTTTTAATCAATCAAACATTTACGTTCGCAAAGATTTAGCAATTCTGTTTAAGATTTAGTAAAAAGTAGAAAAAAAAAATTTAACCGAGATTTTAATATTCTCAATTTTTTAATTAACTTACAACGCTAAGCTTCGTCATTTTACAGATAAATAGTAATTTACGTTTATTAAACTTACTAAAACAATTTATCAATTTTCAAAAGCAACATGTTAAACATTTCAAGCCAATATACATAAGCTTCTGATGAAGATTTTCATTATTGTTATTTTCTGAAATTAACTAATCAACGACTTTTCTTTACAAAATTACCTAAATATTAATCAAAGAATTTTATCTAAAATTATACGTTTGCGCGTGCTTCGCGAATCAAGCGAATCGCCGCGATGAGTAGAGCCTTTTTATTTCGGCCGACTGGAAGGGTCATTGCCTCCTGCGAGCTGTCACCTGCGGTCAACGATAAAAAATGCACAATTGACATGCACATGAATGTATCCTTTTCTTCTCTTTCTATTTTAAAAAGGCCCGCCACTCGACCGCTTAATTTTGCGGATACAAAGCTGGGCGCGCTTGGAACGGTGGAAAAAGTGATCGGCACGGGCTTCTGTACTGTTACGCTTTCACGTTGTCGATTAAGAATCGTCGGTGCCCGAGGCTCTTTTACGCTTTCGCGATTTTGTACAATGTAGTGTTAAAAGATTTAGATTAGACGGAATTGATAATGAGTAAATCAAACTTAACTGAAAACTAAGTAATTCTTTTGTACAAAAATTATATTTAAAAAAATTGTGAGCACTGTCAATTATAATTACGAAACATTAAAAATAACTTTAACAATCGTTAAGAAGTTTCTAACGTTCGAAAAAAGAAAAACAAAATCCATTCCGAAATAATGTATCGATTAAATAATTAGTTCACCAGTCAATCTATTCGTAATTAGGACTAACTTAAATGATGAATAAAGTGATTCATGAGTGATTCATCCTGCAATAAAATCGTGTCAGACCGCACTAATACTTAAACTTTCTATAAAATCTTCAATTGTAAAAAAGTCGCACGATTGTATCCATATGCTCTCTTCATCCAACCTCTTTCTTCCCAGTCTCGAATTCTCGAAACAGAAAAAAATGAAAAAGAGTCGCCCCGGCAAAACGGCAGCCGGCTACACGGGGCCGCTGAGTTTGAGCGCGCGGGAGTCGCGCCATTGGCCGGCACCTTGTGGCGCGATACCTCGCGCGACAGCGGCGCGCCGGAGACGCTGCACGTGGCCCGACGCCACGAGCCGGTCGAGTGTAAACAAACGGTCCGGTCCCCCGCACCGGTCGGCTGCGGCACGCACCCGTTCAAATAACGAAAAAAAATTGCACGATGGGTTTGCAAAATTGTATAAAATGTTTTTCGATAAATGCTTTTACGGAGTTTAGGAAGTCATTGAGTGGGAAATTATATGATGACACTTTTGTGAAATGTTGAGAAGGATAACCTGAGAGTTTAGTGGTGACGTTTTGTAACAGTCGATGCTTTATTGCATCAGTTCCTTTTGTTTTTTTTATCTTACGTGGTTGGATGATTATTTTTTAAGATAGTCTTATTATTTATATTAAGTATTTTATATTCAATATTTTTTTAAATACAATTAATTATTTGTTATAAGAAATGGATTATTAATTAAAAAATTGAATTATAAACAATTTTAATACAATAAATTATAAAGGTCTGAACTGTTATAATTTTTATTATAATTTAAGAAAAAGTGTTCAAAGAATTTGTTAATACTTCGTTAAGTTTACGTAATATTATAATAATAGAGCGCTTTAAAATTATGGAAACTACTACATGTCTGTTTATACCTATAAAGTTTTTCGATAAAAGATTCCCACATTTTACAGTAAGATTAAAAAAAACAAGATGAAAAAAGTAGTTTGTCTCCGGACCTTAACAGCAATCAATAGATTGTCACTATATTGAATATATTTTGGCTTTGCTAATTATCATGCATAAACATTTTTTTACATTAAGAAACAAACTTTTTTTATTAGTTTACTTTCAAACATCTCCTAATGATAACTGAATATATTCTAATGATATCTAACACCATCTTATTTCGTGAACCACAAAACCAAAAAAATGGAACCGATCAAACAATAACTAACCCTTAAACTTTCAAGTACTCGCCGGAGAACAAAAGTAAAATTTAATTATGAACCGCGATCGATGACGGCGCGTCGATATATCTATATTTCTATAGAAAGCCTCGCCGAAGACGCTAAGGAAAGCGTCTCGAGCGCTTTTCCCACGGTTAGGTAGGGCAACGAAGGCCTCGGCGGACAAGGGTCGAGGACGCGGCGGCTCAGGGGGCGAGACGACGCACGCGTCTACGTCACCGGCCGACGACGAATCCTCCGGCGAATCGTCGTATATAATGCCGCGCGGGAAACGCTTTTCGGGCGTGGGCCGTGGACTATTTTCGCCGTCGATGCTCCGCTGCGTAGGCGTACTCCCGACGCGCCACTCGCTACCTCTATAAATGTTTCCTGTATGATTAATGTGCAAATCTTTTCTTTTTTTCTGTAGTACACGGCATTGTACCTGTTCCACCGTTTGCGTCAGATACTTTTAGTATTCGTGATTTTTTTTATTGTATTACGTAGGGTCGAGTGGGTCGGAATATGCGTCATTCAGACGTATACAGATTATCTTTCTGATTTTGTTCTATGGATTTTGCAAAGTTGGTCAATAAGTGACGTACTTTTTTACTCCTTGCAGAATGTGTTTCTGCATTAATAATTTAAATATTTCCAATATTGATTGTTTATAAAGTTACGACATCTTATATGTCGGGAAGACACAGTTGAAACGTATTATACTACATGAATTATTTATTTTAAAATTTGCCTCCGAGTATAAATTGAAACATTGAACATAACAATTGAATCTCTGCTATATAACAATTTAAATATTTCAACCGTGTAATGATTTATTGATGATGATATTGCCAATCAGTCATGTACATCATCTAAATCAATGTGATTTTAACTACCAACTAGTTCTAATATTCCACATTTTTTTCATCCACTTTCATAAATTACAAATTGATAGTATGCTATACACGGCGCATCACGAGATGCTCACATCCATCTAATCTCACAATTTGCTTTTTTAATATTCCCACAACCATTATCAACATTTACCCTTCTTTTTACATGCACCGATATCCGTGATTATTTTCACTGCACTTACGTAACATTTTCGAATCCCTGATCGCTATTTTTCCAATTTCCGCGTGGCATTGCAAACAACGCGATCTGCAACCGCAGTTAATTATCGCGGCACCACGAATTTCTTTCACTCTTGCGTCACGGGACCATTTTTTTTTAATGCGACGGGGCGTGACAAAAAAAAAGGCCGAGATCGCGCCATGCAAGTTCAAGTTCGCGAGCTCGTAATCGGGCCGCGCGGTTGCGCAATACACCGTCTCGGACGATCGGGGCACGCGTCGCCGCAGATAAGACGACGCGCTGCACTCGATTTTTCCGCTCACGCGACTGTACAGTGTCGAACGCGGACACGTCGATACCATGTACCTCGCACGCCCTTTTTTTTTATCGTCCTCTTATCGCTGAGAAATTAGCCGATCGACTGGTGTGCTCTTTTCCTGATATTGAGATCGCGTGAGTTTCAGATAGGGTGGGAGGCTCGGTTACGGAATAATTGATTATTCACAGATTTTCTTGAAAGATAACATTGTCGGAGATTATAACCTGCTAATGGATTGTTTTACTTTTTTTTTATTGAAGTATAAATTGAATCGCTGTATTTGTTATTCTTTATTGGAAACATAAATAAATCCGTAATTTAGCAAATTTTTATTTTTATATCATGAATTAATTTAATAATTTACACAAAAATGATTATTTATTCATTCTGACAATTTTGTTATTTGAGATACGATTTTTTATAAAAAATGTGATATTTTTTAAAAATCCGAATAATTGCTGCCAGCGTTACTTTAGAAGAATGAACGCGAATCGCGATTCCTCCAAATGTAAACATATTCTGACGTAATACAATTAACGTGTAAAAAAATGACAGTTTATGGGAATCATATACTATTAGTTATGTAAATTCATATTTAATCAATCAACAAACAAACAACTACTATACAATGTAGCTCAACTTTAAATATTTACAAATCTACGTATATTTTTATCCGTTTGTATTCATATTCAATCACATAAACAAACGCGTTATCTAAATAAATAAAAGAAAATTTAAATTTATTTAATTCAAACTCTAGGAAAATTTCCATGACTGAACAAATTTTGCCCACCGCTCTTTCGTATCTGAAATCCGAATCAAGCCGCTTTATTCAAAATATACGTTTGTGCGAAAAAGTACGTCAAAGGTCAAGTCCCGGGAAAAACGTAAAAGAAGACACACGCATATGCCCGAGACTCCTGTTTTCAAAAGTTAAAAAATGTCAGTCGCCACTCCAAATAAAGCATCAAACACGCGAAGAACTTGACGTTTGACACTTCCGTGAACGTCTAGAATTTTAATACGCGCGCCGCTGCATCGTAAATCTAAAGCACATTTTTTTTTTTACATATGGGACTGGGAGACATTTTAAGCCGTAATGAGCATTTAATTTTGTACTTGTACATTTTTCGTATAAAAAAAGGAAAGAGTTTTTTCAAACTTACTGATAACGGATTATTGAAATACCAATGCCACGAATGCAAATAAGTTCTGAAAAATGTCAATGTCGGTATAAATTTCAACTGCCCTTCCAACGCATTTGCATGTCAAATAAATGCTTTTAAATATTCTCTAAGAGCAAAACGCCGAGACTTTCCGTCGACTAGTCTGTATTTTCGAATATTTTCCTTTATTTTAATTAAGAGTGAATCGGCACTAGACTAGATGCAAAATTCGCCCTGGCGACAGGTTCTTATTGTCATGAGTAATAATGAGAAAACAAGAGTCACCTTCAATTGTGTCATAAAATGAAACTTTTGAATGGTAATTAAAAATTTAATTTAAAATGAATACCCATTGTGGCCTGGGGGGATTTCCTAGGCCTTTGTTTAAAATGTTATCTATATCTTGAAGTTTAAAAGTCGTAAATTTCGTTCTACTTTATTTTTTTATAATTTTGTTATCAAACAAAAGTAAAACAAATACTAAAATTTTTCATATGACAACTGCACTGATTTACTGTCTTAGTTCTAACAACTAATTTTCTTTTTTCTATAAGTTTTTTCAATAATATAATATTTCAACACTGTTCATTCATTTTTTATTTTCTACTATTTTACTCTTTTTCTCGATCCCTCAAAACATCTGATAAGATTGATAAATGAAAGTACCAACTCCTTTCGCAAGGACCTCAGTACACCTCGCAAAATAAAAGCATCTCTCAACAATTTCATCCAAACTCAAAACTTCGGGGAAGAAAAAACCAAGCGCAGCTTTGTTCTCGAAAACATCAGGAACAAATGATCGAGCTTAACGAAATTTTCGCAGGGAGGGCAACGACCCGGACGACTACTCGCGGCTGACGTACCGCAAGCTGCTGGAGGAGGTATGTCGCTTCGCCAACGTCCTCAAGTCCAAGGGCGTGCAGAAGGGCGACCGCGTCGCCATCTACATGCCCATGATCCTCGAGCTGCCCATCGCCATGCTCGCCTGCACGAGGATCGGCGCCGTCCACAGCGTCGTCGTAAGTACCGCACATTTCTTGGCTTTTTTTATTCATTTTTTTCTTTTTTCATTAAGCCCGCCCGGAATTTCGCTGTGCACGCGACTTTGCGAGCGTACTTTCGTTATTAAATCGTAAATTTTTCACTAGGCTGCTGCTGTTTTATGTATTTGTTTTATGTAAGTTTCGCTTTATTTTTTAGAGGGAATTATAATAGTTTATAAGGTATTAAACCATTTATTTGATATCACTGACGATTGTATTATTATTAATAAATACCTAGTTGTTAAATTCATGCAAGCTTTTTCTCACTAAAGGAGTGGTTTCTAAATTAACAATCATTTTACTTGCGTTTCTTTATTACGCATTTCCTTCCGCTGGACTAAAATATAATAAGAACTCTATTCTATTTATGTGAAGGTAAAGGACTAAATGGAATTATTTTATAAATAGAATACCAATCGCGAATATATAAATAACGTATGTCTGCTATTTCCTTCTCAGGAAATATTCTTTACTTTAACATGAAAACATTTTAATTTTAGGCAAGAGGATTGACGTGAGAAAATATAATAAGTGTCTTTATAGCACACAATTTCATTCATAATTCCATTATAAAAGATAGCTGGAAGCAATTAAAATTCTTTTCGAAATTCTTTTATTACATACTGAGAAAAAAATCTCAAAAATAAAAATTTGGCATTTAAAATCCTATAAATCGACATCGTCTCAAAAATACATTCAATAAATTTCAAGTTCGTTAAAATCATAAAAATAAGTAAAAATAAATAAATTTGACTAAAAAAGAAAAATTTGTTGCTACTAACAGTTCGCTGGCTACTCGGCGGACTCGCTGGCCGAGCGGATACAAGACTCGAAGGCTAAGGTGCTGATCACGGCTGACGGCGTCTGGCGGGGCGAGAAGCTGCTACTCCTCAAGGCCATCTGCGACGAGGCCCTCGAGAAGGTGAAGAAGCAGGGCCACGAGGTCGAGAGCTGCGTCGTCGTCTCGCATCTCAGGCGGGTCAGCTCGATCTCCGACCGCAACGCCGCCAGTGAGTCTCCTCCTCGCTCTTTCTTCCTACCTGTATATTGAATCGAAGCATACTTTAGAAAAAAAAGCACAGGCGAAGTTTTTGACTTTCGAGTGGCTCCGGCAAATTTCACGAGAAAACATTGGAAAATAAAAAAGATAATGGTCGAATATCAAAGTTTTATGGGCTTTTTTATAGAGGAAGTTTAAAATTTTATGCAGTTTTTAGGCAAATGAAATTCAAAGATAAATTTTGAAAGTAAATATAATTTAAAAATTTATTTCTGTATGGTTTATAATATACGTTTTAGAGGCGAAACAAACTATCTGTTGTTATTTTTATTAGTATTTTTTAGTTTATTAAAATCAAGCTTTTTATAAATCTTTTATAAAACCTACCTTTTCACCGGAGTCTTTGCAAAATCGTGATAGGTGTTACTTTGTTAAATGGAATTTTTAAAGGATTTTTAAGGATGCGGTTGAAAAACTATTATGTATTTTGCAAAATGAAAAAGCGCGTTTCTTTTTTTTTTTTTAGACCACACGAATGGCGCGGCAAACGGCAATTCAAACGGAGACTCACCGCAAATTCCGTGGGACGACGACCGGGACGTATGGTGGCACGACGAGATGGAAGATGCCGAGGCGAGCTGTTATCCTGTCTGGATGGCCGCAGAGGATCCATTATTTATTTTGTACACAAGGTAAGTGTCCTCCATCCATCACCCTCTTTTATTTTCATGGCAAAAAGATTGCCTTACTCTGCGTGCTATTACTTTCGAAGTCACTAGACCGTTAAGTCTTTTAATTAATCCTTACATTTAGAATATTTGGATCCCCAGTCTATTTTTCTTTTTCTATACTTGACGAAATAAGAATAGTAATGACATTTGTATGTCATTTCGTAGACGAATATTCAGGTCAGGTGTGATAAGAAATATTTGAAAGCTAATAGAAAATTCTATGTGAACTTACATACTGAATTTATATTGAAGTGGTTCGACGGGAAAACCAAAGGGTGTATTGCACACGACGGCGGGTTACTTGATATACGCCGCGACCACCTTCAAATACGTCTTCGACTATCATCCGGGTGACGTTTACTGGTGCACTGCTGATATTGGCTGGATTACTGGTCATACCTACGTCGTCTACGGTCCACTCGCTAATGGAGCTACATCTGTTTTGGTAATTTCCTTTTAAAAAAATCTAGCACATAAAAATACAAATTAAATTTAAATGGTTATTAAATTTTACATAGCTATTTGATTCATTTTTTAAGGACCCACATCAAAATGTACAGAAATTGCTAATGCTAATTATTATCTTACGATACAAGCGTAGGAAATTTTTACATGAACTACAGACACAGACAGTCATTTTTCACTGATACTTTTGCATTTCAAAAAGCACTTTTGCATTGCAATAAATAATGTTCAATTTAAAAAAGAAATAGAGTAAATAATACATTCAATATTTAACCCAATATTTTGAAACTATTAACGATTAACATTTAAATTAACTTTGAATTTTGACGAATAATAAAAATGATTTTTCTTCGATATCTATCTCGGGTGCAGAATACATTTTCTCTTGCATTTCGATTCATGAGACCGAGTTTACTATTGCATGAGTTTTTCATGTGAAAATAATAACTTTCAGTTCGAAGGCACTCCGTTCTACCCGACGAACGACAGATACTGGTCGGTGGTCGACAAGTACAAAGTCAGTCAGTTCTACACTGCGCCGACAGCCATCCGCTCCCTCATGAAATTCGGCGACGACCTCGTCAAGAAGCACGACCTGAGCACGCTCAAGGTACTTCCTAACACATTTTTCACGTTTCATTTTTATTTTCATAAACCGAGATTTATTTTAATTTCCATCAAGTTTTCTGTAGCGCATAGAACAATAGAGAATAATACTAAAGTAAAAATTCGATTTTTATGGATTTATTTTCTCGTATTTGCTATTTTTTTTCTTACAAACGGTTAATTAAAGGTTCTCGGATCGGTGGGCGAGCCGATCAACTCGGAGGCCTGGCTGTGGTTCTACAACCTCGTGGGTCACGGCAAGTGCAGTATAGCGGACACCTTTTGGCAAACCGAAACCGGAGGTCACGTTATCACACCTCTGCCCGGTGCAACGCCTATGAAGCCAGGATCGGCCGTAAGTCCTCTACCCTCCAATCATCCGTCGCGCCTTACCTTCGGCGAGTAGACAAAGGCTCTTTGATGCACCAAGCGCGCTTTGATCAATTCCCCAGACATTCCCGTTCTTCGGCGTGCAACCGGAGCTGCTGGACGAGGACGGCCACGTGATCGAGGGCGAGGGTGAGGGCTACCTGGTGTTCCGCAGGCCCTGGCCCGGCATGATGCGCAGCCTGTACGGTAACCACGAGCGCTTCCAAAGCACCTACTTCGACCGCTTCCACGGCTTCTACTGCACCGGCGACGGTGAGTACGCTTTCGCATTGTCACTGCGCAAACGAAGCGTGACGTCACGAATTATGTACGTGCAAGCATCTTCGAGTAATTTCTCGATTAGCTATTTATCATGGGATCGTTTTAGCTTTGCGTCTTACTTTATAGAGCTCCGAAAAGATTGTTAAACTGTTCAGGGAGTTGATAAATAACACGTACCAACGTATTGATTTTCTTGACTACAAATTGCATGGGAGTTTTGTTTTAGATTACAAAAGTGCTGCAGTTTTATAATGCACTTTACAGGTACCTACACATTTTTTACTGTGTACTAACTCTGTGAAATACGCTTACGTTGGAATCTAAAATGTTAATAGGAAAGCCGCCGCCGTGGGACAAAACTCACGTATATGCTTTTTTAGGTCGTAAACTGGAATTTAAAATATCCTACTTTTAAAATGTGACTCTGTTACTAAAAATTTTGCAAAATAGACAAAACTGAAATTTTATTTATTAACTTATTTATACTAGAGGATTTAGATATCCACGTGAAGTCGTGTTTAAGTTGGAATTCAAAACATGATAAATACTCCATCGTTTGTTTTACATAAAGGATTCTTCAATCATCATTAAAATACTTCCTCATCGATCTTACCTCGAGTGTGATATAAATGCTCATCAACGAAAATCCTTATTTTATCTAAAAAAAAGCATAAAAAAACTGTCGAAACTTACCTAGGTACATCGATCAATCTTCGGCGAATGGATTGCGGTATTTTTCGCCGACGTATTTGGCCTTCGTCCCGAGCTCCTCCTCGATCCTCAAAATCTGATTGTATTTGGAGACTCGCTCGCTGCGACAGGGAGCCCCGGCTTTGAACTGGCCGGCCGATACGCCGACCGCAAAGTCCGCGATGAAATTATCTTCCGTTTCGCCCTCGCCTGAAAACCCACTCGAACAAGCCTTTAATTCGCTTACACAGGAAATAACTCATCAAATTTTGCGGGATGGAAAGTTTGAAGAGTGAAAGGATGTTTAATCAATTTAAATTGTTAGTTACGCCTTGCTTTCAATAAATTAACTAATAAATGAATGAAAGTAAAAAAGGAATATAAATCTAGAAACTATATAAAATGAAAATATTAATACTAGAGTTAACGAAATATTGAAATATTAAAGCAACTTTTTTATTGTGTAAAAATAAATATCAGACTATTTCATTTAAATCGTTAGCTTGCAATTTATATACCGTTTCGCAGACTAGCAGTAATATTTTCTGCAATCAAAATGTTTTCCACAACGTTATTATTTTAAATTAAAAAAAAAATCAATTGAATCGAAACTGAAAAAAGCATAAAAGAGAAATAGAATAGTATGAAATTAACCGGCGCTGACGATAACTCCAAGACCAGCCTCTCGAGCTGCGCGCACGCAATCGAGAGCCTCGGTGACGGTTCCAGCGTGACCGAGTCTTATGAGTACACTGGTGGCCGCCTGTTTCTCTACGAGCTCCTCGAGGCGCTCGCCGTTCGTACAGACGAGCTCGTCCGCGACCACCTGGAGCATCGGTTGCGCGGCCACCAGGCCCGACCAGCTGTCCCAGTCCTCCTGGTCAAACGGATCCTCCAGAGATACGACCATCGGAAATTCCTCCAGCAGCTCCGCGTACTGCTCGCGAAAAGCTTCCGGGTCCAAGTAGTCCTCCGGATCCGAGTCCTCTGACTTGAACTCCAAGTCGTACATACCTGCAGTTTTTAAATTTTAAAATTGTTTTTTGTTTAAATTCATTTTTTATTACAGATATCGAAAATAAATTCATTCGGTATATTTACATAAAATATAATGTTAAAAAGATTTACGGCTCTATAAATTTTTTATATTAAAAAACATTCCCGCAAAGTTTGTCACATTCCCTAGATCGAAAAAATTCTTTCTAAACCGTCAGTTTGTAGAAACCATCAATCCGAAGTATTAGAAAGCTTCACCTGAAGGAATGAAACCGTACCTTCTTTGCAGAAAGTAGAAGCGCTAACGTCAATGCCGATTTTCACTTTCCCTGTGTACCCAAGTTCGTCTATGGTTTCGCTGATTGTCGTAAGTGCTTCCTTGTCGTCTTCGAGGTCAGGCGCAAAAACGCCCTCATCTACCACTCCCATCGGTGGCTTCACTTCCCCAGCTTCTGCGAGCTTTTGCTCCAGTTGCCGGTAAATTTCTATGCCTATGCGAATTGCATCCGAAAACGACTCTGCGCCTGTTAAAGTATTTTTTTTAATTACCTTCGTATAGTACTCAAAATTATTAAACGAATATAATTTTTATTAAAAAGTTTTATACAAAAGAAAATGATAAAAATTAGTGAATTTTATCGATATATATTTGTCGAGGATATAATAAAATTCCTGAAGAGTAATTAGTTTTTTTCTATATCGATTTTAGCTACTTAATGTAACGTGTTTATTTCCACGTGATAATAATCATTATGCCCACACACCGCTATTATATTTTCTTTATTTACTAAACATTAAAATAAGACCTTATGTTAAAAACAAAGTTACATCAACGCTCCCGCCTCTTGTAAAAAAAAATCAATATCACGTAAACTTTAACAACCCTTTTACAATCTCTCTTAAAAGAAAAAGGATTCCATCCTCTAATAAACCAAAAATAACCCCGACAAAATCATACTCCAAGACAAAACTCCATTTTCCTCAAGGCTAAAAAAAAGGCAAAATGAAAATAGCTTAATGAACCTCTCCGAGTCTCAATTTGAGATCCCGGCGAAAGCGGATTACCGAGTTCATTTTTTCCATACCAGTTGGCAAGATGAGAAATTCTTGATAGGCGAGGCTGTTACCCGCGGCGCGGCCGCCGCCGATGACGTTGAACGCTGGCACGGGCACGTAAATGTCTTCGTTGTCGCACAGGCTCGCGATGTACCTGCCCAAGGTCGCGCGGCGCGTGCGTGATCAATAAATTTTCTATTTACTCTCAACTTACTAACTGTGCGCAGCGCGAGCGTCGGCCACTCAGTTTTATTAAAACCCCCGTTGTCTCCCTCGCGTTTCGCTTTATTTTCTCGCCAGGTTTGAAAACAGCGACGGAGGTCTTCGGCTAATTTTACACGCGGGAAAAAAAGTTTTGGGTTGACGGCAATATTTTTATCACTCATAACATTTCTTTATCAGCGGCTAAACCAAAGTATTACCATCAAACCCAAAATTTTTTTCCACGCAGTTGTTTTCTAAGCGATTTGTATGTTTTTGGTTAATTGTATGATGAATATTGTACGAAGAAAATTTAATGTAACAAAATTGCACACTCTTTTTACAAAAATTATACTGTAATTCGTTTATATTGGAATTGAGTGTCGAATTTCGTAAAAAATTATCGCAATCAGTGTAAAAATTGCAATACTGGTTACCTGATCTTATGATTACTTTCTGCGTAGGAAGTAATTGAAAAAAAGGTGTACATATTTAATAGGGCACTTGTTTGAGTAAGACTTATCAGCGAACCAATACTTTAATGTACTGTACTCATCATATTAATAGATGGTTATTTTTTGTTATTTTACATATTTTGCAATGCAGTATAAATTATTTATTAGACCGAAAAAATAAATCTATTTACTATTTCTTACTACTTAATAAAAATGATCAAACAATAGAATTAAGTAAATCAACTTGTTAAATCTAAAAGCAATCAAGCAATCAAGCAAGTTTCGATCATTGTAAATTCAGTAAAACTTGTAATAGCGACGAGAGACCGAAACTTCGATTTCTTAGGAGACAACAAACGAGTGATTTACTGAATAAAATTAATTCAATTAGCCGAAGAATTAAACGAGCTTTAAAACTGAACTTAAACCAGCCGGAGAAGAAAGCGAGAAATATACCTGTAAAGGGGCAGACCGCGCTTTGCCGCGGATGCCTTGCAGCAAGCGACGGAGACGGCGAGGATCGCGTTGGCTCCGAACCTCGATTTGTCGGGCGAGCCGTCGAGGGTCTGTAAAAACGCGTCGATATCGCGCTGCTGGTGCACGTCGAGCTTCGATTTGAGCAGCTCCGGGGCGATAATGTTGTTGATCATCTCGACCACTGTTTCGTAAATACCACAGTAAACACAATTGCAATTACCTTTGGGTCGATTCGTTCCAATCTAGATTCGTATGTTTCGCTTGAATATCCACGTGACTAATTATTTTGTATGAACTTTTTAGGGTGGTTCCAACATTTTTTTAATTCAATGATATAAATATCAATATAAGCTTGCTACTTTCAAAAATCATAAAACAAAAATTAGTTCATAAATTAAATTAAAATAGTTTAGAAAATATTATAAAAACGATTTTAAAGAAGAAAAAGCGCATTTTAGTATTGTACAACACGTAATATCTACAAAGAAAAACCCTTTCTGTGAGATTTCTCAGGGAGATCATTTTCAGGTATCTTGTCGCGAAGAAAAACCGTTTTGGAAATCTCCGGAAATTTCATTTTCCCGAAAATCTCATCACGAAATATTTTTATTTCGAGCAAACCATGAAATGTGTTAGTCTTCGCGAAGTAACTGATATAAGCTAGTTTCCACCGGTGAATTAAAAATTAAAAAACCAGTTCAAGCGCAGAAAACACAATTTTTTGTGAATTAAATATTAAGTAACTTAAAACACGTATGTAAAATGTAAATATAAAATTGTGTTAATAAAATTAAGTTTTAAATTCGCTAAGCTGAACGATCAAAATAAACGTATTTTGAACGGTGTACCTGTCGACCCTACGGGGCAAAGCCATCCTTAAAAGTTAAAGCTTGCAAGTTCACAAAAAAGCTTCACGTGTTTACACTCACACACAACGTTGCTCGAGGAATCCCTCGCGGCAAAAAAAGGCTCCCCCACAAAAAGTAAATAAACCTTGAGTTCGCCTAACAAGAAGATCGATGAAGACCTCGCGCGATATTCACTCGCGGACTGGCTCACCCTTTAGAACGGAGCGGCCGTTGTAAAATGACTCGTCCTCGTCGCGCAGCTCCTTGGCCGCGTTCTCCGCGGGGTAAACCGTTGAGGGCGCGCTGCTCCGCAGCAGCCCGATGTCCGTGACCAGGTCGACCTCCACAGTCGGCTCGCCCCGCGCGTCCAGGATCTGGCGCGCCTTCAATTTTCTAATCGGCATTGCTTCCTTCTCCCTTGCAATGCGGGTTCCTGGAAATTTTTTCGAATCGAACTTTTGTCGTTGCTTTCTTTTATTAGGAATTTGGACGAAACACTGGGGTGATTTTTGTGGATGTAGGTTAACGGTTGAGGGAGAAGGTGGAAGGAGGTTACACTTTTTTCGAATTGTGAGAAGTTTGCGAGGAATGACGTTTTGTTTGTTTTATTGTTATTATGGGAGATTCTTTATCACAAAAAGAGTAAGATGCA
>JAXIUT010000001.1:8765887-8810286 GCA_035586675.1 Eurytoma californica
GGCACTAATCTGGACGGTGGCATATCGGAGTTCAGTGTAACCCACAGCCAATAAAATCAAAAGAAAGAAAGAAAGAAAGAAAAGGGGCAACAGGTTAAAGTATAATGGACTACTGCTAATTCTCGAATCTCGAGTGCGTAAGGAATTTTCTCGTTTTCGAAGTACACTGCACCGGCTTGTAACAAAAGACGTTGATCAAAATGTCTTTTAATATTAGATTAGAAGTAGACCCAGTCATAATATGCCCTTACGATCCAAACCATAGAATCGCTCGATCTAGAATCCAAAGGCACTTAGTAAAATGTGAAAAGGTAGTTTTTCTTGATATCTTCAATTAAAAGTAATCGTAATTTTATCATAAATTATGCACAATTGGACATATTATTTATTATTTTTCTTTTAAGAATTTTCCCCCAGATTATAAGCAAGAATGTCCTTACGATGCCACACACCGTGTCTTTGAACACGAAATGGTAGATCATGTTGCACAGTGCCCAATGAAAATTGTTTCTCATTCAGGTAAACATAATATGGAATAATAAATGTTTAAAAAAATCATATTTTAAATTAATTATTCATTTTTTACACAGGCATTATTCATGAACGAGTTGATCCAGAAATTCTCGAAGTTAATTCAGAGATGGAAGAGAAATCGGAGGAGAAAGAAGTTTGGGATGAAGGTGAAGAAGCAGCAACAGCATGTCCATTTGATGAACCTTCATTTGAAACAATAAAAGTCAAACAGTATACTACTGTGACGTATGTCAGAGGGTAATTAACAAATTTCAATTTTCTGTTAAAAAATAGAAATATTTTTTTTATCTGTATATTTGAAGTAATGTATTTTTCTTTAGTAATGCATTGATAGCTAAACGTTATAATGCTAAATTACGACGTCCATTTGGATATTCAGAATCAATGATGTTGGACACTAGCAGTCACAGCATCGACGAAGACGCACAATCAGTATCTAGTGATATGGGTGTTGGAAGAGGTCAAGGTTTAATAAATTCAATATATAGCCAACAAATTAGAGGAGGAGGAAGAGTAGGTAGGCTCTATCGAGGCTTTAGAGGAAGGTTACCACACTAATTCGTACGTAATAGTTAAATCAAACTATTTTTTTGACATATTTTTTATGAAATTTTTTATAAATTACATCTTTATTTTTTTATCAATATTATTAAATAAAATATCTTTAAGTTAAGTATATACCTACAATATGTAAAAAAATTTACATTTGTAATTTTGATTACTTATATGATTCAACATATCTTTCAAAACCATTGTTAATATGAATAGCAATGTATTAATATATAATAATGGAAGCATTGACATACTGAGAAAACACTCATAAAAGTACAAAAATCTCTAAGTGCTAATACAATCCTGAGTTACAAGTAGAATAGGATATGATTTGAACAGTATACTTATTGTTAGATACAATATAAAATTAATCAATATATTAACTAATGTAAGATTTCAAACAGTATATTTATTTTTATTGTCAGAGAGACTTATAAAGATAAATACTAAATCAAGTCAAGCGAGACACTTGCACAATGTGATTAATTTGAATAGATATACCATTTTGAGACTTGATCTCTCCTAAAATTTATAAGTAGTATAACTTATAGAATAAGTTATTTGTTAATTTATCAATTATATACCAATTGTAAGCAATACACTGCTGTGACATTAATCTTTAAAAAAAGATTGAAGACAAATTTATATGAAAACTTCCTTTTTTGTGAATAAAGTTTTTTTCAATAGATTTTTCAATTTTTTAAATAAGAATCCGTGGACCTTATTCACATTACTTCCTACTTTTCTCACTTTCTCATGTTAATAGAACATACACTGTTAATCATTTTTCAGTGTAATGACAGAAAGTAATGACTTCAGCTTGGTTTTTTTTCAGACCTCTAAGAGAAAAGGTACTTCCATAGGGTTGGTTTTTTTTTTATATACATGTGTTTAAGGTATGAACGACAACAACGAGTGGTGTTGAATTTGTTTGTTAATTACAATTTAAGTTGTATTTAATTGTATTTTTATCAACAATTTGCGAAATCGAATTTTATTCTTTATATTATACAGTTACTGAAAGAAAAATTTATTTTACTATTTTACTCATTTAACCAAGGCCAAACAAAATAAGAAGAAGAAGAAGAACATAATGTTCTTTAATTGCAATATTTGAAAACAGCCCAATAAAACTATATAAAATAAAAGAAATAGATGTTGGAAAAAATGTATACTAGATCCTTTAAAAAAGACAAAATGATAATATTTATAAAAAAGAGGTATCAAGATATGTAATGTAGAAGTGATATATCGTTTTTTTCAACACAGTTTACCTTGCACGATCTTTAAAAACTTTTGGCATAGAAAGATTAATCAAAAGTATCTAAATATCATAAGAAATTTCATAAGATCTCAACTAAGTTATGTCATTAAACAAACACCATCTTAGTCATATCGCAACGTACCAGTGACGACGCAATACTCGTAATACCCCTTTCTTTTCATCATCATTAAAATCCAATCTAAGCGATCACGCCGCAGTGCAGAATTAAGATTCAAAAGTGAAAGAAAATCCTCGGCGAAATATTCGTTAAAAGTAAAGGCCGCTGCAAAAAGAAATTTTCGCGTTTCGCCCGGTGGCAGTCCAGTGAAAAGCGAGATTTCCCGCGGCGCGCGTCGCGTGCAGTTGGGGGCGCGTTTAAAAAGGCCGGCGCGTCGATTTTGAACTTCAGTCGCCCGCCGGCCGCCTCGCGATATCACGTTGTGCAACGCTCCGCTGGGGAGCCGCGAAATACAGGCACTAGCCGGGCTTTGGCGCCGGAGGAAAGGGCGTGAGGAAAAATAAACCAGGGTGATGAGGTGACCTGCTCGTTCACGAGGAGAATTTCCCGTCGGGCATTGTTAGGAGCGACGAGTTCTTTCAGTGGCAGCGTCGAGGCGAACCGAAGGAAATCGGGGTGTGCACAAATTTTTATGGAACATGGCCTGTCCTTTAGGAAATGGAACGTACGTATAGCAAGTAGTATTTTTATTTGGTTCAATAATTCACTCTGCCTGTTAGTCGAAAAAATTCGTCGCCTACTGCAGTTTATATCTGCATGATCAATAGGAAAATTTAAGAGTAATCGCTACTTTTTTTTTAATAAAAATAAAAGTAAATTAATTTGAAGTAATTGTATTAATAAAGTTTGTATTAACAGAAAGAATAATTTTGATAATAGATGTTCTCGTAGTGGGGTACGTAAATGTTCAGGGTTCAAAACAGTGGAAAAATACGAAAAATATATTGTTAATTAATGCAACTGCAGCTGCAGATTAAGAATAATAATAAAGATATCGAAATCTCCAAAATGTTATTTACTCTTTTATACTAAATTATTTCAACAAAATTTACTTCCCGATTTAATCATTCTAAATTCCTGTTTTTATCTCTAATCCGGAAAAATTATTGAACCAAAATACGATTTTGTTTAGAATAAAAAAAATAGCTTGCACAATTCAAAGATAAAATTATTCTTATTTACAACATTCATTTATTGACATTACGATTTTACGCAATTCATTTTCGTGATACCCATCTGTTTTGATGACCCATGTGTTTTGATTTCACGAGATTTTTGATACAGTCGTTGATATCGTAAAAAGCTATAGATTTCTTTTACTTCGTAAAATTTTTATAGACAAAATATAGAAGTTTCTATTTTCTGAAAGAATTTCTAAACTATTTCTAATGTATTAAATCTTTCTTTTCCACAAAATATAAATAAATGGAAATAAATAAAAATCGAATTTAAATTAATTAAACAATGTTTACTGATCGATTGCACATGCATTTACAGAGATGAAGCGAGCCAAGCTGGTACGTGTTTGACGGAAGGCCCGGGACTTCTGTACAGCGAATATCTTCGACTCGACAAAATTTTATCCGCCCAAAGGCTACTGAGCGGCGAGTACAATAAAGAAGTTCACGATGAGCACCTTTTCATCGTCACACATCAAGGTATTCATTCCTCAATTAGCATATCCAATTAAAGCTCCTTATTAAATTGCACAGAAGAAAGAAGTGCCATTAAAAATTAATATAGTCTTTAGTAAACCTAGGGCAGACTGGAAGAAATACAAAAATTAGTTTAGCCACTGGCAAATTTTGCTATAAACGATGCAGTAAAATTAAATACAAATAATTTTGGTCAACTACATACCATACTAATTTTTGTGATTCTTCGTCTTTGTTCTTACTTTAGTAAACGCTGCATCAATTTTTAACGCCAAAATTTTTCACTGCAGCCAATTGGTGATTTGCATTCAACTTTTTTTCCTTTTACGTAGCCTACGAGCTGTGGTTCAAACAAATCATCTACGAGCTGGACTCGGTTCGGGCGCTGTTCAGCAACGACGAAAAGCACGCACAGGCAGTCCTCCACGGTGAGAAGAATTCGCACAGCTCCGAGGCCATCGATGAGTGCCGAACCCTGGAGATCGTCAAGCGACTCCACCGCATCGTGCTCATCCTCAAAGTGAGTGCACGTCGCGCGAAAATGAAATGGTCGCGACGATGAGCAGGAAATTTTTAATCGGGGGATGATTCGAGAGCGAATTTTCACGGGGTTCGGATGATCGAGGGAATCGATCGTGAAAAACGCAATAGTCGAGGATTTGCGAAACTCCGAGTAATATTAGGCAGTAGCGGCGAAACAGGTGAATAACCCCCGGCGACAAGCCAATTATATAGCAGCTAGGGTTCTAATTGAATTTCCAGCGTCAACTCGGCCAACCGCCTTTTCTTTCATCTTCGCTCTGTTTTTCTTTTTTGCGCTTAATTCCACCTCGTTTCCCAACATTTTTCATGCATTCGACGATCTCTGGTTGTTATTTGGGCAGCCTCAAATCAAGCTGCACTTACGAAGTTCGAATGAATTTTAAATTAAATTTTAAGGAACTAAAATACTATCAATTAAAAATCATTTAATGCCCCTTACGCAGTTGTTAAACCCAAATCCAATTTCACTGCGAGATGCAAAAAAAGTTCTGAAACAGTTTTTTAAAAAAAATTTAATACTATTCAAACACTAATGACTGAAGATTACGTTTTCTTCACCCAGTTCAACCCCTTTATACAAAAACGTAAAAAATTGTCAACCGATGAAAAAAAAAACTGCTACAATGTATCGTAATTGATGCACGCGTCGAATTTCCGATCGGCCACAGTGAGCCAACCCTCCGCAAAACCAGCACAACCGCATGCCTTACTTAAATCTCAGACACAAACATTCCTCCTCGGTAAAGTCAGTCAAGGCTCGCGCGGTCTTCCACTTACGCGCGACACACCCTCGATTTGCCCCTCCACCCGGTATTATATCTACTTCCTGCAAGAGCTAGACACTCTAGACAGCCTTGCGCCTTTTTTTAAGACTCGTATTCGCCAGAGTACACCAAGAGATATTCTAAGCGCCACACGTTCCCCACACTTCTCTGTATTCTAAATAATAAAAATGTTTTCATTTTTGCAATCCCCTATTAGTTTATCATTTAATTCATTTTCTTCACCGCGTTGTAGCGATTGATACAAACAAAATCAAAACGAGTGCAGAGTCTAACTTATACTACAACGTACTGAAAGAATTAACTACAATCGTAGTAAAAATTGCTATTTTTCATATTAATTTTCTGTGCAGAACGAGTATTTCTAAAATATTTTCATTTTCTATTAAATAGTAGATTATGCACCTAGGGAGTAAAGGTAAAGAATGTCTTAGATCGAATGTAATTGTCCGCCCGAGCCGAAGGCGAGAGCGACAAATATGCGATCTGAGGCGTTCTTTACTTACTTTACTCCCGTCGTGCATATACTATTTTTTTACCCAAGGGGCATAAAGTTCGTACCTTGGTTACCGCCCCTAGGGCGTAAAGTGCGCCGTGTGTAAAAAATATTTTTTCTTTCTGCGCATGGAATTTTTTTCTTATCGCTACCCAATTAGTGCGCGTATCATCGCGAGCGCGATTAAACAAAATTAGCGCGTCGAAGTTAAGGAAAAAGGAAGAAAAAACGGCTGGCGCACGCCGTTGCTTACTACGAGCGAGTGTTGAATGAGAAGGCGGTGTCGGTAACGAGGCCGGCCGCCAGGGCCGTCTAGGAGTCGTAGGCCAGACTGTGGGAACGCACCGGGAGGTCGGGTAAGCCGATATAGAGCCGGCCCATTCGATACGCGACGGCAACCTGCTTATTGCGCAATGAGTACCTAATCCCCGCGCCGGACGATCGGCCGTGATCGCGCAGGGCCGCTCGAGCGGATACTCCCCGGGCACTTGCCTTTTTCTTTTCGAGGCGTCGAGATGCTTTGCAGATACTGCGTTCGCCGGGGGAATAAATTCCGATGATCGACGAACGGAGGCGCGAAATGGTTCATTGAATTTGGTTGACTGGGAGGACGAGATTAGGGCTATTGCTTAAATTTGACTTTTAAACTTTTCTTCGTGATAAACTTCGATTTGTCGATGCTATCGATGTTTCCATGCGTTTTTTACTGATTCATGTGTATTACGGAGATGTATATTGCATATACGCAGCGATATCACTTTGAATTTTAAAACATTGTTTGAAATAGGTTGTAGGTACGGATGTCTTAAGAGATACGAATTTTTTTGTAATGAATCAAGATGACCCGTCTACTTTTATAGAAAATAATATCTTGTTTCGACTGTAGATATTATTCTAAGACTTTATGTATCTCGAAAATTTTACATTTTTTTTTAAATCGCTTGATAAGATAACTGTTGAAATCCATCTACTTAATTTTTTCATTACAGTTTTAGAAATAATTTTTAAATAATTTGACTTCAATTTAATAATGTTCTCACCCACTTTATACATTTATAATTAGAATTATCTTAACAAATTTTATTCCTTACAAAAAAAAATTAATGAGTGTCATTAATTATTTCAGTCGTTCAATTTGCTAAGTACGAATATATGGCTTCCATATAAGATGGATTTGATGACAGCAACCGTAGAAATACTGACGCGAGTATATGCACTTGCGGTGTACAATCGATACCCGTTGCCTCATTTAAATTTTACACTCGAAACTGCTACTTAATAGTATCATATAAAAATACATCATTCGCACATCTCCGGTGGAAATGTATTGAGATCTCATTGAACATCTCGAAATAAATTTCAGTCATATGATTTTATTTATATACAGAAGAAAAATATGGTTGATAAGGGATAAAACGGAAAAATATTTTATTTTCGATGCAAAACCACTTGCGAAAAATTTTATTTAGAAAAAATAAGTTTTAATGAGCATAACGTAAAAAGCATTTTTCACGTTGACTCAATTACTGCAAAATAAACTGATAAGATATAGGTGTCCCATATTACCCTGCTCTCTCTCTCTCTTTCTCTAATAAGATACTGCTGTAACATTTTCATCCGGTGTTCAAACTCCAAATCCAAAAATCTCCTCCGCAAATCACCTCAACTAAGAATAAAAATCACAAAATGCCAAAAAGAAAAAGAAAGAAAAACTAAAAAGTAAAACGTTCCTCAGCTGCTGGTGGACCAGGTGTCGATCCTGGAGACGATGACGCCGCTGGACTTCATGGCGTTCCGGGACTACCTGTGCCCGGCCTCGGGCTTCCAGTCGCTGCAGTTCCGCCTGCTGGAGAACAAGCTCGGCGTGAAGCAGGAGCACCGCGTCAAGTACAGCCAGAACTACACGAACGTGTTCGGCCGGGACCCCCGGGCGGTCGAGGCGATCAGGCGCAGCGAGGAGGAGCCCAGCCTCAGCCACCTGGTGCAGAAGTGGCTGGCGCGCACGCCCGGCCTCGAGGCCGACGACTTCGACTTCTGGGGCAAGTACCGGCGATCCGTCGAGCGCATGATCGCCGAGCAGCGACAGCACGCCGAGGTGAATAATTTGGCTTTTCTTATTCCCATTTATCCTTTAGTTTCGATTTGTACATATTTATTTATTATTTTTATGTTAATGAATTGATTTTTTTACTGATTAAATAGGCATTACTGGCTATTTGAACATAAAGATAGACGCAGAACGTAGAGAAAAATGCGATAATTTGATGTTGTTATATAGCAAAAGATTTTTATGTCTTCAAGAAATTAACGTTTTCAATTTTTATGCTACATGTTCTTTTGCTGAGATGTTGAAGAATTCTAAGATTTCAGAATTGGTTCAATTAAAAGACTTGGATGTTTAATTACTGATTTAAGTAATGCGTCATTTGAAAGAACAAATACTTATTGCGATTAGAAACTTGTTATTTCGATGATAGAAACATTTGCTAACTTGTGAAATCGATATTTTTTACAAGATAACAAATAGATTATAAAAATATTAAAAAATTGCTAACAGCGATTTCACTAGTCAGCAAATAATTCTAATGCAACAAACGAGAATTATGATCTAAATAATTTCTGTTTTAAGAGATATTTTACTTTTTATATTACAACATTTACTTAAAACATGAATATGTATACTTTACTTGATCTAATAAGATTAATAGCAAGAAAGTAAGAAATAATTTTTGAAAATCGCTTTGAATCAATAATTGAATCTTAAAACGTTAGAACATAACGATCTAAAAATAATTATTTAACATTATTAACAATAACAGTGACGCCGCAGTAGTAATATTTTATTGTTGAAATAAACAATCGTTTATGAAATTTTTGCAGGGACAAGCCAAGGAAGAATTTCGCAGGCACCTGCTGAGCAACCTGTCAGGGAAGGAGGCGGTATTCGATTCGATTTTTAACGAGAATATGCACAATGCTCTTGTTTCGAGGGGTGAAAGACGATTTTCGCACACGGCCCTCCAGGGTGCTGTCATGATCACTCTGTACCGAGACGAGCCGCGCTTCAGCCAGCCTCACCAGATCCTCACTGCTCTCATGGATATTGACTCTCTTATAACGAAATGGAGGTGTACGTCTAATTTAAATTCCTTAAACTTCATTCATTGAAACTTTAAGAAAAGAGTCACTGGTTTTGAGTATGACATCAGTTTATAAATCGTTTCTTAAATTATTTTCTTTTTAGATAACCACGTTTTAATGGTCCAAAGAATGATAGGTTCT
The DNA here is from genome assembly GCA_035586675.1 of Eurytoma californica. NCBI lineage: Eukaryota > Metazoa > Arthropoda > Insecta > Hymenoptera > Eurytomidae > Eurytoma > Eurytoma californica. Next base: position 8,775,015 of record JAXIUT010000001.1, read on the forward strand.
CAACAACTGGGAACAGGCGGCTCTTCAGGTTACCAATACCTGAAGACCACGTTAAGGTACAATAATAATAAATATACAAAATAATCAACATATCAGCTGAATTAATTAAACTAAACGAATAATTAATGAAATTTCAGTGACCGCTACAAAGTCTTCGTAGACCTATTCAACCTCTCGACCTTCTTGATTCCCCGCCATCTCATCCCGCCTCTTGATAAGCGCATGAAGACGAAACTGTCGGTAGCCTGGGGCAGGCAGGACCTAGAGAACTCGTTCACCGACTCGACCTCCTCGAGTTCGGAAAAGAATCACCGCGAGAACGGCGGCGGCGTGTGAATTAAACAGTGACTAATACTTCAAACGACTAACGAAAGGCGCGATCGCTTGCTACAGAAATAATTGAAACTCATCTTTGCGTTTCATTGATTTTTATTGTAGACGATTTAAATGTCTACTTTTGTAAAAATATATACAAATGTTAAGTGTTATTGCTTTACTTACAGTTATTAACAAACTGTTACGAATACAAAAGACGTAAAAATACTACAATATACTTTGTAAAGTTTGTTCTGCAGTTTGATCGATCTGTTCGCTAATATTCTCTGGCAAGATTTACGTATAGACTCGGAGACTTGTTTAAGTTCAATATTACATATTGAGACGAGTCGAATAGATCTATATTAAGTTACTTTTTCTTTTCCACTTGTAAAATATTCCACATATTATCTATTATTATGCTCTTCAAAAATTAAGTTTGTAAAATTTCGTCAACAATACATCTAAGGCTATCACAATTTTGTTCCTTTCTTTTCTTAGTATCATCAGAAAACATTGCTTTGTAAGCAAATTTTTTAATACATAATGTTAACTGAAGAGACTTGATTGGCTATTCCTGCAAAGAACAGTAAAGAAATCGTTGACACTATATTTTTACAGAACTAATAATTGAACATTTAGCATGCGATAGAAAAAACATACCGCAAAGATTGCCGCCAATTGCTATGTACAAGTAGCCTTTGTCGCCGAAGGTAGGGCCCCAGGAATTTCTGACGATGTAGTGCGGAGTCGCGGAGGTCTGGTCATACCCCACGATCTGCACCGCGTGATTCAGACTAGTGAAGGAGCCGTCGCAGTGGTACTGGATTATACCCCCGAGGTAGTTCTGCCAGGACAATGCGTTCACCGCCGCCGCCACTGGTCCTTTCGTCGCCAACTCGTTTAACAAATCGTCCTCGGCATCCACAAAGCTACGAGACATGCGATAATTTAGTTCATTATAGATTTTAATGTAACTTTACGCTCGTTCGTAATTTTGTTACTTTTTTTGTTGATAAATAAAAAAAAATAGTTCATTAACAAGCGAGTTATTGAGTAGCGGTTTCATTAATTCCAAGGTGGAAATCTTAGGAGTATCCTCCACTTTCAAGGCCAGCAACTGTACTGGAGTTTAATAATAAAGCAGACTCATTATATAAGTAACAGTGTACAGAGTAAGCAGTTGCGTTCGTAATACTTTTCAACACCATGCGGTGGAAATATAAAATTAGCTTAATGCAGCATGTTAAAAAAATTAACTTGAAAGATTGAATTACTGCTCAACTTACTTATCACACGTGAAGTCTGACACTCGAACTCCCGCTTGAATCTTGGCAGTAGCTCTATATAAAAAGAAAATTTAAGTCAAAAAAACCGAATTTGAATTCAACACAGTAAATCATTTTATAAAATTGTTTTTTGTACTTTTTTAATTTGCAAGCATCGGTAGTCCTTGTCAGAGGATAAGTTGCTTCTGGCAAAATTTTTGTTTTCGAATTGACGAGCCATTCAAGTAAACTACAAATGTCTCCTCCTTCGCAACCAAAATTATTTATTGAACAATCAATCATCTGAAAAATAATTTTTATGTACAAAATTCTAACAGTTCAAAATCAGGATACTTTAAAAAAAGCACCTCTTGAACACTAAATGCCGTTAGTGTCTTATTAGATATGGCAAACATTGACTCAGCTACTTCAACAGAACTGAAGGCCCAGCAGGCTCCACAATTGCCCTGACTCTTTACAGGAGTAACTACTCCCTTTTCTCTCCAATCAAATTTCTTTGGTAATGCTTCTGCTGCTCTTTGGATTCTTCTGCGAGAGTGATCATGAGAATATAGGCACTGGCGGTGTCGTTCACTACGAGTTGGAAGATCTGGATGCAAATGCAGTGCTAAAAACTCCTCTTCTGTCATATCCGAATAATTTGTTAAGCCATACCTTGCACTATCTTGAGTACTTCTTTGTTTATTCATAGTTTCTATACTACGAAGAGATTTCTGGAAATATTATTATATTACTATTTATTTTATGTATAATAATGTATAGTTTACTTATTTAAATTTACTTATATTTTATAATATACTTAATGATTTAAAAGTATTTAAAATATTGAATATTAAAAATCAATTTAAACAGAAAAACAGATATCTTAATTTTGAAGTAAGATAGTTAAAGTATTGATATTGAGTGATTCACTTTTTCTTATAAAGTAAAGAATAAATAACTAATTAGTTTTCATTTTCAAGCATTTTTATTTATTAAATAAGATTAGATAGTTAAAATCTTTAAATAACATATTTATTACTAACATTTATAGAGATGATGTAATCTATATTACAATTTAATTTAAAATTTCAATTAAATTTAAAAAAGAATTTAAAGAATTTACTACTTTTATAAATTAATTAAGAGATTTTAAAATAAATAGTACCTCTTCACTATTTTCAAAATAATGAAAAAACAGATAATGTTACATGCATTTCTTGTCACTTATTACAATATATTTAAAACTAAATAAAAATTGTAAGTAACTATAAACAAAGTAAATACTCCAATATGAAGAATATAAAAACTACTACAGAGTGTCATAGTCAAGTCATTAAAAGCAAAGTACAATTAATCTATACGCAGTAAGCTCTCAACACTTAAAATCGAATCGCAAGAAAATGCACTTGTTACCGATCGCCCCCGGGCTCAGCCTCACCTGAAACCTCTTGAATCTCTTCTGATACTCATCTGGCTGGTGTCTGTAAGGCTTCGCGAAGTCCTGTACGTAGGTCTCGAAAAGCTTAGCATCCTGGAGGCTAGTGTCCGGCTCTACCCTAATGGGCACAGCGACGAAACACAGGCCCACCAGGAGCAGCGTCAGCCCGATCGTCTTCCACTCCATGATCGCGACTCCTCAGCCGATCGCGCCTCTCGTCATCGCGCCGCGGACACACATGTAGACGAGCTCGAGTCTAGCGCGCGCGGCTCTCCCGAGTGCATCGGCGCGAGACGCGCGCATGCATACCTACACACCCGCAGCGGGAGAGGCGAGCGAGAAGACGCACAAGCGCCTCGACACACGTGATTAGATAAGTCGGTGGGGCAGGGATGTGAGCCGTGTACTCGGTGCCCCCCGATCTGCGATTAGGTACACTCTAAGTCGATTCGCTCTTACTTGAGGCAAACTGTTTTGCTGGTGTTGTCTTATTTCTTTTACGTTTTATATCTTCTAAATGTCCGATCTTTGTCTTCTTTTTTTCTTTGTAATTAATAATGTTTGATTAATGTATTGACGCTGCTATTTAAAATGCAGTTTAAAAAAATAAACTTGTAACCAAATAAAAGTTGTATACATTATTTATTAGCTCAACCTGAAATGTTTCAAAAAATTAATTCAATCTTTTGAATTTTAAAACATTGGAAAATAGAAAATGAAAAAGGAAATTATTAAATACTAAACTGTAGGTAAATGAAAAATTGAAAAAAGCAAGATATTTTTTTTAGAGATTTTTTTAAATTTTATTGAAAATTTAATAACCCATTAGATGTTTCAAGCCACCGGAAGGGGTGCTGGAGTGGACAGGGATGGGACTTCCTTAATAATCTTGGGTTCTGAAGTTGGTGTGGTGTAAACCGATTCTTCCTTGGGTTCCTGAACAATAACGTTGTCAGGAAGAGGCTTCTTCGGGCCGTTCTTGCCATTGGGATCCCATGGCAACATAATCTTAACTTTGATTCCCAGGACACCTGCAAATAATATTTTTATGAATAATTAGTAATGGTATAATGCAAGTCATTTAAACCAGACTTTTTCGATTTTTAACTGATACATTACCTTGCCTGAGAAGCACGTGACGGGTAGCTGTGTTGACATAGTCATTTGTGGGTTCACCAGAGTGAATCATCAGTCCATCAACGAATTTCATGGACTTAGCTCTCTGACCACGGAGTTTTCCACTGACTACGACCTCACAACCCTTGGCTCCAGATTCCATGATGAACCTCAACACTCCGTAGCAAGCTCTAAAATTGGAAAATATTATGTTATTCAAATCAATTGATTTATAAGAAAAACAAATTCTTCAAATCTTAGATTAAAGTATCTTTTAGAAAAATAATTTAAATGTTATTTTAAAATATTATATTATTAGACTAAGTTACTGTCATCAGTATCTTAAATAATTAATCCAAAAGAAATTATTTATTAGTTAAAAGCTTCATTAGATAGTATAGAATATAAAACTTGCATTTGCAAGTGAAAGTGATAAAATTTACCTTCGGACAGCAAGTCCTCCAATCAATTTGTATCTAAGAGACTCAGCCTGTGCGATGGCGCAAAGTCCCCTGGTGGCTACCTTCTCAGCGTACAACTCAACACTGTGGTCTTTGAAGTTGAAACGCTTCTGAACTACAGAGGTCAGTTCCCTAATTCTCCTTCCCTTCTCTCCCAAGACACTCTGTGTGTGAGTGGCCATAAGGATAATTTCTGTCCTTTGTGGAGTGACACGGACTTCCACTCCAGAGTAGCCATCTTCGGCGAGCTCACGAGTTAAAAACTCGTTCAACTCAGCCTTGAAGACTCCGTCTCCAACAAACTAGAAGTAAAATAGAAAATTATTCATCTGGTATAAAAGCTTATTATTTTAACTTAAAATACGTTGAATATAAGAACACTATTCTTCAAATTAAATAGCAACTTATTAATGATGCAGAGATGTTTTTGTTTACATGTAATATCGTATGAACATTATTAAATACCTATTAAGAAATACTTAAGTAAAAGTGCAGCAATAGTGTCAAAATTTCTCTTCTATAGATAAGTACACATTAAATTTGTAATTTAGATAAAAATACATAAATTCATTTATTAGTCGATTTAAAATAGTTAAATTAGTTAAAATTATGATCATTTAGTATTAATAATCAATTGAAATCATTGCATAAAGAGTATTGACTCAAATAATTGCATACATTTACAGTAGAGTTCAAATCAAAACATTTTCCTCCACTGACTATTTTTCTCTACTCTACATTTCTTGTAAACAACATAATCACAGTAAACAACTGTAAAATAATTGCAAATCACAATAGATCTTGAAAATAATACATGCACTCGGTTAGAAACGAAACAAAAACATCAGCTGCTCATCGTTGCCAAAAGTGAGGTTATCTCATAATCACTCCAAAAAAACACTCTGGTTCACCAACACTCGCGACTCCTCCAAGAGTTAAAAAAAAAAAGATCCGATAAAACACACTGATACAGTAACAAATTTAACAGAAAATTAGCGAATTTGCAAAGTTGAGGGACCAAGGTGGTTAGAATCCGCCGGACGGCATGAAAAGGTCGCTACGTCAACGACAAACGCATCCGAGCGATCGGACGGTTTTTCGCTCGCGAATTTTTCCCGGCACATGAAAATATCGTGCAAAAACTCCTGTGGCTCTCTTTCGTCGGCGTATTTTTTCGTTGGGACACGATTTATCTTGACAATTTAACACAAACCTTCCGCTTCTTCGAGATCGTAGTACCAGCCATGTTTAGAGCCGATGGCAGAAAGGAGAAAAAGGGAACCGGATATCATGCTCGAGACCGCTGCTTCGCGCGCCTCGGGTAGTCGTCTGCGGAAGCGTTTCTCACTGCGTTGGTCAAAGACGCAGCTTTGAAAGTATTTTTTTATTATTTACGATTATAAAAATTTTATTTACATTTCGCAATTTTATGAGTTATTTTATATTTCTAATTTATTAACAATAAATAAGTATTATATTTAAGTATTATGTTTAATATTAAACAAAAATTTTTAAGCACTAGAATTAGTGTAATAAAAAACATTACCTGACGTTGATTAATTAACTTAATTAACATTAATTTATCAACATTTTTCAAAGTAATGTCAATATGTCTAATGAATTAATAAAAAATTACCATTAGAAGGCAATATTCTAAGAAAAATATTTAAAAACAATTTTTATGTAAATGAATTTTTTAAAAAAAAATAAAAAAGTAAAAAAATTAATAAAGCGTTATTTAATATTATATTTTTAATAGATTTTTTAATATACTATCTTTTTGATGTAATTATTTTACAATAACTCTAACATTTTTTTAGATGCAATTACAAAGTAGTTTATAGCATCATTATTCTTACGTATTATTTGAAAAAAGTATAAGAAAGTAAATATACAATATTTATTAAACATTTTTATTTTATTTGGAAAACAACCATAGATCACAGCAGACAATCACACTGTGAATCAAATACATAACTGCATGAGAAGATTGAGACATTGTGATACATTCCTAGACATTGTCAACCAAATTTTTCAACACTTATAACAAACCATTGTTCTTAGGCTATTAGTATTGTTTTAGTCGAGTTTTTATACCTTTCCTACCCATGTAAGACAAAAATTATCATAAATTATTACAAAAAATATCTTATCAAGATACTTGAATTGGTGCTTCAATCATTGAACATATAGTGAGAATAGTAACCATCCAACACAAAATATAAAGGAAATAAAAATCTTTTATTTATCGATACCTATGCTACCTAAAAGAAAATTTCAATAAAATATCGGTATACCTATGTAGATTTTTTTTTCATTCATAAACATACATGCAAATATTGACCAGACTGATTGTGATTCTCCATGCAATTATTAAAACTTACATTGCACATTAAAATATAGGCAAGTGTAAAGTTTGGACAATTTCAACTCCTATTAACAGAATTAATTTGTATTCATCTTTGAATAATATAGATCTAGTAAAAAATTAAAGGAATGTGGATTAAATTTTAATTACATAATTATTATTCAAAGATGAAAAATAAATTTGAAATATTTTTCAAACTTTATATCGAAATATTAATAAGGGTTAAAATGTGTCCAAAATTATTGAACTTTGACTTATAATACAAATTTGGCTATTTGTAAAAATTACTGTAAATATTTTGTTTTCATTCCCTGATAAAATTTATATTGTTCTTGTATTCGTGATTTGCACCTTGAATATTTATTAATTAAATTTAAGAAAATGATTTAAGAAATTTGAAAATTAGTTTAAACAAACTACACACATCGAGACAGTTTTCTATAAGAATATTTATCCATTAATGACCAGCATTAGATATTTTTTTATAAAAGTTGTAACTGACATAAGAGTTGCAGACTTCTGTATGGATAACATACTTGTATTAATTGTTAAAAAAAGTGACAGTTTTTAATACAACACATTTTTGATTGAATAGTTATTAAGGATACACTATATTATTGCTAAGCATATTAAAAAGAAACTATCACTTTCAGTTCCCATACATCTAACACCTCAGTAATAGCTACAATTTTCATAATTTAAACAATGCAAATGATGGTCATAATAAGATAAAAAAATAGACATGTGACAAAAATTTTGCACAGTCCAGCTGTAACAAACAAAAATGGTAACTTTTTCATTACTAACTTATAGCTTTAAAAAAAAAAAAGTTTTAGAATTTGTGGGACGTCAGAAGTCGCAATGAAGATCAGTCACCAAGTCATAATTAGGGCTTAGATGTTCACAGAGCCCATGAACATTATTAGTTTTCAAATCGTTGAATTACTGATGAACAGGCGTCATTCGGCGCATTAATTCGACGACACTTCCAATTACTTTTCGTAAAATTTCAGGCACGCTTGGTTTCGTAGCATAGTAAGAGAAGGTATTGGTAATTTCGATGAAAACGTTGCGTGTGAACGGGTTTCTCCTTGAAGCCAAACGCAGCTGAAGAAATTGGAAGTAGATGAGCGGTGTTAAAAGTACTTGTCTTCCACTAAAAAGCAATATAAATGTTTTATAAAGTTCTTTCATTTTAAAAAGTTCAATTATCTATTTTTTAATATGCTTACGTGAAGATAAGTAAAACTGTCAAAGGCATGATGATAATTTCACACAAAGCACAAAGTCTCAAAATTTTTTGAGACTGGAATTCGATAAGTGAAATCATTAATCGGGCTCCCCACCATCTGTTTTGACCTAAACACTGAAAAATAATATTGGTCAATATAGATAATTTAAATTATATATGTTCTAAATTTTTATCATGTATGTATGAATATAATCTAAAGAGGAAGTAAAAGTATTATAGTAATAGACAACTGGAAAAATAACTATGAATATATTATTCCTGTGTTAACATAAATTTTTTTTTTAACACAATTTTTTTTTTTTTTTTTACATGATTGAAAATATTCTTTAAAAACTTCATAATGAATTTGAAACATAATAAGATTGAAAATCATTTTAGTTTATTATGTGTATTTTTGAAAGATGACTTGCTTCGAAATCTTTTGAGGGGGACAACCACAATTATGCAAAATTACAAGATGGAAAATTATACTTAATTGCACGCTTGTACTTACATCGAGAAGCATTAGAGAGTAGCTAGCCGAATGCAGTAGAGCAAAAAGGAACACTGGAATGATGACCACTAAAACAAACAAATTGAAAACAATTAATTTGTACTGTGCCTAAATAATTGGTTTGTATTGTTACATATAATATTGAAAAAATAGCTTACATGTAACTGGCGCAGAATACTGGAAAATAGATACATAAATCAAATAATGAAAAGAATCTTCAAGGAACAAAGTTTGGAAAAACTCTCTTGTCAGTGAAATTCTTGGTAGTCGCTGATGAAGACGAAGAATGTTTGTAGCTAGACAACTAAGTAATACTTTATAGTAGGCATCGTAAGGATTTCTGAAAGAATAAAAGTACAATGATTTCATTGAACAAACGTTACAGCGATAAACCTAAGGCTAAAAACTGTAACTCACCCAAATATTGGAAACAAATATACAAAGGTATAAAATATAGTGATTACTCTTATTGCACTTTGTGCCGCTTTGATTTTGTCTTGATTAATCTGTTCTTTCAGTGCAGGCCATCCCCTTTCCACTGTGGGTGGTGGTGCATCACTAGTCGTGGAGTCTGCCATCCTACCTAAAGAAACAAAAAAATTCAATCAGCGCAGAGAACATGAGCCAAAAATAATTTGACGCTCAAATTTGCATTATCATCACAAGAAAAGTGTCGATCATGCATGCAGTAATTAACTTTTTTTCCGTACTAATGCCACACTATCAATGCAGTACGCTACACGAAAAGGACGTTACTTTAGCGCAACTGCGCGGCTACTTCGGACCTCAAGAAAGGACACGTAAACACCGAATAAAAGCGTACTAGCCTTAAAAAAAAATCACGAAATTTGGTCCGCGCCTCATGAAATATGTACGACTTTCTAAAAGTGGAAAGTTTTTCACGCGCTTACACATCAGCTATCCGAATGGACGTGCGATCCTCCGCGTCTCGATCTCCCAGAGACACCACCGTGCGCGTCATCCCCGAACCACCCCCCTCCCCACTCCCTCCCCCCCTCGAACGCAGGAAAATACAGGTCTCGTCTCGTCCGGGGCACCTCGTCCAGGGCGGATTTTAACCTCAACCCTGGGGCGACGTGGTGCGACTCCATTGGCGTCAGTGCGTCGTGTACTCACGTGAACGTATATCTCGCCGATTTCTCTCAAAAGGGGGGAAACAGCAGGTCAGAGCCTCGGTCCTTCCACGCGAAACATTTACGTGCGACTCGCGCGTCGAGGGAGCCAGACTGGGCACGGATGACTCTACGGGACGACCCGCCGCGGCCGCGACATCTGGCCTCGGGCGGCCGCAATCGAAGCCGCCACGGCCGATAAATACGCCCACGGCCAATCGACAAGTGGTTCCTGCGTTGCACTTTTTTTTCTGCCGCTGCGCTTTTTTGTAATTATTACGTCGACGCGTTACGGGCTGCCAGGCGGGGGTCCGCGAATGTCAACAGAGGAAAGTGCAGGTAGGTACGCGGCGTTCGGCTTGGCTGGTAATTTAATAGTGAGATACGAGCTTTTTTATTCCTCCAACGATACAGTGTGTTTTGCCGATAAAAGGCTGACGTGTCGTTCACATTTTCTTTCATAGTTTTCTTGTATTTTTGCTGCTCATAGGTTAAGTTTTATAATTTAACATAGCGTACACTATATAGTCTTTAATACTATTTGCATGTTATATCTACAAATTAAAAATTACTTGTATAATTATTTATATTACACAATTTGTAAAAAAAAAAAACATAATAATAAGTAATAAAGTAATATATGTAGATAAAGAGGAAAGAAAGGATTGAGGTCAGCTGATGATTCTTCATTCATAACTATATTGTTCCGATTGCTCCGTTTTTTTTTTATCATAGTAAATGATACATAAGGGATTTACAGAATGTTTGAATTATTTATGTATTAATTAAACTTCTTTTATAATAGTACTACTGTATAAATGTGTTATATAATTATTTTTGTTATAGATTTAATAAAACATATAACAATAAAATATTGAAAAAGTGGAAAATCAGCTGATAAATATTCTTCATTCTCTTATTGCTCCAATTTTGTTACAACTACTATTTCTTTAAATGTACTTCATTTGTTATTCTTATTTTTTTCAAAATTATTTTCCAATTAGTAGTAAAATTATCATAAAAAAATGTAAACAAAAGCTTTTACTTTTTAAGCGGCATCGATAACCGCTCTGTTAAGAGACGATATATGTATAATCATCTGCACCTTGCATAAACACAGTATATTTAACGTAGTAAAAACAGTCGGGAGAAAGCCGCCAGCAAGAACCCGTCACATTTACCGTTAACTTTCTTCTTACATTTCTCCAGGTATTTAAGATACTACGATAAGTCGTCTCGAGCATGAACATTGTAAATATGATAACAAAAAATCTAAATAGTCCTTTTCAAAATGCGTCGTTTTCTGTACAACTCATTCACCTCAATATCATTTCAGAAGAACGTGAAAAGTCACTTTAAACCCAAATATTTTTTCCATTTACTCGATCTCTCATCGGCTGCAAGTATGTAGACCCTATAATCGTTCGATTTTGTACGTAGCACGATATGCAATCATAGTCGTGTAACGAGCGAGTACTGTAATGAAGCCCTTGAAATTCACGCATGCGTGTACATTCCGGTACTAGTCCGACGTCCGGTGAACCCTTCTCTCGCTATTATTTTTTTTGCCGCTCGCACCGCGGAGGCAAAAAGTCGCGCGTCTCGTTATTTCCAGGGAAATCTTACAAAATCATTAAAAATTTCAGTACGTATGATACCTAGTATGAATAATAAGCAAGTAGATCTCCTGTAAGCAGTTTCCCGTTGATCAACCTAGTAGACCAACGCTTTTACGTGTTTGTGTATTTTGTAGAATAATATTTAGAAAACATCGTTATGTAAGGTAGGCGATTTGTTTGATTTTTCTTTTGTACAGTTTATAATTGCATTTTGATTATTATACATATACAAACAGTATGATATATATACCTTGTGGCTGTATAGAGAATGGTAATAATAATGTGAAAATAATGAACTACAAATAGTGAACCCAAAAAACACAATTTTTTTTATTATTTTTTTTATTACTGAAAAGGGCCAATAAGAAAGTTTTAAATTTTTAAATTCACGAATAACTTGCTAATGGAAGACTACTCATGAGTACAGCAATAAAGAAATTAATTTCCCCTAATTTGAATTAATTGATTTACATTACTTTTACGACAATTTTATTGTCGTAAAATTTATTGTCGAAAAATACATGAAAAGAAAATCGAACCCTGCAAAATAGCAAAAGCAAGAAAATAAAGAACTGCAAATAGTGAACCCAAAAAACACAATTTTTTTAATTGAGCAAATGTTAAGACTTTTTAGCATTTGTTTCTTCTTTTCATAAAATAATTTATTTTCTTTTTTCCATCGGAGTTAGAGTAACAACTGTAAAATCACTATCAACATTTATGAAGAAAATAATTTTTCTGAAAAATCCTTGTTCTTTTGCTCACTCAATTAATTTTTTGAATGATTTCTTTATTGAAAATCAAGAATATTTTATAACAAGAATATAGAGACAAGTATTTATTATTACTTACTGAAAAGGGCCAATAAGAAAGTTTTAAATTTTTAAATTCACGAATAACTTGCTAATGGAAGACTACTCATGCGATACAGCAATAAAGAAATTAATTTCCCCTAATTTGAATTAATTGGTTTACATTACTTTTACGACAATTGTATTGGAAAAATACATGAAAAGAAAATCGAACCCTGCAAAATAGCAAAAGCAAGAAAATAAAGAACTGCAAATAGTGAACCCAAAAAACACAATTTTTTTAATTGAGCAAATGTTAAGACTTTTTAGCATTTGTTTCTTCTTTTCATAAAATAATTTATTTTCTTTTTTCCATCGGAGTTAGAGTAACAACTGTAAAATCACTATCAACATTTATGAAGAAAATAATTTTTCTGAAAAATCCTTGTTCTTTTGCTCACTCAATTAATTTTTTGAATGATTTCTTTATTGAAAATCAAGAATATTTTATAACAAGAATATAGAGACAAGTATTTATTATTACTTACTGAAAAGGGCCAATAAGAAAGTTTTAAATTTTTAAATTCACGAATAACTTGCTAATGGAAGACTACTCATGCGATACAGCAATAAAGAAATTAATTTCCCCTAATTTGAATTAATTGGTTTACATTACTTTTACGACAATTGTATTTGAAAAATACATGAAAAGAAAATCGAACCCTGCAAAACAGCAAAAGCAACAATTCTATTTCACAAAACTTAATTAGCACACTACACTATCGAATCAATCGCCCAGTAAATGACTTTGAAACGACCGTTCAAAACACAAACACTAAACGCGGTAAAAGTAAACCCCTCCTCTGTCCAGCACGCGGTAGCTCGAATTACTCACCGCACCGGCCTCCAAAACCGTATATAACTCTATCCTCTTCTCAAAACTGAAAAATCCACTTGTCCCCACGGAACCGGATGAAAAAAAAAACGACTCCGCTATTGGTAATGTGTAATAAACGATCCTAACGGCGATGTGTATGCGCGCGCTCGGAGAAGCGGCTGCAGGGGCGCGGAGGCGGTGGGGACCGGTGCGCTAGTCGAGCCTCGACTGCCGTATGCTCCGGAGCTGTCGCGCGCAGAGGCATGCTGCTGGCCGTCCTCGGCACCGCCATGGCGGCCCTCCTCGGATTTGCCCTCGCCAAGCCCCGCCGGCTGGCCACCTTCGCCGACTGGGCCCTCCTCCAGCTCAAGTACAACGCCGTCGCCGTCAAGGGCATCTTCCTCGACCGCCTCCAGGCGTGGGGCAACAAGACCGGTAAGCGGAGAAAGCTGAAAGAGAAAATCGCCTATTGCTCGTGTGGCGTGAGAGGAGAGTGGATGGATGTTGGCTGATTTTCTGTTAAAATTTTTATGGAGCGCGAGGGTGATTTTGAGCATGATGCTTTTGCAGAGCGATCGTTTGGTCTTTTATGAAAACCGATTTATTTGTGGAACTTTGAGAAATTAGACTTTTTTGTGTTCTTATTTTCTATTCTTTGATGAAAAATCATAATTTTTTATTTCTTGGAAAAATATTTTAGTGTACAATTTAAATATATATGAAGTTAATTATATTCTTAGATTTTGAGTAATAAAAATCGATTAAAAAATAAATTTTTTTTAATATTTCATTAGAAATCTTGATTTCAATCACATTTTTATTTACTAAATTACTTTATTGATCATTAAAAATAAAAAGAATGTTATGTAGTATTTCGCTAAAAAATAAATAGTATAAGTGATAAGTATACATACATTAATGTATACTTATTATTTAATTTTAAAATATTTCAGATAATCGTAAAAGTAACTTATCTTCGCATAGTTAATATGATAAGGGATCCTATAATCGCAAACCTTGAAATTGAAAGTAATTTAGTTTCGAACAATAATATCCTCGTAAAATAAAAATCTGCCGTTATATAAATACAAAAGTAATCGCGTGAAATTTAAATCGGTAAAAGTGCATGGTCAATTAAAAACCATATAAAATAAACTGATGCAATTTCATAATAAAAGAAAACCAAGAGAAACGGAATTTTGTGGGTCAGTGAGGAGAGTGAAATTTTGTCTGCGTTATTTTCACTGAAATTTCATTTGTAAGGAGAATTTGAAAAAAAATTTCACGAGGATATTATAAATTTGAAATATTGTAATTTAAGGTACAATGTGTACTTTGCGCGTCATGCAAACAATGTATACTGAGTATGAATATATGAAATCGTAAAGTGACTAAGAGGAAAAGAATTCATCGTAAATTTACTATTTGAATTGTTAACGTTTTTTACCGGGATTATTATAATAAATGATTAGCATGTTTATTTAACTTTTTTTTATAAAAAATAATTATAAATATACCGGAAATGTTATAATATCGTAAAAATTTATATTATGACACAAATTACATTACGCCATTGAAATTACAGTTTTAAAAGTATGCAAACGATTTTACACGGTCAGGAGATTAAATACGGCCAGTGCGAACTAAATTTGTAGGCGTTTCGCAACACCTCATAATCAGCATTTCTTGTAAAGCTATATTTACCAATCGCTAACATAGAATTTAAATTACAATAAATACCATGGTAATTCTTGTTTCTCGAGAGAAGTGTCCATCGTCACGCGCATCCAAGTTATTACTTAATCCGTAAAAAACACGTTTGCCTTTTCGTTTTCATTATTCACGACAGTGAATGTGATTTTAAAAATTTTATAACTTGTTGAATTCTTTGTCGTAATTTTCAATGTAAATTTAAATTTAAATTGCCCCTATGCATTTCAAATAACTATGCAACTTGATAACAAAAAAGTACACGCTAAATCCAATATAAGTAGTATAAGAAAAAAAAGCTTATATTTTCTTATATCATACAACTATAATAAAAAAAATATATAAACATATAACGGTCAAAAAAGCCAAAAAGGGAATATAAGTGACGAAAAAAACTTCTATTTTTACAACTACTATAAAAACATTATAAATTTATAACGGCGAAAATATTTTTCAGAACTGCCAAAAATGCCGGGACGAGTGGCGATAGTGACAGGCGGCTCCCGCGGCATCGGTCTGGAAGTGGTTCAAATGCTGCTGCAGTGCGACATGGAAGTGATTATCGGTAATTAACGTAAAACGATATCGATCGTTCAAAAAAAAAAAAAAAAAATGCGTAACAAAGTTACGGAAATAATCGACTGAATGCATTGACAGCGTGCCGGAGGATTGCGGCGGGTGAAAAGACCGCCGCGGCGATTCGCGAGTCCGGATTAACGAGCGGAAAGATCAGGGTCATGCACCTGGACAATGCCAGCCTGGAGTCCGTGCGGACATTCGTCGAGGAGTTCAACGGCAGCTACGACAGACTGGATATCTTAATCAATAACGGTATGACTTCCTTTTTTTAAATCTGGAACTTTCCTGTCGGAAATCTTTTGTTTTGTTTACAAATGCAACGGTTTTTCAAAAATTTTTCCTCTATTTAACGATCGTTAAATGTTCGTTAAATATACGTACATTAAGAGGTCAATTCAATGTGAGATATATAAATAAACAAAATTTTACCAATAAACTGGGGCAATCTTAATTAAACTAAACTCAAAACGATAATCGTTTAGTTTTTTCTCATCGATGGAATGATTATGCCATGCGGTCATTTTTCGTCCATTTAATGACAACGTAAGATTTAGTTGATTGGTACATTTTTTTATTAAAAGTAAAATTTATTCTTTAATTAGTAAGCAATTATCGCTTTTAAATTTTATAATCGATTGTATGTAGATAGATTGTATGTACCAAATACACCTTAAGAAAAGAATTCATAAAATAATTACAAGTATAAATAAATCTTGATTTCGAAACTAACAAAATATTAAATAGTGTTAAATTAAAATTTTCATTTCAGCTGGAATAATGTTTACACCATACGAAGAAACTAAGGATGGTTTCGAGCAGCAGTACGGCGTTAACTATCTTTCGCATTTTTTGCTCACCCTATTGCTGATTCCCGCGCTGAAGAAAGGCAGCACGCCCGAACGCAGTTCGCGCATCGTTAATGTCTCTTCCTGTGCTCACTTATTGGGAAACATCAATTTCGACGACATCAATCACAAGTAAGTTATATTCATTCTTGAACTAACTCTGTTTAATTATTCGAAAGGATATATCTAAATTTTTTTATTAAATACTTAAATTATATTGACGCAAATCCTTATATAAACATGCACACGTAAATGTGTAAATAAAATTATTTAACTTTTACCTAAAAAAAGACATTCGCAATTATCAACTTATCTAAAAACATAATAATTTGTTGTTAATTATACTTATTTTAGAATGCATACAGTTAAATAAAATGCGTTTAAAAAAACGCAGTTTACCAAGTTAACTCATTTTTCAGGGAATACTTCCTGACTGGCGCAGCTTACGCACAAAGTAAACTCGCTCAATTAATGTTCACGAAGAGTCTGGCAAGGCTTTTCAAGAAAAATAATCTGTCCATCCAAGCCAATGCAGTTCACCCAGGTGTCGTCAACACGGATCTTTTCGATTACTCGTACCTCAAGCACTTTAAGCTCATAGGACGTCTGCTCTTCAAGGTAAAACAAGAGTGTCATAATTGTGCTGTGGAATTTTTATTGAAATTTCGTTCCAAAACTTTCACCGCAAAAGAAATGAAATCGTAAAAGCTAAAAATTAAAAAGAATCTCTTCCAGGATAAAATCATAAACTCACTATCTTATCGATGATTATCTACGAATCGATCGTAAAAGACTTATAGAAGAATAAGATTGCAAGCGCACTTTAAATATTTTCAACGCAATTAAAGTCGCGGTGTTTTATTTCAGAATCCGACGCAAGGCGCTACGCCAATCGTATTCACGGCAGTGAGTCCGCAGATCGAGAAGAAGTCGGGTTTGTACATTAGCAACTGTCAGGAAGAGCCAGTGAATCCGCTGGCCAACGACGAGACCCTCCAGGATCGACTCTTCGACGTCTCTCTCAAACAAGTTGATCTGCAGAACTTTGGAGTTTAGTATCGTTTCTTTTTTTAAGCGGAGTGCAGGTGTTGCATTGTTAATTGATGTTAGTACTTCGATTGGCGAATACTCCATTACTAGTATTTATAACTTGTATTTAAATCTATTTTGTAGTCCACGATGGCGTTTCTTATTTATTGTGTAAATTTTTTATTAACTTAGTTGTTGCGTTTTTGCTTTTTTTTATCCAAGAAGTGGTGATAATAAAATCCGTGACTTGGAAAGGTTCCATCGTAGTTTTATCTTTTTTTATAAGTTTGTTTGGAATTCTGGAGGCGGAAGAATTTTATTTAAATGGACTTCACGTTTATTTAAATGAGACGCGAGATGAGGTCGGGTAGTGACATAACATTTGGGATAAGAAATATTTTTGACGAATAAGACTTTTCATTTGCATTATGATTTTTTATTTGAAATCTCTAACTTTTTAGCTTCATTTTTCTTCGTTATAACAAATTCCTTAATGCGATTGGTGCTTTTTTTTATTAATAGTAAGCGTCGCTATGATAAAAAGAGTAATTCGAAAAGCGCATCGATGCAACGTAAAATCTAATTTCTATGAATTTGAAGATTAAGTTTTGTTTAGTGTATTTTTTACAAATGACCGACATAGTTTTATCATGAGACGATACGTGCGTCGCGTACGTAATACGTGACTTATGAGTAAAAAATCGTGAAAATTTTAATAGTGAACTTGATATGTTAAGTTTTTTCTTCGCCTGTGTATGAAAACTTACGACTTTTTTTATCTTCCTATATTTTATAAAATGGTGAAAATACTATTTTTAATAATAATTAATAGTACCGACGCTTAATTACTCCTAATTAAAACACTTAAAACTAAACAACCTTCCACTTTGTACATAATAATACACGTGACAAATACTTTAAAAATACATAAAATTTTGTGATGCTAACAAATAACCATTTTAAAAATAATATTCGTAACATCGATAATTTCTTTTGTTTTGTTTTCTCGACAGTAAAATGAAATCTGTTTCACAGTTTGATGACAACGTAAAATGTTCCAGGTATAAAAAATTTATAAAGAGCGCGATTTCAAAGCTAACATCGAATAATGCAAGCTATTGCATAGAAAAACTGCTATATTCTAACTTTGCACGGACTAGAGCGATCCTAAAACACAATTTGAGTCTTAAACAATCGGAAACATTTAATTGACTATTTTAATAAATTAGCGCTATAAATTTCACTAGCTAGGTCGTGAATGAAATTATCTAATTAATAATGACGCAATATCAATAAAAATGAATCATTATTACCTTCTACAATGATTTTAAAATGTTTTTCAAATTTAGTTTCGGCAGATTATTAATTAGCTACATAATTGACTATATATTGAGTATCAATGAAAAAACTAAAAACGATAAATCAACATTTTAAAAATTGAGTTTTTTTTGTAAATATAAAAATTCTAAAATAGAAAATTCTGAATAATGATGTATAAATTTTTAAACTGTAAAATAAATACTATATTAAAAAAATAGATGAAATTTTTAAAAATTCTTATAGTATAACTTCCACCGATTAAACTGTCAATATTTGAAGTAGCAGAATGTTTTGCGTGCACTGAATTCATAAATGCAACTCATGTAAGATCACAATGTCAAAAAATTTGTGAGTCTTTTCCTCAACTCTCTCATTCATCCATTGATGATTTTGTTTGATTAACGAACATTTTGAATAATCCGTCACATTTTTCTTAGTTATGTAGCTTTAATAAAAATCGGAGGTATTACTATTTAGGATAGCCGGCTGCAGCCGCAACTACTAGAATCACCTATTGATGTTGTTTTGCCATTTATGGAGGTTGCATTTTGTTCGTATCGAGGTAATTCTTTGCACCTTGCTTGCTGCAAATTAATTTTTCAAATATAAAATACAAAAGAAAAAATTGAAAAATATTTTTCTCAAAATAACGATTACTCACCTCCATGAGTTCAGCTGCAATTTCCATAAATAATCTCTCCACATTTTCAGCTTCCTTAGCTGAAGTTTCTAAAAAGTACATGCCGTGCCGTTGTGCGAAGTCTTCTCCAACATGAGTAGGTATCTCTCGATCTTCCCTGTCAATTTTGTTTCCAACTAATATCCTCAAAACCTTGTTACTTGCATATTCTTCAATTTCTCTTAGCCAATCTGGCAAGCAGTCAAATGTTGGTTGACATGAAATATCATAAACAAGTATTAATGCATGAGCTGAACGATAGTAGCTCTGAGTAATTGAACGAAATCTCTCTTGACCAGCTGTATCCCATATTTGTAACTGCAAAGAGATAGAAATACTTAATTAAAGGAATAAACAATACATATGCAGTTGATTGATATTGCAGAGATTTGTGTAACATACCTTTACTTTTTCATTTTCCACCTCCACAGTTTTTATCATAAAATCTACACCAATTGTTGCACCTTGACCCGGTGGAAACAAGCCCTAAGAAAGGAAATTAATAATTATTTTTATCTTTTGTACAATCTGGTATTCATTAAATTCTACACAAAATGAGGAAAAAATATAGCATGACTCATAAACTAGAATTATTATAGCTACATTCAGTTAGGTAGGCACGTGAATATTTTATTCTTCAGTTTTTATGACTCCACTATATTTGAGTACTTTATTATCTGTATGTATATGTGAATGGAAAAACGGAAAATTTTAAAATGATATTTCTCTGAATTAGTACAATTTAATGCAATGACAGAAATTATTGCAGCAGACAGTAAATGCTGATAACACTAAAAACATTGATAAGACATTAAAACAAACTTTATCAAAACAGTGCTTAACAGCAATTATGTATCCTGTCAAATGAAGCAAGTATTTACAAAACACATTGAACAAAAATAAAACAAACGTCTGCGGTGCGCAATTTATCCGTCCGCGGCTCTTTTCTATTTACGGTCTAATTGTACAGTTAGCCACTAAGTGCTACACAGGCGGAATAATTGAGCAGTCCTCCGGCACTTTTCCTTCGGATCTCCCGTCGCACCTGAAGCGCGTCGGCGCTCCGCGAAAGAGAGCCCATCTTTAAGACCGAGGAGACTCGGGCGGGCGCGAATGATCACCTGGGTGAAGCGCCTGACGAGGCAGGTCTTGCCGACGCCGGCGTTGCCGACGAGGACGACCTTGAAGAGAAACTTGTAGTCCTCCATGTCGCGGTGCGCGCGTCAGGCCGATCCTTTCATGGGTAGAGGAGTGTTGTGGAGCTGCAAGGTGCGCGGCGATTAAATTCCGAAGGCGAGCGCGAGGCGCGCGCGCGCGCGCGCGATGACTTTCACCTCCGGGATGACGCTCCTCCCGTCCTCACGCCCCGCTGCTCCTCCGAGGCGCGCCTCCTATCATCGGCGGGGCATCCGTTCGCTGCTCCGTCACCTTCACCGCGGGCTCTCCTCTCGGGGGGCTTCCTTGTGCACTGCCTTCGCGGGGCCGAGGTGCGTGCGGGACGCTTTTAAAGGGACTCCGAGGCGACGGCTCGTATCTGGAGCGCGAGGACGCGATGTCGGATCATCGCCGCAGTCGCACCCACACTGACCCGCGCATCGGGCGCCGCGAAAAGCCGTCTGCTGGAAAGCCGCGCCCGCAATCGAGCGACGCGCGCCGCCCGCGCAGCGCCAGCTTCGAAAATCATCGCGATTGCATCGCGCGGCTGCCGGTGATGTAATACTTGCGGTAATACCCGAACGATACGGTTCTTTTTTTTTTCGGAGAAAGTGGAAGCTTTTTTTATTGCTATATTTACTAGTAGTAAACTAGTAGTAGACTGGGAAGACGAGCGGCTAGTCGCACTCGTCCGTAACCACTACTGAAGTCTAATTAATTCTGACTGTTTCTACTTAATTATTGTGCTGCGGTATATGTAGGTATGTATGTGTATGAAAAAATACGTGTACAAATTCTTAATTAAATGTTAATCTATAGTCGTTTAAAAAAATATATAACAATTTGATAAATACAAAATTATGATTTTTAATATTAATGAAATAGATTTATAAATAGATTATTTTATTAAAAATTAATAATGATTTATTACAAATTTTTGATTTATTTAAAAATTTTTAATTAGCGTAGTATCTATACCAATTATATATAATTAACTTTTGAATACGTATAATTAAGCTTAAGTATTTGATAAATATTTAAAAGTACATTTATCTATGTACGCAGCTCTCGCGAAGCTAGGAAAAAATATGCCGAAAAAAAAGCTTTCCGCAATCGTTGCGTGTAAGGCCGTGAGATTAGGGTAATTTTTTTAATTAAAGGTAATTGCCACTTTAGATTGGCATTTGGCACTGATAGGCCGACGGTTGCTCAACTCCACCGGCCATGTAAATTCACCCGCAACCGACGCGAGAGGCCCGTAGCAGACTTCAATATTTCGCTATTTGTTTACACGGATCATCTGCTGTGTCAAAATCGCGCGCACGTGGTTTTCCCATTGCGCCGAGTGCAAATGTTGTAAAATAAACGAGGCAAGACAGCGCGAGAATATGAACGATTCTCCACGGCCGAAAAACAATGGAAAGGAAGAAACTCAATATTTGGTGAGTCACGCCTCGTTTTCGAGCTGGGTCGAACTTAACCTGCAAGCATGTAAATGTTCACTTTCTTTTGACCTACTTTGTTGATGAACGCTTTTAGCATGGTCTCCGACTTTTTTTACCCCAACATGGGAGGTGTGGAGGAACACATCTTCAACCTGTCCCAGTGTCTGTTGGATCAAGGCCACAAGGTCGTGGTCATGACTCATTCCTATGGAAACAGAGTTGGAGTTCGATACATGACGAATGGCTTGAAAGTGTATTACTTGCCGATTAAAGTATTTTATAATCAATGTGTATTACCCACTATGATATGCTCCATTCCGCTAATCAGGTACATTTTTATAAGAGAAAAAATTCAGATTATACACGGTCACTCAGCCTTTTCTGCATTAGCCCATGAAGGAATGTTAATAGGTCGACTTATGGGACTCAAGGTATAATTTGTTACACTTAAACTCAAATATATAGTATATTATCAAAAATTAATGATGGACAAACTTCCAGACTGTTTTTACAGATCATTCTTTATTTGGTTTTGCTGATGCTTCTGCAGTATTAACTAATAAGTGCTTAGAAATATCACTTGCTGACTGTGATCATTGTATATGTGTTTCACATACTGGAAAAGAGAATACAGTTTTAAGAGCTAAAGTTCGTAAGGAACGAGTATCTGTCATACCTAATGCTGTAGATACTGCTTTGTTTACTCCTGATATTAGTAGGAGAAGCAAAGATTTTAGTAAGTCTTACTTTTGTTTGATTTAATTTTTAGTAATTAACTTATAATTTATTAAATAATACCTTTTTTAATAGTTACAATAGTTGTGGTGTCACGGTTAGTGTATCGAAAAGGTGTCGATTTTCTGGCATGTATCATACCAGAAATTTGTGCACGCTATGAAAATGTGCAATTTCTTATTGGTGGAGATGGACCAAAAAGATGGCTCATTGAAGAAATAAGAGAAAGAAATCTACTTCAACACAGAGTTACACTTTTAGGAAGTTTAGAACATTCACAGGTTGTTCATGTTCTTAATAAAGGTCATATATTTCTCAACACTAGTCTTACTGAAGCTTACTGTATGGCAATTGTTGAAGCTGCATCTTGCGGGTAACGTAAATAAACTTTCCGAATTTTCATTATTTTATAAAAATTTACTCTGATTAATTTAAGATTTATTTTTAAGTTTACAAATTGTCTCTACCAAAGTTGGAGGAATTCCAGAGGTTTTACCACCTGACCTAATTTATCTAGTCGAACCAAATGTTGCTGCTCTAATTGAAGGTCTTGAACACGCTATTTCTGACTATCAAGTTGGTAAAGTGATTGACCCCTTGGAAGTACACAGAAGAATAGGTTCCTTTTATAATTGGCATAACGTGACAAAGCGTACAGAAATAGTTTATAAGAGCGTTAGCAACGAAGAGAAAAGAAATTTAGGAAAGCAATTATCAAGTTATCTACAAAGCGGCGTGTTGCCTTACTTGCTCGTAGTATCTTGGTGCTACATCGTCCTTCAATTTTTGGAGTATATTGTGCCTCGAAAGGTATGCTATAATTTTAAAATTTTTCTTTAAATCTATTAGATTGATTTGACTTAAACATTTTATTTACTTGTTATAGTATATTGATATTGCAAAAGACTTCAAGAAATCCGTCAATTCGCTTCAATGTATTAAGAAATCAAAAGAAACTAAAAATCATTGTTATTGAACGAACAAATTTTTATACATTCCGTTTAATTAAATAACAATTAATCAGTGAACGTATTATATCCGCCATTAAAACAATAACAGAGTGAGAAAATAGTTTTTAAATTATATATAACGTATACAGAGTACAATCCTAGTCCGCTTGTAAATATCAAATACACAAAAGTACAAAATGCTCAACCAAATAATTTTTAGCACAAAACAAGCCAGTAAAAGTACACATATTTTTGTATGCTGCTCTACTGTTTTTTAACACAATAGTTTTAGCATTTATTCAAATAAACTCTACATGAACATGAGAGTGAATATTTTTGTCAAATGATTTTTATTACAGTACAATTGTCGAATCATTGCTTTGTAAAATACAAACTTCAGCTCTTGCACCAATCGATCCATTTTACAAAAATCAGAATATTCTGTCACATGTGTGCCCTCTATTATTAAAAATTGATTGACTAAGGACAATTTCTATCTTCAACACAATCTTTTACATCACATTTATACAAATTCGTAAGCTCCAGAGTAGCACTACAGTCATTTTACTGCATGCATCTAATGAATTTAATACGTCAATGTAATCAAGATTCTTTATCATGTATTATACATTTATTATGATTTTATATTTTTTTTATTTCCTGTGTAATTACATTCAAGGTAAAAACCTAAAGTCTAAGCTTCGTGTAAATTATGTAAAAAACTGGTAGATGTTTTACACTTTCATTCCCATTGATGTTCTCAAAACATATTTACAGATTATTTGTTGAGGAGTTATTGTTGACGTTCATAAGCGACAATAAAAATATCGGTATTTTGTATTGTGTATATAATGTCTACAAAGTTTACCTCTATAGTGCAATATTTAATGTTTTGTTACACTTTTTTTATTTTAACGAAAAAATAAAAAATAATTATTATTTTAAAGAAGAAATAAAAATAAAATAAACACAAATAAATAATAGAAGAAAAAACTAGAAAACAGAATTTTGTTTCTAAACAAACGTATAATACTAAAACAAAAAACAAATTATTCAACAAAATTGAAGAAGCCAGATCGAAAATATAATAATTGTTTATTCTGCCATGTTGCGAATTACATTTAATAATAATATTTATAATTGTAATTATAATAAAGATAATATTGATACAATATCAATCATTATTCATTCTTGTCTGTTTAATCATCACTGTATTATTGTACATTTGTATTTCCTTTATACATAAATCTTTCTTAGTCAAAGATCATTGCTTTTTCTAAACGAAGTATCTCGAGAAGTGGAGAAAAATCAATGATCCTTGGTTTAACAACCTTTACAATGTTACAAGCGAACGGATTTGTGGCGAAAGTCGACGTTTACAGTGGGGGTGAAAGATCCATCAGCTCCAGAGTAAAAAAGATCGTCGATTTTCGTAAAACTATTCGTTCTTAACTTCTCTTTTACTTACCATAAAAACTGATTTTTTGTCGACTCTTACCAGGTCGAGATTTACATAACTTATATCAGCATATTTACAAGTCATAGTGATCAAAAAATTAATTTACGCAAAATAACTTTTCTCACATTCACATTTCCAACTGCACTTCTTAGCTCATGCGCTCTTTATACTGCTTATAACAAATAAGATTTTACAAGGGACATGCACATGATCATTTTCTAATATTGAAGAATGAAATCGCGATTAATTTACAAAAGAAATTTCAATTAGTATCTCTTGAAAGAGTATTTTAATCTTCACTTTTTCTAATCGAAGTAAAACGTTATTCTTCAGTATTAATTAATTTACAAATTAGAAAATGCGTAGAATTTGTGCAAAGATGGCGTAATTGTAAGAATCGTATAAGAAGTGAGTATAAATATGTGTTTATAAAATTGTTATGTGCATATAATGTATGTTCATTTGTTTTACTTCGACTAAAATTCATAAAATAATCTTTCAATCATACCTACTTTTCTTCCTAAAGTAGCACATTCGCTTCACTAATTCATGATTTTTAACAACTCCATTTGATGACGGCACAATGCTTATCAAAACTTTTGAGTGACTAACGCTAATGAAAGTACAATCACACAAAGAACATTTTCGCTGTAGGACTGACAAGTTCCTTTTTGACACTCAGAAAATGCCATAAATTCGCTGCACTAGTTACTTTAAACGATAATCTAAGTGATGGTAATGCGCACAGAACGGAAAACTAGTTAAAGTACTGTACGAAATTAGTTTTGTCATATGATTATCGAGAGCAAATTATTCAAGTGAACAAATAAAGCTCACCCTTATCATATTGTAGTCGATTGCATTTAAGGTCAAATATAATAAATATAGTCATCTACATATACAGATTTTGAATCTTCCAAGGATTCAATTGATTAATGAATTTTAACAAATTGATTGCATAAACACTATATACAATTATAAAGGAACAAAAATTATCGCAAACCAATGTCGTAATCGACCGCTTTTAGTTCATTAGTAAGTGATAAGTTTGTTAATTATTTCAGACATAGCAATGGAAACTTCAATTTGTGGTAATAATATATTAAAATCGAAAATATTTAAATTATGAAAGTGCAGATTGCAATTTGGCTATACATATAGATGATTATATCTACGGATACACGAGTCTTAAAAATACATTGATGTTTTATAAATAAAAAAAAGAAAAAAAAAGTACGTAAATATTCAATACAGTTATAAATTTACTTAAATTTAAATACTTTTGTGTAATAAACGGAAGATGAATAATAGGAAACAAGAGTCGTATATAGAATTAGGAAAATAGCGTCTTATCATCTAGAAGGTTACTTTCTTTCATCGACGCTCTATTATTTATCTAATTAACAATATTTCAATGGACATATGCATGTGCCACGGGAGATAATTTCATGTCGTTTAGTCATCTGAGCGAAATAATAAAAAGAGAATTTTTTTTCGCGAGTTCTCGACATTTTTATAAATCCAAGAATAGATTTGGGAGTCTCCGTACAAGTTTTCATAGAAAATCTTTATGGTGAGCGGAGTATCCTCGTCGAGAAACATAAAATCCTGTCGCGTTTAGGATACGAGAAAAAAAATAAATAAAAAGTTTTTTTGGGACGAACCAAAAATTATGAAGAAGAGTCTCTCCGTAATGAACATTTGAGATCCAATCAGCTCGTTTATACGCCTTCTGCATAATCGCGATCCCCGACGTTGATGCGATCTGGTGCGGACATAACGCTGAAGCCGAGCATTTTACTATCTACTTTGAACATTTTGCCTTTCTTCGGCTTTTTTGATTTGCTCTGAAAATAAATTAAGGTTTTCAAAACGATTAATTATTTTGCCTACGTAACATATTCAATAACTTTATGTAAACTGCTTACCTTCACTTCTTGAAATTCTGTGGAAGCGTTTGGATTTACAGCCGGAGCTGGCTTGCACAAGTCATCGGCTTGTGTTTGAGGTCGCTGGGCACTCTTCCACTTGCTTCTTTTTTCCAAAAACTGTTTAGCAAATTCAGCGCATTGTTTTCCGTCACCGAGATACATGCGAACGTATTCCTTAACCTCGTACGCCGCTTCGATATCACGTAAGAAACCAATAAATGTAGGTACTAAAACAAAAATGAAAATTAAGTTGAAGTAACATTTCAGCGTGTAAATAAGGTTATTTATATTTATTTTTTAAGAAAAACGTGTTGTTAAAAGAGTTAAAAGAATCTTTCGTTTACAAAAATGTATTTGTAAACAAAAAACTAAAAATGAATTTCTAAGCAAAATATTTAATACTAACTATCTACTGAGACTTGAAGACCACTTAAAGCCTTGTTACACCATTGGGTAAAATCATCAGTCTTGGCAGTGTTCTGTTCGAAGAGCTTCTTCACAAGCTCTTCTTCCTTCTTATTTTTACTTTTCGCGGCCTTAATATTATTCTGCTGCTGTTGCAGCTGCTGCAATTGTTGTTGCTGCTGTTGTTGCTGAAGCAGCAGTTGCTGTTGTTGCTGCTGTTGTTGCAGCTGCTGCTGTTGTTGCTGCTGCTGTTGGACAGGCGACTTAACGACCTGCTGCTTTGGCGCTTGTTTGGGAGTTGTGGCAGTTTTTGCAGGTGCAGCGTTGGCCTTTGGAGTAGGATCGTCCCAGAAACCGCTAGCCGAATTGGAAGTACTCGACCAGTTAAGGCTCTGCGACGCAGCACCCCAAATGCTCACATTTTGCAACGTTACTGTCGCTTCCTTTTGACTGGCCTTCTCCTTCTCTTGCCTCTCTCTTTCCTGCTGCTGGAATCAGGAAAAAGATAATGAATACTTGAGGAAATTGTATGCCTATCACGATATTAGTATAGCAATTAGTCGCTCGTACAAGTAAACACAAAAAACTGGTATATTACTAATGCAAAATAATAAAAATGTAGGCACCTTGAATACGTATGTTATTTTTTAATGTTTTATATTTTTTCAATTGAGAAATTAATATTAAAAATGTACTAACTTTAACTTTGGCAACTCTTTCTTGCTCTTCCTGTTGAATCTGAGCGAGGCTCTTTACCTGACTCGCCGGATTATTCGCCGGAGCAGCTTTTTCAGCCCATTTAAATTGCAGACGCTTAGCAGAATCCGTTAAAGCTTCCTGAGCCGCTTCTGCTGCCTTTTGTTGAGCCAACTGCTGTTGCTGCAGCAATTGTTGGAGTCGTAGATCCTCCTACAAATACAGATTAAGTAAATTTTTTATATTTTCAAACTATTTATACTTTTCTTCAAAAACTTAAAGATCCAAAATTTTGTAAAAAATAATATTAAATATTTATAATTTAAACCACTATATAAGTCTAATGCAATATTCATTCTACAACATTTTTATGCAACATAAAAAAAATGATAGAAAATTCGGAAAAAC
This sequence comes from Eurytoma californica, assembly GCA_035586675.1. Lineage (NCBI taxonomy): Eukaryota > Metazoa > Arthropoda > Insecta > Hymenoptera > Eurytomidae > Eurytoma > Eurytoma californica. Next base: position 8,803,495 of record JAXIUT010000001.1, read on the forward strand.
TATACTCACAGACTTTTTCTCTCTTTCAAGCCTTTGAATTTCAGCGAGAGAAGCCTGAGCAGTTGGAGGCGGAGGTGGTGGAGCCTGAGCCCACGGCGCCTTGCTACGCTCCTGCAACTTTCTGAGGGCCTCGGCTTCGCGTCGCCGCTGTTCAGCCTTTCTGGCTTGCTCCTCAGCTTCGACCTTCTTGCGAGCCTCCTCCTCTTTTCTCAGTCTCTCATCTTCCTGCCGCTTCTGCTCCTCCTCGGCCTTCTTACGCTTCTCCTCCTCGCGCCTGGCCTTCTCCTCTTGGCGCTTCAGCTCGTCGCGCTTCTTCTTTTCCTCCTCCTGCTTCTTGCGATTCACCTCTTCGTCGTGCTTTCGCTTTTCCTCGCGTTTCTTTTCCTCCTCCTTACGGCGCTTCTCCTCAAGCTTCCGTTGCTCCTCCTCCTGCCGGCGCTTCTCCTCCTCGCGCCGTCTCTTCTCCTCCTCGCGTTTCTTCCTCTCGGCCTCTTCTCGCTTCGCTGCTTCCTCCGCAGCCTTCAGTCTCGTCAATTCCTCCTCCTGTTGACGCTTCGCTCGCTCCTCAGCCTGCTGTCGCTCTAACTCCTCTTTCTTACGCAGTTCCTCCTTCTTTTTCTCCTCTTGCATCTTAAGATTTTGCTCCTCCTAGAATAAAATGCAAATTAGAATAAGATTTCGTTGTAAATTATGATAGAAAGATTCATTCAAGAATTAAAATTAAAATTAATTTTAAAAATCTTACCAGTATCTGCTGTTCAGTCTTCATTTCTTTGGGATGTATGTCCCAGAGCGAGCCAGGCATTTGACCAGGTGGCAAAGTTGGTTGAATGGCACCGACCTTAAAAAGAAGAAGTCATTAATTAAATTCAATTAAGTTTAAATATCATGGCTGAAAACTATACAAGTGAGCAAAGCAAAAAATAAGTTATTACAACGATTCAGTCTCTTTTTTTATTCAAAATTGTATGCTTAAAATCCTATTTTACAAAAACTGCTAAATATTTCGACGACAAGAAATAAGCATACTAGAAAAAGTAACACAACCAACCTGGGACATCCAATTCTGAGCATTGAAGGTATTGGTGAGCTGGGGTGGGGGCTGATGCCAGACAGAGTCCATCTGAGGCGGAGGTTGTGGCTGTTGCACGTGACCATTGCTGTTTACGGCGAGCTGCCTCAGCCACGTCTTGATGGGATTGTCGTCCTGTGGCGGAGGCTGGGGCTGAGGCTGTGGTGGCGTCGGCGCGATCGTCGGCTGCGGCATCGGCGGCAGATTTCGCATATTGCTCATCTGCTGCATCAGCTGCTGGATCGGATCGATCGGCGTTGACATCTGCGGCTGAGCCACAGAATGTGGATTCTGCTGGGGCACGTGCGCTGTCTCCGACTGTGTTTTCGCCATCTGTAAAATTAAATGAACAATGTAAATCTATTCACGTAAAGATGTTTAAAAAAATTTCATGAAATAAGAATTATTTCGACGGCTTTAATAAAAAACACTAGGGTAAGTGCACCGGTTCGTGTGTTCTGTCCCCATTTGTGTGCCTTTATCTTAAAAGTGAGTTCATAGTATTTTAATAAACATTTGGAACATTATGTTCGTTCCTAAAAATAATTCATTACAATATATTTCAAAAAGCAGATTCAGTTACTATTTTTTTAAACTACTTTATTTTTAATATTCATTTGAACGCAAAGGCACATAAATAGGGAGAGGTACACAATCCTGTTCACCTACTCTAGTACTTTACCAAATTTTTAAAGAAATAATTTCTTAAATTTAATTAAAAAAATTAAATTTAAGTATTTTGGACATTATTTAAAATTTTGATAAACGGTTTACTTACTGATGTTATTGATAATTAAATAAAACGTGCTAGTTTTCGTTAAACCCGATGATTTAAGTTGGGCCACAATTTAACATAGCATATTAAAGGCACTAAAAACTTGTTTAACTAATATGGTTTAATTGATTTAAAGAACTTACTAATTGAATAAAGATTTGATAAATTAATCGAGCAACTACCGATCCTGGGTAATACATAAACTCCACAGAGGACGATCCGTTAAAGGAAACAACAGCGAATTCTCCCGTTCCCCATCAGTTTACCTGATGTAACTGCGGGAACAGTTGAAGCACGGAGTTCGAAGGTGGCGGTGGAGTCTGCTGGCTCAGGGTGGGCATCATGCAGGGAACAACGGGCTGCTGGGACTGGGCGAGCGCAATTTCCGTCAGCTCCGGGTTGGTCGACCTCATGTACTGAATGACCAGCTGCGTTTGCTCCATGGGATTCAGCGAGGCCCACTGATCCGACTGCGACAGCTTGTTGATCGCGTTGGCCCGCAGCTGTTTCACCAGCAGCTGTTGGTTCTGCATTAGCCGGAACTGTTGGTACTGGTACATCATCAACGGGTCCTCCAAGCCGCTCGGTTTTGGCAGACCAGCACCCACCGGTAGACCGGCCGCCACACCGCCTGACACACCCGGCGACATCAGCGAATCCGACATCTGTAAATTAATGTATTTTTTTCTTTAATTAAATTTGTTTTAAGCATCACTTGTACAATAACGATTTCTTAAAAAATTAGCCGTTAAATACTTTCCAATTCAATTGATTCGTACATTTACTTAGAAATTTTAATATTCATTTTAGAAATAAAAAAAAAAAAAAATTATGAAGAGTTTATTGACACGTGTATTATTAGAAAGTAAATTTTAAGTAGGATATTAATTCTATAAAAAATGAACAAATGAATATTTATTATGCACATTCGCTGAACTTGTTTAACTTAAAATTCTAAAAATAACTACGAGTTTATTACGAAACGCATGACTCGATGTTCTGAAATAAAGTATCTGCAATTACGAAACCGCGCAAAGAATATTTAGACTTGCGAACTCCGACAAAATAGTCGTAAATAACGAGAATAAAACTTTCAGAAAAGCGTGACACAGAAAACAAAAGTACCTTGAGTGGAGGGAAGCTGGTGCCAGGTTTGAATGGTACCGTGCCACAGAGATTGACGAGGTCGCCGAGAGTGGTATACCGCTCGTCGCAGGTCCTCCTGACGAGGAGGTTGGGCGCAAAGTAACCCTGCTTGTGCCACTCCGCCATCTCGTTGGCGAGGAAGGGCCCTTGCACCTCACCCTGTGGATCTCGATAGTACCATTTCTCGTGGACGATACTGCTGGCCTGGACGACGTTCGCCGCAGAATTTAGCACCGCCGAGTTCACTACGGAGGCGGACGACATGACGCCGGGTGGCTTCTCGTCCCTGACGCCGCCCTCTATCAGCTTCGCTACCTCCTCCTCGATTCGCAGGTGGTCCGACTCCGACTTCTGCTTGTCCTCCGCCTGCTGCTCGCTTATACTCGCCGCTACACTCTGTGCTTGCTGAGGTGTACTTTGTTGTCGCGGATGCTGCTGTTGCTGGGAAGGGTGTTGCTGCTGCTGATGGTGATTTTGCTGCTGATGCTGCAGCTGCTGCTTTTGTTGTTGTTGCTGCTGCTGCGAATGTGTGATTTTAGGCGCTTTGGTCTCAGCAGGCTGAGGAACTCGCCGTGCATCCGGTTTATTTGTATTTTCAGCCTTTTCGGAAGCCTTGCTGCGATCCGTTTTAGATTTTGACTCCTCCGCCTTCTTTGGAGCTTCGACTTTTAATTTGGCTTTAGAAGTAGGGGCTACAAAACAATATTGAATTAATTGTTGCACTAACTAAAATTGTTGAAAGTATTTTTGGTGTAATTGTTAAGTTTTGTTCATGCATTATAACACAAATAGTGTAAACTTAGAATTCAAAAATTAATAAAGCTTAGTATAATTTATTTTTCAATTAATCAATTTTTCCGGATACGCTTTTATCGAATCATAATTCATTTACCATTGGTGTTCGTTGGGGGTGGCTCCTTCTTATCTTGCGCTTGCTTAGCCTGTTTTTCCTTCTTTTTAGACTCGCCGGCACCTGCAGCTGACTGACCGCCGCCTGGAGCAGAAGCTGGCGGCTTCTTGGCAATAGGACTCGAGGGGGGCGAATTGATGGGCGAGAGGCTGCGGCGCGTTTCCTTATCGAAGTCCTTCTCGCTGGCGTGCAGGGATTTTGGCCGCTCGCCGTTGAGGGTACGCTCACCGCCCTTGGGACCTCGGACAACACTCGGTCCCACCTTCGGGCCGTTCTTCGAGTGCGGCGTGTTGCCCTCGGACACGCGGCGCAGTCGCGGAAGGCGCTTGCTCTCGTGGTGCGGCCTGTCCGGGTGGTCCTCGTCGTCGTCCGAGTACTGCCCGTGGAAAGCGCCCGAGGCGTCGAAGCTGCCACCGCTCTCGCTCGGATTTTCCGTCGCCCTGCGAAAGAAAAGTTGACGGGGCTAATTTTAAAATTTCGAACTTCGACGGCTGGCCCAATTTTATTTTTGTACTTTTATCTCAGAATGTGTAATCGCTCACGGTCTATGATTTTTTAGCACAACACTCTAGGCGATAGCAGAGTTAAAAACGTCGATGCCAACACCGAATGTTCAAATTTGGCTTATTTTCCTCATGGATTATTTTTCTTTTATATTATTATATATATCACAAAATTAAAGTTTTACGATGTAGATTAAAATTTTAAATTTTAAAGAAAAATTAGATTTGATTTATAAAAGATTGTCTGATAATGTATATCTCTCCAGTACTACTGTCAATGAAATCTAAAATCCTGCATTATTGTATAACTATGTACAACACAAATAAGAAAATGCTACTTCAATTTTAAATTATAAAGAAAATAAATGAAACTTTAGAAAGTTAATTACCACTCAGGAAGGTCGTGACTATCATGATGATTAGAACGATTTCTGCGCATTAGAGGTGGGTGGGGATCAAATGCTCTATTGCCCCCTTTGTGATCCCAACGTTCACCTCTTTTATCATCATCTCCATCCGCTCTGTCTTTATCATCACGCCAGCTGCCTTTTACTACAATGGAGTATACATTTTATAAAACTTAGTGTTTTGAAATGAATAAAAAATTAGTGAAATTTATAAAAATGCAGCAATCAAACAGTCATTGTTATTCCTCACCCCACTTTTCACCCCTTGCATTTGTCCGCCAGCCATCATCATCTTCTCCCCCACCTCGATGACGTCTCCAATTGCTTTCCATAAGAGAACTACCGCTGACACCACGACTTAATTCCTTTCTGGGACTAGTGGATCCATTCCACTCCACTGAGTCCCCATTTCTTTCTGACCAACTTCTTTCATTTGGAGGTCTATCAAATGCTCTGGTCCGAGTCTGTAATTACCATTCATTTTAATTTACTTTCAAGCAAGTTCACAACTATGAAAGTAAAATAGAAATGAAATTTACGGGAAATGGTGCTGTCTCAATTCTCGGACCATCTCCTATCTCATCAAAGCTGACACCTCGATAGTGAGGCCCAGTTCTTCCAGTTCTAGCTCGACCTCCTCTATCAACACTGCCTCCTCTCCCACGACCAGTGGTAGCACTAACCCCTCCATTCCACAAACGCTATCAACAAAATTTTCTTTTTAATTTTCTTTTAATTAATAATTTCAAGTTCAAATAATATATGAACTATGTAACAAATGTCACTTTTACTACATGAATTAAAAAATAACCTGTATGAATTTTATTTACTCAGCTAATGAAAGTATATATTGAATACATGGTAAAATAAGTATCTATTGATCAAGTTTAATCATTTATAACTTCAATAAATCAATGCTTACTGTTTCTTCTTCTGTCATTTGTATAAGAGCCAATGGAAACTGAGTTTTTGGGACAAATATTCCTGAAAAACCTGTTAGAAGCTCTGGTGGTTTGCAGGTACGGTCGAAAAGAGCAAGCATCTCCTCTCGACCATACCTATGCTCCGCCAATTGACAACGAGGAGCTGTGAGACTTGGGCCTCCTCCACCAGAGCATCCGTCTCCTGCCAAATTGCGTAGCCTGCAAGAAACATTTCGTCATGCTTCAAAAACTGTACTATCGAAGCACCAGCTTACAAAAAAAAATCATGATAAGACAAATTACCATTCTGGACCAAACTTCAGAGAATCCGTCATGATGATAAAACGCCTGAAAGCAGATTAAAACCAAGTTAACGAACTCGTGCGCCTCGAGAACTAGTGAAACGACTATCTTCCATATGCCGAAAAAACTACGTCTAATTAACCGGAAAAGCGTCCAATCCGCGCTAGACTCTTTGTTTACTCCAGCGCGACGTAAATATTACACCCGAATCGTCTCGAAACCCGGGGGGCTGGCCAGTCGGGCCGGTCGGGTGTTTACCTGAGCGGGACACAGCCTCGCGCGCGCAAAAAAAATGTTTGTTTTCCAATGTGCGGCTAAGCGCGTGAACCAGCCCAACGGCTCGCGATCAGGCCGTGCGAACGAGCCACGAGTGTGTCCCACGGCGTAGCGAACAAAGGAAGCGCTCGGGGCGACATCCGGCCCTCGTCCCGTGACCGCCGTCCGGTCGTCTCCCTCGGCTCGCCCCTGGCCGCGGCCCGCCGAGAGGATGCGCGGACCCCGCGAGGTCAACGTACAACCTCAGCAGCGCGCCGCAGCCCCCGCGATTCCAGCTCGACCCGGACCCGTCCCCGGAGGAGGCTGCCCCCCGCTCGCCGTCGGGGCCCGCCACGAGGTCGCCGGGGGACCCCCGGGGTGGGCCGGGGAGGCCGCGGGACCTCGGGGGAGCGCGGCGAGGGCGAGGAGGCCCCGTGTGGCGCAGGAGCCGAGGTGGCACGCGTTAACCAAACTTCGTCGGGGGGCCGGGCGGCGGCG
>JAXIUT010000001.1:8815014-8826078 GCA_035586675.1 Eurytoma californica
TTTGATTTAAGATCACGGTACAGTGACATTTTTAACACTCCAGGAAATTTTTAATACTGTATAAGAACATTTTTTCGAGGTGTAGTAACAAGATGTCTGATAAGTTGAAATCTTTCAGAAAGTTTTCGTGAAAAATGCAGTAAATTTACTGGGATAAATTTCGATCAAGTAGATTCCTCAAAACATGGCAGCAAGCTTTCAAAAAACTTTATCAAGCTTTCTAAAGCTGAAAGCATACAGAGTGTCTGAATTGCGCGCTCTTTTAATATGAAAATGTGAAATTCATTAGAAAAGTCGACTTATTCAAAATGTGAACGACTTTTCACGTGCAATATGACACTATTCACATTTTCAGGATGTACTTGGTGAAGTAGTGAGCTTTCTGAGCTCCAAAAAAAGACAGAGAATATGGTGGAGTATTATATTAAGAGTATTCGAACTACAGGCGCGCGAACTGCGAGAAAGCTGGCCACAGAAAATGAGCTTTCGAGGATCAGGTTGCAGATGTGGCTCCACATATTCCGACTAAAACGAGCGCATTTCACACGATAGACACAGCTGAAGTCCTCTTAAAAGGCATATCTTAATTTTGACTGACACTGCTTGCATTTTAATCTCCATAATAGTATTTTCCTGTTCTAATGCAATTTATACAATACAGGTATAGATGAAACAAATTTAAAAAAAATTGATGAGTTATACTGTATATAATTAATAGGATAGGCATATCTTACTTGAGGTATCATCATCATGGCTAACGCGCCACCAAAGAGAAATCTTGATGTGAATTTCTTTACTTTGCCCTCAAAGGGCCACAGCCCTACGAGTATTAGCAACTTTTTATTAATTCGGAAATAACTGCTGTCGTAAATGTCCATGTTTTATCGTCGAAACGTTGGAAGATGATTCGGGCGCGTTCCTCAAAAGTACTTTCAGAGCTGCATGATCGCAATGAGCAAAGGTCGTGGACGCGCTGCAAATTTTTTCAGTGAAGTGGGAGCTATTCTAGCCCTTCTATTCGCCGTTTCAATGCTATGAATTTTTAATTCCTATTTTCGTTTCACGTAGAGGGCTTATCAATATTTAACGAGGGCTGCCTTCCGAAGTTGATGCTGCGACCGCTCGCGCGACCACACAACCATTTGCATACATAAATGCTTTAAAATGAGAAGCGAAAGCGATGGAATTTTTCTTTTGAAAGCTGGTTATTTTTGGTTTGAAAAATCAATATAATAGAACAAAGGAAATACGTAAATGCACGATATTATGAACTATCCCGCGTAGATGTTATATCATAGGTGGTTCTTCTTGGGGTAAAATATCGTTGGAAAATAAAAATATTTTTCAATCTAAAATTATCTGTAACTAACTAATAATCGACCAAATCTCGTCTATAAAAGAGTCACTACTTAAACAAATATAGAGTGTTATTTAATTATTAGATTAACTTTTCTCCAATCCTGATTTAAATGAAGGTAAGCTGCTTTCGAAGCGAAAAAAGAAGAATAAAATATTAGTGGATTACGCTTCTGAAAGTTTAACTTCGAGTAAGTTTTATTTGAAACATTAATTCGTTCTTTACCTATAGTACACTTTTTAAATTTTTGATTTGGAAAACTCTATTGCTACGTATTACAAGTTCACGTGAAGGCGCATACGTGCAACAGAGACTACTGTGAACATTTGCTGTCTGCAGGTAGAATATTCGGTGGCTTACAGATTGATTTAAAAACGAGAAATTAATGATGGTTTGATTTTCAGTTAGCAGTTCTTCGAGTTCTAAATTCATTTAAGAAAATACTTTTAGCAAATAAATATTTGACAAAGAAATCGAATGACTCATGGATCTAATAACACTTTTCTGGAGACTTGTGAAAAACAAAACGCTTATGATGAAATCGGATTTGAAGATAGAGATCTGATTATAAAGAACAATGGGGTATCTGAATACTGGTGAACACTGGACATAAAAGAGGTACAACTCCAAAAAGTGGCAATCATGAAAGAAATCTTTTATACATATTATCGTTTACTATGAGATCTCACAATATTTTTCACACGGATAATATCTGACCAGCTCAAATTACCCTTTATTATACTTACTTCTTTCTACATAGTTGTATCAGCCATAAGGATACTATGAATTTAACATTCTAATGATTATGCACAACTCCTTATCTAAACGACTAAACAATAAACAATCGTAATTAGTTCGCCATGGTTTGTCGATTTTTTTTATTTTACTTATGAAGTGCAATTTATAAAAATTCTGCAATTGAATTCAAGTTTATTAATGAAAATTGACTGAGAGAATAAAAAAAAATCTTTACAAATGTAATTCGAGATTTATTGATTTTTGTAGGAAGAATAAATTTGTATGTTGCAAATTCTGTATAATAGTAAATGATTTGTTTTTTTCCCACATACCTCAGTACATTTTCTGTGTTTTTTTAGATTGCTAAGGTTTCATAATCAAATTCATTGGTATTTTAACTTTGCCTCAAGCATAAAAGTCTTTGAACATTATTCGACTCTGTAAAATCTTTATACTAAGATCTCTGTATTAAAAAAATTAAATTCAAAATTGCACTAAAACATCTTTTTTTTTCAAATGTAGATGCTTACATACTTAAAGGAGTCTAAAAATGTCTTAATATTAAAAATAAATGACCTTTTTTATTTTTTACTATAGTTTAAGAGAAAACTACAAAACACATCTAATCATAAATGTTAAGTATGTTATACTGTGTGGAGATACTTAATTAAACTACTTGATGAATGAATTTTCTCTTGTAATAAAAATGATTATTTGACGTTAAATTATTCACGTGATTGCAAAATATCAAAAAATTTTAAATAAAAAACTTTGTCCTAGCTAGCAAAAACCTTAAGAGATCTGTCACAAATTTTATAATCAATTTAACTTATTAAACAAAGTAGTGAGGTTTCTTCACAATGAGGCCGTATTCGGCTACTGCTGGTGTTAAATCTTCCATTGTGAGTGTGAACCGTCTGTCTTTTCCTTTCAATTTGGTATTTTGATTGGCACCTCTTGTTTTGCAATGCTGCAGAGCATCATTCGCTATTTCGGAAATAAATTTTTGAGCCGCTAGTGAAACTAATCTCACTCTGTAATAAAGTGCAACCAATTAGGTAAAGATCCTGTACTGACGAATTAAAGAAAAATGCTTACATTCTAGGATCTGTTGTATTGAAACCAGCTGAGTGCAAGTAATGTTCGCTGATCGCATCTGGCACCTAGAATTTTAAGCACAAATTCAAAAAATCACTGTCGTTGGTGGTTAAAGTCACACATATCATACAGATAAACGACAATTTAACATACAGTCGGTGTGTAATCCTCGAGTTGCAGCAAGAAATCTGACAGTGGCTGCCCAGCAGTTTTGACATCCTCGGCCGCGGTCTGATCCTCGTTGGTCTCCATCTCGTTATTGTCAGCCATGTCGTCTTGCTTGTATCAAAACAAGGTCGAATTTATCGTTCGAAAACTAATACTGCCCTACGGAGCAAGAAAACTTGTATGAAAAATGTGAGATTGAAAAATTGTAAGGGCAAAAATGTGTATGAAATGTGCGATTGGTTATAATAAAATACGACTTGGAAGTATGTGGCGATATAAAGCTGTATGATCAACGCTGAATAAAAAAAGCACAATGTTTTTTTTTTCAAAAAGACTTGCGATAAGTCTCCGAAAAGTAAAATTCGAATTTTCTAACCTCGAATGAAGGTGACCGTGACACGGCCGTTGTACACACTAGCGTTGATACACACTGGAACTCTACACTCAACAGTCCGTCTCTCCATGCGCATTGCGCAGCAGTAGCAATTACCTGACTGTGTATATGTACAGTCACGTACGCACTTCTCAGCTAGTGTACGCGTGTACGTGTACGCGCATGCGCAACGATGGTCTCGCGACTTTGCGTGCATTTTGCCGTCTGCAAGCTCGGAGGATCGACTTTTTCGTTGCTCCGAAAATTTCGGAGGGACACACGTCGGGAGCGGCATGGATTGACTTTGATTTTTTTTCAAAGGATTTTTTTTTTAACAACAGTGATTCGGTCGCCCTTCGAGGCACGTCGATTTTCCAGGACCGACTATAACACTCCGAGGCGAGATGAAGCAGATCCTATGCGGCAAATTCGGGTGAGCTTTTCAAGGAAATTCCGATTCTTATCATTGCATCCACCGGCAACGTTCGATTGATGTTTAAGTAATTGTTTAGGTCCAGTAGTAAAACGAATAATTTTCTTTAATTTTTCGGGAGGTTTGATGCATGGATTTTTTCCGGGAGGCCGGGCTCTGCGAATTCAGAGCTTCTTGGAAAAGGGTGATTTTTAGGTTAGGTCGTGTACTTTGCAGTAATTTTATAATTTTGCTTGTGTTTTGATTCAAATCTAATGTACCGGTTTTCTCAGTCCAAGGGTCATAGTATAATTTGTAGAACTCAAATGAGGTAGATGTGTTGAAGTTTTTGATTATGCAACCAATGTTTATGTTTGCTCTGATTTGACTTTTTAGCTACAGCATTTTGCTGGTATCCAAAACATCTCGCTACCCACTTTCAATAGTGGGTACACGTTACTTGACATCTGGCAAGTTTCGCTACTGCAAACCTTTATTAGCATCTCCTCAAACTCGCATCTTAGTTAATTCACATCGGAGGTATTTTATGGTTGTGACAAAAATTTTAAGAGGAGCTTTGAAAATCAGATACCTTTTACTTGGAGGAGCTGTTGGAGGTGGATATCAAATTCAAAAAGTATGCATATTTTATTAATATTAATCAAGTTTATCTTTGATCCACATTATTTTCTTGAATTTCCTTGATTTTCTCTCACTACTTTCAATAACTAAAAATGCTAATCATTTTATTTTTAGAAATACGAGCAGTGGAAAGAAGGATTACCATCTGTATCATGGATGAATGACTTGCTTCCATCTGATGAACAGTGGAATGACTTTCGAGGATCTTTATTGACCATGAAAGATTCCCTATCTAATAAAATTGAAATTGGTAAGTTTTGTACTTTTTATAAATAACCAAAACATTTTACTAGAATATGTTCTTTAAAAAAAAAATATATCAAAAAAAAAAAAATTCTTACAAAAAAAATAACTGCACACAGATCCTCGTTTTAAGGAGTTGGGAGAAGCAAAATACAATGAGTATAAATTGTGGTTTAGTCAAAGATTAGATGATGCCATAAAAGCTGCCGAAGACAGCAAAACTGACTATTATAATGGCAATAACAATAATAACAATAATAACCGTGAGTGATTATTCAATGTTTAATTTCAGCGTTGCTGAGATGTCTACCCACATTCCTGATCCATCCAGATATAACTCAATATTTATATTTTTATACTAATTACTTAAAATACACTACATTTAAAAATAATGAATTTTCAACAGCTAAAACATTATTTATTGTAATGTATTTCAAATAATTTTTTTCTGTTCATCAACAATGCGAAAGTCCTCTTAATTTTCATTTATTCACCAAACATTAATTGTTGATACCTGCATGAATGCACAAACTAACACTGGATACATTAACAATTAATGCATTTTTTTCACCATTTAATTTATAATTTGGTCTGTTCTGTTCAGGTGAAATTGAAGTGATCACAGCCTTTGCAAACCAAGTTTATTCAGGTGTGTAAGAGAAATAGTATCACCTATATAGTCTGTCCATTCAGCGTTATGCGCTTTACGACTATATCCCTTAAAATGTTTTGTTTAATTTAATACTTATTAAGTACTGAATGGGACAGACCCTTTTATGCTTTGCACGGTTCTAAATTCTATCGTATTTTAGTTATTTTTATGAACTATTGTAGAACACATCTATTATAAAACTATCATTTTTCAAATTTATCGCGTACTTGTACTTAGAAAATTTGTAACTTGCATTAAAAAAGTACTCCTCTTTTTTTTAGACGTTAAGGGAGAGATAACGAAAAACACAGTAGCATTTGCAGCTGCCGATGCGGCTGATGATCGAAGAAAAACTCGTAAGTTAATTTTTGTTTTGATTTCCTTATGCTGCTAATGCGGTACATTAAATTAACGAAAGAATGTTACTTTCCTAGAATCGCAGCAGAGAATAGATGCAATGCATGATGAAGTTATGCAAATACAGTTGAAATATCAGCGGGAACTCGAAAGGCTCGAGCGTGAAAATAAAGAGCTGAGAAAGCAAATGTTACTGAGGGGCAATTTTAAACAAAATAATCGAAAAATTAAAGTGAGATTTAGTTGACAATAATTGCTAAAATGCAAAGTCTACGATCGTTATTATTCAATTAATTAAATGTATTTCAGAAATCTCTGATCGATATGTATAGTGACGTCCTCGACGAACTGAATGATTATGACAGCGCATACTCTACAGCCGATCATCTGCCACGAGTCGTAGTCGTAGGCGACCAAAGTTCAGGAAAGACTTCAGTACTGGAAATGATCGCGCAAGCACGAATATTTCCAAGGTATAAAAGCCAACTTTTAACTTTAAATGTTTTTGGATTTCAAATAGCTATTATTTTTCATTACTAAATTTTATTTTTTTACTAAAATAAACGAAATAAACATTTTTAGGGGTGGTGGAGAGATGATGACGCGAGCACCGGTGAAGGTGACGTTGAGCGAAGGTCCGTATCATATTGCACAGTTCAAAGACAGCACGAGGGAATTCGATCTGTCAAAGGAGTCTGAGCTTGTGGAGCTTCGGCGCGAAGTTGAAATTCGCATGAAGAACAGTGTAAAGGGGGGAAAAACCGTCAGCCAGGATGTGATAGCCATGACAGTCAAAGGACCAGGTCTGCCTCGCATGGTTCTAGTCGACTTACCTGGAATCATCAGTGTAAGAAAAAATATTTTAATATATCTCGAATCGAAAGATTACTCAAATGCAATTTATTCAAAATAGAGGAAAAGCCGTGCAATATGTATTTTACTTCTTTTTTTAATTTCTTTTAATTTAAGAAAATCTAAAATAGGATTACTTCAAAAAATAATGTAAAATTCACTGGTTTATGTAAAATTTATATAGACGCCTTTTTCTTAAATTTTAATATAATTCACGACATTTATATTCCTTAAATAATTATCAATTATTTTAATATTCAAATTTAAATCTAACTAAGGTTATTTTTACAGACTGTTACTGTCGAAATGGCAGAGGACACACGAGATGCCATTAGAAATATGACACAACAGTACATGAGTAATCCAAACGCGATAATTTTGTGCATTCAAGACGGCGCGGTCGATGCAGAAAGGAGCAACGTGACAGACCTCGTTGCGCAGATGGACCCTACCGGCAAGCGTACTATATTTGTTCTTACTAAAGTTCGTACATTAAAATTTCTCGCAAATATGAATTTCCAGTTTTAAGTGACTTACGATTTGCATGAATTGTGTTAGGTGGATATGGCAGAGGAGAACTTGGCGAATCCTGAGCGATTAAAAAAAATTTTATCCGGAAAACTGTTCCCGATGAAGGCATTGGGGTACTTTGCGGTCGTTACGGGACGTGGTAAACAGGACGACAGCATACAAACGATAAAAGATTACGAGGAACGATTTTTTAGAAATTCAAAATTATTCAAGTACGTAATATCACGAATACTCGAAATGCATTGGCTATGTCACAAGTATTTAAAAAGTAATATATTAAATTCATAATTTTATAGAGATGGCTTAGCTATGTCCGGCCAAGTGACTACTAGAAACTTAAGTATGGCGGTGGCTGACTGCTTCTGGAAAATGGTGAGAGAGACAGTAGAGCAGCAGGCTGACGCATTTAAAGCAACAAGATTCAATTTGGAGACGGAGTGGAAAAACAATTTTCCAAGACTGCGCGAGCTAGACAGAGATGAGCTATTTGAGAAGGCTAGAGGGGAAATTTTGGATGAGATAGTCAATCTGTCGCAAGTGTCGCCGAGACACTGGGAAGAAGTTTTAATGAATCGCTTATGGGAGAAAGTCAGCATGCACGTATTCGAGAACATATACCTTCCTGCTGCACAAACTGGAAATCCAGGTAAACAAAAAATTGTTGTCAACTATAACAGGGCTTAAAAAATAATAATAAAGAAATTATTTTAAAGTATGTTTTTCTTTTATGAATTTTTTCAGGTAATTTTAATACGACTGTTGACATTAAGTTGAGGCACTGGGCTGAGCAGCAGTTACCGTCGAAGAGCGTCGAGACCGGCTGGGAATGCTTGCAACGAGAGTTCCAAAAATTCATGATGCAAGCCAGATTAAGTCCAGATCATGACAAAATTTTTGATAATTTGAAAAATGCAGTCGTCCAAGAAGCAGTAAACAGGCATACTTGGGAAGACAAGGTACAGTTACCGTGTAAAAAAATCTTTTCAATCTAATAGCTTAAGCGACAAATAAATCAATATACTAAGAATGGTTAGCTTGGAATATAAATGTAATGAATATAATTTAAAATTTTTTAATATTTTTTTTCTATGGACATTTGTAGGCTTCCGAGATGTTGCGAGTCATCCAGTTGAACACTCTCGAGGACAGGAGCGTAAACGACAAGCGCGACTGGGATCAGGCGGTGCGTTTCCTCGAAACTTCGGTGAAAGATAAACTTCAAGCAACCGAGCAGATCCTACGCGACATGCTCGGACCTAGTCGCAGCGAGCGGTGGATGTACTGGCAGTACCAAACTGAGGACCAGCAGAAGCGCAACAGCGTGAAGAACGAACTGGACAAAATTTTGCACTCCGATAAGGTAGAGAGATACTCTTTATTTGTTTTGTTTTTAATTAACATACACTATGAGATATTTTGTTACCTATAATTGCTACGTATAATTAATTTTCTTTTCATTCAGAAACACGCACCCACATTGTCACAAGATGAATTGACGACCGTTAGGAAAAATTTGCAACGCAGCGGGCTCGAGATTGATAACGAGTTTATCCGAGAAACGTGGCATCCCGTTTATAGAAGATTCTTCCTGCAGCAAAGTTTGTCTAGGGCGTATGACTGTCGGAAAGGATACTATCTTTATCACACTGGGCACGATTCTGAGGTAAATATCAAAATCATTCACTACACGTTACATATATCCGTTGAGCGCAATTTTACAATAGAATTTGAATTAACAATATAATTGTTTTAAACAGATGGAGTGCAACGACGTGGTACTATTCTGGCGAATTCAGCAAATGCTGAAAGTTACTGCAAACGCGCTGCGACAGCAAATCATGAATAGGGAAGCTCGGAGACTCGATAAAGAAATTAAGGAAGTGCTCGAAGATTACAGTCAAGATAATGATAAGAAGAAACAATTGTTGACTGGAAGGAGAGTTACATTGGCTGAAGATTTGAGTAAGGAAAACAAGTCTATTTTTAATAAACTTATTTTGGGCTGTATTAAAAATTCTTTTTTTTAACTTTTATGTACACTTTCAGAACGAGTGCGGCAGATCCAAGAGAAACTTGAAGAGTTCATTCAGGCATTGAATAAAGAGAAGTGAATACTCCGAGGGGTTCCTAAGAGCGAAATATCCATTAATGACTTAAGTTATTAATGACATAAGAAACACGAGAGTATGCGGAGTTACTCGCGTCGAGTGCTGTGAAAAGTGCCACTTGTTGAACAAGTGTCAGTCGATGTAGTTTATTTTTCGAATGGCGTGAAGTCGCTTATGTTGTTGGCAACTTGTAAAAAAAATAAGGAAAATGTATGCACGGCGACTTTTTTTGTCTTTTTTTTTTAATAAACTAACGCAGACCAATTTAATGATTGGTCACGCGAAAGAAAACTAAGGAAGAAATCCAGTGTACATTGTATTTATAACATAAATATTCATTATGTATAATAATCAATTATTAGATAGTTGAAAGATAAAGCGTCTTTTGGCTTGTTGATTTTTAAAACCGAGTTTAAAGACGAACGATCCTGAGTCGTTCACGGTTATTACGCACTATCATCGATTTTACAGTTTATTGTGTAGCGCATACCTTTCGATGTACATAATATAATAAATAGTATGACGGAATTGAACATTATCGTTATTGAAAATAATTAGATAGTACCATTATCAAAATTAAAACAGTTTGACTTTCTTTATACCAAAATTTTTAATGAAGGGAATTTGTTCGTAGAAAGAAATCTTTACTGGTGTAGAAATTTGAAGTAACCGAGTGTTTTGCAATTTGAGCTACTGCAGTGCGTCGTTACCACATCATGACACGATTTTCTGATTCCAGCGAGGTATCAGTGCGGTGAGTGTTGGTCGTTTCCGGTGTTGGATAGGGTTTCAATTTATAGTGCAAAACGTTAGGTGACTTTCTATAAGTTCTCTCCACCGACATATTAAGATACTTCTTTTTACCACCTAAATGTAAATTGTTTATATAAGTATGTATCGCAGTTATTTAAATTGTCAAGTACTCTTAACTATTATCATGTAGTAGGACGGTAGGATTTTTCGGTAGTTTCCTTATTAAAAGTATCCAATTCACTTATTAAAGTGTCTCTATTTTAACAGTGTTATTTGTTCCTTTGAAAATGTATTTTTTAGTTTAGAAATTGAGCTAATACGTGCTAAAGTTAAAACTAATAACAAATTTATACCATTTCATATAATTGTACTAAAAACAAGACAATACTTGTCTTATACCAAGAAAATAATGTTTTATCTACATTTCAATGGAATAATTTCTTAAAATTAGTAATTTTCGAACAGTGAGAAAAAGCTCTGTAAGAATCACTTGCATGTACCCCGAAAAAGTCGCGGCGATCTCCCGGAAGCTCCTTCGGGGTCGCGCAATCGCTGCCCTAGTGGGAAGGAAGGCTCCCCTTTAAAACGAGTGCGGCGAATCAGCGCGCGGGCGTAGGGGCGGGCGGGATCGCTTTCGCGGCTCGCGGGCGATCCGCTCGTAAAAGCCGTTTATCGGCGCGGCGCGCGCGCGCGCTGGCGAGCGAGAGGGTAAATCTCCCTCGCGCGCGCGTAAATGCAAATCGGCGCGGCGCGCGCGAGGACATACATAAACATGCGGGA
>JAXIUT010000001.1:8828533-8843851 GCA_035586675.1 Eurytoma californica
TGCTAAAAAGCGTACGAGAATAGACTCGAAATTTCTAATTCAATTGCAGAAAATTTTTCTCGGTGGTATCTGAATAAAAGTGTAAAAATTACGATTCCATGAAAAAAGATGGGTACGGGAGAAACACTTTTTTGCATCCGCAGTGAATATTTTATAACCTTAATTACAAAATAAACTTTCCCTATTAAATAATTTTAATCTTATACATAATTATATTTAGTTTTTTGCATTTTACAATAGTTAACAAAATTGTATGTGACAAAAATTTTATTTATTCCAGAGTAACAGGTACACGTAGGAGTACACGTAGTCACATTAAAAAACAAAAAGTAATCTTAATAAAAAATAAATAATTGTTTCACAAAAGTGGTAAATTATTCGTGTTAAAAATCTTGTAAAACGTTCTGTATGAAAAAATTACATTTTTCAATAAAAAATTTGATAACAAATACATTGATAATAATCAATTTGATGAATCTCTTTTTTTTAACAAAATTTATTTAAAAATTTGTTTTCAGAGAGCTATATAATAGCAACTTTGGTGTTTTCGTGGCTCTCGATCGACAGGTCGATGAAAATCAATTTGCGTGTAAATCAGCAGGGAAACGCGCGTGTTTGGTAACATTTTACACCATTTGATAGATTTTAATTCTTTTTTATCAAAACACAGTTACATAATGATGACACGAATATAAATACTTTTTATGTTTTTGTACAAAAATGTTATAATAAACAGTTGAAATGCACAAAATTTATTTACAAATTTGTTTCCAGCGAGCTGCAGCGCCAAATACTATTAACATTGGAGTCTGTGGCCCAGATCGTCAGAACGCCGAACTAAGAATTTTCTCGCAAAGGTGGTAAAAATGTTCTAATTAAAAAAAAAGATTGTTTTCAAAAAAGTTAAAACGTTATTCAACACGTTAAAAAGCTCTATTTAAATTGCTGTAAAAAAATTTGATAACAAATAATTGGATAATAAATGATTTCTTTTAAATGCACAAAATTTATTTAAAAATTTGTTTTCAGCGAGCTATGGAGCTAAATACCATTATCGTTGGAGTCTGTGGCACAGACCGCCAGAACGCCGAATTAACAATTTTCTCGCAAAGGTGGTAAACCATGATTTGATTTAAAAAATTATTTGTCACTTTTTAAAATTTTCGAACAGGATATAATAACAAATTTTCATCAGATAATAAACAGTTTTTTCTATTTGCACAAAATTTATTCCAAAATGTTTTTCCAGCATGCTGTGGCGTAAAATACAATTATCACTGGAGTCTGTGGCCCAGATCGCACGGTGGCAGTTCGATGAATTAACAACTCACAAAGGTCGTAAAAAAAACTTTTAAAAAGTAAACGTATTACGATACAACAATAAACAATTTTCTATTTTCTCCAACAAAAATTGATACAAATGATGATAAAAATTCTTTTTGTTTGCACAAAATTTATTTAAAAATTTATTTTCAGAGAGCTGGGATGCGAAACGCTATTGACGTTTTCGCTGGCGTTTTACTTTGGTGTCAAACTTTGGCGTTATCGTTGGTGTTTTACTTTGGCGATATCGTTGGCGTTTTACTTTGGCGTTATTATTGGCGTTTTACTTTGGCGTTATCTTTGGGGTTTTACTTTGACGTTTTCCATGCCTCCGTTCATCGAGAAAATCATCGAGGAAACGCACATGTTTGGTAAGACTTTGCATTTTTAAAACATTTGATAAAATATGATGAATACACAAACGCATAGAATCCCATAGTATTATAAAAAGGCATGACCTTTTTATCGTCTTTAGTATATTAAATTGTGATTGCTTTAACAGCAAATCTGTTTTATTTTTTCATTATTTTTTATTTAACTGTAATTTACAGTAAACGGTCGGTGAAGTCGATCATTACCTTGCACTCTGAACCGCAGCGTAAACAAAGCGCCTCGCGGCAAGAAAAGAAGCAGAAAGAAACCGCCGGTCGATCGTCGGGCGGGGGGTGGTGCTTCCGCGGACGATTAGCGCGATATTTATATGGGTCGCGCGCGGGCCGCCGGCGAGAGCGCGGTGTGTGTGCACACGAGCCCGCGGCGCGGGCGCGCTTATTTACGAGGGTGGGGATGACGACGGGGGCGCCCGGCTCACACGTCGCACGCGCCGCACGTGCGCCGCGGCACGTGTCGCCACCCCCCTCCGGCCCGGCACGCATAAGCAGCCGTGAAATCCGATTTCCTCGGCGGACGCGCGTGCCGCCCGCGGTATCCCTGTCGTCGTGTTTTCAATTTTGATGCGCGCCTCCGACGATCTCGTATACGGGCGCCGCCCCTCGAGAATTCCCCCCCTGCGGACGTTTTTGTTTGCGTTGCGGTTTTGCTTATATCTTTGCGCGCGGGGCGCCAATTCGAGGATTAGTCGTGAATTGATGCGCTTGATGACTTTGAAATTGTGGGCTTATGCGTGCAAATTTATAGACGCGCAAAAGTGTTGGGAACGTTGGATGTTTGTTTTGAAGGACAAGGCTTCATTGAGTTTTAAAGATTTTTTGTATTATATTCTCTGTAGACTACTACTAAAACTGAACAGTTGAAACTAAAGAAAATTAGAGGCTATAGTTTTCTGACTGATCATCTTCAGGACAGACTTTATCGTATAAAGTACTGAGCGAAGATGACGAAATTAATTTTTGTTAATAAGCTGAAAGTTATTATACTAAAAACTTACTAAAGAGACTGAATTAGCCGTTGTCTAGTGTTCAAAATAAAAAATAAAATGCAATACCTCCATTGCTTTTCAGACCAAATGTGGATAGATCAGCTCGTAATAATTGCATTAAAGATTGAAACGAGTTGAATCGATCCACACGCTCTGAACAACATTATTCAATTATTTACTGGGATGCGTGTACATACCGGAAATTTTTTGACATTCGCTGTTTAATTTTCAGTTAGCAACTGATCAAAATCAAACAATTAAACATTTTCGTAAAAACTTTGAAATGATCATTGCAAATACAGGATATTTAAACACCGAAACTCAGATATAACATTATTTTCGGGACTGAAGAGCGAGAAAATGCCGATGCAGGTGCGTCCGGTGGAATAAGCGCCGGAGTCACGGGGAAATGCTGTCAAGCGACGCGCACCGCGCCCTTCGGCCGCTCGACGGTGCGGCTAATGCCTTTAATCGAGTGGAGCCCTAATCGGCGCGCGGCGCTCAAGCTCAAGGGCCCGGCGGATTTTATTGGCGGCGAGGACGCGATGATTCATGTGGGCCGCCTCGCGCATCGTCGCGCTAACCCCTCGGGCTTTTATTGCGCGATAAAAGGCAGGCTTCACGAGTACAGTCCACACGCGCCTGTGTTAATGCGAGCGATAAAATGTGGCCTATGGAAAAGTGCGCCTTGGGAAAAAAGGGTCGGGGGATTACTGCAGGTTTTTATCGCTTCGTCCGGAAGATTCTAAGCTGTTGATGCAAGTTTTTGCATTTTGCTAAATTAATAATAAATAATGTGAGTTTTTTTGTAGGGACAAGAGTCGTTGACTGTGCATTTTGTCGAGCACGGACGTTATCGCAGATATTTTACTTGACAGTAGATTAATAAGAATAGATGTTGAATGTATGAAGTCATTTATAGATTTAAAGAATCTTTCATTACCTTATATGTCAACTGTAAACATAAAATTTTAGTTGTTTTGTTCTAAATTTTTGCGATGCACAGTGAATGTGATAATACTCTATTAATAATTTGGGCGCCAAGTGATTTGTTTAGTAAAAATTAAGAAATTACTTATATTTTACTATTTTATTTTACTTGAATTGAATAAATACATTAAATTTGTGGAAATATATAGATACAAAAATTTGAGATCTTTATATACCAAAGATAAGGTAAAATTTATTTGTATTCGCTTGTTGATCATCAAAAATCGTTCGTTTATCTGAATATGTATTAAATATTAATAATAATTAATAAGTAAACGACTTTTCGCGTTATATAATTATAAATGAGTAATTTCACTTAATCATCTTCCAAAAGATAGCTCAGCTTTATGTATAAAGCTTCAAAAACACAATCAGGTAGAACAATTTAAAAAAAGCTTTTTTTTAAATAAAAGACATGGATAACGTACGAAATAATTGCAGCTATAAACCGAAATCATTAAAAACAAACGTTAAAAGGACGCTTGATACTTCCACCCGTAGAATAGCCTCCTGTCGGTGACCAATCCATCGATCTGCCGTATACCACCCCGCCGTAAAAAGCTCGTGATCCGAAAAGCGACAAATATAGCCGAAAAAAAAGCTGCGCGTGGTGGGGTGTAATTTTGGGTACTGGCAATCTCGCATCGCCGATAATCGTCGGCGCTGCGCTGTGAAAAGCCCCGGGGGTGCGGCGGCGCTTATCCGCCGCGCCGCCGACAACTGCGAATATATATCGCCGCTGCACCGAGGCTCGCGCGCGACCCCTCGCCCCGTTTGTGGCCGACGTTCCGGATTTTCCGGACGCGCCGGGTGATTTAATTTTTCGCCGAGCGCGAGGAGGGGGTAGTTTTTCGGGCTATCGGGACCGATGGCCAGGGCATTTGCGGTTGCGGTTTGTAATTAGTTACGCGAATTGGGAATTTAATGGTGATGGATGCGAAGGACAAATTTATTTTTTGGGTGGGTGCGTGAAACAGTGCGACTATGCTTTTTCTTTTTCTTATTACGGGTTTTTTAACGAAATAATACTTGAATGATATAAAGTAAAATTTCACTATATTAGTTGAAGAATAAAACTTGATTCATTTGAAGTCGGATAAAATGAAATTTAACACAAAAATTACTTTACAGAAGAGTGAAATTGGACTTTGTAACTTGAGTTACAATTTTACTCTGTACAATTTAGTATAAATACAAACATATATCTTCATTATTATATGATTTTTTACAAATCAATCCGAAGTTTATATCTAACAATTATAGAAAAAATAATTGCAGTCCTTTTTGATAAAATAAACTTTTAGCGGCATTCTAAATCTTCCTATTTATTTTTAAATTAAGAATATCATTTTATTTGTGCAATACAAAAGGTGAAAATAATTATTAGATATTTTTAAACTGCAGTCTTAAATCTACCTATTGTTTTGTATAGGAAAGATGCCTGATTGTCGCGTGTGAAAGATAGTAACTCGGAAATGGCTAAAAGGTGCGTTGTCAAAACTTTTCGTCATCGTCGGTATCACACTATCACAAAAAACTACTTTTCCTTAATTTTTTCCGATGTGTATAAAACACTTGATCATCGCAAAAGCACTTCTGCAAGTAACGCAGAGCGCAAAAACTGTGACGCGTTGACGCGACCAACGCAGTTCAATATTTTTATCAACCCCAAATCTTAGCTATGTACGCTATTTGCGCGATTCCGATTTTCGATCTACACTCCCGAAAAATCAATCCGCATTCCTTCCCCTGCGACCGTCAGCCATTAAGCAACCCCCGTCCAAATAAAGCAAAGGAACATCGCGATCAGCTCCTCCCCCGCGCGCGATAAGACCGAAGCGGCGCGAGCGTATCGATTGCGTGCGCCTCGGGCTCTCTCTCTTTAATCTCAGTAATTGACCGCATGTGCAGCGCGCCGCCGCCCGAGCTATTCATCGGGCGTGCGGCGGACGACGAGTGACAGCTGGCGCGGCGTCGCGCAATTTGCACGCGCGCGGGGGCCGCCGCCTCGGTGTCTTGACACCCTTTCGGAAGGGCGCGCCGAGGGTCTCTCGAGCGCGCGCGCCACGCGGCACGTGCGCCCGATTGCGCCGCGGCTGGGATATTCCGATGTTGACAGCGGGGAGTTCTTTGAGGGAGCGGGGGAGATATCAAATAGGTTCGCCGTTGTCGCGCCTCGATTTTTGTTTTACGGCGCGCTGCGCTTGGGTCAAGTGCTGGGACGGGTGGGGAAAGTAGACGATGGCGTTGTAGGAGCTGTATTTTGTTTATGGCTTTGGATGGTGGATATATATGTGCGTAAAAATTCATGCGAATATTCTAATATTTTGCAGAAAATTATGAAGGGTTCACTGCAGTTTTGGTGACATTTGCACATTTGCTTAAAATTATTTTATTTATTGATTGCAAGTTTAATTTTTAAATACTAACAGTTTCTTCGTTTCTTACAGATCCTAAGGTGGCTTCTTTAAAAGCATAAAAAATACCAGATCGCTTTTGTCTAAACCCAAAAGTGTTTAAGTAATTATTCATTGAGTTTAAAAACAAGTATTCATTGAGTTAAATTAGTCAAGTTCGGTAGATTTTCAATATTTATGCGCGCACTCGATAGCTTGTCTGAATATTCAGTAACTTAAAAATTAATTTACCATTTTTTATTTTAAGTTTAACTGTCCTCAAAATTATTCTCTCATTTATAGTTAGATACTGTAAATATAATTAGATTCATTATCTTTGCTGCTGCCCGAAAACGTTAAAATAGCAATAAAAGAAGTCTAAAATCTAATACCGAGTACTTTTACTGAGTATTAGGTAAATAGGTTACTTGATATCAATAGTAATATTAGAGTTAGTAATTATACTTTTACAATTCTTGGTTCTTGCATTTACAAAAGTCGTTTAATAAAGAAAATTATGAATTGATTATAAAGTGATTGCAAAAACATTTATAAGTGGTTTATGCTTACACGAAGTGAAAATTGTTTAAATCTATTATTAGTGTCCCATACGGGGAAAAACTTTCTACTAATTTTGTAAATAATGTATATATACAACCCTCTACAATAGATTGTGATTTTTGAAAAATGCAAAAACATTGGATAAATTTTGTTTTGTACTGCAGGGCTATACTATCTCTCTTTATTTAAACATAACTTATCAATATTAAAATTTAAAACTATAATTAACTATAACTAACTATTCGATACACTTGAATAACTACCGACGATCGCAAACAACGTGCTAATTGAAACGTATTCATCGGAGCATGTCACCCGTGACGAAAAATTTCTCACTCGAGATGGTACGCACGCGGACTGAGGGTGCCGGATCGCCCAAAGCCCGGTCCCTTCCACCATCGCGGAGCGCCCTATACGCTACTCATTGACGAGGCCGGAGCGCGCGCGCCCAGACCGATGAACGGCGGTTCGTTCATCCGACGGTTAGCAAACAACGCAGCGACCCTCTCCCCCCTCGGGCGGCTAATCCGTTAAAAAGCGAGCGTCCGAGCCGCCGCCGGCTGATACGTCACGCCGCTCTAATCTGCCGGCAAACACTCGGTCCTCCTGCGCCCCCGGAAGCCGGGCGGCGGCGCTCGACCCTGCCCCGGGACTCGAACCCGTCGCGAATACTGAATGTTCTCGGGAGAGCGATCCTTTTTTTATGGAGGAGACGGTATGCTGGCTCTTGGCGAGGTCGTGCGCAGCTTAATAAGGGCACTCGTTGCGGTCCGACGAGGGACGAGCCTCGCGCGGTTGTGTGCTCTGTCATCGACGAATTTTTCAATAAATTGTAATTTATTGTTTTCTTGAAGATTTTTGATAAATCTTTACTGTTTATACTTTGGGGGAAGAATTGTTTTCTCAACATTATTCAGTAAAGACAAATTTGTATAATGTAATAATATTTCTTTTAGTAATGAAAATATCGAAACATTTTTTGAAATTAAAAGTTTTTAACAGTAAATTTAAAAATGTCAGATAGTTAGGGATTAGTAGGTATTAAAATCTTTTTTTAATAATTTTATGGAAAATGCAAATTTGATCACTTTCAAGTACATATTTTGCAATCACTTTTGAATGATCTAAAGTCAACTTATAATTTCTTAGACACAAATATTAGTTCAATAATTGATTTTACCAATTTCAGTAACGAAGAATTCTTAAATTAAGAGTTTTAATTAAAAAATTACTACCAACTGTATTTGCTCTAAATAGATTATTAGATACTAATTAATAGGAGTATCGTCAGTAGTAAGATTTTCGATTTTTTAAGACAACACGAGTCACTACATGAATATTGAAAATCCCCTGAACATTCGAGATATTGTCATCGAGAATTTTATTCAATGTGAATGATTCATTTAAATATTATATATTCACTCATTTATATTATATGCCACCTTTAGACGAGAACGTTTAAGCGTTGAAATTAGAGTTACCTTTTGCTCCACCATTTACGCGATTGTAACTAATTAAGAAGATCGTGTAATTTAAAAAAAAAATCGATTGAATTTTTGAAAAGAATCGATTGAATTTTTGAAAAGAATCAATTGAATTTTTGAATCAAACCCTCTTAAATCATTAATATTACAGTGAAACCTCTTTTAGAGCTTGAAAAGTATCTCGTATAGGTTTCAACGGAGTTACACGAACACGTTGGCTGCAGCGTGCAACTGAAAGTAGCCCGGATTAAACAAACAAACCAATAAACGTCCGACCGCAGCCTCCGCGTAAACTACATTCCTTCCCACCTCGCGAAAAACCCGCCGCCCCAATTTCGCCGCGGCAAAGCCGCTCGTCTTCGCCTCGCTTGTACCAACGGAGCGGGGCATCCGCGGCAATCGCCGTATGCAAATGCCGCGTCGGAAGCGCACAGGGGTTCAATTTATTAGAACGGAATAATCGAGCCCGCCTCGGTAATCCTACGCTCACTCGCTCGCGAGCTTCTTTCGCGAGATTCCCTCATTAAAGGGACGCCTCCCCCCCTCTTACTCCCTCGCCGGCGACGGAGGGATTAATCAGCGCGTCACGCGGCAAAAGTGTGGAGAGCCCGGGATATCGCTCCTCGATTCATGAGGCGTGCGCCGAGGGAGGAGAATATCGTTTCGGGGAGATTACGAGCCAAGGGATTGTGAGAAGGGGGGAGGAGGGGGCGAGAGACCTGCAAGTGGCATCTGCGACCCTCGCGGTGTATCTCCCTCTTTCTCTCTTCTCTTCTGTGCGGAGCCCGGCGTCCCGGTATTATGCGCCCGCGCTGAGCGGAATTATACGTGCGGCCGGGCTTCTTCTTTCGGGGATGGGCTTTCGGGCGCCGTGATTGCGCGCGGAGGGTGTGTTAAATGGCGACGGTCTCGGGCTTTGTCCTGCGCTAATTGCGAGCGGGAAGTGCATCTTCGTGCTGATTTTATTTATTTCTTTTTATATTTTTGTTAATTCTATAATTGTGTTTATTTTTGTCGTTTAGTTATTTTATAGAAATTTAATTTGAATGATTATTTTATTCACTGCTTTTTAACGTGTAATATTTTTCAATTCTGAAGTACAATGATATTTCAAAAGAAAGTAAAATTTTCATAATTCATTTTAACAAAATAAAAATTATTCTTGATTAAATATTTAAATTTTTATTGTAAGTATTTCTATTACTTTAAAACAAAAAATAATAATATAGTTCAGTCAATTACTTATATTCTTTAATGGTTTAAAATTTATTTTCATTAATTTAACTTCACAGTACACTTAATAATGAATTTTTCCCTGTCCCAAGGAAAAACCAAATTTATCGCACTCCTTATCAAAACATCCCACTTACAACATGAAATTTTACTTTCAATACTTTCCTACGTTAACATTTTGGTATCATATCTGCATCCAAGTTTTTAATACAGACCGCTCTTAAGTTCAGTCCGAAAATTTCGCTTTCCACAAAATGAACATCCGTGTAAATCAGTCCTTCATTAAAACCAGGCGGACCACCGTCGACCCATCCTCTTTAAAAAACATATATACCCCCGTACAATTCAATCCACCTCCATCCAGCTCTATAAAAAAAAGAGTCAGAAAAAAACCAAACCTTATACTTCCCGCGAACGGAAAATGGAGAAAAGGCGCGCCTCCCGGCCCTCTAAAATTCCGCCGTCTGCGCTCCGGAGCGTGGCTGGCGTCGGGGGGAAGGGGGTGACTATCGATCGGAAAGCCGAGTGAGTGAGAGAGTGAGAGAGAGAGAGGTGGAGGCATCGGCGACGTATATGATTTCATAATGAGGCTCTGTCCGCTCGGCGCGTCGTCTGGTTCACGACCCGCTTGTCTATTCTCGCTCGCGTCGCCGCCGACGGCGAACCTTTTTTGTCTTGTCGCGCGCGCCTCCGCTGCGCTTTTGTGTACAGAGCTTTTCCATTTGCGGACGCGTTCGCGACGGCTTGACCGGCGCCCTCAAAAATTCAGGCGACGCTCCCTCGCATAGCAGCGTCGATCGAGCTACCGTCGCGACCGAACGTTCGCGATAATGCCCCTTTTTTGCAAGTAGTTATTTATTTTAGAATCAGAAATTTTGCACATTTAACTTTTTCTTGATTGTAGGCGCTTTTTAATAAGCTATGATGTGAACAATAAAGTTTACCATATTTTAAAAAGATCTATTTTATAATACTGACGTTATTTTTGCAGGCATAACAGCAGGATTGATGTTAATGTATTATTTCAGACAGATATGAATATTTCTCAGATGGAAAATGACGTACAGTTTTTTCAAATTATTTAACTACTACTATTACTGCAAACCTGCATTTACAGCATTATATTTAAAGGAATGCATTAAATAAGAACAATTAAAATCAACAACCACGGCAGGTCATTGCCACTACCAGTTCTTATCCGAACTAATTTTTATAAAATCAGATGTTTAACTTGATATGGGTCGTGAGGATGTTGCCGGTACCTGATATATCAATTTTCAAAGCAGAATTCTCGTGTAGGTGAAAGAGCTTTCAAAAATGTAATTTTAGGGACTAGTTTATTGAAAAATTTGTTATAACAATTAGTTATTCTATCTTTTAAAATAAGTTTTCGTAGAAATGTTCACTTTAAGATTTATAGTTTAGAATACGATCAATTGATTACAGCTATTCATACTAATCATAACAAATGCTATGAGGCATTTCGAAGTAGTTTCAATAATTTTAAGTATTCAACAACCACTTTTTCAACAGACTTACAGATTTCAGAATAATGTTTAACGCAAAACCGTGCGGCATAATAGACCATTACCACTGGTAACCGTGCGCTCCGCTGAAGCGCGTTGCGCGTACGGGTCCCCCATAAAATCGTGCCCCGCCGCGAAATTCGTCCGCGGGAGTCGCAACGGCAAAAAACAGGAGCGCGACCCCGGCGGAAAAAGAGCGGCGGCTAAAAAAAAACGGCGCGCCGGAAAATGGGCTCATCTGAATGCGCGTGACGTCGCGCGCGTCGCGGAAGGGAAAAAAAGCGCGACGCCGTGCCGCGAGCCACGACTTAATTTGATTTTATGGCTTCCGCGCGGGCGCACCACCGGCTCTTTTGGCGCTGGTTTGTTAGCGTGATTTGTGGTTTCTTTTTTCGGCCTCGCGCTGCCCCGGCATTTTTTCCCTTCTTTTTCTCTTTCTTTTGATGACGCGTTGCAGAGAAAGACTGGTCCGGGGTTCGTACTGTCCACAGATGCCCTTGCGTTTGATTCAGTTGTTTCTACAGAACAGGATGATGATGATCTTTAAGCAAAGTTTGTTTTAGTAAATAAATTAGAAAAGAAGTTCGAGTAGAAAAGTTTATATAATTTGTAAATATTTTAAAGAGAAAGATTTAATAAAAGATTTTTTATTTTAACGGTAACAAATGTAAAGTGCAGCATTGTAATTTGTTTCTCATCTTGTAGCTGTGTATTTAAAGTGTTTTCTATTCAAGAATTTCTTCTTAATACATGCGTACATTTTTATAATTAAACTTTTGTGAAAAATAATTATACTTAATCACTAGATTCTTATAATTTCAATTAAATTTATAGAGCATAGCTTTGTTTTCTATATTCGTCTCGAGACGTCTCTCAACTGTAGCATATGCATTCTGTATTATTTCAAATTTGTATTATTTGTATTATTCAACTTTGCGCTTTTAATTTATTTCACATTAAACGACTTAACAACTAGTGTGCTGTAAACTAAAACGAACTTTTTTAAAACGAATAGTCGTTTTTGAAATTTAATCAACCATTTATTACAAAAGGAGTTTAGTGTAATCTTTTAATTTGAATCCCTGAAGAGTACGAAAATTTACGACGGCCAACTGTAAAAAAAATCTCATCTTACAAAAATTCGGAAGCTCCCGTAAAGTTTAGCTCCTCCATCGGCGTAGAAAAAAATCAAGCGCGCACTGGGTCTGGGTGTGCACGGAGCGAAGTGCGACGCACACAAAGGCGCGGTTGGACGACTCGAGTCGCAGTGGTGCAGCTAGAGCTGCGCTCCGGCTGATTGCGCCGCGGCCGGGCTTCCACCCCTCGCCCCCCTCCTCCACCTCGTCTCTAATTACGTGCGATACCAGACTCCCGCGGAATTCACGACACTTTGCCACCTCGCGCCCTTTCGCGCGGCTAATGGATATTGCGCGTCTCCTTTCACTTTTCGCGCGCAGCCTCTTTTTCGGGCTCGTCAATGTGCCTTTTTTTTTCTTTTTTAATGGGGCGCAAAAATGCGAGCAGAGGAAGAATTTTCGCGCGGCTATCTTTATTGCAACGATGATTTTGGAGTCTTTGAGTCAGTGATGCAAATTATTTTTTGATAATTCATTTCGTTCAATTTTGAACTGTTTTTTTTTGGTTGAATCATTACGATAATAAAACAATAAAAAGAATACTTTATATGCAAACATAATAAATGAAATATAATGCCATCGATACCAATCATGAGATAAATTAAAGAAAGTATATTAATTATGCCCTCCATATAATGATATTTTAATTAAAAAGAGTTTAATTTATTTTAAATGCACATCGAAAGGATTTTTTATATCCATGTAAGAGCCTAATGGGTTATTCAAATATTCAATGACCCAAAAACTAATGTATCATTCTTTCTTTCATATATCAATTGTGCAAAATTTCAACCACTCTAAAATTATTGTCAAATCCAGTAACATTATGTGAAAATTCTACCCTACTATCTTATTTAGAAGCCAAACGCTCCGTTATTCCGTGAGACGAAAAGGTGCGAAATCTGCCTGAAACTTAAAAAAGATTCGAATATTTAATTACTGACTCCAGGTGTAGTCAGTAATCAAATTTTCTCCCCTATTTTTAGGAGCAACTCTTCACAATTCATTATTACTTCGATTACTCACAGTCAGTATATATACACTTATTTTTGTTATTTAAGAATCATTTAATAATTAATAATTAACGATTTAACCATTTTTATTTGCAGCATTAGGAAAAATCCATTATTACCATTACAAAATAGATTATCGGTGATCGCAAAATCCCTGATTTAAATGTGGTTTGTGAGGGCACGGGAATGAATAGCCCCGCGGACTACTGCATCCCACGCTCTGGCCTCGCCCGGCAAAAGTCAGGATCGGAGAGAGGATCGCGGCAGCAGG
Source organism: Eurytoma californica (assembly GCA_035586675.1). Lineage (NCBI taxonomy): Eukaryota > Metazoa > Arthropoda > Insecta > Hymenoptera > Eurytomidae > Eurytoma > Eurytoma californica. The sequence goes on from JAXIUT010000001.1 coordinate 8,841,845, forward strand.
CGTCAAAGTCGGAGGGTTCGAAGACACGTACGTGCGGCGCGGGCTGGGCACGAGACATCCAACGGAAATGGACCGGACGCCTCGTGCTCCTCCCCTCCGGCCTTCACGCCCCGTCGCTGTGCCTTTTTGCGCAAAAAGTCGGCGGAATACATTATCGGCCCCGGGAGCCCGGCTTCGCCTGCCGCCACACTTCGACCCGCTGCACCGGCTGACGCCCCGCGGGATTATGAGATACGGCGACGGAAATAAGGACTGAAATTTCGTGGCTCGCCTTTCGAAGTTCAAGAATTTAGGATTAAGCGCGAACTTTTTCACTATATTTTTCCTTAAAATTTTTTAAGTGGCTTGTTTTTTACAATAACAAATGTTTAATCGTGAGACGTTTCATTATTTTAAATAAATTTTCTACACTGAGAATAATTCTAGTAAAAATTACGGTATTGTAAAATTTTCTATATAAAATTAATAAATTATGCTAGTCGCTATTGCGAATTTTACGAGAAAGTGTGGTAATTTTTCTAAAACTTTTGTAAGTTTTACTAGAGTGTATGGTAATTTTTCCTCAATAGGTCAATCTTTGGTCACTTCCCTTTGCATTATTGTAATTTTTACAAGAACATTTTTCTTAGTGTAACTACCAAATTTATAAGTTTGTGTATATAATGTATAAAATGAAAATAACAAAATCACTGCGCGTGTTAAATTAAATTTTAGTAACTGATATGTAGAATAAATGTAAAATTGAATAAGTGTAATTTCACTTAAATAAGTGAATAGTCATTTATTTAAAGTCTAATATCTTCCCACTTTATTGTATTAATTCAAAATTTTTTAACGTAGAATAAGCTATTGTTCTCTTATTTAAGTGAAAATTGACTTACTTAACTTTAGATATTACTTTACTGTTATAAATATAGAATATTAAGACTTTATAAATACGATAACAAATTTTATAAGGACTAAATTGGTTTTATTTATTTGCGGTTAATACGATAATTAAAAATCACCTGAAAAAATTATCTAAAAAAAGAAATTCGTGATTTACGTATTCACCAACCTGCAAAACAAAACGCAATCCCCGCGTCAAACATCACCACCGTCTGCCCAGTGTGACCGCAAATTACTCCCCCTCTAGCTCTGCCCCCGTAAATTATTCAGAATCAATCATCGCGTATGTAGACAGGCGAAAAAAGGCCCATCGCAAGCCAGTAGCCACTCCTCCGCCATAGGAAAAAAAAGAGAAAGAGAAGCTCGTGTATGCAAATGCGCATCTGCGCGAACGGCGGGATCACACCCGAGGCGGCGCGGCGTGCGGCAGCTCCGCTCGTAATCCCTCGTTTCGCGCCGGGGACAAAAAGCGCGCCCCAGGGAAAGGGCGAGACGCGATGACAGATGAGGGGGTGGCCAACGAGCGCCTCGGGCCTTCCCCTCCCGCGTGCACGCTTATAAGCGGACCCGGGCGAAGCGCCCGGGGGGGTCACCGGACGACAACGATTCGTCCCCGCTTCCATGTGCACTTGCGCATTGCAGGCTTCGATGAGTTTTTTTGTTATGTTTTGGATTTAGATTCCGGCCGATTTTACGACTGACGGACTGGCCGGTGCGATTAATCGCTGCGACTGACTCTTGATGTACGAATGCGACAGGGGTACTTCTTTCTCTCTCACATTCGTGCATTAAACTATAACGCGCTGTCGTGAAATCGGGGCTTGATTATAGTAAAATCTTTTATCTATTGCTTCCTATGTTACGTTTTTGACACAATTATGCATTTATTTGCTCTATGGGCACATATATGTATACACATGCATTTTACTGCAATCATAGCTCTCACGTTGTAGCATTGACTATTCGTTGTCATGAAACTGGGGCTTGATTAGCGTAAAATCTTTTATCTATCACTCGCAGTGTTACATTTTTGACATAATTATTCATTTATTTGGATCAAGGGCATGTACTTTAATGCAATTATTATCTGAACAGGAATATCTTTAGAATTTCTAATAT
>JAXIUT010000001.1:8847728-8891947 GCA_035586675.1 Eurytoma californica
ATATGATATCTTTCGTATTTTATCAAATTCAGTGATTTTTTCTAGAATTGATGATTTAAAACTCTGGTTTTATATAAGTTTTAAAATTAAAGTAAATATATCTCTTAACTGTTTATTATACAATCATGAAAATTATTTTATATCTTTTTTTATAAAATATTATTGTATGATAAATAATTTCCTCTTCAGTCAGGTATTTTAAAGCTCTAGTAATTTTTCAATACTATCATCTTTTATCAAAAACTCATATCTTTACAAATTACTTCTGAAAATTTGAATATCAAATTTTTTACTTCTTGATGAACAGATTTTAAGAAAAGTTATGGATTGTGAATTTAGCTACTAATATCCGCATGTCTGTTTGAAACAAGGAGATTGGTATTTAATCAGTATTAGAAGTTTAAAAACTTCATATCTACACCAAAATTTCTTTGGTACTACTAAAATAATTTAAAAGTTTTTAATGAAAAAGTTGATATATCAATTTTTTATAATTATTTTTTAATAGAGGATCAAGTTTGAACACGAGCTGAAAAACTATTTTTAAAGAGAATTCTTTATCCGAATGAATTAATAAATTTTTATCGTATTTTTGATCTTAATTATACTGTTAAAAATAACAGAAAATTATATATTAAATTTTAATTTTACATAAGTATCTTCTTTACATAATTAGCTACCAACTTTATTGATAACCTTTAACCAATTTATTGATAAAAGTGGATACCAACATTAATATTATCGCAACTCACTGTCGAAAAATCTCTAAAAATTTACAACCTCACAAAGCATTCAGCCATCCCGCTCTCCCACCGAACTGCCAATCTCATTACGAAATTTCGAGAAGCGGCGACCGAGGGTACAGCCGAAGGGTCGGTCGGGAATTCCTCCGTCCGCGAAATTTAGCGTGAAGAAGCGAAAAACGTCGGGGGGTCGCGTGGGCGACACCGGGAGACGGAGAGGAGGTTCGGCCGCGACCCACGGGACTCGTCCGTACGTATCGGCGATCCTACGCTCATTGCATCAACTCGCCCTCCCGACCCAATCTCCGCCGAGTGCCGGCAAGACTACGCTCCGGTCGCGGCGTCACCACTACACACTCGCGCTACCCTTTGTCTTCGTCTTCTTCGAAATTTTCGCCTCTCGCGCTGGAAATCTTTTTTCCGTATTGCCGCGGCGAACTCGCTGCTTTCGCTGAGGTACTTTGAGGTTTGCTGTGATTGAACTCGAAGAAAGAGTCTGTTTTTCCGGGTTCATTTTGGGGTGGTTGTTGGAAAATATTCATTCGGATTCCACTATTAATTATATTTTATTATTTTAATTGGTGTATAAAATAGGTACTAGACACGTTTACAAAAAATATTGTTCAAAAGATGATTTGTTTTGTTTATTTATAACGTAAAATCATCTTCTGAAAAACAAAACTTTTTAATTACTTATAACAAAATATTATTAATCTATTTATCATTATAAATGGATGGTAATTGAAGTATTATTGATATTATCCGACTAAAATTATAATACTCAAAAAGACTATTATACATACTAAATTTTTTTTATTATATCTGTATGTCTTACGTCTTACCCATCCATCTGTTACTACTTCGAAAACTTACCTTACATGTTAATAAAACACACATCAAGTAGTCCTGAAGTAACGAAAACACAAACATAAGAAACTAAAAACATTTCTCCCTCGAAACAATATTTTCACACCTACGTGTATAAGATATATATAAGAATCGTCTCTCTTCTTCCCCCAAAAACGAAAAAAACTGTATGGCTTTCTCACCTGACACATCCATTTAACCGCGCGGTAGCACCTCCCGCGCGTTAAAAGTAAACAGCGCTCGCTCTAGAGGGAAAAATTGCACGGGCTAAAATAAAGGAGGTCCCTCCACCGGGGAGTAGGAGAGCGGGTGGAGGGTATAACGACCCTCGGGCCGAAAAAATAGCCGGCGCAACCTGACGCCCGACGGAGGTTAAGGGGGGGGGGCGCCCTGGCCGCCGAAGGATCGCCTAACGACGCGCCGCGTCTCATCTGGTGCGGACGCGGCCAAAGGGCACCCGGGGGTTGCAGGGATGGGGTGGCTAAATCGAGCATCGGCCGAGCGCCTCCGCCTCCATCGTCGGGGCTTCGTCGCCCCCTCGGGCGATTTATCGTCGTCGCCTCGCGGGAGTGAGGAGCGGCCGAGGGTCGGGCCACCGCAAATGCGATAAACAGATATAGCGCGCCTTGGGCCGCAGAGAGACGCCCTCCGAGACGCGCGCCACGATATATCGACGGGCGACGCAAGCTGATCGCGTAGGAGGCGATGTGTTTTGCGAGCTGCTTTCTTTTTAGCCTTGCGGAAGAGAAGTAATTTTCCTTTGCAATTTTTATTTATTTACTTCAATTTATTTGCAGCAAATTAAAAGTTTAGCTAATACAAGTTAAGGTTTATTAAAAATTACAATACAAGTTTAATAATCTCACGAACTGAGATTGTAGGTAAAGTTACAGTAGTTTCTTGTAAAATTTACTATGCTTTATTTCAATATTTACTAGAATATAGCTTCAGCAAATTTCAGAAGAAACTATTGTTATTTTTTCAACAATGCCAGTCAGTGATAATATTTAAATCAGCTGTTGATATTTTTAATAGAGCTTTATCTCTTAATTTTCTCGCTTAAATGAACAATGACGTAAATATTTTTTATTTTTTCATCGCTTGTAAAAATGTAGACAATTTAGATAGTTAAATTTATTGTCTAGAAACTACTGGAATAACGAAATAATAAAGCAAAATTAAAACGAGGCTGACATTTTTTCAATCCCACGCACCCAAAATGCAATATTCCGTAAAACTGCGAAAATAATAACAAGGTACGACGCCTCAATTCCAGGCAGCCAACAAATTAGACGATATTAAAAGCAAAAGGAAAAAGTATCGAGCGAGAGTAGAAAATTAAAACATTTCTCGCATTCCGGGGGATGCAAATTTCGCAGCCACGAGACGCCGGGGAGGGTCTTCCGCCGTCCGCGCCGGCGTCGGCGAAGAAGCTAATTTTCGGGGCGCATCCAATCAGTCCTCGGGCGTGCGCGCGATACGGCGGGGCGGGGGCGGGGGTGGGGACCGCCGGGAGGAGCCGGGACGACATCGGCCGGGGCATAAAACCTCTCTCGCCGGGAGAGAAAGTCAAGTGCACGCGGGGCTTCAATTAGCACCGGGGGACGGGGCTATCTCCGCCGGGGATATCTCTGCGTCTCTCTCTCTCTCTCTCTCTCTCTCTCAGTCTCTCCTTCTCTCTTCGCTTTTCTTTGTCTCTCGTTTGCGCGCTGGGCCGCCGACTAGCTCGTCTTCTCCCGTCTGTCTTTTTTCCGCTATCTGCTTCTTAGACGAAGTTTTGCGATTTTTTTTCTTCCTACGGCTTAAGTACTGGTTTAAATTTTCTATTGTTAACGAACTAAGAAAATTAACTTTTTATAAATTAATTTATAGGATAGGTAAATTAGTGGCTATGTTGTTAAAAAATTTAACGAAAAATAATAAAAGAAGTAGATTCAGTTGATAGTTTAAGAAGGACATGATTTTTCTTTTGACAGTTAGTTCGTGAAATATAAGAATTATATTTTGCATTTTTAAATGTAGGAAAGTACAGTAACCTACTTTATGAGGAATGGTTTATTAAGTAACCCAAAAATTACACATCATTATTAATTGTAAAATATTTGATAGTAGCTGATAGTATTCATTTTTTTAAATTTCTAAGAAAAGTATTCAAATCACTATATAATAATTATATAATAATATAAATTTCCTGCTTCTTTATTACTGATAACGCAAAAGATATCTTTTAAATTACAATTTTTTGTGTGTTTTCACTATTTTTATTTTCGCTGAAAAGAACATTTCAGGATTATTATGTCACTTTTAAAAGAATTAAGTTTTACAATTAACGACAATAATGCAGAAAAATTAACGTATTAATTAAACGTAATTTGAAAATTGAAGAGACCTGATGTAATAAGGAAATAAAAGGTTATCAAAACAAAAAACATAACCGATCAAATAGTCAAAAAAAAAAAATGGTTGGACTTCAAATAAGTCACAAAATACCTTACTATTTAAAACAGACAGCATAAACCTTTCGATAACAACCTCCGAGATATCTGAAATAACGAACCTCCCTCTACCCTCTACCTTCTTCTCCTCCACGAAAAAAAAAAATAGTCACCGTGAAATTTCCAGACGACACCTCAGCCGGTGCTCCGGAATCCGGCTCGCAGAGCGATCGGGCGATTAAAGCTCGGGCAGCGCGCGCGCGCCCGTCTATTTATCATACTCCCTCGGGTGGGCGGGCGGGTGCTGATCGATACGCGCCGTCGGCAGTTTTATCGCGCGGCCCCCGGCGCCGCGTCGCCCTCTCGAGAGTGTCAAGACTCGGGGGTGGGTAGGATGGGGTGGCGGCGGGGGTGAAGGGGGGGGGGCGTCAGCCGCACACGGGCGCGCGCACCCGCCCGGGCACTCGAGCGCCGGCGGAACGCTTCACGCTCGGCTCGCTCTCGAAATTGGAGGGGACGCCGGAGCGAGCGAGCCGATGCCGATCGAGCGTGAAGCGCCGAGAGCGTGGGCGGACTGCCGGGAGGCTGGGGGATGAGAGAAAGAGCCTCGATTTTTTTTTTTTCGGAGCTTTGTGTTGGGAGGGTTTTTTTTTATTTTAGAGCGAAACGTGGATTGCTAGATGAGTGTAATGATTTCCCGGGACTGGATTTTTTGGCAATCTGTTATAGTGCTTTGGAGTTTTAATAATTGTTTTGTTTTGTTACGGGGTAGCCGTGTTTTTGAAGGGGAAAGAGTTTTAGAGAGGAGCGGGTTGGTAGTAGTTGGTCGAAGTAGTTACGGATGAGTGTGGTCAGACGACAATTTCGATTTTGATAATAAATTTTTATCTGAATTAGTTTTCAATTTCTATTGAAACCTTTTCGTATTCGCAAAAAAATGACGATTAATATTCTCTTTTTTTAATTTTGTGAATTTTGGAAAAAGAAAAAAACACTAGATCTCTTTCAGTTTTCGCTTAATTTTTTTAATTAAGTTTTGCGTTCATCAACTTTTTCTTCCTAACGATGAATACGTCAAGCGGTCACCAATTAATTAATGCTACATCTTATTCGGGATTATACATTTCTGCATTTTCAGAATTTTGTGATATTGACTTCTTGATAAAACTCGATCAAAGGTCGGACGTGTTTGAAGTCCATATCAAAGTAAAATTATATCTTTTCAAAATTCCTAAAAGCCATATCGCTAACACCTAAATCTTAATAACGATGTGTAAAAACTGAAATTTTGTAAAACAGATAATTGCATCTGAAAATGAATCGTTTCAGATAAAAATACATATATCACTTCAGTTATGCTGAAGTTTCAGTAGGGAGGCGAATAGGTAGCTTGAGCGATCACCATCGGAGTTAAGCAACGTTTAACACGGTTATTGCTTGGATAGGTGACCGCTCAGGCAATGCAGATCTGATGATCGCTTAGGTGTTGTTTCACACTCAACTAGTTGAGCGCTGGGTGTGAGACTGAGCAATTGGCTCTCGAAAGCTACGAAATATGACGTGGACATCGAGTTTGAACATTCCTAATACGTCGAATACTGTAAACCGAGTTTTCCTATTTCATCATTTCTTTGGGGTTTGCTGAAGGTTTACCGTTTTACTCGTTATACGGGCGAAGGGAAGTAGATAGGTAGGATATTTAACAAAAAGCTGTTAGGCATAAAGAAAAAGTGAAGTAGAAAATTGCATATAAATGCATAAAATGGTAGAGGAAAATGAAAAAATAATGGCTATACAGATGTGCTTATAATTTGTTGATTAATTGAAAAGTTCAATATTAACTTAACATATCTACATATTTTCTTTCACAATTATGATTTCAGAAAAATTTTCGAATTAACGATAATTGAATTATCGTTCTCACAACTGCTAAACCTCATAATTTCCAAATTCCACGGCCAATCAAGCAGCCCAACAATCAAACCCAGCCAGTTTCATCACTCGCGTCAAAAACCTCCCACCGCGGCGAAATAACTTTTTTCCTCCTCCCGCACCCACGCCACCCACAAAAAAGTGCACACACACACATTTACGCACACCCGGCACGCAAATAAAAACCGCATCGCCGTGCACAGCGGGGTGGAAGCGGCAGCGTATGGTAATGGCGCGTAATGCGATCTGATTGCGTTTATGATGAATGAGGGTCAGGGCGCCGCGCTGCCTCGCTCGCGCGCGCGCCCGCCTCACACCGACGCCTGCACACACTCCCGTATGCCTATATACGTATATATAAGCGAGCAAGAGCTGCGCGCCTCTGGGGTGGGTGGGGGAGTCGGGCGCGCGCGCGCGCGTCGGGCCAAACTGCCTGTTGGGAATTCCGCTCGCGCGGCTTTAATGACGCCGTTGCGGCTCGCCCGTGCGTAAGTGCCTCCTCCCCCTTTCGTCCCCCCAGCCCCCGACCCGTACCGCGGGCTCGACGCCCCCGCATAATCGCGCGAGCCGCGCGCGCTGAAATTGGAGCGCGCGTCGCCCCGGCTTTTATGCATATTTTATATTTCCCGCCCCGAGCGGCCGCCGTTCCCTCGCGCACTTGGCTCTCTCGTGTGTGTTTTTTTTCTTGCTAGCTCTCTCTCTCCTTCTCTGCGTTTTTTTTTTTTTTTTTTTTTTTTTATAGCGACGAGCTTCGCCGGCCGCGCGGGATACGCCTTTCTTTGCCCGGGATCGATGATTCGCGGCGCGTGCTTTAAGGTGATAGACGATTGCAGGGAGATTTAAACGAAATTTATTATGGGAATATAGCGCGAAATGTACGGGCTGCACGATTTTTCTTTATTAATTTTATTTTCGTTTTTAGTGGGGGTAATTAATGAATCAATAGAATAGCGCTCGGTTTAATAAATGACATAACGTTCTGTACAAAAAATCATCAGAATGTTTGTTATTTATTTGCAATTATTATTATTTTCAAAAACGAGAACGAGACGTTTTTATTGAATATTCGTAAAAAGATCTCGATTATTATTTACAAAAGAAATAAAATAAAATTTCTATTCTATATGTGATACGTATTTTGTAATACTTTTTGATATTTGTATATTTTTATTCAATAAACTAAATTATATAGTTGTGTTCAATGTAACAATATGACAAATAGATCCTTTGTTCATTTGTTTAATCTATAAAATAGATTAAACATAATTACTACTACGCATTTATTTAATGATTGTTTAAATGAAACATTTTATCACATGACATCTGTGCATTTGTGCCTGGTGCAGATAACCAAACTTTTCCTTTCTCTTGTATTATACCATATGGTATTTTTGAGCAAACAATTTTCATTACAACTTTGGTCCCATGATATAACATTGTAGTGCTCTTTAGTTAATTTTATTATAAGTAAACAATTTCAGTGAGTTATGCATAAAAAGTATTGAATTCAAAAAGTATTTACATTTACATAACTTTATACACATTTGTAAGTTAATTTGAGTCTCATTGTTAAATTACAATTATACATAAATAATTATGATCGTTACTTATATAATAGTGATATATAACAATATATTTATGAACTGTCATTGTTAACTTATTGTTTTATTAAACTTATTCTATTAAAAAACTGAAATTTTGGTACAAAACATACGAATTAATCGTTTAGAAAACTAAAAAGTACAATCGACAGATAATTACTTCTTCCATATTTAAAACTTGTTCTTTTTTATTTACTAAATTCCAACCTAAAATTTCTTTGACTTGATCATTCACCCAAGGCAAAATAGAAAATTCAAATTAAAAAAAAAGAGAAATTAAATCCCATCATCCCTCAAAAAAACGCTTCAGTCATCCAAAATCCCATTCCACGAATCTTCGAAAAAGGAAGCGAGCACCTCGGCGAAATCCGCCGGTGGAAATTAGGGAGCGAGCGAGAGAGAGTGAGATGCGAAAGACGCCCTGGCGCGCGCGCGCGCGCTTCGAAATTCAATTTGCATCCCAAGTGCGGGGCGCCGCGCGCGCCGGACGGGGCTTCGGCAATTACGTATACTCCCCCGCGCGCACAGCCTCGCTCGGCGCGCGCTCACTCACACCGACAGGGGCGCGCGCGCACACGCGTACACAGCTATACCGCTTTATTTTCAGCCGAGCGTGCGGCCCACTTCGACCCGCGCCGAGCGAGTCGCACGCGCCGCTCGCGGCAATCCCATTCTCTTTCTGTCGCCCCCCCCCCCCCCCTCACCCTCCGGCCACCCACGCGGCGTAAACCGCGCGCGGGCTGTACGTGCGAGGCGCGCACAGCCACCCCCGCCCCCCAGGGGAATTAATGTACACGAGCACAGAGGAGGCACGCACACGGACGGGAGACGCGACGAGCCGGGCTTCGCCGGCCTCTATATCCCCCGGGGGAGACGGGGACTCGCCTCTTTTTCTCGCCCGCGGATGGATTGCGTAAGGTCGCCCGCACTGAGCCTCGCCTTTCAGTCTTCAGCTTTTTTCGCGAGCTTTTTGGGTAACCTCTTGCGGTTTTTCTACTTCTTTTTTTTACCTTTAATTTTGAAAAATGTTCACGGTAATTATTTTAATATGAAATGTTGGATTATTTTACTTGATTTTTTAAATGTTTTTAATTAACAATGCATATTGATCTCAGCAGGTTTTGTTTGATTTTAATAATCCGAACTATGAAATAAAAACTTGATTGAATGGGTAGATGCAAAGTCTAAATTTTACAATTTCAATGGAAAAAAAGTTTTTTATCTTAATGTCGAAAGAAAATTATTAAAAATGTTATATACAAATTAATTTCAATCAAAATAATGAATTTCTTCCTTTCTTATACAATTTTAAATAAATTTAAAAACTTTTTTCCAACATGTGATGAAGTATTCACCTCAATCTTCAAATTCATTTTTCTTATTTCATTTGCAAATACTCCTCAATATTATCAATACTCTGTGATACTAATTAGGAGCTAATTAATCCCCGAATACTATTTAGAATCTGAAAAAAAATTTCGGGAACCAAACGTTACCTTGCCAACCCATTCGCATCCACCATCGCCCGACCACAAAGAAGTCACACCTACCATCGACCAAAAGAAAGCAGACGACCGTGCCCGTCCAATTAAAGCCTTGGTAGTGGCCAGAAAAAGAAGTAGGAAGTCGGGTCGGGACGATTTATCGAGGTCGGATCCTCCGGGGGGGAAAGCGGAAGCGGGCTTGGCTGCGCGTCTCTCTCCCTTACTTTCCGCGCGGCGGCTCCCCCGGTGTATATCGAGAGCTTCCGGGGCCAACTTCGTCGCGCGGAAAACTTGCCGGCCGCGCGCTCGCTTCCTTAAACTCGCTCCGAGCCCCGCTATAGGTGTATACTTACGCGCGAGGGAGAAAATGCAGCGGTGGTGCGATGAGCGCGATTCCCCCTTTTTCGGTCTATCGGATGCCGCTGGCCATCGTTAAAGGAAATTTCCCGGAATATTGTTTAGCGCGAGTTTTGCGCGGGGAAGGAAGTTGCGAAGTCATGCGGGGGAATAATTAAAAAGGCCTCGGCGGCGAGTTTAGGAGGCCGCCAATCCAACTGCTTTTTCAATAATATTTACGATATTGCCATGGGTGAAATTAAAGTTCAGCGTTTAAAGGCGGAATTTTAAGTATTCCGAAAAATTATAAGTTTAAGGATACTTTTGTAAAGTTTTGTTTAATTCTCATATTTTGAGGTTGCTTTCAAGTTATAGACTTAGGCAAAATTTTGAAAAAACTTTAAAAACTTTTAAAAATAAAGTTTTGACTCCTTAGAATTGTTTGCAGAGGAAACAAATTATTTCTCATTTGTCTTAAGTTTAAAAAGGTTTATACGGATTCGGTAATTGAATTAATTTTTGAGTAAAAAAAGTAATTTCAAAAATATAATAATTCCTTTTATAAAATCGCATTTTTATTTTTACGCACTTTCCATTATCGTTTAATGCGTGATATTCATTTCAGTTTTTATCATTCTTAACAAAATGAATTATTACAAGATATTACTATTGAATTACTTAATTATCGAATATTACAAAAACCACCGAATAAACAAATTTGGATATTTTACAAAATAAGTATTTTGTTCGTCACGAGCACATTTTCATATAGCAAATCGAAATATTAATACTGATATTGACATTTTATTCGAACAATCGACTGCAAAAAGCAGACATACAGACACCCGATTAAAAAAAAAAGCCACCGCGTCGGTCAATCTACAAACGGATGATACGCGCCTAAACCGCGCCAAACCCCGCTGCCCGCGAAAAATCATGGAAAAGGGATTTCTGGTCGCAATTAACGGCGCGATATTCCGCGCCGTCATTAACGCGGCGTTAGGAGAGCGTGCACGGTGGCGGATTATATAAATTTTTGGTCACTCCGGCCGTCGCGCGAAATTGACGTGGACATATGCGCGCACATCTGCGCCGAGGGCACGCTCTCGCTTTAGCCGTAAATAATTACGCGGCTTTGTTTGCTCTTTCCACCCTTCCGGTTAATCATTCGGGGATCCGAGCGCTGGACCTGACACCCGTGCTGCGATCGCAGAGCTCAAAAATTTCGCGCGTTCGGCCTTTATGTAGCAGGGAGCTTTTTGGTCGGTTTTATTACCATAACAATTGGAGTGTCCTCTTTTTTATCAAAAATATTCTTTTTTTTTATTGGTTTTACCGTTAGGGAAAGTGCGATGTGTTTTTTTTATTTAGATTGCTTTGTTACTTATTGGTGGGGGTGAGGTATTGTTGACTGGTGGAGTATTCATAAGAAATAAGAATTCACTGGTTGCAATTGATTGTAAAAATAATCTTGTAATTATTATGAAATCTATATTAGTTCGTATTAGTCAAAATTTTTCTTATTTACAAAACACTTTGTACAATTATTTGACACAATTTTTTAATAAATAGGTTTTCTACGTTTTTATGGAATTAAAAATTTTTGCATGTAATTGTTTAATATCCAATTTTTTATATTTAGTACATATTTAAACAATATTACAATCTCGATTACAGCTAACATTCTAATGCAATTTTGTATTTTTCAGAAAAAGGAGCTGGCGCTAAAATCATTTCTACAAGTTCTACAATATCTGGATGTCTCAGCGAAAGTAGAAACATCAATGAGAGAATTAATGTTTTTGACTTACTACTATATTAAATTAAACTAGAGGCAAAACTCGAAATAAATACACTACGATGAGTGAACTGCAATTTACTAATCATTATTAGACTCACGCGCATTCTCATTGTTGTCGCTACGTACCTTGACCTCGGTCTTCGGTTAAAATTCGAGCTCTAATGTAGTGGGGTTCGAAGGGATCTCCGACCAGTCTAAGGTGCGGAAGATGACGGAGGAGGCCAAGCTGCCGTCGTCTGCAACGTGGGAATACGCGGCTGTGAGTACTTTTCTCGTTCTCGTAATCAACCTTTTCCTTCATTTAGCATTCTCGGTGTATAAGTTTATAATTTTTTTAAAAAACTTTGGTTTTCAAAGTGATAATGTTTTAATTTGTTGTCGATGTAAATATTGTTTTATATTGTTCACTTATAACCCCGCCCTAAAATTGTATAATTGATTATAGATATTGTAAATTCAAAGTATAGATGGATAGTTTGATAGATTATTAATTTTAGTTATTAAATATAGAATAATAGTCAGTAAATTAAATATTTATTAATTAAATTTTCATTTTATTTTATTTAATTTAATATTTTAATCAATTTCTGAGTAAACTTTTAAGTAAATAATTTATAGTCTGCTTTAGAATTGTTGCTAGATATACCCTCCCTACACCTTTTAGCTTTTCTAGCGGATGAATTGTCACTGTGCATCCAACGATACTGTAAATGCACATACAGTGCATTTATTACAGTACATCAATTGGTATTATCGAAGGTATCATAAAATTATGATGAATAAATTTTTGAGTAAACTTTTTATTTTAATGTCTTAGAATTTCAATTGCTAGATTTTTGTACCTTTCAGCTTTTTCAGCAAAATCATTGTTGATTTTCAACGTTGCTACATGCACAATGTATCGCACGGTATATCAACGAATGAAGCAATGCAGCATCGCACTGTGACAGTGACATTAATAGTTTTCCACCCACCACCTCCCTGTAATATCTTAAATATTAGTTTGTCCCTTGAACAATATAAAACACAAACATTTATAAATATTATATACGTGGATAGGTTGATTACTGCTATTTTTTATTATATTCTATATGTCAAATATATATTTGTATAAAAAAGGTGAAGAAATGAAGAGTCCATTTACGGTAAGCAATACCATAATCAATCATAATTAGGCTGTTTGCAAGAAATTTTAAATACGTTTATTTTTTTAAATATAAAAATAAAATCCGTATGTACTTTTTCTTTTGCATAATATCCAAAGTTTATTATTCCTAATAGACATATAGCAAATTAAATTGTAATTGCCTCATGAGATTAAAATTTTCTATTTGACGAATATAATGAATATTTTCGTGCAAACAACCTACTTATTACTTTTATTGTTAAAAATCATTAATTAAACATATTGTTTTTAGGTCAGTTATTATTAAGTGATGAAATTAATGTATGTAAAAGAACATTTATAGTATTTCATTTACTAGTCAACACAAAATAAAGTTGTAAGTAAATATTTTAAATTAATTATTGTTTTAGTAACTAATTATTAAATGACATTGTTTTAACAAAATATCCTGTTTAAAAGACAAGCCCAATTTTATAAGTCCCTTATCAAAGCATTTATTTATCAATTTCTAGAAAATGTTGAAACCACTATCTATCTGGAGCATAAGTAAACTACAGTCTTGATCAAATTTAGAGATTTGCATTTAAAAGAAATCGAAAAAATAGCGTTAATGGTCGAAATACTCGACGGAACAGCTATTAAGCGCGCGACGGTAGTGGTGCGCACGCCCCCGAGGCCGGAGCCCACGGCTCCCCGCTAATTTCCCAATTTCCACGAATTAGCTCGCCGCGCCGCCACCGCCGACGTCACGTCGGCTATGCGGTCGGCTCCGCGTTAATGGGATAAGTCGCGCGCCTTCGCTTGATGAATTTTTTCTCATCCATCGACCTTCCTGACCCCCGCACCATCCAGTCGGTTGGCTCCAATTTAACGCTTCGTAAAAATAGATTATGCTATCGTAGTTATTTTTTCCATTTATTTACAGCGTAATTTTAAAAGTTTATTTGTAATTTTTTTTTTACAAAATGGTATATTTATTAAGAAACATTCAGAGGTTTTGTATTTTTAGAAGAAATTAATGATGATCGATTATTGGATTGCTGCTGAGTGATTTTGATCGTATTAAATGTGTCTTAAAGTTTTTTTACTCTTTCTATATGTAAATGTTTTAAAAATTCTATAGTGTGTTTCCCCTTTTTAATCTTTTACAAATTTGCCATTAATGCCTTATATTTCATTACCTTTTTTTAACGAGTAGAATATCTTGATATTCGAGAATTTTACTGAACTTTTAGGTCAGATTTAAACTAAAAAATAATTGAATAAATCCCCTTCACATTTACCTACTAAAAAATTTGTTTGCACCGAAATTCAATAAAATTTTCGATGTTAATCTTGCACCAGGTTGTAAAACCTTTTCACGCTGCATAAATCAATAAAAAGAGAGGCAAGACCGCCCTTTCCGCTCGCCACCATCGATAAAATCGGCTTAAAAATAGCCACGCTCATTCCGGAGCAGCCGTTAAAAAAAGAGACGTACAGAAGGGATCGAAATTCGCGTCCTCGGCGCGCCGAGAACCCCCGTTGTCACGCATATCCCGAATGCCGTGGCACGCGACGGCCGGGGCGCGCGGGTGGGGGTGGAGGGGCAGCAGGGCTTCGCCGGCGCGTAAATTGGGGAGTCGACGACGTCGCGCGCGCCGCCTCGTATCTATTAAATGGACCGGAAAACCTTGGCATCTCCCGACCCCTCGGCTTGCAAATGGACGGTGGGGCGGCCGCGCTTCCCCCGGTCTCGGAATTACATTAATTGGCCCCTCGGCCCGAGCGAGCCCGGGCGTAAAAACGTCGTTAAGGGGAAATGGATCGGTCTCGCGAGCGCTGGTTTCGCCGACACCAAGATTAAATTATATTTTCAATTTTTCACGTTTAAAGGAGAGGGGGGAGGGGGTGACACCACAGTCAGGAAGATATTGCTTCTGGAGGCTACGCGACGACGCTGATTTCTCGTAAATTATAGGCTTTAAATACGCGCTCTTGTGGGGACTGGAGATTGTGAATTGACCGACTTCTTTTTTTACTTTAGCTAGCGATGAAATTATAGATTGATATTTTCGAAAAAGATTGCGTGCATACGTTTGAATATCGAGGCAAATTTCTATTATTACCTAACAAACGCACAATTTAAATTTGAAACTAAAAGTAGCACATTTCAAATTTACCACAAAGAAAAACTTGTTGGAATTTTGGCACGAAAAGAATGATCGGAAGTTTGGACCCAAAAAAACACTTTTGGAAATCTTGTGAAATGTGCTTTTTGCGGAAGTATTAGTTTTTTTTTCTTATAGACGATTGTTCTGATAAAAATCAATTCGTTTATTTTTTTAAATTCTGTTAAACCTATATTTGGATAACTGACCAAGTGGTATAAGTATAGATAAAATATTCTATAAGCGGTTACTTAAAGTATCTTATAAACTCTATTGGCTTTTATATTTTAACAGAAAGTAGTTTAAATTATTATTGTCGAAAACCAGTGCAAACAAATCTGGGTAGAAATAGAACCACCACTGCAGCTTTTTATTGTAAATCAGTCATTCACAGCCAGTATCTGAAATGAAGTCCACTTTCGATCTAAAAATGGTTTGAAAATTTAGCCAGTGAATATTCACACTAGACTCTTTCTTTGTTCTTTTATCTCTCGCACATTAAATTTTAACAATGCTTTTAAAAAAATATTGCTCTGCCCAACGATGCCTTGTTAAGTCAAGCAACAAAACGCATGAAAATTGAACTGCCGCAACATTTTTTCATCGCTGAAACTAAAACTACCGTCGCAGTATCGCATAAATCCCACCTGAGCGAGACGAGGAAAGAGCGCCGTTCGCGCCTGCTTGCGAAGGCGAGTCAGGTAGTCGGCTGGGCTAATCGGAAGCGGCCGCAAGCCGGAAAAGCCCCCCGCTGTAATACGTGGTACGCGTTCGCTCGGCGTTATCGCCGCGCGCCAATCGATGCCGGGCGGCGCGCGCGCGCGCGCGATCTCCTTCTTTCCTTATTCAGCGGCCGGCTCGTAACCCTCCCTATCACCGCACTCCGAGTCCCCCGCGGCTCGAGCGTTAATATCCATCGTTTTCGGGGATTACGAGCGACGCGCTGTCGTTGAGAAGGCCGTAACACGCGCAGAACGAGGGGAGGATGCAGCGTCGCGGCTCTTGAAGTTTCGTGCGGCGCGAGGGAAGCTAATGAGACGCTCGCGGTCTTTCCGCGCAGGGATTGCTTTTGATGTCGGCGCGGAGCTGGAACATTTCTTTTTTTTTTTTGCTCGAGCTTTCGAGCGGGTGACCTGGTGGCGGCGGCTGCTGCTTTTTTTTTTCGAAATTTATAATTGATTCGCGGTTTCGTGAACTCGGCGCTGGTGTTTGTCCAGCGATCGATATCTGATCCAATTCGAGCTTCTGTAGCCTGGACCAACGGAGTTCTCGGATTTCGCGAATTTGCCGTGGTGTTATACATTTATTTTAATTTTTTAAAAGAGATTTGTATTGCAGATGGAAGGATGAATAGTAAAATACTCAAGTTAAGGTTATACTATAGGTGTGGTCTTATGAAAAGGTCGTAGATGCAGATCCTTCGGCTCAATCAAATAACTCCTTATATTATAGTCTCACTCTACATATTTGAACCACTAGAGCAAGGTACTAATTTCAAGTACAGTTAAATGCAACCTTGTATATCCTCACAGAAAGATTTTCTCTTATTAAGAATATTTATTCAGAGTATTTGTTTTGAATAATTGAAACAATATTATCGCAATCATTTTGCTTCATGCTTTTTGTTCCATCGTTGGTTGATTAACTAGCTTAAACAAAAACACTGCGGCTTTAAGAATAAAAGAATTGCTCGTTCTTACGAAAGTGGTTCTTTGTGCCGCGTTCAAGGATCACTCGTTAGAGGCAAGCCAGAAAAAAGAAAGGAATCTTCCCCCCCGACGACGGAATTAGCCTCGTTTCCTCGTCGAGTGCGTGGTAACGTGCATGTTTGCGGGAGTCACGCTCGAAAAGACGTGCGGCACGTCGTCCATTTGCCAGTACAAACGCGGAGTGAATTTCTCGCTCTTTTTTTTTGACTCGAGCGAGCTTCGCTTTTTTTTGCGTCAAGCTGAAAAATTCAAGCTCCCCACTGCAGCGATTTATTGATAAACGCATTATCGATGATTTGGCTGATAACAAAGCCGCTGATGAATCATTAAATACATTTTTATGGTATCGATGGTATCGATATCTTTATAAAATTAAAAAACAAATATTTTCGTAGCTCAGCTATAATTAAAAAAAAAATTGATGAAAAATTATCAACAAATTTTTTTTTAAAATTATATTCATTGTTTTATTGGATTTTTTCACTTACTTTTACTGTGAATAACAATGAATATACTGTAAGCAGTACATATTAAAATAATAGCACATTTTAATCCGTAATATCACACTTTAGAAGTGTATAACATGATAATATCATGGATTAAATATTATTGAAAAACTATTACCCATAATCATAAAGCAGACGATGACGTATAGGACATTTTTATTTTTTCGAAAAGTAGAGTCCAGATTTATAAATTTATATTTCCCATATTATTATTAACTTATAAAAACAATAATTCTTCCTCGAACCATTAATCTCCTCAATAAATTTTAGATGAACCCAATATTAAACGCTTCCAAATGATAAAACCACACGGTTATTACTGCGCATATAATATTTATCTCTGTTGGCTCTTCTCGCCCCAAGTCTCTTCGGCAACGTCGAGTCGCGGGTAAAATTCTTACCTGCACGTCTCTATTTCTGTCGTCCGGGCAATCAAGCGACAGCCCGTATACCTGCGGTTCGCCAGCCCCGCGTTTCGTTCGTTTGACAGCGGCGCCAATCAGTCGCGCCCTCGCTCCACTCGCCCTCCTCCCGCATGGAATATCACGCGTGTGCCGCGTTGCAAGCCGACCGGTGTCTGCATATACAACGCGCTCCGAATGGCCGGGGCTCCGATGCATCGGGGGAGGGTGTGAATTTGGAGCAAGAGGCCCCTTAGTTATGGATGGTATTCCGTTTGTGCTACCCGTGTCCTTGGAACAAACAATTACGGGTGCGGCTTGGCTCTTAAAAATTAATATTGTGCAAGGGCTGATTTTATTTTAAAGCTGAAAATTTACAAAAATGTGACAAAAAAGGGTAATCGAGGGACAGTGGTCGCTGGAAATTTGTAATTTAATGGTTAACCATAATCCCGCAATTACGCTTTTTTCCAGTAAATTTTACTTGCTTTATTTTAAATCGCCGAAGTTGCTTGTTTAAATTGAACGTTTTAAATATCACGAAATTTGATCATCGATTCAGATAGACTGATAATTAAACGAGTGACATACTAACAGATACGGCTAAATGAAGGATGAAGACTTTACCTGCAGAAATACTGGATTCTTTATCAGCAATATACCTACAATACATCTCATTTAACCAAACAAAATAAAAGAGATAAGTTAGCGATTTCCGTTCCTTATCTCACTGTGTCATCGGCGTCGCGCCTCCTATTTTAAAGAATTCGCTCACTCCTCGGGCGACGATGTACGAGGCTACACCGTCGCACACGCAAACCAAGTTCGTCGCGGAGGTGTTCGTTCGGGCGATCGCGCGCGGCTTCCACATGCAGCCGCGGCGCTTCTCCACGAGTCGCCCGGGACGCTATCGTTTGGAGTGGCAGCTGCGCTTCGGCCCCGGCTTCGCCACAAGTCTCGAGCTGACGAATCGCGACAACGAGAACCTCGAGCTTCACGCCACCTGCTGCTGGTGGATCGACGGCCGCGGCGTGCAGTGCGTCGCGATCAACGACGGCTTCGACGCCACCGCGAGGTTGCCCGTCGTCAGGAGCGCTCGGATCGAGGATCCAGGGCTGTCGAGCGAGGTGTCTATGCATTACGGCAAATTCATTGTGGAAATCTTTGTCAATGAGAAGCTCCAGGTTGGTTGGTGACTATGCTTGAGAAATTAAGGATATGCTTACTGCTTTTTCGATTCGATGAAACAGCTATTAGAAAATATTAGAGAAATACATTTTGTTTGCTGCTTTGCTTTAATCATTGTTGATTACAAAAAATTGAAGAAATTTATTCAATAACTGCAATACATCGATTAGTTCTGTTAAGTAATATTTTATTAAGTAACGTTTTCTTACCAGCTTAACAATAAATCGTTTTTAAATTGTTTTAATAAATAATAAAAATTCATCATATGTTTCAGCCGTTAAAGCAGTTGACGGAGGATGTGGGCTCCATCTACAGACTCCAACGTTTTAGCGATGCAACCCTCGTAACCGGCGACCGGGAATTCCGAGTTCATCAGCTGATTCTGTCAATGGGGAGCCGTGTTTTCGCCTCCATATTCAGCGCAGATACGTCGGACCGACATAATAGACGTATAGAATTACACGACCTAGAACCCGACGTTTTAGACAAGCTTCTGAGCTTCATTTACACGGGCAGACCGCCTAGCGACGACTACGAAAAATGGCCGAAGCTTTTGATGGCCGCAGACAGGTTCGCCATGGAAGACCTCAAGGATGCCTGCGCGAACGCCATGACTCGGACGCTGCGCGCGGGAAATGCGGCTGACATCCTCGTGGTCGCCGACATCGTCGACGTTAGACAGCTGAGGCAACGCGCCTTGAACTTTATCCTACAAAATCGCGAACAAGTGAGGCATTCTTCTGGATACATACGCATTCTCAAGTCTCACACGACTTTGAGGCGAGAGATTTTGTCCGGTAGAGTCCTGGCCAGAGAAACTGACGATCATCATCACAAACCGCAGCTTAACGGTTTTTTGTGAAATGCCTGTTTCTAATGACAGTAGAAGAGGAGTTGATTGGAATGCATAATTACATTGTTCGATGAATGCCTCTTTGATCGATTTGATTAAATTTGAATGAATCGGTGAGAGTAATAAATGTGATATGGAAGAAAAGTAATAAATACAAGTTTTCAAAGACTACTGATAAAGCGCGTTTAATATTTCATTTAATTTTATCAACAAAGTAATAGAGCATTTAAGAATTTAAATACAAATGTAGTTAAATGCAAAATAAAATAAGTAAAAATAATTTAAATAATAAATTTATATGTAATTTAATACTTTAAATGCTGGGAATCCCCGCGAAAAAAATCGATCACTAACTCGTCACGGACAAAAATAAAAGTAATCTGAAGATAATAAATACGGTCATCTTCTTATCAGCCCGCTTATCATTCGTTATCAGGCGAACCTCCCAAAGCAGAGCAACGAGTCAGTTATCGGTGACACTCACCATGTCCGATCCGTTACACATAAACCGCGTTCTTGCTGGAAACTGCGAAAACTGCCGGGTAACTGCCAACCAGAACACCGACGGGAGCAGCGTCACGAAGTTCAGCTATGAGTTCTGCCTGCAACCGGTAGCCACTGGCTTCGTAGGTGAGACGCCGAAATTCTCGACTGGCCGGACAGGCTCCAAGCTCGACTGGTTCCTAAAATTTGGACCTGACTTTCGACTGAATCTACATCTACTTAGGTGGGATGGCTGCGATGACGTCAAAGTGCATGTCGTCTGCTGTTGGAAGGTTCATTATCTTTTGGAAAAATTTTTACTTCATTTTTTGATCGTTATGTTCAAATTTTTATATAATGATATTCCATTATCGAATGTTTTCTATGCCTATGTTGTTTACTACCTCTAATTGTAAAAATCGAAATTGACGTGCAAATAAATGAATTTTCATAATATCACATTGAAATTAGAGTTCATAAATTACCACTATAATACATTTCAATAACATTCATTAGTAATTAATGCAATTTTATTCAAGTAAAACTTATAATCTTTCGATTTCAATGTTATTAGCAACGCTTCGTGGAAAACGGATGTACAGCGATCAACGAGAATCTGGATCCAAGACTGACGTTGCCTTCCTTTTGGTCAGTGCAGGTGCCCGTGCTTCCACGCGTAGACTACACTTCGCAACGCCCCGATTACGACGGCAAGTTGTTGCTGGATATATCGTTGGAGGATCGAGTTAGCGGACGCACCGAATATCTCAGTCAGTACCTGGCTTCGGCCTTGGAAGACGGACGCTTCAGCGACTTAACTCTCGTAGCCGGTGACAGAAGGTTCCCAGTCCACCGGGCCATCCTCTCGCAGCGCTGCCCCGGGATTTTGGAAGACCGAAGTGATGACAGCGATCGGACGATACTTCTGCCGGGCACCGATCCAGGAATCCTGGAAATGGTACTCGAATTTCTGTACACCGGGAGGCTGAAGAACGTGAAAGAGTCGCGTTTGGAGGCCTTACTGGTAACTGCTTTTAAGTGGTCCCTTCCGGATTTGCAACATTTTTGCGCAGACATGATTAGGAGGAGATATATGCTGGAGTGTCGTCAAGGCATTACTGTTGCTACGACTGGAAATAACGCTGTTACTTTATCAGCTGATACACTTTAAACCCACAGTGCTAACTAAATTTTTCATTTATTAATACGGATATTGAAAATAAACTGCTGTCACAATTAAATATTAATTAAAAACCGAAGGTAATTGTTATAAAATAATTTGAAGACTCCTTTTCATATTAATATTTAAAATACAAGAAAAACTCGAGAACTAAAGGACCAACACCGGTGAAACTATCACCCAAACTACATAAGAAAATACAAATAAAAAAAAAACAGGAGGTGAGAAAGGGTTGCCAAAAAAATATCACGAAGCGCGATATCCGCGGATGGGGCTCGTTAAAGGCCCCGGCATTGAGGGGGACGCGCATAGCAACTTGTTGAATGAAGAACGAAGCGCTTTTCAAACTTCCGAGACGCGTGCACCGCAGCGCGCGCTCGCGTTCATAAAAGTTATCGCCCGACGCGCTGCAGAATTTCCCGCGGCTGAAAGAGGCGCGCCGCTGGATTCGAGGAAAATTAATATTTACGAGATTCGGAAGGCGGCGAGGACCGGTCCGCTGCATTCACGTCGGGCGATGCGTATTGTCCAGCTGCATTTTCCCCGCGGAAAAATGCAGCTAGGGAGCGAGAGTTTGCGATTGATTTTTTCTATAGAAATTTTGAGTTTTTTTATAATTTTTTTATAATGTATTCTTGGAAGACTTTCGGGGAGTATCTGAAACGTGAATTGTCGATGTAATTATTATTAGTGCAACGCCTTTTTAATTAAAGTTTGCCATTTCGAAACAAATGTATCGATGTCTGTTTAAAAATCTAATGGCATTTTTTTGTACCGATTTTAATTTATAATGCAAGTTGAAGTTAAAATACTGAAAATAGCCAGTTATACTTAGTCTAGTAGAACTCCGACAGCTTTCGACAATTATTGATCGTTGATACAAGTATACGTTCTTAATAGATCGAATTTTGTCAAACTCTTTTTCTCACTTTACGTGCATCAGAAATTTATTGTTTCAAAATAAAAAGAAAATAAACAAGTTTTTAATGCTGGAAGTGAAAGCCATCATAGTTTGGAAACTTTTCAAGACAATTAAACTATTTAAACACTACATCAATTATTTCTTTTACTCTTAATAAAATAAGAAGAAACCCTTGATAGTTTAAATAAAATTTCTAAGTAATTCAATCTATCAAACAATCAAGCTTCGTTTCACACCCATCACAGCTCATTAAAAACCTCTTCCACTCTCTAAAGCACGCAAATCGCGATTCAAGATCGACGGACGTACAGCGGCGGGGTGGGAGCGTCGCGATGATTCACGCGTCGCGACGAAAATAATCGCCGAGCCGACGGAGGGAGTGGGTTGCCTGACGGGTGTAAAAGAAAAAAAAATGAGGGAAAGAGGAAAGAAAGTCGGCTGCACGCGGCCGCGGCGTATAGCCGCCGAGGGGGGAATAATCAATACGGTCGCCAAGTCGTTAATTCCAATCAGCGGGCATCACGCCCCCGGCGCCTAAGCGACCTCCCCAGGTCGCTGCCGCCGCGCGCGAAATATAGCCTTTACCCTCGCGCTCTTTTCGACGGGGTGCTCCGCAGGGTGACGGGGACGGCTTGCGCGCGCGGCTTGGGATTTGTTTGTTTGTTTGATTGTTTGCACGAGGTGCGCGCGCGCTCGGCTTGTCAAGGTGCCGCCGTTAATGAAATTACTAAATTTATGATGCGATTGAGGCGTCCGCGTGTTACCAGGATCGTCAGGTTTCTACGATTGTTTCGGCAAACGCGATCTTTGAGGCGTGAAATAGATAAATGATTTGAACAGAAATCGATATCATAATGGCATTGGTAGACGTTTAATTAATTGCACTTTGGAATTTGTTGGAATTTTTTTTTTATTAGCTTTTTATTAAAATTTTTTATTGAATGATCTCTTCAATTAATCAATCAAGAGAGAATATTATATTTTTAAATTTCTTGCAGTGGAAATTTCACTTATTTTATAACCGCTGTGCAATTTATCACTGTAAATAAGTGAAACAGTATTTTGCAGTGGTAAGAGCGGACCTTTTTTGAAATTAGTTAAATTTTACTTAAAATAAACAATTGAATGGTGATCTTTAAATATAAACATTTAAATACACTAACTATAAGGAAAATAATATAGGAAAACTTATTACAAACCTTCACAGATTAGTTATGTTCCCGTGTCAAAATTTATGCAATTTTGTAAAAATAATGTAAAATGACAATTGCATCATAAAGGATTTATATTAATTTTTCCTACATTATTTTTCTCAAAACAGAGCTTGACCTGCATTTTCTAGTTGAAATTAATGAAAAATTTCTCAATACCTAAAATTAATTAGCACTTATCTATATGCTAATTGTCAACTATAGTGGAGCACACTTCACTAAGTTTTAGTGCATTTAAATTTTTTTCAATAATTCAACTATAGCCACACATTTGCATTTAATTTTTTTCAAGCAATTATGAACGAAAAGAACTAATCTAAAGGCAGAAACAACTCGCAACGTATTATAACGTAATAAACCACAAAAACTTTGCAGCCTATCCTAACGAATCCCGATACCCCAACTATTGACTCATTACTATTCGACCGTCAATTCGCCGCCTCTAATTCGTGCCCCGGGATGTTCGCGTCGTCGTGTGTCCGAAATGCCGGGCGATTCGGCCAATTACCGCGCCAATGCCTCCGCCACCTGTGCGCCGCGGCGCGGCTCTCGTGCCTTTTTTCTCGGACGAGCCTGGCTCCAAAAAAAAAAAAAGAAAAGAAAAAGAAGAAGAAGAAGGAGAACCAGCGAGAAAAATGAAGCAAAAAAGGAGGGAATCAAAAGCGAAAGAAAAGAAACGAGAGACAGAGCTCGCGCGCGGGGTATTTCCCAGCGGGTCGTGAGGCGCGGACGTCGACGAAGGAAAATCGTCGATCTCCGCGCGCGCTCTGAGCCCGAGAGGGAAAAAGTCGGCTGCCCCGGCAAAAAAGCGCCCCCCTCCTCCCCCCGCGCACACGTACATAAAATACGGGGCCGAGACGCGCCGGGGCTCTGGGGGGTGGGAGGAGGGTGGCGGAAAGAGCGAGAGAAAGAGAGGAAAAGAGAGAGAAAAGAGAGAGGTCTCGCGGTAGGACGGATTTTTAATTTCGGCCCCCCGTTCCGCACTTGGCCAACTTTCCGCGCGCAACGGAGGAGCGAGACAAAGGCGGGAAAAAAGAGAGTCGCCGCTGGATTTTCACCCGAGCGGGAGCGAGAGAAAGCGCTACGGGCATGATGGATGCGGCTCGTCCCGTGCCCCCCTCGTCCTTCCTCCTGCATGCTCAATATCTATATAGGTTTATATATCCACCCACATATAGACGTATGGGTGTGTGTGTATATGTGTGTGTATATACATATATATCCATCGTGCGCTCGGCAGCTGCACGTTATACGCGCGGAGCTTTTCGCTGATCCTGGAAGCACGAGCCGCTCGAAATCGCCTCTCGCTCCTCTCTCTCCGTCGCTCCGTTTTTCCTCCTTTTTCGCGCGCGCGCTCCGTCCTCGTCGGGCGCGCGGAGCGCGGTCGGAGGGGGCGTAATAGCCTCGTTCCTGGCGCGCTGAGTGTCGAGTGAGCGCGCGCTTCGGCTCTGTGTGGGTGGGCGGGCGGGCGGGCGCGCGCGCGCGCGCGTCTGGATATTCCCCCGGCACGTTTACGCCGAGAGGGCGAGGGTGGGAGGGGGGAGGGGAGAGCGCGGCACGCCGCCGCTCGAGGCCGAGCGATAAATGGTGCCGCTGTTGTCTCCCCCCGCCGCCCCCTCCCCCCGCTGCCGCCGACCCGCCGCGCGCGCGGCGAGCTTCATCCCCCCGCTGGGAGCGAGAGCGAGAGCGATCTATAGGTATACAGGGGGTGGCACAAAGCGCCGGTCGCCGCGCGCGCGTGCGAGGGAGACGGCGAGAGCGGGGTTTTGAGAGTGGGAGAGAGAGCGAGGGAGGCTCTCGGCGCGCCGCGTTCGCGCGGATATAGGTAGGCGCCGGGATACTGGGTGGCTCGCGACGCAGTGACTTTTTCCACGCTGCCACTGACTTCGAGCGCGAACTTTATACCTGGGTCTTTTTTTTGAATTGCGTGGTCTTTTTTGCGGGTTTTTGATTTTTTCGACGAGTTACTGCAGTTTTTGCAGCTTTTTTCGACATTTTTGTGTTCATCTTTTGATTTTTTCTTATTTTCTTATTTTTTAGGTATTTTACTATACTTACGTTGATAATTGGGTAATAGAACAATTGGCCATTATTTTTTACATAAATTTTGTAACTGTTTCAGGTAGTAATTTTGTAAGTTTTCAGTTTACTCTTTAAATCTCTCTCTTCAGTTTACTTATGTATTTAATGAATAATTATATGCTTTTTCACACGTTGCGTAATGTTATTGTAATGGTCAGTTTACTTCTTTTTTAACAATTCGGTACCCATTGGTCAAAGTTTTTTTATCATGGAAAGTTTTATTTAGTTTTTATTTCTGTATTAATTTTTACCTTTAAATTATTATTAACGTAAGATTAAAATTTTCAGTCATCTATAATTAGTTTATCTAAGTAATTTCTTAAATTTTACTTGATTTACTTTGACTATTGACTAAAATTTTATAATTTAGTTCTAAACTAATTAAAATAATTCATAGTATTATTTCAAATAAAAAGACAAATCTTAATTTGAAACAGTATAGATGTATTAATAAATATTATAATTTAATTTGGATTTGGGTTTATTTGAGTTTCTACGGGCAGTAGAAATAGCCTGGCTATAGTCAGACGCCGAATACTTAATTGTTCGCGTGCAGCAATCAATGACGGTTTTATAAATAATAAATTTAATCAATATTTAAAATAATTTCGCAGCGTCAAATCAACAGAATCACATCATTCCAAATTAGTCTCTGTCGCCCGACTTTCATATGAAGTCCAACAAAATAAAATCATTCTACGCAACTCACAAAAGTTCCTTCCCTCAAAATTTCGTAATAGCTTGCACTTCACGAGACACACCTCGGCAGAAAATACAAAAAATAAGCCAAAAAAATTATTTTGAAAAAATAGCTTTTTGCGAGGTCACCCAGTATCTGCGCGGCTCGGCGGTGGCGGCGTCGGGATCTTGGGTATGGTAGCGCGCAATAGAGGCGAGACCGCTTCGCCTCGGTTCCTCTATCCCTCTCTCTCGGGCGCGAGCGAGAAGGAGAAAAGCGAGAGCGCGCCCGAGTGCGACGACAAACGCGCCGGGGCTCCGTCTCTCTCGGTTATTTATCACGCGCGCCGATCGTATCTCCCTCTCTCTTTTTTCCGCGTCTATATGCGCCCCGGCGCTCTCTCGCCGAGCATCCGTGCCGACTCGTTACGAGGCCGCCTCCTCGGCTTCTTTAACCCTCCCGCGCGCGCCTCCCTCCTCTTCCTCCCAACCTACCCCTCCCCCCTCCCCCCGGGGTTCGTTCGCTCGCCTCGCCGTCTCTCGATATAACTCCCGCGAGGAAAAGAGACTCGACGCCTCCGCTCCGTGCAGCCGCCGAGGCGTCGCTCCACCTTCCGACTCCTATTCCCGGTGTGCTACCTAGAGCCAGTCGCGCGGGCTTCCTGCACGCGGATCCGCTCGCCGAGCTATCTTTCTCTCTCTCACTATCTCTCGCTCGCTCTTCGAGAGCGCTCTTCTCCCTTTTCTTTTTCTTTTTTTTTTTCATTTTTCTCCTCTCTCTTTTTCTGGCGGAATGGTTCGGAGTTTCGCCGCTTGAATTGCGAGCGAGCTGCTCTAATTCTTCTGGCGCCCTTTTTTAATATCGAAACTTTATGTTCGATTTTTGAGTTATTGTAAAATGCAATGCGGACAATTTTTGTTGGAAAATGTAACTTTTTTTTAAAATTTGTGCAGCAATCGGGTTTTTTTGTGATAACGCTAGATTGATTTGACTAAAATTGAATAAATCGAGCTTACAATTAGAGTGGCTCGGTAATTTCTGAAATAGAGCGATTGATCG
Organism: Eurytoma californica; assembly: GCA_035586675.1. NCBI lineage: Eukaryota > Metazoa > Arthropoda > Insecta > Hymenoptera > Eurytomidae > Eurytoma > Eurytoma californica. The sequence continues at coordinate 8,874,477 of JAXIUT010000001.1, forward strand.
CTCGTAATAGTATTATTTTTTAATTGTTATAATGGAATTATTTTTATTACTTTTACAGATAATTTTTCATCAGCATTTATTTTATCTTTATTTTATTATTTAAGTTTCTTGTAATAAGGATATTTACTTCCCAATTATCTAAAAAATCTTTCGAATCAGTATTGGTATACCTACTATTACTCGTTGATTTAAATTTAAAATGTAGTCATAAGTTGGCCAATCATGATTTTGCCTTAGAAATGGTATACTTAGCAGTGCGAGGGCGAGACAATCTACAAGTTATACAAATTGTATATCAGGACCATCACCCAAAATATTAGTGAACGTAACAAAAGGAATGCAGTGCGGATACATCAAAAGTAAATGTAAGCAATATCCATTCTCTATTCGATTATTATGTCAGTTGCGTTATGTTAAATTACAGTGACGATTTTTTTTCAGCATAGCAATCTTTTAGGAAGAGGACTCTCTGTGTAGCACACAGTCTCGTGGCGTTGTGCAACGAATCGCTCGCCGCGTGAATAATCATCTTCGGGACGCGATTTCACGAAGCGATTTCGTCACGACGTCGGCTGCTCACACGTGGTTACTGCACTTCTGCGCCTCACTGTTGCCACTCGTCGCTTGCGATTAAAGCTTTTGCAATCATAAATGCGCTGGTTCGACGCTTTAAGGTTGCTTCCTTTAAAGAGTCGGATAACGGCTATGTTTTCCTATAGCAAATTTTTTTTGCAACTATAACAAAATTTACTACTTCCATTTTTCGGAAAATCATTAATTTTAAGAACAACTGGAAGAATTAAAAAATTAACATATGTACAAGGTATTTGAAAAGTCCGGGGGTAGCCCGAATAAATGGAAAACTACGAAGTCCGCTAAGGAGTTTTTAAACACCGTGTATACTAAAATAAAAATGTTGATTTATAGAACAAAAAGTTAATCTTACTGAAAATTGCAACAATTTTGTTATAAAATTTATCAGAAATATGTAGGAAAATATCCTAGGTTTCTAGGAAATATTATAACAAAACTATGACAACTTCTTCCAAAATGTCAGTCTATAAGAATAGCACAATTACAGTACTCTTTTAATTTTTAGAATTAGAACTTTTTTCATACACCAAATTTTATAAAAATTAAAAAATTCTGTTACTTTTTAATGAGACGGTACTTCTTTGTATACTCAAGTACGCCTTACTGAAACAAAAAAAAGAACAAACTATCGTTATGCAACCTGTTATTACAGCTTCGTCGGCAAAAAGTAACAGTAATAATCGCCACCGAAAAAGGGCATAAGGAACGCCCGTCCTTCGGGCGGGCGATAAGGGTGCACAGCTATCGGCGAGGCCGCGCAAGGGTTAACGAGGCCACGCGCCCGTTTTGACGACTCGCGCGGCCGCCGCCGCAGTCGTCTCTCGGCGTGGTTGAGGGGGGAAGAGGGGGGGGGGGGGCTGGGTAATCACCCCGGCCGCCCGCGTTATAGCCTCGTTACGCCACGCGCCTCGGCGTCTTCCCACCCCCTGCCTTATCGCCCGGCCGGCTTTATCCACTCGGCGCCTTTTCTTCCCGACCCGCGGGCACTTTTCATGGATCCCCCACCCCTCGAACTCCATTGCAGGGTTTCAGTTTTATTAGGCTTTTTTTCCTCCCTGCAGGTGGCGGAGAAATTGTTGACGCTGCTCTGTAAACAAATTGTTTGTTTATTCACGAGCGTCTGATTGTTCGCTTGAAATTCGCAATTGAGGTTGAAAATTGGTGGCGCGATAATGTTTTATAGAGGGAATAATACTGTTAATTGTAGGATTAATTGTAATGATTCATAATTTTCTTTGATAAAATTTTAACAGATGCAGGAAAACATTTATAAATTTTTCCTTGTATTTTTTTACAGAAAGTAAAAAGTACTATTTCAAATCGATTTTAATATATGCTGGATAATAAGATGCAGAAATTAGCAATTAGAATTAGAAAGATGCAGAATATTAGCCTAAGTGAAAATTGTTGTAAATCTGAAAAATTTAGCGTGATGAATGAAATTTTTTTCAGTTTTCTCTCGTATTATCAGCATCGTACCATTCGTTATTTTCGACGCTAATTAAAGTAACTAAATGAGGCCCCTATTAGCGAGCGCAAAAATAAAATTGTCCACGAGAAGAATCTCGCGTACAGCAACGAACTCCACCGAAATTCAGTTCGATCGCTCATTTCTTTTGAACCCCCGGCGCGTCTCGGCTTTCGGCTCGATACCCGATAAGTCTTCCGTCCCGCTCGTTCGTCGTGGGCGTCAAAGCTTAACCGTGCGGCGGCCCCCTCGCCGCCTTACCTCCCGGCGTTTATATCCCGGCGTAACGCGCGCGCACGCTCCTCGCTTCCCGAGCGCGCCGCCCTTCTCCGCACCGAGTTTAATTATTTCATATACATGTATATACACACAGGCAGCTGCCGGGCGCCGAGCTTTCTCCGAGGATCGTCGAGGAGGCGGCTTTAATCCCCACGTATACGCCATCGACGGGGCTGCCTTTCCATATCCCTCTTTATATCCCAGCCTTTATTTTTTTTATTTTTCAGCTGGGGGTCTTACTTGCGGATTCTTTTTTCTTTATCTTCCTTCCTGCGTTCGTATATTTTATAATGTTTTATTCACGTTTTGGGGGTAAATTTTTAATATTGCGGACGCAACTTTTGAGGGGTCGAATTGTTTTCTTTTTACTCTTTGATATTAACTGATTATAAAATACGTTTAAGTTTATATAAATCTTGCAGATTTTAATTAAAAAATAAATGTTTCCTATCAATTTCTAGATAATGTAATGATAATAATCCTAGATATTTTTTTAAACAAATCTAAGGTGTAAGATTCATATTTCCAATTATTATTAACTGAATGTTGTTAATTTAAAAACATTACTAGATACTGATATATAAAATATTCACAACAAATAATTCATGGAAATGATTTTAATTTAGTTCAAAATAAGCGTAAGTGGGTTGTTACTAAAATTTCTGATAATGTACCCAGTAATTATTATAATTGCAATATTTATGAATATATTTTAAAATCTTTGAAATATTGCAGGTATACTGGCTGAGAATTAAGTATCAAAAGTTAATTTTTCTAATACTAAAATACTATAATCGTATAATTATATAATCGTACAATTTAAACATTTTTTTATTGCGTGTATCGATCTAAAACGTAAATTCCTTGAGAAAAATTACTAGAAATACTTTGAAAATTAAACTAGAAAGCAGTAAACCGTCAGAAAAACGTGTGATCCACTAATTGGTGATTAATGATTTTTATTTTACTTGTCGAGGAATAATCATTTAATTTAACAGTATGACACTTTCTTTGTTGTTTTCGACGTTTTCATCGTCGTTTCAATGACTTGTTCATGACACTGCCCCAAATTTAACGAGCATCCACCAACTTTTCGAGCATTTCCAACTTTCAGTCAAACGCCCAGACATAAAACTGTGCCAATTGACATCGTGTAAACATCATTAAACACCTCCCCCTCGTCGCCGCGCATCGCGCCCGGTGCACGCGCAACGCTCCACCCCCCGTTGAAAGGAGAATCTAGACCTCGACGCTGGGCTGTCCCCATTGCCGGCTATACAGCGAGGCGTATTTTTAACGGGCGATTCATTGGCGAGCGATCGCGCGGCGCCCCGCGGCGAATCCGTGCCGCGCATTAAATTTCTATATTTATTCGAGTGTAAAGCGCGCAAAAGCACAAGAGGAGAAAGGGAAAGGAGGCAGGGGGGGGCGCCCGCCCGCGTCGGGGCTTCCGTGCACTTGTAACGTGGCCCCCCGGTGCAATCACCCGTGTCACTTGGCGCGATTCTCGCGCGAGTTAAGCTCTGTGCCCCAGACGACGGACGTCCCGCCTTCCATCTCCCCACGAGCGACTCCTTCTTTCCGCGAGACCGCGTCCTTCTTTTCTCTTTCGAAAAACACGCGGCAGGGATTGCTGAGATTGGACGAATTTTTAATGGGCCACCTTAGATTTGATGAAATATTTTTTATATTTTTTCTTTTATTGCGATATTATAGATGCGCAAATTGATAGATTTAGCGAGCGATTGGTTTTCTTGGAATTTTCTTACTTTCGGACGATCGGTTATACATTCGGTGCAATCATAAACCAGTTTTAAATAAGTGTCTTTGCAATTATTTTTTAATACGAATTTACAATTGCTTAACCAATGATAATTAATAATAATCATCAAACCCAATCTTGAAAAATTAGTAATCATTATGATTCTTAAATAAAACGCTACCAACTACTAGTAATCTAATTAGTCTGTTAATAATTAAAAGAGTTATTAACAGACTAATTAGATTATTAGTAGTCTGTTAATAATTAAAAGAGTAGTTTGCAAGTGTTGTCATTAATGAGATTTTTTTAATTTTTTTTATCATCATTTTAGAGTTTTCGTGCATCAAACCTCGCAGCTTTTTGACTCATGGAGCAACTCAATCGGGAGAAGATTATAAGAAAATTCGAGTCTCTGAATGAATATTTGAAATTTAATATAAACTCATTTAAATTAATCAGACCTTGAATCAGTGCGTAATGTTATCTAGTGCTTTTACCGCCAAATGGACCCTGTCTTTTGAATTTTTCCCATTGACGGGTCTGCTGCCTCAGTTTTAGGTCACCTTTAAACCCGAATGGTCTAAAGCAAGTTACTAGTGTTGCACCAATTACTCGATACTAAATGATCTACTACTGATCTTTATTTAAAAATAATTTATGTATCAACTTTCGATAAATTTATAATGTATAGTATCCAGTAGAACTGAATGTTACTGCTTCTTTAAAATATACCTTTTTTAAAATTTAAATGCGTATGTATTAATATTTTTTTTTAATTCAATGGCATAATACGGAGAAATTCAGAAAATGCACCGAGCAATATACATATTATAAGACATGCACTTTTATGAACCAAAATGAAAATTTACAATGTTAGCTCGGAAAATTTACAACAGCGCAACATAAATAACTTACCGACTGTACGCCATTTATCGTACGGATATTCAACCGCAGTTTGCGTATCACTAACACTTCATAACTAACGAGACCATTAACATTTATCTACCATTACATTCATATTTCCCTATAAAAAAATAAATTAGTAAACACAAATTTTGCGTAGGTGAAATGAGTTTTAATCAACAATAAAAGAAAATTGATGTAAAATTGTTCGAAATACAGGGAGCAATTTCAAATGTTTTAACAGTAGCAGTTCAATAACTACGAACGCCACTGTGCGTATTAACGAGCAACAAACGAGAATCCAGCAGCGCTCTGATCCCGTGGGTCCCCGCCCCCCCCCCCTCGAAAAAACGGACCTCGAGAAAAAAGCCCTAACCCACGTATCTCGCACGGAGGCGGGCGTCGCATCCCAACATTCCGGTGGCTCTCAATCCCCCCGAAAATAGTTGGCGAGCGCGGGAAAGACACGGGCAACGGAGGAGGGCCGACGGCTCAGCCGCACATCTCCCTCATCCCTCGGAAAAGCTCGGGCGCGCGCTCGCCGTATAACACAGCGACTTTGGCACGCACTCGTTTGCAGCGGCTCACCCACACCCCGGCGCTCGCGCGCGGAAGCAGAAATCGCTCGTCCAACCCCCTTGCCCCCCCCCCCCTCCCTCCTTCCTCGAAGCGAGAGCCGCCAGCCATATAAACCCACCGAGGGAAAGAGAGAGAGACGACGGGGGTCGGAGCCTCGCACGCCCGCCCCTCTATAACTTCGTTCGAGCTGGCGCGCGGAGAAAGGCAAAGAGAGTCTCTCCCGCGTCACTCAGCTACCGGCGCGCCAGGCCACCCCCGCCGCCTCGGAAACCCTCTTTCCTCCGCTCGCCTTCCTCATCTATGCGAGAGAGATACCCTTCGACTCGGCTCGCCTCGCCTCTCGCACACACACTCACACGGACGCGCGGCGCGCTCGCGCGCCCGTATATATATACTCGTTCCCGCCCTCTCCGTGTTTCCGCGGCCCGTTCCGACCGCCGCTGCCGCCGCCACCCCCCAATGCGCGCCGCACCGTCGTGTCCCGCAGGGCATGTCCCTGCTCGCCCCCCCAGCGGGGCGCGCCGCGAAACTATCGTCCCGCCGACGTCAGTCATCCGCCGCCGCCGCCGCGTCCCCGCGGCCCCGAAAAAAAATCCCTCTCTCTGATCGCCACCCCCTCCACCCCCTCCGACCGTCGAGCCGAGGAAGTTCCGGGTGGCGCGGAAATTCGAATTTTCGGGGTTTTTCGCGCGCCGCCGGCTCGGACAATACTTTGGCGCGCCGCGGCAAAATTCTCATCCCCTTTGGTGGCACGCTCCGCGGCACGCCCGGTCGTCTCTCTGTTATAGCGCCGGAGCTCCGGCGCGCTATATAGCGCGGAGCGAGAGCGCCGGCAGCGAGCGAGCTTCCCCCTCGGCGGGCTGCACGCCACGCCACATCGCACCGCACGAGCGCGCGCATCTCCCTCTCGCTCGCTCGCGCGCGCCCGGCCGCTCTCGCTCACGACCCTTGACCCCCCCCCGTGCCGCCCCCGCCGCCGTCGGTGGAGCAGCTCGCGAGCCGCTCGTTAACCTGCCGCCGCGCCGCGTATATATAGCGAGCGAGCGAGCGCTTCTGCTCTCGCCTCGCCCCCCTCCTGTCGCCGTGCCCTCCCCCCCTCGGCCCCTCCCGGCCACCCTTCTCCACTTACGCTTTTGCGCGGGAGATAGCTATATAGTTCGCTGGGTTGCGATGTCTCTCTGCGCGCCGCGCGCCCGAGCGAGCTTTAACTTTTGACGGAGCGCCGGGGGGACGAGGGGGGAGGCGAGCGCGGACGGGTCGCGTTTGTTTTTTTTTCGCACGGGGGTGGGGCGAACTCGCTCGCTTTTTTTTTCGTTTCGGGCGCCGGGTGATGGATTATGAGGAATATCGGCGAGCGCTTTTTTTTTCATTTTAAAGTGCGGTTGGTGCGGTTTTTTTGGTTCCTTTCGTTAAAGGGGTGAGATTTTTCTGATTCTACTGAAAAATGATGGATGCCGGGCGTGCGAGGGAGCTTCCTTTTCGGAGAGGAGGATTTTTGGGTTTTTGAGTTTTTGGAAAGCAGGTGCACCAATGGAATGATTTATACATGGATTTTTTAAAGGAGAATATGGTAAATAAAGGAATATAATAAAGAAAGAATCTTTGTGGAAATTTAAATGTCGGTTATTATATTGACTGATAAAATAGTGTATTACGATATTTTATAGTACAACGTGCGAAAACGCCGATTTATTTTACGCTTGCGAGCGATAAACCGGTATTTTTCGCACGGCGTGCTATAAAATTTATTTTAAATTCTTTACAATTTTTAAACATACTGTTCTTTTTACTATAATTAATATAATAAAATAATTTAGTCCAGATTTTAGAATTTAATAATGATGTTTTTTTTTAAAGCTCATAAAATTATTTAATTGAAAATGTCATGATTGTTTACAAAACTTTAACAGTATAATTATAAGTAACTGTACAATTATTAATAATTTTATCGTTTTTATTAAGGGGGGCTTATACTTATAAATTATTGTATAGAAAATTACCTAAACCAGAAAAATTTTAATAATTAGTAATATAGTAATTTAAGGCTATAAAAGTACATTAAATTTCTTGTAAAATGGTCATAGTTAGAAGTCCCCAGGCCAACTTTATCTTACATTATGTCAGTTTCAAAAATTTGGCTTGTGTGACAACTCCAGGTCCAACGGATTCTTCAATTTTGATGAGGTTTGGCTTAAGCCAATCGTAATTAATTTAAATCGTGAATTGATATTTATGGTGTGAAGAGTTATATGAATTAAAAATTTGTTTATTAAATATGTCAAAGAGTTCAAAAACTGCATAAATTCATAAATTTGAAAATTTTCGGTACTTATTGCACTCAATCAAACCCCATCAAAATTGAAGAATCTGTTTGACCTGGAGTTGTCACACAAGGCAAATTTTTGAAACTGACATAACGTAAGATAAAGTTGGCCTAGGGACTTCTAACTATGACCATTTTATCAGGAATTTAATGTAATTTTATAGCCTTAAATTACTATGTTACTATTTATTACAATTTTTTGTTTTAGGTGATTTTCTATACAATAATTTATAGGTATAATCCCCCCTTAATGTAACTATTATTCAGAAATATTGCAGTTTTTCATTAACTAAAGCATCGAAAGGAAAAAATTCACATCTTTCTCTAACAGTGCGAGCAGTGCGTCAATTCTGCACGGGTTCGGTCTATCGCACTTTAATCTTTGTAGCACGAGATAGCGCTCTACCAGAGCGCGTAAAATCTATAAAAAACTTTAAATATTAAAATGAAAATTCTGCAATATTATTAATTACAATTAAAAATTGTTCCCTTTATTTAAACTTTAAAATTTACCATAAAATTCTCTCTTTCATAGCAAATAATCATGTCAAAAGTCAAGAATCGGGCAATGCAAATTTTCAGCGCCAAAAATATTCCTTTCATAATAATTTCAAATTTCATAGCCAATGCAAAATAGAACTTTATTGCATTGATCTCTCCTGTACATTTAGCGCTATTACGATTAATGCACAATTATTATCCCGTATTTCGTGATACCAGCTCCGCGTTTCCGTGCCTGCGTCCAAGTTTTAAAATTCACCCATACCTCGCTGAAAAAAAATCGCCGCAACCCCGCGCGAAGCAGCCGAACCTGCAGAATTTTCAGCAAGAGAGAAAAAAAATGGAGGCCACCCGACCCACTACTAATTACTCGGTAAAATCCCGGCCTCGTCGTGGCGAGCACGCCCCGCGGAAAATCCCCGGCGAAGGCGGCGGCGGCGGCGGAAAAACCGTAACTCAGAGCCGGGCGGACGGCTCTATCTGGCTCGCGCGCTGCACGCACGGAGAGGCTCCCGCGGGGCAGCGCCAGCCGGTAGCCGCCCACGTCGTATTTACATATCAATATTGCGCCGGCGTCGCGGGTCCCCCTGTGCACATGCGACTTTCGCGCGCGGCTCGCGCATTTCGCGTGACCGGCGCGCTTGGCTCTCCTTAATGCTAGCCAGCACTGCCAGTCTTTAGAATGTGGGGTTCGTGCGCTGCGTTGAATTGAAGAAAATTCTGCTGGTGGGCGGGATTGGCGTTGGTTGAATTTCGTTGAGGCAGATCTACACTTTTCGATAAATTTAGGCTGGATTGAAGCTTTACAAATATCTGTTTATTACTCATTTACTTGCTTATCGTTTTAATTATTTTTCAGACATTTTAAGCTTAAAAGTAAGTGATGATCTGTTGAGAAAAAATAATACTAGACGGTATTGTAACAATTTCTCAGTAAAATCGTAATTTTCATCATTCTTTGAGAAATTTTTATCTAACAGGTCTAACAAATTTCTTTAGTACAATCTGATGTTTTTTTTTTAATAATTGTATTAATTATAGCATTTTTAAATTATAATGTAGAAAAAATAAAATGGTTGATATTATGTCTATTAATCAATTGCATTATGCAAAAGGAAATAACAAGAAATTATATTAATTAAATTCATTTTTCTAAGTTAACTATTTCTATATATTTTAAATAATGCAAAGCTACAAATAATTGTTATCAGAATAAATAATGTGGTAAATATACCTTTTGTTAAGAACAATTTCTAGATTACAATTACTTACAAACAGTTGTTTAAAAAAAATTCCGTTCATTATATAGTACACAAAATTACTCCTACGTGTTTGTGCTTTTTTTCAAATCATTTACCAAATTATTACTTAAAAATTCAAGTAAAATTTCAACTTCGATTTCAAGCTTAGCATTTTCCACAACACTTATCTTTCTCATTACATCTGATTTGCATAAAAATTCCTTATCCCCGACCACCCTATCCAACCGAAATCGCCGGATCCAAACAGCCTCACCCCAGCAATACTGCGGCTCCCCAATCGTCTCCCGAAAAGCTAAAACAAGAAATCCCTCCCCCGGCTCCAAATAAAAAAAAAAGAAACCATCCTCCCCATCGCCACCTCGGCAAAAAAAATCATCGACACCCGCAGACAAGAAACGCGTAAACGGCTGCGACGATGGCGCTCGGCCCCTCGGGCGCCTCGTATATCTCGCGACTCGTCGGTGCGGCTGCTCGCGCGCGTCGAGGAGATTGCGGCGCGTGCGGTAATCCTCGCCGGGGGCAATCCCCCTTCCCCCCCGGGGAGAGGAGAGGCGGATAAGGAGATCGCCAAAGGAAGGCGACGCGTCCCCCGGAGGATACGGGCGCGCGCACGCCTGACTCCCCGAGATACGCGCGTGCGGGCATGGATTTCTCTCTCTCTTTCTCTCTCTCTCTCTTGCTCCCTGTGCAAGGCTCGCTCGCTCGCGCTGTCTCGGTCTTTTCTCGGGCGCGAGACACGCGCGAACGCGGATTAGGTGTTAAGAGGCGCGTGAGCCCGATCGCCCGGTGAAATATGTTCCGGGACGCCGGGTAATTAAGGGGCGATGGATTCTCCCGCGCGCTTGTCTGCGAATATTCCTGCTTTTTCGACGACACGCTTAATGGATGCGTTTGCCAAAGTCTTTTGAGGTAATTTGAAGGTAGGATGACTTGAAAATTTGTTAGTTTTTTTAATTAAAATGTAAGAGAATGAGAATTCTATCCTTCGAAATTTAGATTCTTGAACGATCTTAAAGGGAATAAAGTTTTAGCTTATATTGATGAATGTTCATATACAGAAAACAAAAATTCTATCATAGACACTCGAACTAACATGATAAAATAGCATAGTTGGTACCAAAAACGGGAATTCGACTTGTTACCAAACTTGCTAAGAATTACTTATGCTTTTTGTGCTTGAAATTTGTCTTTGCTTAAATCCTAATTTTTATTACATTCTGCAGATTATTAAAATAAAATTTTGTAAATACTGGCAAATGTTATTATGTCCATTTCCATCTATTTAAGAGAATTTCCCAACATTTTTTGGTTAATCAAATTAAAATATTCCACTTATATTGACACATTTTGAATTTTGACGCCATCGTTTTAAGAGAGGATTATAATTTTTTTTAATTACAAATGCTACATTATTATTAATGTATCGATTCTTCAATATTCAATATTGCATTGCAGATTACTGCTGCTTGTTAAATTAATCAATAAACAAAAATCGCAGGTGTATCAATTATAGTAAAATAAATGTCCTGCTCGGAAAATAATTGATACGGGAACAAAAAATCGTATCATAACATTAGTTCACAATACAAATAATTAACAGTTCACCAGCCTAAAACGCAATCAAAATAGACTAACTTAAAAATACCAAGCGATGGCGAATAAAACTTCCCTTAGTCGAAAAAAAAGGAAGTAAAAAGAAAATAAAATAATTCCTCTCGGCTCTATGGGCAATATGTCACGCGGGCTCGCACAAAGCGCCGCGCGCGGACAATAATTTTATCCGCGCACTCGCGCATGCAATAATATTTGCACCGACGAGGCGCGCGCACGCGAGCGCGATAACGATAACGGACGGCCTCTCGTTCAACCCCCTCCGCTCGGAGGTTCATTTTTTTTCCTCCTTCCTTTTTTGTCGGTGCGCGGATTCGCGATAATGACCGAGACTTTTTTTCGGGGGAGAGGTGTTTTTTTTTCGGCGCGAGAGGAGAGGAGGGACGGGGAGGCGGTGATTGAATGGAGTTGATTATGGATCGGGGGTTTATTAGTTTTGGGGACGGACTGTCGGGCTGGAAAAATTGCTCGCTTTATGGGCCGGCGTAAGCGCTGAGGTTTAAAGAGGATCGTTTGCTTTTTTTTGTTTGTTTTTTTTAGATTATCGAGTGCTCGCGAATTAAAGGCGTAGGGCAAAATTAAAATCACTTCAACGGTTTTTGCTTCAATTATTCGATACAGGGCAAAAATGTGAATCTAATTGGCGTGAAACGTATACGATTCACGTAACTGTGCAGAAACGGGTGCAATTAAAAAAAATTGTAAATTTCGATGATGTCTCATATTTGAACAATATTATTATTTATTATTAGCACAGAATTATTTATTAAAAAGAGAAGAAATATGACTAAAATTAAAACCTTTTTGTTAAATTCAATGTTTATCAAGTATTTCTCCGAAAAAAATGAATTTTTTCAGAGAATCACCTAAATTGTCGTAAAATATTCCTTCACTATTGTCCTTACTAACCAGCCACGTTTGCTATCGCGCCCCAATAAGCAGTTAGCAGCAGACCCACGAACAGCAATTTAAAAAGCCAAGCGAAAAATCGGGGCGCCACACTTCAAAAATTCAATTTGGAAAATACTCCTTTGGAATACAAAGTCGCCCGCGGAACGAAGCACACGGCGAAATACGAGGCGGTGCAACTCCGCCGGGAATCACAGAAGGTGGAAAGGCGTCGTCCGAGCATACGCCGGCGAACACATGCGCGTCATTCTTTTTCCCGAGGCGAGGGCGAATCGCAGCCCCTGGCGAAACGGACGCCGCAGAAGTGAGCGATAGACGAGTCGCCGGAGCCCCACCCCGTTCCGCCTCATTTTTTCGCGCGAGCGTGACAAAGTTTTCGAGCTTTTACGCTCGCGCTGGTAAGACGAAGTTGCGTTCTATCCTAAAGTTTTTTTTTTTAATGGTTGGACTTTAGAAAGTTTGTCTGACCACTACTGGTTATTTTCTACTTAAAATTTAAAGATCACCTAAGTTAGTACCGTTTAGTATCATTTTCATAATGGTGCTTAGTTTGAACGAAGTATTTCAGTGCAATTTATTTTTCAATATGAAAATTATAAGCAAAAAATATCTTTTATACTATAATTTTATAAGAAAAAAAATTAAAATGATGTCTTAGTTTTTGAGGGTTTCACAGAAGAAAAAGGTCATAATGAAATTTCAGCAATTAAGTATTCAGTAACAAAAAGATGTACAATAACAAATATCTTTATTGTAATCCATTTAACAAATTTAACAAACATTTTACTCAAAAAAGTTCATTCGTTTCTTAATTGTCAAATTTTGTTACATTCCGTTTTTTACAGGTACTTAATTTTTGTAGATCAGTCGAAAAATATTTTTTGATTAAAATGCATAATTACAAATATATAATAAATATGCATTTTTGTTACTTATTTCCTATATATGAAGAAGTATTTTTTCAATATTGCATTTCAACAATAAATTTAAAACCCAGAATAATTTTAAAACCCATTGTTTAGTTACAAAAGAAAGAAATCTTAAGGGACATAAAAATTACAAAATTTTAATTAAAAAAAAGAGCGAGACAAAAAATGTTTTTATAAAATAAAACACAGTCCAGACCGTAAAACAAAAAAAAAAGAACCTTTTTAAATCTCTCCTCCTCCCCTAAGAACCGAAAAATTTCCACTCACTGATCCCGGCCGAGATTCCCGCCGCCTCGAGCCGAAAGACGACCACGTCGCCAGGCGGCTCTCGGGGCATTAGTGGCGTGGCGGAGCGTCGCGTGCGCCTCGGCCGCGAAAAAAGAAAACGAGGTCGAGCGAGAGGTGGATGGGAGAGCCGCAGCCGCGCGGAAGTATCGCGAAAGAGAAGCCCGAGGTGGATCCCCCTCCCCGCACCTCCACCCCTCCACCCCCAGGCCGATGCTTCCGGCCTCGCGGGAGGGGCATTAATCATCTTCCCCGGCTTCTCTCCTCGATTTGCCTTCGACTTCTCTGGCCGGCGGATCGGCCGTTACTACCTTTCCGCAGCTGCCGTCGTCGCGATATAAAGGCGCGAGGATTTTCCTCGCCTGGAACTTGCCGGCGCGCGGATACTGCGACTGCATGCCGCATTTGATATCGCCTCCTTGGTTGAAATCGGTAAAATTGATAGTAGACGAAGTGAAGTTTTTAGTTGTTTTTTTTTCTTGAAGCACCATTTCAAGTTTACTTGGACTCTTGTTAAAATTAAAAATTAAAATTGTTATTAATGTAGTTAAATAGAAAAGTTAATGATTAAAGAAATTCTACAAACAATTCACATCAAAAAGAAGTTGTATTTTTAATAATCCGTGCACAAAATATTAGTTTTTGCGCCTATATCCTCAGTGTCTAAAACACAAAATACTCGTACCTTGGGTGGAATATGCACATAGCAAATTCTGCATACGCATAATAATTTGCGGTATGCGTGCGATGTATTAATCACTTATTCTGTGCCCAATTCATAAATATCTATTTGATACACTAATATTTAAGCTATAATTTTCTTATGCATTAGTTATTTTATTGATTTTTGGTTACTAGAAGATCTATTACTCTTCAAGCACTCATCTTTTTTCATACCCAAGCTTACCGAAATACAACTTGTGCAAAAACTGCCTATTTTGCGCACTAATTGCGTAGTGTACTTAATAATGCTGCTTTTGTATTCCAAACCATTTTGATTCAATTTAAAAAAAATTTACCTGACCAAAACGACACTTTCAATTGAATAAAGCCACAATATCCGCCAAAAATTTTACGTCCAAAAAAAGTATATCGTAAAAAATGAAACCATGGCGTATCACCAACACGCACTTCTTAAACATGTACACCGTGGTATTCGCATTTTTATTCATCAAAACAAACCATCCATCACAATTAAAATACGCAGCGGTCGCGCGCGCGTACGCGGCCCCCGGTCAAACAGTCGCGGCCGCCCCCGTCGTTTCCGCTAATTAAACAAAAAGAGCGAGGAGCCCCCGGCCGGATCACGGGAGACGACGAGAGGGATGGGAGGGAGATAGAAAGAGAGAGAGAGTGCCGAGAGGTTAAACAGCGCGCGGAACTGGGCTAAGAGAGGAACGGATCGAGAGCCCCCGGGGGTCGGCTGAAAGGGGGCGGCTAAAAAAGGACGTCGAATGCTTTATCGAGGCGGAAGTTCGACGAACCGGCGGGCGCGCGCGGGGGAGGAGGCTATACGACGACTCGGGGGGCGGGAGGAGATGGAGGGGAAAATTCGTGACCGAGCGAACGAGCCCTGCACACGTAACTTCTCTTTCGACTTTTCTTTTCGGCCGAGCCGAGTCGCACGCTCAGACCGATACCCCGCGAGCGCATCGTGTTTTCGGGCGTCGGAGGATGCCCGACGGGTTTTTAAAATGACGTATGCGATATCAGATGGTTTATTTTGAAAAATTATGCGGAGTTTGATTTAATCGTCGTTATTTACGCAGATAGATCGACCTGATTGCATCGTGTTCACTTGTGTTAAAAGTTTATACATGCTGATCGTCGGTGCAAATCCTGATAAACGATTGACAGATCAGTGAAAATTCTTGGTCATCTAGAGAATTTCACTTTAAAATTTGAGAGATCGTTTTTCGATTTGTCCATGTGAAGAAATATTTTGATGCATTTTAAATTATAATTTTCAAAACCTAGAAATTCGCTCTTGAATTTTAATTCATAAGATTTTTCAAAGATTTTTTTATATTATCATCTGATTGATTTGTCTACGTTTGTATAGAATAATTTAAAACATCTGAAAAATTTTATTTTAAAAAGAATGCATTTCCGTTTTTGCACTGATTATCTCACTCAAATTCTCAGTCTCAATCTGATCAATTAAATCGCGCTACCCACGATCAAAATAACTTGCAGCAAAAACCCTCGTATCACCTCCCGAAGTGATAAACATGACACGAAGCTCTCGCCAGGCGGAGAATTTTGACAAGCTTCAGTGGAGGAGTTGGGCCGCACACCTACGCGCTCCGTAGCCGAGGCATTGAGAAGAGGCCTTGATACAGATCAATGCCTCGGCGTCGTCTTACGTCGTCTCTAGCAGTCGTCGGTGGGGCGAGGAGGAAGGGGGAGGGATGATTGGCTTCGCGCGAGCCGAACGCGTCCGGGGAGTCGAGGCGCTCACGCCGAGCAGACACTTGGCGCAATTTCGATAATGGCCCCTGAGGAGGAAGCTGGCGCGCGCCTTCAACCGCACAAAAGCTCTGCCGGCTTGCCACGCGGCTGCGGAGATTATGCGAGCGCGCGCTCCTCTGTTGTTGTCCTTTTTTTTTTTTTAAGTGATTTGTTTTTTTTTTGGAGATTCCATTTTGGGTATCGTTTAATTAATGAAAGCTGGGAATAGATGTTAGAGAGTAAGGTACAGTTGGACAGATGAATGAACGGGATCTAATGGACCTCGAAGTGACCTACACTTGACCTGCAACCTTCTAAATATCAGAAATATATGTATATGTAGTACTTCATGTTTAAGAGATTGTAGATTAAGTTTTGAATACTAGGTGGTCTATTGGATCCCTTTCATTCATATTGCATTATCCTATTCTCCGTTATTCAAAATTGCGAACAAAAAAATTTTTTTATTATTTTTTTACAATTTACAAAATTGTGGATGCGATTCATTAGTCTACTCAAAATCTAGTCTCCTTAATTTCTGATATCCGCTTCTAAAGTTAAAATACACAAGCATAACTTATGATTTGATTCGATTTCGAAAACATTTAACTCGCCTATTTTAACGCTTTGTTAGGAGTGAAAATCATCAAATATGTGCGTTTTATGCACAAGATTTATTAAAAAAAATAATAAATTATTTTGCAATTAATCTCTTATGAAAAAATCCAACTTCGAATATCTGTATAGTCACTAAACGCTCTCATTTAGTCAACTTCCGTCACAAAAAAAGAATTTCCAAAAAAAAGACATGAAACAGCTCCTCCATAATCACACACATCCGGAATCCGGCATGGAACTCTCCCCCGACGCGCCCACGTGGCTAATCGTTGCGTGCCGCGGCGAATTAGAGCGACGTAGGAGTTGGGGGAAAAATCCGCTTAGCGCGCCGGCGATTCATCCATCATCGGCGGGGCGCGTCCAGACGGTCCTCGGTTAGAGGGGGGCGATCGATCGAACGGGAAGGTGACGGCGCCCGCGGTGTCATGGGCGTCGGTGACGCGACGCGGCTTCCGCGTTTTTCCTCTCCCCCGCAATCCCCCCTCGAACCTCGCTCTCTTTTCCCTCGTCTCTTTTTTCTCCTCAGCGGTCAGAAATGGACTTTTTGTCGCGCGCCAGGGGACGCCGTTCGTTGAGCCCGCGCGGAAATTAGTCTTTGCCCAAGGCTTCCGCGCGCGCGGGATATGTGGGTTTGCCCAGGCTCCGACAATATTGAGAGTGGATATCGCCTGACGGGCGGACGGTTGCTCGGCGGTCGCTGGACGAAATCCAATTTTTTTTCCGGCTTTGCGCGATGGCTCGGCGAAAATTTCATTTTCTTGCCGGCTGCAGATGGGACTCGGTTTAATTGGGTGTGCGATGTTTATGCGACTAACTGAAAATGTAGGATTTTTATTAGAAACTTAAATATAGATTTTATTTCACTAGCAAAATCCAACGCGCTTCGCGCACTCGAATTTCTTACGCGTATTTATTTACCTATGATCCATTACAATGTTTGAAGTTATAAACATTTTTGAACTTTGGCGCCATTCAACCGGATATACTCGTAAACCAA
>JAXIUT010000001.1:8899546-8913313 GCA_035586675.1 Eurytoma californica
GTTTTTTAAAAACTTGTTTATGTGTTTTATTTTAATTTTAATGTATTTCAATTAAACTAATATTGCTATCCTTTTTAGAAATTTTGTTATATTTTATATTTTTATATTTGATTTAATTTAAAATTTCCTATTACTTGCTTTTTGTTATATTTTTTTATAATTTTCAGGTTTAATTAAGTATAAGAGTAAAGTAGAATAACGAGAATTGCAGCACTCTTATGAAAACAACTGAAATTGGTAAGTTTAATTAAGTAATACTTGTCAATGCAAAATATCCATATTTATTTCTATAAATGTTTAAAAAATTTAAAGTGATTCTGTCTGACTCTCTATAGACAGATTTTGTGTTTTACAAAAACTGAGCTACTTTTTCTACTAAATTGAAACGTAAATTTAATTTCTGTTAAATCAATTACTAACTAGGTATTTGCAAAAAATTCGATATTCGGTGACTGAAAAAGTACAATATTTTTCATGCAATCTGCGTGGTAGTCAATACCTCTTCATCGTTGGATGCAGATGCTATCTCGCAATTAAATTATAATCGTTTTATCTTTATAAAAAATTTCATTGAATCGAAAAAATTTAACCTTTATCCTAAATCGCGCAGTTTACACTGAAAAATTGCATTTTTTCAAGGAATCGTCCATAAATTTTTGCCAATTCCATGCCCAACTCCAACAAAAATCATAGAACCCTAAGAAGCCAAACTCCAATCTACTTACCGTATCAGACCCTCCCAGCGATCCATCTGTGCCCACCTTTCCGCATCCACCGTAATCGCGTCCCAACCTTTTTTCCGAAAACTCCGTGTTGCCCTCTCATAACGTAACACGCGAGAGAAAGTCCGTGACAGACGTCCTAACAACGCCACGATCGCTTCGGCAAGGAGAAGGACGAGGCGAGGCCGGTATAACGAGGCGGCGGAGCCTCGTTAGAGGGCTAGCCGGCGGAGTTCGCGCGCACGCGAAAAAATTAGAGGCCGGCGCGAATTGATAGGGCGATATCGCGGGGGCCCCCGGGGCGTGTCCGCGCGCGCAGCGCCTCTTACCCCGGGAGGGGCGCGTAATTGCCGCGTCGCGCGCACACCTGCCGCGGCTAATTGACCGGGAATTCGGAGGCGAGCGCGCATGGCTTCGCCGTCGAAAGGAAGCCCCCCTCCGGAGGCGGGTCCGGGGGTCGGTAAGCCGCCCGCGTTTAAGCTTGTCCGATTTTTTTTTTTTTTTAAGATTCTCTTTTTTTTACTGCGATACGGAGTATTTAATTATTTTACGGATTAAGATTGGAAAGGTTGCAATTTTTCATAAATATATTATTTATTGAGTTGACGTTTCAGCGGTTTCGGTTATTGCAGTTTTCCACAAGAATGCAGCCAATGTTTGTCATAAAATTAACTTATAATAATTATTATCATAAAAATTACGGAACTGTTATAGTCACACTGGTAATAGTTACGGAAAATTTTCGTAATAACTACAAGAATTTTTTTAAATAATTGCAAACATTTTTCTTAACAATCCTTAATCTACGATTTTCTGTAAAAATGTTTAGATCACGCGATTTTTCACATCATTTTTACAGAAACATTTAGATAAATATTACATTTTAGCACTGAACAAAAGCTGATGTCGTCATGGGCGCTAAATAAGAAATAAGCGGAGAGCCTCAAATTTTCCTTCTTTCAGAAGCTGTACGCCCGCATGTAGGGTCAACCAAGGTACTGTGGGGCGAGCGAATCGCCGACATTTTTCATCGCGCCCTGGCGCGTGTACGTGTGCCTGCGGCCCTTTTTCCTCATTTATAGCCGCCAGCGGGCTGCTCGCTCGCGACCGCCCGAGGAATTCAATTTTCATGCGCGCGAACAAGGAGTCCCGCTTGATTTCAAACGCACACCTCCCCCTGGCACCGCTGCTCTTTTCCCTTTTTTGCGGTGCGATTTAAAGGCGAGGCATTAAATTGAATTCGCGCGCTGGTCCGTCCTCCTCGTCAAATTTGCAGCAACCCACCGGCTACGCTTTACGAGCGCCTCGCGGCTGTGATTCCTATACGGTTTCGTTTTTTTCCTCGTTTTGGATGCTTGGGCTTGTTTCGTCTTGATTGGGTAACCTGCTCCTTTTTTTGGTAAAGTAGCCCTGTGGATTGGAGCCTGGTTTTTTGCGTCACTGAGTTTCTGCTATTCGATCTTCAATTACGAATTTTTGTTTCTTCATTTTTGATGTAATTTATACTTTTCGTACACCTGTGTTTTGTTAAGTTCGTTACTCAAGAACTAGTATCTTTTTATTTCAGTTAATTCGCAGTTCCTTTTTTAAAGTAATTAAAACAATTTTTTATGTAATGTATTGCCTTGAAGATTTTTGCAAATTTTCTCATTATTTAATCGATTGCCAAAACTCGTACTAAAAACCAAAAACAAAACTTTATCATAAAACTGTAAACAAAATTTTTCTTTTAACGTATTAAAACATTAAACATCCATAGTGATATTTTATTATACTTGTACATAACATTACCTTTCACCGGAAAAAAATCACACGTAAAACCTGAAACCTTCGTTCCTCTCTCGTTTCCCCCCAAAAAAACACTCCATCTCTGAACCCGTCCCCAACCAACGTTTCCCGTTCCGTCTCCAAAAAAAAGGCAACCCCAACCCAATTAACATTCACCTCCCACTCGTGTATCTCCTCTCCCTCTTTAAAAAAAAAAAAAAAAAAAAAAAAAACGACCGAACCAGCACCGCGTGTTGGGCGCGCCCGCGCGAAATCTCGTTATTTAATCAATTCCACGGCGGCGCCGCCGCCTCTGAAATTTCGAGCCGCTAGGTGAGATATGCAAGGGTGGAGAGGGGGGCGGGGGACACGCACCAGCCCGGGCTCTCGATCGCTCCGGCAATTAACTTCGCCGCGCGACGCGCTCGTTAATTACGCCGCGGAAATGAAAATCTCGCCTCCCTCGGCTCGATTATACGGCGCGGCCGGGTGGCGAGGAGGGGGGATAAGTTTCGGCGCAGGCGACGGAGGTGGCGAGGAGACGGGGGACTGCGGGGAGGACGGGTAATGCGCCGCGCCGGCTGCGGATTAACGAATTTCGGAGGTCGGGCGGGATTTTTCTTGAGACGTTGTAATTTAGAATTTTAATGGCGGTATTATTGCGTGGGTGGAGGTAATATTTTTTTGTAATTGCGGCACTTTTTTTTAGGGATTAATGTATTTATTTGTGGTTTTTTACATTGTTTTAAAGACTTAATCTTTGCGACAAATTTATTATCTTTTTTCCTTTATTTTTTTGAATTAGTGCCATTAAAAAGCAAATTACAACTGTTGATTATAAATTTATTTAATTAAATATGTAAATATGACCTTACACTAGCCAAAGAAAATAAAATATTTACATAAATTTACAAAAAAAAAAAAAAAAAAAAAAAAAATGGAATTTTTCATTTTTAAACTGCTTTTTCTAATTGTCTTTTTAATCTTTTCATGTCCTAGGATAAGTTATGTAATATTTAATATTTAAATTTCGAGTATTTTCTAATAGTTCTGGAAAACACACTTTAATTGATAAACAAATAAAAGCTTATTTCTGTAACATTTACAAATATTTATTTCATTCTCCATATTGTAGATTCTATCACTCATTTTTCTTGACAGTTGACTGGGAAAATTTTGGATGATTCAATTTTTAAATTGGGGTTATTTATTTAATTGTTTTTATCTCTAAAGTTCTTCTCGTATCTGTTTTTGCCGAACGAAAGCATTACGGTGTTTCTTCACACAATCTTTTTATTCATATTCAGCTGCAGTGAGTGCTATATTTTTTTATTTCATTTTTTACTCCAATTTTTTGTATATACTTATTTTACATTAGTACTTTACTGAACTTCATATTTTTGCACAGTAGCCTGCAACTACCCAGCAAGCAGTCACTTTAAATTTTTTCTCATCAATTCGAAATCCCCCTCAAAAAAACTATACACGTGGATACGTTAGTGCTCATTTGCTCCCGTACGCGATCCTCCCTTAGAAGAATTACGCTTCGCTCAATTTTTCGGAGACCGGAAAGCACGGGCGAGAGCATCGAGGCCCGTGGCACTCCCGATTATACCGTCTAACGAGACTCTCCTTTGGAGGATTGACGCGCTGGGCCCGAAACCGGGAGGCGGGGGGTAATTGTCGCGCCGCGCGCGTTAAAGATCACAGGGCGCTGGGGGCTCAATTTGTCCTGATCACCCGGTCCGAGTCGCGTTTTAAGGCTCCATTACACGGCTAACTACCCGCGAGGCGCGCCTCCCCCCTCTATCTCACGTCTTCGTCTTCCTCGGGCTCCGCGTTTTTTTCTTCTCTTTCGAGGCGACACGCGCGCTCGCGGACCTTCGATCGACGCTCGTTACATTATTCATCCGGCGGTCGTTCGGCAATTTCGACGTGTCCGCTAAGTCGCGCTCAAATTATTTACGCTTATTTCGGGCTGATGAAGAAATATTTTTTTGCGAAATTTGATGGGTCGCGGAGTCGATTGAATAACTTATAGAATATTTAAAAGTGACGTAGAAGTCAATTGAGCTGTTAAAAACAGTTTTTTTAGATATACAATGCGCTTTTGATTTTTCTAAATGTTTTAAGAGATTTTAGCGAAATAAATAATTTATTGATGATTGTATTAGTAAAATTAGTGATATTGATGATGAAAAATAATATGCATCAGGGAAAGTCGGGTAGTAGTGTTAGTACTAGTAGATAGCTAGGTTTACTTAGTAATGCATTAATAATAAAAACTTAAACAATTTCGGTAAACTAAATTGGCGTAGCTTGAACAGGTCTTAATTATCAGATTTTTTCTTTTTTCATATGATATATTTTTTAGATCAACATCTTCAAATTAAAAAATCTAATAGAGTTTCTTGAACGATATATTAAAGGAGCAAATTACTGGAAACTATCGATCAGGCCCTCCGTGAGCGATGAAAAGTTTTACACCCCGGAACGGATCCGAACGCCGCGGCGCTTCTAATCTGCAGCCGTGTGACTCGGCGGAGACGCTCCGCCGGGGCCGAAAACTCAGTCTCCGGGATTGCATAATTCATTCCTCGGCTGAAATTCTAATTCGGACGTAGCCCCTCAAAAAGCGCCGCGCCCCCGAAGTCCCTCCCCGCGCCCGGGGTAAAAACTCCGGCGCCCGTCCTCCCACGGTTGCACAATTAAATATTGTAATCCCAGCGGGTGCCACTTGTTCGAGCCCCGGGGCAAACTAGCAAAAGATTTAGGCTTTTTCAATTTCGGATCGAATGCTGCTTCTTTACGCTTGCAATCAATACGAAGTGGTTTTCGCGAAAAACTTGTGTGAAAAAACGTTCGAAATTTTTGTGTTAACTGTTAATTACCGTGTAGCGTATTTTCTTTTTGGTATTTTAAACAATCGTTAGTGGTTTATATAAAAGTAAATACATTGAGCACAATGCAGGAATGTGCAATTTTTTTGTTAATAATTTTAATCAGATTCTTGTGAAATAAATGAAAATATTTTAAATAAATAAATACTTACAAAAAAAAATTTGATTTAAAAATACTTTTTGGAAAGTTTACTATAAATCTAGTAGATTTTACAAGAACTTATTACAATATTTCGAGAGTTTACTCATTTCGTACAATCACAAATCAAAATTCAATCTCGAAAAATTAACAAATCACATTGAAATACAAATAATCTAAATAGATTAAATAATTGTAATTTGTAGGAGTAGTCATTAATTTTCGATAATCTTTCTTTAAGATCATTCTAAAATTTTCGGGCATTAGATCTCGCAGCTCTTCGACTGTCTGTGTGAATATGAAAATTCATTGAACGATCAGGACTTGAATCAGTGCGCAATACATTAATTAGTACATTTTCCGCCAAGTGGACTTCGACTTCGATATGTTTTCCACCAACGGCTATGCAGATTTAGTTTTATATATTCCACCTTTAGACCTGTACGGTTAGGCACTGAAGAAAGCCATATAACTAGTGCTGCGTCATTTATGCGATTATAACTGATTATAATTATTGCAATCAAATGTCACTAAAATAACAGTGAATAAACCCTTGCAATATCTTTCATAGACACTTTTCTCCTACACGTACAAAGTAACTCGTATCTATTTAGCGCGGGGCTACCCTTTATTTAGAAAGGTAACATCCAAGTCGAAAATTTCACGGTAATTCTCAACCAACAAAGAGAAAGGAGACTCTTCGGAAGGCATCATTTTCCTGGCGGTGGCGTCACGAAATAAGGCAGCGGCGTCTCCTCCTGGCCTCCCCTCCTGATTAGAAGTCGGAATCAATTCCCGGGCGGTGTATACGGCGAGGGAAGAGCGGCAGCCGGCCGAAAATCGACTCTCTCGCGCGCGCGCGGCTTTGATCCCCGGCAATCATTACGCGGGCAACTCGGCTGCCCCTGCGCGAGCCCCTAATTGACGAGGAGACAACGAGGGGGTCGCCCCTCCTTCCCTCCTCCCGATCCTACGTCTCTGTTTACGAGGGGACGTCTCGCTCTCTTCTCCTTCTTCCCGATTTTTTTTCGTCCATCCCTACTGTTCTTTTTTTTTCGTTCCTCGGGGTTCGCAGGCGAGCGGGGCTCGTTTTTTGCGCATTAACGTAATGATACGAGCGAGGCTTTTTTACGGTGTTTAAGGACTTTTTTGGCCGGGCTCGAGCACGAAGAGTTTATGAATATTGATCGAACGCTCCCGGGGCGAGTCGGTGCCGGTCGATTAGTGGTCATGCCGTGCCGAAATTGTAATGATGACGAATATTTTTCGCTCGGCCGATCGTAAGATTTTAGAACTTTCTTAGTGGGAAATTTTATGTAGATACTTTTATGTCGTACGAGGTTTTTGTTTATTTCTCCGGAAGTTGTAATGGTAACGCTTGAATATTCTTGATTTATTCTTTTAACGAAAATATTCATAAACTTACCCTCAGCCTTATATTATAAATTATAATATTGTCTTCTTTTTGTACACTTATTTAATGTAAAACTTCAGAAAATATAATGAATTAGTTAATATTTACAAGCTTATTAAAATAGCAACATTTCCTATTTTTCAAATTACGTTTCTCCAAACTAAACCATGAAAAAGAAATAATTTCCATTTGCTGTAATAACAGAACAATCTACTTTTCAATAATTATTATTATACTACATATTAGTTATTTAGTAGTTATACACTACTAAATTTTACAAAACAGTTTAGTAAAAATTACTTTTTGTAAATAACATTTTGTTAATTCGTTACTTGTAAATTTTGAAAAAATATCCAGTAAAAATGACAATTTTTTAGCTTAAATATTATCTCCAAACTCTGCAAGTCTGCAATGAAAGTATAACAGTTAGTATAGCTGTACTTGTAGCGTAAACGTGATCGAATTGACAACTAAATTATCATTAAAGAAAGCACGAAAAATGTGATAATCCAATTAAATACTTAGATCTTGAAATTAACTCTAATTCCTTTAATTTTAAATTGATGCGCTTTAAAAATTACTGAAATATATGGTAAACATTAGCTACAACTTCATGACAATCATCTTTAGAAAAACTACTAATTTTGCTGAGTATACCTATACAAAAAAAAAGAGCAACTCTCATATTTCGGCTGGGCGGAGAACGAGCCCTGCGGCAGTCTGCGCAATCCCTGCGAAATAAAAAAAAAAAGTTCCCGAGGAGCGAATTGGCGCGACGGAAGCGGCCGTCACGGCGCGTTTCGGAAGGCCGGGCGCACCGGCGCGTCAAATTCAATCAGAGCGACTCGCAGCCCTCCCCACGCGGCACGCGCGCGCGCGTAATCGCCGCCGCGCTCCCGCACTCCCACGCGTCGCTTGGCGCGCGCGCGAGCCGCACCCCTCCCGCCGCTGCGATCCCCTCGCCCGAGGTGCCGGAGCGGGGGAGGCGATGCCTCCCGCGTCGAGAGTACCCTTTTTCTCTTGATGGGGGGCGTGAGAAACTGCCGGGTACTTTGGACTCAAGGAGCGAGCGATTTTTGGGGATTTTCAGTCGGGGGTGTTTGTTGATTTATGAGCACGTGGACGCGCTGCTTAGATTTACTGCTTTTTACTATCTGTTAATTTGCGTTTTATTTGACGATACAAACTTATGCATATTGTAATTAATTACAGGGAGAGAATGGTTTAAACAAAATTACTCAATATTTGATTATAAAAATTGTCATAAACATGGTAAAAATTAGAATTTGTTGAGTATCTTTTACAATTTTAGTTAGTAATTTTTATCTAACCATTCTCTCCGTGTAGTAATATATTAACAATTAGTGCTGCTTACATTATTGAACAAATAGTTGGGTTTTTATTGTCACTTACCTTTGTTCTGTTCTAGACATCCTTTTATTTTTAACCTTTTTAAAAGGCTTTTTTTAAAAAATTATAAAGACGCATTTGTATAATTGCGAGAGTACATGATAATTTACTTTACAAATGATTATAAAAAGATATAGGGTGTCAAAAAATCGGTTAATTTAATTACTTCGGAAGAAATTTATTAAATCCCTAATAACCAGTAATTACATGTCTGTATATTTAAATTTTTATGAAATTTAAACGTGGCAAAGTGGATAGTTATATAATACTGATTCTGTAATTAAATACACCATTTTGCACTCAAAATTATGTTGTAAATGTAATTACATGTATTTACCCAATGAATTAAAATAAAAAAGTATTTTTCATTTATTATTCACCATGTTGTACCTAAATAGCTTTTGACCGCTCGTTCCTCTGCTGCTGAAATGTGGAAAGAATTTTAGAAATAGTTGAAAAAAAAGTAATCTGAAGATCTCTGAATATAAAATACATATAAATTTTTCATAGTTTTTTCCCGTAACGCGGTCATCGATCTTTTTACTCTATATATTTTCAACATTTTTATCCACAATAGAAAACTACCGCAAAACATTAATAATAAAGTTTGCAAAAAATATCTGTAAATGAGAATAAGTAAAATTGCCCAAATGCACATGTAATTTAAAGTCAATTAATCTTTCCCACTGGCACTCAAGTGACGTAGTTCGTAGAGCAAGTGACTATTCAGTAAAAATGAATAAAATATTACTTATACAACATTAGATGACAACCGATGAAAAATCAAGCCACGCGAGTGCAAGAAGCACCCGAAACGTTCCTCGCCTGAAAAGCAGTCATCGAGTCTCTCTCGATCGCGTGAAGTCCAGCGCGTCCCCGTCGGCGTCCGCGCTCAGTCATCGCCGCGCTTTGTGATCACGCGAGCCGGGCCGGGACGCTCTCGAAATTCCGGGTTTCGATCGCCTGTCGCGCTGCCGGTAACGAGCTCGAGAATCGCAGGTGCGGCTCTTTAGGGAGCGATTTAGCGGCGGCCCCGGGTGCGCGCGCTAATTTGCGCGGCACCTCAAAGGGCCGCGCGCGCCCGGCTACTCCGCCCAGTTCGCGCGCGCGGCCCCGAACGAGGCGATTTTTACGAGCGCTCTTAAGGGACAAGGGGAGATATCCGGACGGAGACGCGTGCTTGACCAATGGGCGGGAGCGGGATCAATATTTTTTTTATTCGACGGTCAGTGAAGTGGCGTATGAGAGGCTGTCTTTTGATTGGGTATTTAAATAATTTTTTTTGTATTTTTTTAGTTTTGAAGTTCAAATTTTGCGACGAAATATAAATTAACTGTAATATTCGGTTGTTCATAATTTTGTATTGGTAAAGTATCATTTGTAAAGTAAATTACTTCACATTAAATAAGTGCTCGTGGATGAATTTCTCTTATTCATTTTTGCAATTGTGAGAACAGAAAGAATGTATGATAAATTTTATAATGCTTAAACTTATTTTTAAAAGGGGCGACATTACGTAAGGGGTATAGAACCAATTATAATATCGGGAATTTTCTGTTTTCTAGTAAACTATAAATAGAGACTTAAACTTAAAGATTTAAATAAAATTTATTTTTATTACAAAAACGAAAGGCACTTATAGACTTTATTAAGTCATCGTATTATTGGACCTCAGCATTAAGATTTCAATCTTACAGATTCGTATCAAGATTAAAACTGGATTTTCTTGTTGCTTTGTAAGGTGTATGCCCTAAAAGTGAAGCCAGAATACGAGAAGCGTTCGCTGAAGAATTCGAGTTTATTTTTACCTCTAAAGGATAACATGGAATATTATTTCTACAAAATGTCATTTCGATATTTCTAAACAATGATCTGAACCATTCAATAGATTTCAATCTTAAATAATTTAATGTAACCTTATTAGCCAAAAAAACCATAAATCGTTCATAAACAGTAAATACACAGCAACCACTCCGCAACAGGTAAAAAAGTTATACGCAAAAATCCACCTAAATTTTCCAGCCAAAGCCTCGATTCCCGGTGCGCTCCCGAAAAAAGGCACGCGTGCAGCTCGACGCTAAATCCAAGCTCCGCGAAAGGCCGTGCGCATATACACCGATTCGGCTGGCGACGACGGCGCTTGTGAATATGCAGAGACGCCGACGCATGCGAGCCCGAGCCGAGCAGGGCATTAAAGATCGTGACGACGCGTAATTCGCTCGCGCGCGCATCTCATAAATCTTTCATTAATGTAAATTGCCCGTAAAGCGCTCGCTCCCGAGTGCCGCGCGCCCCCAGGCCCCAGCCGCGCCGCGACGCTGCCGAAGAAAATCTGGAGCGACCCTGGCGGTGGGATTTTAGAATTCGAGGTGAGGGTGGTGGATGTAAAGACGGCGGCGGTGGAGTGGGAGGCGAATGGATAATAAGCGATGTGGGGGTTTCGTTTGATTCTGCAGGCTTAGCGATGCGGGCATTCTCGAGCAAAAGTGATGCTTGCAAGCTACACGTGTCTGTAGCGGGGGTTGTTCTTTCCGCGTGATCGCAAACCACTTTTTAATATGAGCTCGTAATCAGTAATTATTATTTTAATGATCTATTATTTTCATATTTATAATAACTAAAAATTGCAATATACCTATATCATGATTCTTAAATAAAAAATCACGATACTACGATTATGAGTGATCTATTTTTTAGTCAGAAATCATTCTGAAATTGAATATATATAGGTAGTTCGAATCTATATTAGTGGGTAAATTTAATCGGTCGATATAATATTACATTGTAGAATTCACCGCTGGATGGACTATATGCATTACCTCTCCCTGTAGCAGAGCTGTTCCCTCAATTTTATTTGTAATCCAACTTCAAATTTGGCCAAGTGTCAGGAAAAGGCTTATACTGGTATTTCATCATTTAACCAAGTATTAATCAACAATTTTGTAATAAAAATCGTTGAACCACCCTAGATTACATGGCATTACTCTTAATCGGTTAAAATCGATTGAATTATTCTAATAATTGTAATCAAATTTAACTAGTCATAAGTAAATAAACTAGTTGGTACTGAAATTTTTTTAAATTATAGTAATTTCAGTAAATTTAGAAAGAAATTATAGTATGCAGTGCAAATTTAAAAAATAACTATTGTAATTTATCCAACAATGCTAGCCTGTGAGGATGTTAAAATTAACTATTGTAATTTATCCAACAATGCCAGCCTGTGAGGATGTTAACATTAACTATTGCAATTTTTAACAGAGTATTTTTCTCCGTCAAATAAAAAGCATAAGTTTTTGATATAAATTCTGGAGTAACCTACCAATAATAAAATTTCGAACGATCATCGAATTAAGCAAGTATAATTACATCAATAAACTTTTATGAAAATAAAGCAGCATTGAAAAGTAAATAAAAAACATTACCGTATTAAAGAAACATTACTTACAGTACCAACAAAAAATGCCAAAACACAACATTATCAATCAGATTTACTCCGAAATCACAACACAAACGTTCGAAACGATAAAATCAATCGGAATTCCACTCCCCGTCAATTTTACACGCATTAGCGTCAAAAAAACTGACCCGCGCTGAACCAAAAAAAAATCACGCCTCCCCCCTGAAAAAGAGAACCGTCAAAGCGGAAGCGTCCCCGGCCGTCGCGAGTCGACTGGGAGCGGGAGATAGAAGGGCGGAGGAGGAGGAGGCGGGGGAGAGGACGCGAGCGGCGGGAGAATAATTGGACTGGGAGAAGCGGAGGGCGCGTTTCGCGGCTTAAAAGGAAAAAGGCGAAAGGGCGAGCGGGTGGGGGGGGAGCCGCTTGCGCGGCGCGACTCGCGGTGTAACAGGTGGTCTTAACTACTATAAAGCAGCTTGCGTGGCTTGAAACTTGAAAGGACGCGGCCGGGCGCGCCGCGCCCCCCTCGCTCGACCCCCCACGCTGCTGGCTAAGAAGCGTCCGACTTTTAGTCGAGAGGGTCGGTGCGGGCCACCCCTTTCCTAGGGAACGACGGGGACCGGGATCGACCGAGGCGCTAAGCGACGGATACGATGACAGGTTGGAGTTTCGGCAGTTTCTGATGCGAGTGTTAAGATGAGATTTTATCAAGTTTTCCAGATACGTGTTCGTGGTAAAAATCTTTTTTATAAATTTTGTTTGTTTCTGTGATGCCGTAATGTACGTTTATTATTTAAGAAATGTAGCGAATCATTCTATTTAAAATAAAACCACTTTAGTGTACTTGTTTTTAACTATCCTAAAATTATTTAAAGTCTAAAATAAATTACATTGGTAATAAAATTGTTATCATAAAAGTGTTACAG
Organism: Eurytoma californica; assembly: GCA_035586675.1. Taxonomy (NCBI): domain Eukaryota; kingdom Metazoa; phylum Arthropoda; class Insecta; order Hymenoptera; family Eurytomidae; genus Eurytoma; species Eurytoma californica. The sequence continues at coordinate 8,912,225 of JAXIUT010000001.1, forward strand.
ATTGAATTCTGAAAATTATTAACTTGTCCACATTTGAAGTTATTTTATACATTTTTAAAATTTTTAAAATTTTGAAGTATTTTACAGAGGCATTTGTATACTTATATATCCTTTCTTCAATATAAATTAACTAATCTTCAATTTATTATATGAACTCATACCACAGAAAAAATTATGCTTATTATTTTCCATGCATTAATAATGAATAATACTGCCATCACAACATTAAATAATAATAAAATAATGGTTTAATTAACAAAGAACTTCTAAAACCATCGAAAAATATTCTGCATAAATAGCTGAAGCTAAAACTTGAGATTCATCCAATTCATTCGAGCGTAAAATTATACCGCGGCGCACATAGGTGCACACATGACCGGGCTCACGAGAAATTTGAATAATCCAGGAGTCGCGGCTAGACGATCGTTAAATTGTTTAGTCGCGGTCCACTTTTGTCCTCCACCTAAACCACGAAAATACCCGTTCATCTCCAATCACGCGGGCGCGTCAATTTTTTTTCTGTTAAATGCTCACCGGTGAATTACTACCCCCTGTCGCTCGTTAAAATGGCGATCGCGTCTAGGGGAGACAATGACGCCGGCGTGACCGTGCGCGCGAAAAATAAACCAGGCTCAATTATTTTTCTCGCCCCGACGCGCAGTCGGCCGCTCTTTGTTCCACCCCCGCCGTCGGCTCCGCTCTTTATCACCGCCTTTGAAAGGAACATCCTGCCGCGCTCTCATTTTGATGTGCCGTTGACTTTTCAATGATCATTTTCTTGGATAGTGCCGGTTGCGCTCTTTTGGCTGTTCAAAAATAATTATATTCAAGATTTTTATTTTTAAAAAGTAATTATAGTATTTGACGGTATAAAATTATAAATTCTATCCTTTAAATTAAAAATTTTTTAAAAATGACACTGCAGCTTCACAGAAAGTTTCCGATTTTCTTTATCAATTAATATGAATTTTTTTTAAACTACTGCTCTTTAAGAATAACATTTTTATTAAAGCTTCTCTGATAATGTAGAAGAGTGAAAAATTCAGAAAATCACTCTATTGGAGTGAAAAATCACTCTTTTTCAGAAAA
>JAXIUT010000001.1:8916266-8942750 GCA_035586675.1 Eurytoma californica
CAAATCAATTTACGTAAATTTCATTAATGTTTATTTATTAAATTCACGAGGAAATATTAGAATTAATTATATAATTAATTAGGTAAGTGAAATTAAGAGGGTAAAAACGTGTAAGTAGTAATATCCGTCATTGGTCAGACCTATACTTTTTATGAAATTCTCTTTTATTATGACTTGGCTATTATTTAAATTGAAATGAATATTGTTTGAATCTCAGAATCTATTTTAATTAAATATAAATAAGGAAATATGAAAAAATAATCAATAATTAAGTTTAAATTTGAAAAAAAAAAAATTCTCTAAAAGTTAATGATTCAAATTTCATTAATTTTAAATGAAAATCCTAACAAAATTTTCCACTTTTACTGTTTAGAGGATTGATAAGCCAAATAAATTTTCCTTTTTCAAGTTATTTTTCCAATAAAATAAATTTTTATAAATGAAAACATTTAAAAAAAAGTAAACGAAAAATCACGATTTGTAAAAAGATTTGGCCTAAAGCACCTCCAGGAGCGACGAACTGATTTCCGGGTGGCGATGTGGGCTCGGGCGGTGCGGGCAGCCTGTAGAGCAGCCAGTAGTGGTAGGACATGGGCTCCTCCTTGTAGCCGGCCAGGGTGTGAACGTAGTGGCCGTTAGGCCACTCGTAGGCGGAGAACTGAAAGTCGGTGGAGCGCTGTGCCGCCAGCACCATCACCTCGTAGAAGGTCTCGTTCTTGGGCGCGGTGATGGTCAGGTTGTGTATCTCGCTGACGTCGCTGCCAACCCAGAGGGTGTACGTCACGTTCACCAGCGGCGGCTGCTGCTGCCCAACCACCGACGAGCTCAACAGCGTTGACTCGTCTTCGATCGTCGTAGCCTGGCTACTGTTGCTGCTATTGGTGATACTGCCAGATTCATAATCGTTGTTGTTGTTGTTGTTGTTGTTATTGTTATTGTTATTGCTGTTGTTGTTGTTGTTATTAACGCTGCTGAAAGACAAAAGAAAGGGTTTGTAAAGAAAATTATACTTACAAACTTTTGGCAGTTTAATCGCATTGTATTCATTATTTTATTTTTCGGAGAAAATTTTTGATACACTGGATTTCTATCACATAAATCCGCAAAAAATGAAATTTTCATAAAACAAATTTAGAGGTAAGTATTTGTAGGAATGCTCGAGGCAAAGTTTAATAATAGTAAATATGCCACGTTTGATTGATGGAATTATTTTGTAGAAGACTAAAAGGCTAAAAATTGTCCACATGGACTGAATACAAAATGGGATACATGACACGAATAATTAATCTGCTCAAGTGTGTCATTTTGTCCCAATTTTCCCTATACATATTATTATTGATATATAAGCGATAATACCTCAAGGTGGACGACGGTTGACTGCTTGAGGCTGTTGGTAAAGCTCCAGATGTCGAGGGACCATTACGGTTGAGTGTCACCAGAGATTCTCCTATTGAGTAAATTTTTTTTAATCAAATTTCTTGAAATAAATATCAGGAATTTATGACAGGTTTTAAATAAGTTGTGTGTGTGTTATGACATTTAACTATAAATTTTATAATAAAACATTATAACGTATATAGATTTTGCACCCTACGTTGCAAACCCAAATATAGGAATATTTTTAATTTTTCAAATACACAAAATAATATCCATTTTTCCACAGTTAAGTCGTAAAAAAGAAAATTTCCCCTACAATATAATTTGTTTTCACTAGAAAAGAAACATTATACTACAAGAAAACAAGGGAGCTCATTATCTATCCATGTTGCACATTGTACTATCCTCAAGATTCTCCCGTACATCCCCTAATACAAAACGCCTAAAAAACATCAGCCAGCTCGAACGTACCAGTAGCCCCGGCGATCCTGGGTGGCGGGCTATCGGTGAGCCCCTGTCCGCAGTCGAGTGTCCTGATGCTGGCCATGCCGCGGGGCGTCAGTCCGAGGAGCACCTCGGCGGTGGCGCTGACGCTGCCGTCGAAGGAGCCGTCGGGGCGCTGCCTGCCCGCCAGCCAGGCAAGCGCCCCGGATCGGTTCCAGTTGTCCAGGGACTCGTTCTCGAGCTCCTCGAGGGCCTGCAGGGCCAGCGCGGTGCTGCGCAGGTCGCCGAAGCCGCCGTCCCGGCGCTGGCGCTGCGCCAGGCTCGCCGACGGCTTGCGCACGAAGTGCTGCAGGTTGCGGTGACGGTGGTCCTGCACTATGCAGCGCAGCGTCATTATGCCCATGGAAACGGTGTCTGCGAGAGAAAAGTTTTAAGTTAGACTTTTTTTTTTAAGCGCCGTTGCTTGCATTTTTTTGTGGGAGAGGAGAAAGTGGGTTTACAAGTTGTTTAAACAATTTATTTTTTTTAACACTCATTGTGGGAAACATTTTTTGCGTCCGGCCTCAATGCGTAACCACGAGATTCTTGCATTTTGGATTTAGGGTGTATCTGCGCATGTGTATAACGTAGCATTTGCTTTATGGACGTATAGTTATTTTTTTCGATGAAGTTATAAACCTCTAAACAAGTTTAAATATTTTTTATTTTAATATCAATTAACAGTATTTGCTGAAATAAACAAATGTATCAAAAAAATTTGGCAGATTTTTCATGGTAGTGAAAATGAAACTCTTGTGTTTCGTTTTTATTAATTACTGCTGCTTTAATAAATGAAAGAATAAAACGTTTGAAACTGAATTAAATTTGCTCGAATTACCATTTTTTATTACATCTAAAATCTTCGTGTTATATTTTTTATTTTTGCACTTGAAAAGGCGATTAAATTTAACAAATTTACTTTCGGTTTTATAGCGTAATACTGAAATTTTTTATATTTCGTTTTGGTAAAATAGAGTTTTTTAAATCAGATTTAAACTTAATCTTATAACTGCAATTTAAAATGAGAATTTTCATATTACGCGTATAAAAATTATGTAAGCGTTATGTATTTTATGTAATAAGTGTAATACTAGCATCGTCAGAAATTATATAATTTTAAACGTGTCTAATGTCAATTCATATTAAATTTATAAATTTACAGAATTTATAAAATAATAAATTATGATTCATTAAAATTTTATTTATATTTAAATCAACAATTTTTTGAATAGTACGTTTATTATTTAGTCCGATTTTAATTATTCCTATCGTGAGGTTCTCAACTCCTGTATACTGCAATAATTACTGCCCGAGTTTATTTAAGTTTTTAATTTTAATCTATTTTTTTTTTTTTTTTTTTACTCAATTAAATCATAATTAACGTTAATTATGTTCAATTAGTCTGGAATTCCGCGCGTTCTCCATAACCGAATAGTAAAAATATAAATTTTAAATCTCATCAAATTGACACATGCGGTTTGACAATAATTGAAGTATAATTAATCGTTGAAAAGATTTCCATGTCATATAAATAACAACAAAATTGATATTTACAAATTCACTGGAACTATCAATACAACTGCACGTCACGTTCATACAAGATTTAAATAGACGAAGTGAAAATAAAGTAAAACTTTGCGTTTTAGCAGCTACTAGCAGTATAAATTTCGCATTATAGTGCACACTATATACAACGGCACTTCATAAATCACGATGAAATCTGTAGCACTTACCTTCCCGATAACGAAAACAGATGTGCTTCTATTTTGGAAATTTCGCAAATTCAATCGAAAACTCTTTCCTCGCACAGAAAGCAACGAGCGAATAAAAAAATAAATAAATAACAAATAAATAAACTAAATAAATAACACGTGCGAAAATCGTTAACAAAAGTGAATAACACGTTCGCAAATCGAAATAGTACAACGCAGCAATATATCCATTTGAGTAAAAGTATAAAATAGTGCTCACCGATGCTGTGATCCTGGGCGGTGTGGGCGATGTCCAAGAGCCGGCGCATCTGTCGCTTGCGCACGTGGGCTTGGGCGTTGCAGGCGGCGAGGGCAGTCAGGGCGAACTCGTAGTCGGTGGGCGGCTCGTGGTGCTGCAGCGTGCCGATCAGGTCGTGGCCGTGGAACTGCCGCGGGTCCATGCACATCGCGTTCAGCGCCAGCGTGTACCTCGCCAGGCGTACCGGCGAGCTGCTCATCTCGCGGTGTCTGTCATCACCGCGACATTTAGTACTGTATTTTGTTAGTGATCCGCTTTTTTCTGCTTTTATTGTTTTTTTTTCTTTTGTCGTGCAATTTGGCGATAAATTGAAAAAGTTCGCTCATGAAAATTGTCGGTTTAAAGTCGTTTGTTCTTTTTTTTCGTTGTTGTTCCATTTGCTTTCAACACTTTAATTGACATGCATTCTGTTTTTAATTCTACCTTTTAGTCTCGGTTGTTGTTTTTAATTTATTTTATATTTATAGCAAGTTTGCACTTTTTTCAATTTAAATTTTATTTATCTATTTCATAAAATTTGACCACCCAAATGAAAGAGGAACATTCCTTATAAACGTCTCTTATAAACGTCTCTCTTCATTTCTAAATATGAAGATTTATCGTGAGAAATTCAATTAGCTTTATTGACATAAATAAAAAATTTCGTTGATTTATGATATCAAGGATAAGAATAGCAAGGATATAATAATATAAACAGTATAATTATGTCACATCTTTTACTTAGAGATGATAATAATAAAAATTAATTTAATTACTTGTTTTATAATTTTTTGTTATATATTCTATTTTATTTTTATAATTTTACCATAGAAAATGTTCTTTAATCTTACAGTTTTTGTTTAGAATATCTACTTTAAAAAAGGCAACATATACCCAAAATGTGGATATAGAATCATACCTACACTTACTCTCACAAACAAAAACCTTCAAAAAAAACTTCACATCTTTTTTCCAAATAAATCCTTGAAAAAAAGATATCGATTTTAAGCTGCCAGAGTTAAAAAAGAAATGTCTTTTCCTTGACACGAGACACAATCGTCGCGACGGGACGAACCACCTTCCCGTAACAATAAGCAATTCAGTGAACAATATGCGATTCTTCAACTCCGAGGACAATATCCAAAATCAGGGCGGAGCCTCTGTGATTTCGCATTGTGCCTGGGAGCAACGCAGTACACGAGGACACTTAGGCTCGCGTGGCTCGCTCTCTACAGGCAAATTTAATTTGTAACCCCCGAAGGATCAAAGCTTTGAAAGTTGCCGCTCGAGCCGTTTATTTTTTCAATGCTCGCCCAGTTTTTTTTCACCCCCCCCCCCCCCCCACGAGTTTTAAGCAATTTGTTTGCAAATACATGGGCTGGCAGAGCTGTCGAACGCCTGTACCTTTTTGTTTGCTTTATTGGACGTGAACTAAATATTCGTTTCGCAGTTAGTCGTACTTCTCTCTCCCTTGTCAAATTGTTTTAAAAGGTATTGGGAGTCGTTTTGCCGGCGGGTAAAAAAAAAGCTGTTGATTGCAATGCTTTTGGCAAAATTGAAATACTACAGGTACTTCGTTTATATGGGTACGGATAGTAATTTTGGCCTTAGCGTAATTTAGGGTTTTATTTAATTTTTCAAGTTTTGTACTTTATACTCGAAAGTCCAATATAACTTTTTAACTCAATTTTGTTCAACAAATTCTGTCATAATATATTCAGGGTACTTTTACTTTATATTTAAGTGATTTTAAAGTGCACTTGCCAATATCGTTTGTAATAAATTTTCCCACAAAAGCGAATAAATATTAAAATGCAGGCTGCAGAGAAGAAACTTCGAATCTTTAAAACATTTAATTTTAATATAAATCTATTTGAATGGCAATAATTTAACTAATGTATTCCATAAAATAAAATATAATTTACCGACAAGTATTTATCATTTCTCATCCAAATTCCAAAGCACACAACATTAATGATGCCATCTCAGAGATACCTCGACTAAATATTAATCTTCTTAAATTGCTCATTAAAATCTTCGAGCACCATCTCCCGCCTCTCCCCGAGGCTCCCAAGCCCGTAATCCTCTCGGAAGTCAAAGCCCTTCTGCCCCCCCTGAAAATTGCGAAACAACGCAATCACTCGAGGAGCTTACCTCCAGAGCATGAGTACGATCTCGAGTTCCATCTGCTTGGTGCTGAGCTGCATCTCGAGGCTGGCCGGCGGGGGCACGTTGTCGTCGCGCGACAGATTGGCGAGGCGCAGGGCGAGCAGCACCTGCTGCGTGTCGTTGCCCCAGCCGGCGTCCTTGTCGCGCTGGCTCCAGAGCCAGGCGGTCGCGCGCTCCAGCATCGCCGCCGCGTCCGGCTGCCGCGCCGCGCGAGTCTGCTGCTGCTTCGAGCCGCCACCACGGCCACCTGCAACGAGTCCCAAGTGCTCGCTTTATAGCTCGCGGGGGTGGCGTAAAGTGCGCTGGGAATCGGTTGGTTGAGCTTTTATTTTTGTTGCTTTGAGAGTATTTTACCGGGGTAGTCATTTTTTGTAAATGTGCGATTAATAAATGTGGAGGTGGTTCGTCTGGTGAAAAAATTAACGTTTCGATTTTCAGACAAAAACTAATAACACATTTCACAGCATGGTTGTAGCAAAAATAGCGCATGAATAATGACATTGATTTTTTCGAGAAAAAGCTCGCTTCGTGAATTCCCCCGAGGAAAAACACGTTTTGCGAGATTCCCGCGAAAAAGCACATTTTCTGAGATTTTTGCGATTAAAAAACATTTCGAGAAATTCCCGAGGGACTTTTGAGGGAAAAAAATCCGAAAAATTGTCAAATGTGCGTTTTATCGAGGCAAAAGTTCCAAATGGGTTTTTCTTCTCTGCAAAACACTCAAAAGTGCTTGTCTTCGGTATAGACTTGAATTGAATTGAATTGGTTAGTTTTCATTGGAATTGAAATATGATTTTCTTCTTAAGCAAAAATTAAATGTGCTACTTACGAAAAATCCGAGAGAAGCGATTATTCATTGTATTTTACTGAAATTTAATTACAATTATGTTTACAATAATCAATCAATTCTTTTAACAATTGCATAATTTTTGTGTAATCATTTAAAAGGTAGTGTACCAGTAATCTTCCCATTTTTCCATATTTTACATTTAGAGAAAACACTTATAAACTAACTATATAGTTTCAAAATTGTAACTTTTTTTTAATTTTATGACAAAAAAATGTATTACTCAGTGTATTTATAAATATACGTATTTAAAGTTTCTTGTCTAAAAATGGATTGAAATATTGAAAGAGCATTGATACAGCAAAGAATTAAAATTAGCCAAAATTCATCTGGAACACTTCCAGGCTGTTAGGAATTGATTCGAATGCAGATAGAAAACAACCGGACCTCGAAAACTCCTCCGCGCCGTAATGATTTTTAAGCATGTAGATATCATAATTTTACTTGTTTGTCGAAAACAACGAGTAATGTCTAAAAATATGTGAATAAAGTTAATAGGGAAAAAATTGTTTTGTTCAAGTTTTAAGAAGCAGTAAATGCCATTGTAGAATGAATTATGCTCTTATCTGATGTATGATGAAGAGTCCATGAAAGAAAATAGAAACTCCTTATGAGAAACTTAAGAGGTCGTCAAAAGATTTTGATGAAAAGGTTCATAAAGACTTTTTTATGTCAGTCGGAATTTTCGAGGACAGCGCATGAAAAAATATTCATGCATGCATACACTACGTGTATTCAGTTCATGGAGTTGCAACAACGTGGCATAAAATATATACAAAGGAAAATATCCCTTTTTTATTCCATGCCGTACATACGCGTAAATAGTCCCTACAAAAAAAATAAAATAAAATAAACAAGACAAAAGCTTGAACTTAAATATTGCGAACATATACCTAGCTTTATACATATGTAAACATTTTAATTAATTTAACAGAAATATGCGGATCAATAATACATTCAGTAATAAACATACCACGAAATTTCCGGTAGGCATTTTAATTAAATTACAATTTTAACTAACACATTACACTTTCATGAAAAAGCAGAACAACGACCCGCGTTAAAACACAATTTTCATGAAAAATCAAGCTGAAATCGCAGCTCCCATTTCACTTCCCTCGATTTTTTCCACGCGAACGCCGCAAAGTAAAAAGAACCGCGACGGGAAGGAACGCCGCGGGGTGGCACGTCAGCGGTTGGTACGCGCCGACCAGAGGCGGAAACCGCGAAACAGACGGACCGAGCGCGGAAGCGCGGTTTCCCCCGTAATCGGCCGGACAATCCCGGATTAGCGCTATTTAAATTTCCGCGCGCCAGCCGCGACGATAGCAGGGTAATCGCACGGAATTATGCACGCTTTAGACGCCTCCGGCGGATTTTACGGCTTTTCAAGCCTCGCGATACAATACGGCTCTTTTTTTTTAACTCAAATTGAGAGCTTCCTTTTGTTCCTCATCTTTTGATCGCTACTGCGACAGTTTTTTTATTTTAGGGATTTTATAACGTTAATCCTTTTAAAATCGATTCATACATTGGTATATATGTGTATGCATATGTGCACGTGTATATCGTCCCGTCTAATAAAAAAAGCACATTTCAATTTTTCTTAATGAAGAAAAGCCCGTTGTGCTGTTTTGCTGTTAAGAACAGCACATTTTTTCGTGGGAATTTTGCGAAATTTGTGCTTTTTTCGTTAGGGTCGACGATATAATAAATGTACATATAAATAAATACTACAACTACTTTTTTGCATTTAAAAATTTTGTAAAACCAATTCAAGATAGTCAAAAAATATAGATCAAATTAAAGTAAATAATTTTTCAGATTATACCGGGTTTAATTATTCTATATTCTAACTTTTTGTTACTGTAATTGATTATAAAATGACCATAAATCACCTACAAACATTTTTCTTGTGAAAAAGAATTTCTACTAATAAAGTTAAATACTGATTACTGAATTATTATGCATGAATTAGAAAAGTGTTAATAATACTGATGTTACTTTTTACAAAATGTTACGACTACTATATAAGTAAATAAATGTATTAAATCAAATAAATTTCTAATTGAATATATTGCAGCAGAAGAACCGAAATAATAAAAATACCGCATATTTCAAATTAACTTCCACAAATATTGCGCAAATATTTAGAAATACACCACAAAGCGACGTATCCCGAATAATCCGAAAATATTAAATTCGCTTCACCTCGCCTGTTCCGTACTCTCGCGAAATTCGCAAAAATGCAATAAAATTCAGTACCCGCGGCAGTGCACTCGCGAAAATCCCCGCCAGTCTCTTCATCGCGCCTCGAGACCGGCGCGAAACCGAGCGCCTACAAAGCGGTACCCCGGACTCCGCGTCAAAAAAACAAAAAAAGAAAGAAACCCGTGACAAACTCGTCGTCGCTCCGCCCGCAAAAAAAAAGAGGTGCTCGCGCGAGAGACAACGACGCGCGCCTCCATAATCCCGCGCTTTTTTTAATATCCCGCTCGCGCGCTTCCCTTTGCACCGGCGGGCGTCCCCATTTTTTTCCGCGGCAGTTTTTCGCCGTTTAATTACTCCGACTGCGCGCGGCTCGTTAATTCTTTCGCGTGACTTCGTTTTCTCCTTTATCCGACGGGGTTTTTATTCGGTGGCGCGCGACTGTTGCTGCCTGCGACGCGCGCGGATTTTCTGTGCTACCGGTGCCGAGCTGCGGGAGTGTATTTCTTTTTTTTTTTTACTCGTGCGAATGGGAAACGCGTGGTAAAAAAAGGTGGCACCTAATTTTTTTATCGTCTGATCGACTGGAAACTTTCCGCGAGGGTTGATATTTAACGGGTGTTATTTGTTTACAATTTGATGGTAAATGTGGGAGGAGCTAATAAATGTTGGTTGTAAATCGATATTGTTAAATATTTGCGGTGCGTCGGCATGGTAAGGTGAATTGCTGCATAAGTGAGATACAAGTATGTTACATGTTATTTACAATATAGCATAAAATAAACTTTATTCGTTGAATTAAAGTCCACATTGCTGTACCGTTTGAAAAAAGAAAATAATATTTCTAATGAATATTCACTTACGAAGAGAATATTCATTTTTAGTTGACATAAACTTGAGTTTATTGAACTTAACATTCATTTTTAATAAATAGATTACTTTTTCATGCACCACTTATTTAATAAAGCAGAATAATTTTTTGATAAAAGTAACAATAAGTTTCATCCACAATTCATGTAAATTATTTTAAAATGGCTTTGTGTCTATTTAATAAATGTTGTTACCCACAATTTCTGTATGGATGATGAATTAAAGTTTTTTAAAAATGTATAATGTATTCAATGAAAATGAAATCAGATATACACTGCATATTTATTTTTTAAAACATTACCATAACTGCAGTGCGACATTTATCCTTCTGATTAAGTAAGGATCAAGTTGCATTTATTCATGAAAGTAATTTTTTATTCATGGGCTCGACAATTTTTTTTATCGTTTGCTAAACCATCAAGAAAGTTCCATTAAAAAATGTCCACACTTTACTCAAAAAAATTTCATATACAAACGCTATATTTAAGAATCAAAATTAAAATTGTCATCGTAAGCCACAAAAATATTCCACAACATTTACATTATATTTTTCACACATTTACAATGACTTAATCCAACGCGAAACTTCCAAAGCCCTCAAAGCATTTCCTCGCCTATAAAAAGAGCTCCTCGCCGCTCCATCGCCCCTCCAAGGGAATATCCCGTAATCACACGGTCCCTCCGCCCCCGCGGCAATTATAAAAGTCACTTCCGAGCAGCCGCAGGGGGTTGGCGGCCGGCGCATGGACGAAGGGTCCGTGGCGGCGCTCGTATAAACAAAAAGTTCACTCACCCTCGGCGTCGGCGAAGGCGCTGATCCAGCCGAGCATCAGGAGCAGGGTCACCGCCGCCATGTTCGCTCTGCTCCACATTCTGCGGACAAACAGACGGGGCGCGCGCCCGGGATTAATTAGCCGGCCTGTCGGGATGAAACTTTCATTCGGCGCCGCGCGGCGCGCGTCCTCTCTCCTCCCTTCTTTCTCGCCTCCCCTCCGGAATTTAATTCCGCTCCGTGTTTCGCCGCGGTAATTAGCTTCTCGCGCGCTTCTCCGGCGCCGCGGCAAAAAATGGCGCGCGCGCGTGCACGAGCCTCTTCGTTTGTGCACTGCCCTCGCGAGCCCAACTCCGCTGATGTTTGACGAGCGCCGGCCGTTTTAGCGGCTGTGTTTGGACTGTTTTATACCCTCTAGTGCCGGATGCAACGCATGCATATATGATACAGTAAATTTTGTAGTGGTCAAATAATTAAAATACGTAAGAGTACTTGAAATGGATGTTTTGTATGTCGGTCAATTGCAAAGACTACAAACGTATTTTTCATGCCCAAAATAATTTTGATGTTAATGAATGAAAACAAAATTAAGAGTGAAATTCCGCATTCAAAGGGACATTATACACCAGTTCAGAGTACAGTTGGCGAAGAAAAAGTTTTTTCAACGTTTAAGGGGTGCCGGTATTACACGGAGGGTTAAACGCAAGTCTGACTATACCGCTATGAAACTACTGGATGGGTATTGTTTTTACACATGGTGTTTGTAATATGCAGGAGAATATTGAGAGAGTTGCTTAATGCCTTTGGGATATGTACGCATTATAACTACATTAGGGCGAGTATTCGAACTTGTTATTCTTGTGATTTAAAATAAAGTACATCATGTTATTTTAGATGAATTATTAAAGACAGCACTTTTAATCTTTTTAATAATTTCGAGAAACTGTAAAGAATATACACGGCATATTAAATTTTTACACTTATCAAATTATTTACATCTCATTCTTGAAGAGTAGGTAAGGTATATTCCCTAGGCTGCTGATTCAGTAGTTACGCATATGTACAGTCAGACATACTAAATGTAAGTAGCAGTGATATTTTACCAGCATATTTTTCTGCATTAATTATTGCCACGAGATTAAACAATTAAAGTAATCGTAGAATAATATAGAAATAAAAAACTAATTAATGTACCATACGATGGCGACATTAAAATCATTTGTTCTGTAGTAAAAAGTGCATTTTGCGCATGTATAATGTCTGCATATTTCAAATTAAAAATAACACTAAGTTACTATGCACATTAAGAATCTGAATTAAAAAAAAATTCAGCAACATTACTTTTGGCAAAATTAACATCACTAAATCCAATTTATAATAAAATTGATTTGCTTAGCTTTTCTCCCGTTTCGCAAAAATCACCGACAATATCAATTCTGCATTTTTAGCTCTTACATTAAAAGGAAAATTCCAATTTTAAGAGATAGAAAAGACTCGATAAATATTGCACGCTTTATTGGTTTTTCTTACCGACAGCGTCGGCTCACCTATGCGCCACCGGCGAAATTCTCCAGCGTTATACTTCAATAATTCACCGACATTATCGCCATAAAAAAAAAAATACTTAATAAAATATGACGCTGAAATATTACCGCAGGTAGATTATATCTCCCCTCGAATATCTTCCTTTTTTCATTCCACTATGGCTTTCATTCGTTAATTTATAATGGGACTTGCGTCACTACACTGAAAGTAATAGGTAATATCGACAATAATAATGTGTGAATTGTGAATTATTGAGTTTCAGTAATTGTTTCGTAAAATGAAGTTATATGACGGCAGCCAAATTACAGTCCGTTGGATGAGTGCCCCCATTTCAGCCTGTATTACATGGTTATTAATATGTAAATGGGTTATAGCCAGCTTAGTAGTAATTGAATATTATTAGTTCGTAAATTATGAAATTAGAATTACGGAATTACAAATTTTTTTACCGTTAATGGAATGCTTAAATCACGAGTTATTTATTTTTGTTATGATTGCTTCTAAAAAAGTCCAATAAGAAAAATAATTTTAAATGACAATTTACACTTCAAATAACAAAATTAATATATATTTTTTACACGAAAAAATTTTCTTACATTAAAAATAGAAATTCTACTTTCAAAATTACTTTATTATTATTGCTTTCAAAATTACACTTATTTTCCTCCTGCTCATTTCTTTTAATAACTTATTTTACAATCGATCTGATTATTGCCAGGTATCCTGTCCTGGTATTAACTTGAGGTCGAAGCGTATTTTTCTTCTTTTTTACTTGTAATAATATTTTCCATTCTTTCCATTAGATACAGGACAAAATAGCATTAATTATCTTGACTAAATAAAAAAAATTCGTTTCTGTACAAGAAACACACTTAAAGAATAAAATTTAATTTTGCAACGAAGGACGTTCTCTCGAGAATATTTTAATAACGAATAAGTACTAGATTTTACGAAGAAAGTAGGGCAAATTAAAAGTCAACCTATATTAATTCCATCGACATTTCGTAAACAGCGTCTGTTCGCCTCCGTCTATAAAATTGAACTTTCCACACCTTACCCCTTATATCACCAAATTAAAATATAGATGCCAACAAAATACCCCGCAATTGTATTCGAATCCCCCTCAAAATTAATTAATCCCCCTGAAAATCCAATCCACATCCCTTCAAACCTACCCCGACCCACTTTAGAAAAAAAAAAAAGAATGAAACGCACTCCGCGAGCGGACTCGAGAGCGAACAACTTAAACCCCGCGAGCAAAAACAAAATAACTAAATTCGAAGCCGTGAAGGCCGAGGGGACCGTCGAGAGGCCGCGGGTAAATATCCCGCGATCGCGAGGCACTCGAGAGGCTCGGGGTCGGGCGGAAGGGGGGGTGCCCCGGGGGTGAATTTTCTGGAGAGCCGGGCGCGTCGTGCCTCCGCCGCGGTCTCCTGGCAACCGGCGCCCACAACATTTCCCTGCCGCGGGCGGTTACATAAATTCGCGACGGAGCCGGCCGAGGATCGTCGATCGCGCGTCTGCCGTGCCGGGGACTCCGCAGGGGCGACAGCCCCCTTTTTTTTGCTTTCGACGTCACTATCGGATTCCGATGCGAGATTGCACGGGTCTAACTGGGCTTACGATCGGATTTTCTCCTTTTTTTTCGTTCGTTCGCGGTTTTACGGAGCGGTGACGTCAACGCCGCGACTTTTAAACGACGGGGTGGCAAATCGTTGCCTGGTGTTGTACTCTTTTTCAGTCATGCTAGTTGGAGGGACTTTGAGAATCGGGGCAGAACTTCGTTTGCGGACGAACTTTTTTTCTACGGATAAGTGTGTTACCCGAGGGAGATTTGTTATTTCTTTTTTTCGGTAACTAATTAATTGGTTGTGTAAAATTAGGTATTACACTGACTAAAGTGTTTTATTACTTTTTAAAATAATTTATATATATTTACAAATATTTATAATCAAGGTAAATAATATCGAGATGAATAGTTTATCGAATTTCAGTTGATTTTTGTATTATTTAATGAATTTGACTTTAATTTTATTAAATTTTATTTTATTTATAATTAAACATAAAATACGAAAGTAATTCACTTTACGTTAATTGAGTAAGTTCATTTCAAAGATATTTCACGTTTAACAAATTTCGATTTAATAATAGTAATTTTCAATAAATTTACAAATATCAATATTTATTTATTAAAATAGAAATTATTCTCCCGTTCGAATAAATAAAATTCTTACTTCCTTTGAATATTTTAAAGGTAAATAAATAACTACCGTCACTTTCTTCAAATATCGATATTTACTCAAGCCACCCATCGTCCGGTACTTACGAAATCCATTCAATCACAAAACAATGAACGTCGGGCGGCATCCTTCAAATCCCCGACACTTAGCTTCGGCTGCCCGTCAACAAAAGGGGGCGACGGGAAAGCCTACCCCCGGGTGTTAAGAAGAAACGTAATCCCGGAGAAGAAGCTAGTCTCTCTCCGCCCTCCCGATAAACCGAAAGTCGCCGGTCGACCATAAGAACACTTAAGTCCCTTTTTATGGCTAAAATAAAAGTAGTCAGTGCTTAATTTTCTTTTTATCCACACTGAAGGTGTTGTTTCCGTCGCATTTCCCTTCGCTTTTTACACGTTGTTTCGCGAAGCTGCATTCCGACACAGATTTATTCTCGAAGTTACCCCATTGCTTTTTAGCTTAAACGAGCAGTTTGAACGAATATTACGGTGAATTGAATGAATTTGTTAATACAAATGCTGCGCAATTAAAAATAACTATGTAGAATTAATTATTTGCGGCAGTAATTAAAATGTATAGATCATGAAAAAATAATACGTGTTTTTATTTTCGTGTAGCTACTTTTTCTGCGAAAAATGTTACTACAAGTAAAAAAAAAATGAACGCGATGCTTTAAAAAATAATTGTCAGTTCCAAATTTTTCTTTTCATTTTTTAACAACGAACTTATTACTTATAATAAGACTTGGAGCGGAAATTTGAAACATTTGTTGAATATTTTTTCTCTAAATTGCGATTATATTGATTTCACATAAAAAACGTAGGCATTATATGTAATCCGCCCACTTATGCAAAAAATATTTCATTTTCCTTTCCATAAAAAAAGAAAATAGGCTACTTTTTAGACGCACGAAGGTATAAAAAATTCCTCTATACCCTACTAAAAAAGTAAATTCAGCGTAATACAATGTTTATTACATTTCTTTTTTAATAAAAAGCATACCACAATTTTAGATAAAGTATATGTTAAGCAAGCCGCTACCCCGTGATAAATGTACCCTCGCCGATATAAATCAAAGCTGCATGTGACATTACCCGCGGCTCCGCCGTCATAATAAAGTAACTTTGATAAATATCCTCATTCACACCGAAAGTTAATACCAACACCTCCTCTCGCCGCGCGCTCAGCTCGCGCAGTCCTCCGCCTCCCCCGTCCAGCGCAAAAACTAAACAATAGCCGCCGAAAGGGCAGACAGTCAGAGAGAGAGAGGGGAGGAAGCGTCCCTCTCCCCGCCCCCCGCGGAAATACCCTCGTCTCCCTCATCTCGCGACAGGCCGGCGGAAGGCTCCCGCGGGGCCCGCGTTTCGCGCGCGGATATTGCGTGCGCGCGGGGGATCGATCGTAC
Organism: Eurytoma californica; assembly: GCA_035586675.1. Classification (NCBI taxonomy): domain Eukaryota; kingdom Metazoa; phylum Arthropoda; class Insecta; order Hymenoptera; family Eurytomidae; genus Eurytoma; species Eurytoma californica. Next base: position 8,932,169 of record JAXIUT010000001.1, read on the forward strand.
CTTCACCTGTGTGCATGTGCCTCTCTGCCGCATCCGCGCGCCCTCTCCCCTCCGGCCCCCCGCGCGCATTGTCTCCGAGCGGTGCACCTCCTCGCCTTCGCGATAGCGGAACAATCGATGCGGTCGGCCCTCCCCTCCGGCGTCTCGGGCCGCGCGCACACGTGCGCCCCTCGCGACTATACGTGTGTACAAGTAAGTGTACGTTTGTACGTGTATGTATGTACGTATCCTCTCGCCCTTTCGGCACATCCGCCGCCGCCTATGTTTGACTTTCGCCGAGGCGCTCCCCGGGCGCGAACTCGTCGCCTCTATTTTCCCTCCTTCTTTTTGTCGGTGGGGCTTGATGAGAGTATGATCGAAGGGGGAGCGCCCCCCTCCCCCTTGTCAGCCGATATCATGCGTGAAACGACGCTCGAGCGCGGGGCTGAATTTATTTGATATATCTGGGGTTGCGGAACGACGGTATTACGGGTGGTTTCAATGGCTCGAGCGGGACTGATTACGGTTGATTAGGGACGATTTCCTCGGTGAAGGTCGTTGGGGTGATTGACGTTTTACTAGGTTAGATTGGGAAAAAATTGCCTCTTAGCGGAATGGAGTGATAATTGATACTTTTGCTCGGCAGTTCTTTTTCTTTTTGCAAATGAATTCGATTCGATAATAACACGGATTGGATGTTTTTGTGTCAGTCGGAATGTAGGAGTATCAATCGATATTCGTTCTATTTGTTTATTCAATTTTGTCGTGATAGGTGATGTTAAAATATTCAGGTTATACTATCGAATTTCAACGATGAAAAATATTAATTCTGCAAAAAAGTTAGAACACACGGTGGAAAATCGTACCGAGATGCGGATGGAACAATATAGCAGGTGTAATTTTGAACTAGGTTGTAGCGTGATATAGATTGGGGACGCAGAGGCAATTGCTCTATTTCTAAAATGGGATATTAAACTAAAGTTCATTTGAAACCGTTATTTTATTTTAACAATTTTACAACAATTTTACACATTTTATTATGATTTATATTAATTAAAAAAAAATTGTTCTTTTACATCTTTAGAAAGTGAAAAATTTCTTCATTAGACAACTCTTTTAACGAAATATTTTTTACAAAAAAGAATGTACATTTTTATTTTAAAAATGAACGTGTATACTTTATCGAGTACACGTCCCGAGCCAATAAAGACACATTCGCACGTTAAAAAATATGCATCCGAAAAAAAAAACGATTTCCATATCAAAGCTCGAAAGTAGCAGACGTTCCAATCAACCCAGAAAAAAGTCGAGCGGCCCATTCATCTCCGCAGCCCCGAAAAATTTTTCTCGCCGGGCAAACTCCTCGACGCGTCTCAATCCCAAGGCAAACACACCCGTATAAATCCGCTCCCGTGTGTCTCTTTCCTCTCTTTCTCCACCCCCGAAACGCCAGGCTGGCGAAGTTTACGGTCCGATTGATCGCGCGCGTCGCGGCAGCCGCGCACACGGGCGCACCACCCATACACCGTCGAATTCAAATCCCGGCGAAAACGCGGGGGTGAGATCAATGTCAAGGGACGAATCCGCCAGCGTACCCCCCTCGCCGCCCCCGCACCCGCCCCGCTCGCGACACCTAAGGACGCCGGTTTTGTTTATGACGCCCGGCTGACTTGCAAATTGCGATGCGATCGGGATCGCGGATTTGTTCTCTCCGGGGGGCCGTCGCGTGACTGCGATAACCTGCGGGGGGAAAGAGGGACGAGGCAGTCCGGGCGATTTCGTAACCCCGTTTTTTTTCGCTCTCTCTCTCTCCCTTTTGGAGCGGCTGGCCGGCATCGATTGCACTTGAGCTGAATCAATGTTACGGTACTTCCGGATGTTCTTTGGAAGCTAAAGAAACGGACTCGAGTCTAATTTGTCTATTGATTTGAGTCAAGTGTTATTTTTTTTTTTATTTCATAAGATGAAGAGACTTACATTAAATCAAATTTACAATGAAAATTTGTTAATAAAATTTATATATATACAAATCAATAAATATCATTTACTTAAAAATAAATCAATTTTATCGTAACAATTAACCCTTTAAAAAAATCTAAAAATTGTACTTTAATAAAACAATAAAAATAATGTTCACGACTATACTATCCTTCGAATCAAGTCCACTCGGGCAGCGTGACCCTCTGTGCTTTCCAATTCCCTCGGCCGCGAGAAGAGGCCCGAAACCCCGCTCACCTGGTCGACCTTAACGGCGCGTCGGCGGCTACGTCGAGTGCGTTGGCTGTGGGGGGTGAAGGGTACCCGGAGTCGCTGGTCGTCGGCTCGCCCGCGGCGGCCCTCGGATGCGCAATGCAGACTGAGAGGCGGCGCGCGCGAACGCGGGGTTCGAAGACCCACACCGCACCGCCGCCGCCGTCGTTCGCGAGGCCGATGCGCGCGCCACCCCCGATATCATTCCTTTCTTACCCCTCCACCTTCGCCGAGCACTTACAGCTATATAGGTGTGCGGCCCGTCGACGGCAGAGACGCTCGCTACTTTTCGCGTCGCGGAATTCCCCGCGAGCATCTAGTTAGGCGATCGAACGGCTCGCCGCTTGCTCGGGGATGGATCGGGCCCGAGGGGGTGATGACTTCGTTACGCTGGGATGCCGAAATGTTAAAAAGGAACGCGAAAAATGAGCTTGCGCACGTTTTGTTTATATTGTGTTTTTTAAACACTTTGTCACTTTGTAATTCGTCTAAATTAAATATTGATTATTTTAAACTAATTGATATGTTAATATTCAATTGGTATTCTCAGCAAAATAATCAGTAGTTAAATAAGTAATTAATGCATGTGCGAATTAGAGATTAAATAATGCAAGCGTATAAAATTATGATAAACTTAACGGAATATGTATGTGTAAAGCTTGATTTATACATTCAGTAATTTGTTTTATAAGATTGTAGGCATAAAAAATACCGTTTATTGAGCGCTCCGCGTTAAAAAAAATATTACTGTGCCTTAGCCGTTTTCTTATGGAAAATTTAGTTTCTAAGTGAATATTAACAATTAAATCACGCTGCATAACAAATTATAACCTTTTTTAAAAATGGATAAGCGGAAAGTAATGAAAAAACTTTGTTCTCACCTTTTTAAAAGCTAGTAGCTGTTCACTATTTTTTAAATAAACTAACTGAAGATTTCTTTTTTTTTTTAATAAAAATAACTTTTTAAAAATGGTTACCCTTCTATTGTACAAAGTACTTTAAAAGCAGTAAAAACAAATAATAAGAATAGTTTCATCTTCTCTTTTAGTGTAGATACTTTTTCTTTGTCGGAATTCCCTGAACTTTCCTTCCTTTTCCTCATTGGCTGCTATCAAAGTAGATACGTGCATTTCTCATTGGATATCATTTGAAATAGTTTTTTTTCAATGGTATTTAAATGCATTTTTCTTCATGATTATAACGCGTAACACATGTTTGTCGACATTACACCGAAAATTCTTTTTTTTTTCGCATGCAAATTCAACCCATTTTTTCTATAGAGACGCCGATATTATCTCGTCGGAAAAAATTTTTCCTGTTTATTTTTACACTTTGAAAAGGTAACTTATCTATCATTCATCGCAAACATTAAAAAACGCTCTGAAAAATCCAAGCCTTATTTCCAACATTTTTTAAATATTAAGAAATTAGTGAATAGATAATATCTGGACGTTTTAACGTTCTCAAATTAAATTTTAAATCATTAGCAGATTCATAAATTCATAGCAATTTGCTCAAACATAATTTCATTTTGTACAATTAGCTAGGATCAAAAGTCGAACTAATTCCTACGGCAATTAGCTGTTTGTATTTTTGCATTTAATTCCAGCTAAATGAATGGACTGTAATAAAAAGATCATTAATTTACATTTATTTTTCATTTACGAACTAATTAGAATTTCAATTTAAATGCATTATTCATTTATGCACGCGAATGAATAGAATGAATGAAATTAATTAAAGTACAAAGGCAAAAGCTTTTTTCCGACTAAAAAAAAAATAAATGTAAATGTAATAAAAATAAATTTGCGCACCATAGTACGCCCCCCTTTCAACCTCCTAATACCTTTAAGGTAATTACTCATTATTCCGCTTAACGAGATGGGAGCTCATAATAGCTCAAAAAAGCTCCTGCACTCGCCAAACCCACCCCCGCGAAATTCACTCGAATATTTTCCAATGAGAGACATTATTCCACCCCGACGAGAATAGCGTTCAATCTCCTTCAAGGCACATAAATCATGAGCGCGCCGTCGTAGCCAGCTCTATACGTTCGCCGGGGTTATTATTAGGCAGACACGTGATAAACCGGGAGGTCATGAATATTTTTAATCGCGACCAATCGAACGGAGCTACCTTCCGGTTCGCTTTTATTTTTCACAGGTCCGCATCGATAGCCTCGTTCCTATCCCGATGAAAATTTCACGCGAATATTGCCGAAGCTTCCGGAGCGTTTATCCGCCGGAACCCGGCCAAGTGCGCGTTTCAACGGATTGTTTGTTGCTTCCCTTCTTCTCCTCCTCGTTTTTTTTCGGCGGGGAAAAAAGGGTTTGTCGGAGACGGCGGAAAATAAATCGGGACTCGTAAAAACGGCGAGCGTGTACTTAGGGAGTACATTAAAGCTTCCGTGTCATCGCGGAAATGGACTTTCTCACGCTTTTCCCATGGCTCTTTCGATTGATAGGAGCGAAGGGGGAGTACATTTGTGGAAGTGATTTGTACGAAATAAAATTTATCTAAGTGTCGTAGTTTGAGCGACTCTTTCTGATTAAAATAAGAAAATTGGCTTGATTTGCATAATTTTTTTTAAATGTAATATTTTATCTTGAATAAAACCGGATTTTATTCAGAAAATGCGAGATAAATAAAAATGGATTTTCAACATTTTAAATTGATGGATCTTCAAATTTTATAAATTATTCAAAATCTGTACTTAAAATTAAAAAATAAAATTACTTATAAATTGCAATTATGTAATGTAAATTAATTTAATACTTTAAACATTAACAAAAAAATCCACTAATTACCCTCATAATCTTCAAAATGTGGAAGAGTGAAAAAACCACTCGAAACGAGTGATAACCCAGCCAATAGAGTTTCGAGTGGCTGTGTTTTTTCTGAAAAAGAGTGATTTTTCACTCCAATAGAGTGATTTTCTGAATTTTGGATTCTTCTGCATTATCGGAGTAAGAAATATCATCGCAAAAAAAGAAAAACATAATTATTTATATAAAACCAAAAAAGGACTTGCATAAGTACGAGTAACTTTGCATCTCAACCAGCAGCAAGCAGCTTGTACCTGCTATTTATTAAAAAAGCTGATAGCATCGATCAAGCGCGGCGACCGGAGTCTCCTTAATGGCTTTCTCGGGCGAAAGCGCATTTATTTACCCTTTGGCCGCGACTCAGGGGGAACGCCGCGACTGAGTCACGCTTTATACTGCTCGCTGCTGAATCACGCGATCCCCACCCCCGCCCTCTCACTTTTCTTTTCGTGAATTCGCGCGCGACCCTCGCTCGTAAATAAAGAACGAGCCGATTTCGCTACTCGGCCCAATCGAAGCGAATCGATTAAACGCAAAATAACAGGTCGTTGAGTGCTATGTGCCGGATATTTAAATGTAAAGACTCTCGGTTGTTAATTCAGAGGTGGGATTTTATTAATTTGTCGCGAATCGGAGGGTGAATAGCTAATTTGCTGGGTGAGGGTGAGGCATTTGAATTTTAAAACGGTGAATCAGCCCATTTTTAAATTTAAATGTTGCATTCGTCGAGTAAAACTTTTATCGCAATAAATTGTCCTTTTGACTAAAATAAGTGTTAATTAGTAAATCAATGAAACTATTTTTAAGGAAGAAAAAAATGCTATATTGATTTATATTGTACTAAGCAAAAATAAACTTTTAAACCATCTCTCACAAAAAATATTTGTCGCTTTTATTTTTATATTTAAGAAAACAGGCAATTTTAACGAAATTATATCCCAAGCTAATGTGTGATAATTCTGTTTGGAATGAATTTCGTTTTAATTCGCTCGTCAATTGTCCACGTTAAATCTGCGCTTCAGTTTTACAACGATGCTGCTGTTTATAACCAATAATGGTAAGGAAATTTTTCGAGGCTAATTCAGTAAAAGAGCGGAAAATATAAACAGTGAACGAGTACAAAATTATCTATCAAGTTTCGTAAGAAAGAGTACCCCGAGACCAACTAATATGCTGCCCGAAACACTTACATCTACATCTGAATCTGGATCGGCGACTGAGACAGATAACCAAGAAAATGAAGAGGAACCGGACACCCCAGAACAAGAGTAAGTGTTCTATTGAGGAGACCATCGAAGGGAGGAATTCTTGAGAAACTCAGTAATGACAATAATTTCCCAGGATCGCAACCAGACATTATGAGGACGATAGAACTTGCCTTCAAAAAACTAGGGAATTTTTAAAATTGTACTGGAAGGCGGTTATTATAGTTCTATGGCCACTGCTTCTACTTCCGTTACTTATGCACCACCGACGGGTAAATACAATTAAATTTCATTCGGTTACACAAGTAGTAATTTGTTGCATCTACTGCGTGTAGATTAAATGAATGCAGTGTATTTTATTGCGATAACAAACAAATTATAAATTATACTTTTATTCGATTTAAATGAAAAACTTTTTTTATGATTGTTTTATGATATTTTTTTATGATGCTATAGGTTTCAATATAAATTTATCGATTTATTCTGCGAGCGACATTATAAAAAATAAACAATTGTTGAATTTATTATCAGTCTGGAATTTTTTTAAAACGAATGAAAGACTTAAACAAGTTTCCTGCATTTAACTGATCTTTAATTTCATTCAATTTTAAAGTACCTACTTGCAAACGAAACAAAATAATTCCATTTTAATAAAGTCTCATTTAATTTTAAATGAAAAAAAAGCAATCGCTTATGTTACAAAAAAAATAAAAAGTAAAACGAAAATCCGAAGCAATTCCGTTGCGCGTTCGTGGTGCTGCTGATGGCGATGTACTGGGTGACGGAGGCGATACCCCTGTCGGTGACGTCGCTGCTTCCGGTGGTGCTGTTCCCGACCCTGGGCATCATGGACTCGATGGAGACGTGCCTCTGCTACATGAACAACACGATAATGGTGTTCATAGGCGGCATGGTCCTGGCGATCGCCATCGAGCACAGCAAGCTCCACATGCGCATCGCCCTCGGGGTGATGCGCCTCGTCGGCTGCAGCCACTATCGCCTCCTCGCCGGCCTCTTCATCGTCATCACATTGCTCTCCATGTGGGTCTCCAACACCGCCACCACCGCCATGATGGTGCCCATCATATTCGCCGTGCTCTACGAGCTCGAGAAGGTCTCTCTTATTTATATTTTCACGGTAACAGTTCGGTTCATTAGGTAGCTCATTGAGATTTACGATTTATTGGGTCATACGACGCTTTACTTCAATGGACAATTGCTTATCGACAGGCCTGTAAGATAATGTATAGTAACACTGCAAGAATCTTATATTGTCATTTAGAATTTAAAATATATTTAATGTCTTACTCTGCGTAAAATACTATGATTCTCATAAGTGGGAGAGACTCAAAATATGAAAAAAATTATTATAAAAATACTCGTAATTTCAACAAAATTAACTATAAAAACTGTAAATCTTCCAAGGATTATACTAACTATTTACGTGAATTTCCACCCTTCAAATAATTTGTAGTAAATTCCCCTTATACTTATTTTTTACTGCGTAAGCTTCTGCAAATGTTGTTAAATGTAATTAATGAATTTGAATAATTTATTCCAATTTTAATATTTAATTTAAATTAATGTTTCTTATATAGCAACATAAATCAATTACAAACGATAAAATTTTAATTACATGGAATTCATTAATTTCAAAATTATATCGTTTACAAAAAATTTTAATATAGGCTTTAATCAAAATGAAATCGAAAAACAACATATAATATGCAACAGTATCTAATTGACATTTCTAATTGATAACATTTTAATTGTTCTAAGTAAATTCCTGTAACTTGTTTTCCGCGTGATACGATTAATATGTTGCAGAAGTAGAATCAGACGAGTACAGTAAGACACCGTATATTGAATCATGTTTTTTTAACTTTCGTGTTTAATAAGGAGTTTAATTAAATTTATAAAATTAAACTTTGAAGAATATTTTTTTATTTTATCTATTATATTGTTTTGATTAAAAATGATGAATTATCAGCAAAACATTTTTTATAATCAAAATGAAATGATAAATGTAATTTAATATTTTACATACATTTTATTTTTTAATCGTAACAAATTTCTTTTGTGATATTGCAGATTAAAAGTTTTAATGCTTATGGGGAAATCCTATTAGTTTCGAGCATTTTATCTATATGCGGGATCATTTGGATGACTCAGTAAACTCCCCTTTGAGCAAAGTATAATACAACCCAGCGAATCTGATTTTTTTTTTATTTCTATATCTTATCTGAACTATTTTTTCTGGTATCAGATTATACAATAAACTGTTTTATCTTTTATTCCAGGAAGGTCTTGGGAAAGTATTTAATGTAACAGATCCTACCGATCCCGAGAGGTATGTAAAAATTCTTTGATAAATTACTACATTAAAATATAATTTAATAACAACTATACACTGAGAGAAATTTTTCTCACCCCCCGTAAATTTACGCAAATCTACGTATAGTCGTGGAATGCTTTGCAACACTGAAAATTTTTACGACAAACAATTACCACTTTTTATAATTCTTAAACTTAAAATATTATAAAACATTTTATAAAGAGATCACTTTATTTGATAAAAAAACGTAGGTTCCAATTTAAGTCCCGATTCCCATCCCTATTTCTATCCTCCTTTAAACAATTTATTCCGCTAATAAAATGACCCACTATCTGCGGACACAAATATTATTAAAGACTGCAATAAATGCAAAAGTACATAAGAATTACAAAAAAAAATTCGAATCAGCTCTCGAAAGCCAACGAATGTAACGAAAGGTTACCTGCTGGGTACTGCATTCGCCTCGACATTCAGCGGTTCGACCACCCTGGTAGGCACGGGTACGAACCTCACGCTGAAGGGCGTCTTCGAGAGCGCCTTTCCCGACAGCCCGGAGGGCATAAACTTCACCTCGTGGCTGTTCTGGGCCACGCCGGTGTCCCTTTCCGGCGTCATATGCACCTACTTCTATGTACTCGTGGCCTATTTCGGCTTCCTCAGGCCCAACAGCATGGACGCACAATTGGCACACATTGGCAAGGAGGGCGAAGCTATCGCTAACAGGGTACTTCTCTTGCTTTACCTTCGTAAAATCGTCCCCTTTTTTTATGCGATTTTGGTGTACGTATGGGATGGATAGTTTTAACATGTTTTTCAATTCAACGTGCATTATTGAAGTTAAAAGAAAAGAAACTGTTAAAATATTCAACTTTATCGTATCTGTCCAAAATCATTTTCTATATTTTTGCGAAATTTGATAAGGTTTTCAAACTATACCTTGTTTACGGCTCATGAACTCAGTGCGAGAGGAAGCATTTTTATAATGATTTGAAAATTTATGTGACGTCATGCCTTAATATTATAAAATCTATGTATGTAATACGTCTACATATAGTATGTACTAGGATGTGTCGTCATATTGTCTTTTTCAAATCGTTATATCTTAACGTTAATTAGTGTTCTAAACATTTTTATTTTGAACAAATATTAGCAACATTTGAAATTGCGAAGAGATAGTAGCGTTGAATTTGTAACAAACAAATAATTGAGGTATCAAAAATGTATAAATGATGAAAATTAGGTGGTGGAGGACAAGTACAAGCACCTCGGGAGCATGACCTTTCACGAGAAAGGAGTGTTGGTGCTGTTCTCCATTTGCGTTGGCCTTTGGATGTTCCGGCGGCCGGGATTCATCACAGGATGGGCCGACTTAATTACCACCGTGTGAGTTTCGTTGATCGCTGAGTCTTGCCCGAACCAAATAACGAAAGACATTTCCTTTTCGTTTATCTTTAAAGTGAAGTGAGAGACTCTGCGCCCGTTATTCTCATCCTGATCCTCATGTTCGTAGTGCCAAAAGATCCGAGATTTATCTATAGTTGCAGCAAAGACCGTGAGTTTGAATTAGTATTTTTACGGTATATTGGATTTAGTATTCGCTACTAGATTACTGTATCTGCAGTTCTTTTATTATTGCAATTTCTAGCAAAACTGCCCGGCAAATTTTTACAAAACTGTATTAACTCATTATTCAATTTAATTAAATTTCGTAAATGTTTAAATTTATTTTAATACAGTTTTGCATATACCTATTTTCAGTCAACATATTTTTACTATACCTACTCTGGTGTATAATATTTAATTAAAATACTCTATATCTTCACAAAAAATAGGTATCAAAAAAGTTATAATTTAAATTTATTTTATACCAGAGTTTTAATGTAAACAAATTTATTACTACTATTAGTAGGCTTATTGCAGGGGTTTGAAGAGGTCCTATCCCTCTCTAAATATAGGTAAATAAGCCTACTAATAATAGCATTAATTTT
>JAXIUT010000001.1:8945380-8965018 GCA_035586675.1 Eurytoma californica
TACACTTTAGTGGAGTTATGTTGCAAATATGAAACGATTCTCATTTTAAATAGTATGACCGAGGGTACTCCCTTAATATTTTTACAAAAAAATTGATTTTTTAAGTAATATTCAATTATGAAAATGAAAAGAAACTTTACTTGTACTCGTGTATAAGATCCTGCTGATGATTGTTCATTGTCACTGGAGATGGTTCACGCCTTCCTGGACATTTCCATTCCAGTTTTAAAACTTTATTGTTACTTTCCAAACCCTCTATAAGGCTGACTATATCTTCGGCCTTTTGTATCCAGCCATTCTTTATTCAAAAATAGAATAAATTTAAACAATCATAAATAAATAATCAAACAACTACTTGCATGCACATAAATAAAATAGAAAATGTGTTTAACAATACAAGCTACCTTTGGATCAACTTCGTACTTTTCCTCGTCAGAACAGTCGACACTCCAGTCTTCCTCTGTCCTCTCCATCTTTCAAAGTTCTTACTATTCACAATAAAAATTTTTAATTCAACTATTTACCGCGATTATAATTTTGCAAAAAACCAAAGTAATCACATTTTAAGGTTATGTGTGTAGGTGGTGTGCCTCGAACGCCGCTTGGCGCGCTCGCCTATTCGCGAACACTCTCACCTTATCAGCAGCTGATAAAGCAGGGAAACTCACTTGCTCATGCTCCAAAAAAAAACGGTCAACATAATCGTAAATACTGGATCTAAGTAAAAAATATTTCCCTCCTCTTCCTCCCAATCGCGGAAACACCGTCGCCCGCGCGTACACCGCGTCGGCTAGTAGTGCTGCTCCTCTCATCGTATCGCGCAGTGAAGAATTCGCGAAGCGAAGAATTCGCGTCTGCTGCACGTGCGATTACGTCCCTATCCACTCGCGTACGCACCAGCGCAGCGTGAGTACACACACTCCAGCCCGCAGGTGAGCAGAATAGCAGCGCAACAGAGAGGAAACGAGCAGTAACCTCTCGAAGGGCGTCGTCGAGGGTCGCGTGCACATTTACAACCCATCGAGGCGGTGTGCAGCTCGCGAGGTCCTCCCCCACCCCCTCTCCAAGCGGGGCACGAAGATAAATGAACGATTGCACGGGCCGATGACGGGCGCGAGGTGAGGGATCTCAGGTGCCGGCCGCCCGAGACGCCTCTCCTCCCTCTGCTCTCCCTCTGCGCTCGTATTTTTAGAAGGCGCACGGGCGCGCGCGGATCTCGGGGGCACTGACGACCAGCACTGGGCGGCCGGAGGGAGAGAAAAATGAGCAACGTTGGAGGTTGGAAGCTCGACGAGGACCTCAAGGGTGAGTAAGCACGAAAGTCTCTCCTGCACGCCTTCTCCCTTTGCTGTACCTTCTCTACTCGTCCCTTCGTCTTTTCTAGTCGATTTTTTCGTTTTTTTTTTCTTTTCGGTGCTCGTCGCGGCCTAAAATTGGAACGGCTTTTACGCAGCTTTTACGCTCGATGGAGCGGCGGGGCGCAGGCTTCCGGCAACACCCGCGCTTTTTACCTTTTACTTTACCTTTACCCTTTTACCTTTTACCGGTGTCGCTGACTTTTTTTTCTTTTCGTCGCCGTCCTCCGCCTTGCTCCTTTTGCTTAGACGCGACTTGCTTTCGTCGGGAGAACGTTTTTTCGGGTTTCCTGTTTTTTGGAGCAACGGGAAAAGTTCGAACGCGTAAACAGTCGACGCTTCTTTTTTCGGTCCAAAGTAAACATGCAGAAGGTATTTGCAGTTTGATTTGACGTTTTTTTCGTGTTTGCTGCATTTTGCAAGTATAGGAGTAGCTACTTTTATGTAATTACGTCAAATGTGTGTATATGTGATTTTACCACTTGAGGCAAGTTATAAATAAAATAGACGATTTCATTAAAAGTGGATTGCACAGTAGATTACGTTTAGATTGTAAAGCGCAACCATTTTTATTTAAAGACTGTGCATTGAAAAATCATCAATGCAAAAAATTGCTGCAATCAGACATTGATGGTCAATTAATGCTAGTTAAGATTAAGTGTTTAAAGTGACTCAAAAGCGACACACAAATTTTAAATTATATACAGTTATTGTTTTTGACTGGAATAGAAAAATATAATATATAAGAATAGCCATGCCACAAGTATTAACCATGTGATGATTCAACCATTAATTAGTATAAATATTTCGTGTTAGTTAAGAATTAGAAATTTTGCAACTTCATTTAAGGGTTCTACTTTTCTACTTTCTCAAAATTAAACTAGCTTATACAAGTTTTAACTAATAAAATTATTAATGTTATTTTTAATTGTTTTTTAGCACTTTACATTGATGCAGAAGAAGAAACTGAAGATGAAAAGAAGAACAAGGTTTACAGTGACTGGGATAAACTGCCAGACATACTACTTGAAGAAATATTTTCCTACTTAACAATAAAAGAACGTTACTATGCTTCTCTTGTGTGTCAAAACTGGTACAGAGCCTTCAATCTTCCCTATGTTTGGTCTACATTTACATTGGCCGACACAACTCTCACTAGGGGGAAATTTAATTATTACAGTGGATGGCAGTATGTGCTGGATCACATGAGAACTTCCACTTGTTTGAATAAAGTGGGAAAGAATTTCAAGAACATTATTTTTGAGCCAATGATGAATTTTTACAACCTTTATGAATTTATGAACATGATATCGTGGTACTCAGAAAAAAGGCTCAAAGAGGTTGGTAGACAAGTACGCAGGTTAAAGTTTACTTTTCCGTGTAATATGGCAAACAGAGATAATCCAGAAGCTATGAGATTATTCGGAACAGGAGGAAAATTATTGGATGCACTTAAGAGACTTATGAATAATCTTGAAAATATAAAGTGCTTGGAATTAATAGATCTGATGTTGGATAATTCAGAGGCACAACACCTAATGGATGAAGTGTGTACACAATGTACTCAGACTTTATCAAAATTAGTATTAATCAACACAACCAGACTTTACTGTCCTCTTTTACACATTGGAGTATTCTTAAATTTACAAGTAAGTATAAAATTATTTAATACTTTATACATGACAAAAATAATGTAAAATTTTAAATCTGTAATAGGTTTTAGTTATAAGCCCTCAGAATCTTAATGATGATGTGATAGAATTATTGGGATATACTAAATTAAGACACCTTCACATTGTACAAAATCGATACAGCCCGAAAGGGTCAACCATGGGCTTTGTAAGAAATGCATATTTATTTAAAATAATAAATACGAATTTAAAGAGGTACATTTTCTAAAGTAATTTATATTTGTAGGCTGAAAAATCAACATGGAAGAAACTGAGAAAGGACAATCCTAAATTAAGGGTTCACTTTGAAATTGAGCACTGCAAATCATATATTGATGTCATATTACCTTTTTGCCCAATGCAGCATAGTGAAATTCCTTGTCAAAGTATAGTTTTAGATAATCCACATTCAGAGGTAATTTAAAAAATATTATTTTTAAAGTTAATTTAGGAATTAAAATACTTATAAACAAAACTAAATACGACTTACGTTTTTAGATTGCAGCTGCTCACATTTTAAGCTACGCTATATACTACGGTCAGACGTTACGAGTTTTCGCTACGAAGGGCTTGACCAGATACTATTTGCAAAAAACCTTTGCCAAGAGACTAGATGAAACGATTGTGAAATTTTGCAAACTGTGCCCAAACCTACACACACTGGTAGAACGAAACACTTTGTATTTAGGTTTAACTCCTTACATCAACTAACAGTTGCAGTAATTTTCATTAATTCAGTACTATTAATATACTAACAAATGCTTGTACTGTTGCGTGTTTGTGTATACATTTTGTAATTGTAAATAGTCCCTTCAGAGTTTGTACAAAAATTGTGTACCGCATTTCCAGCGGCTGTGATAAAACAAGACTGACTATATAAAATAATTTAATTAACACTTTTTTAAGAGACATAAATATTTTCTATCTTCTGTTCTTTCCTGTCTGCATTTGAACTTTTTCTTCACTATAGACGCGAGAACTGCTTTGACGAACCAAGAAACTTTTACATTCGCAGATGATACGCGACAAAGTCTCGACGGCGACACTTTTAGAAATCGTCTCGACGGCAAAGTCGTTGCGCTTCTTGTACGTTCGGCGGAACGTAGTATTGAAAAAGTGCGACGCCGACTGGCTGACCATCAGCGACTGGTCGCCGAGCCACTGCAAATGGATCAAAGACAACAGCAACGATTACAAAAAGACCGAGCAGGAGATCTCGAGGATACTCGGTTATCGGTGGCACATGCTTTCAGATAAGGAATTCGCTAGTCAAACGGTGAACCTACGTATCAACGAGGATTTTCTGCCTTATTGAATTGCCTTTTTATTTATTTCTTCGCAATATGAAAATATTGCTGGAAACGGCACTCGCTTCTTTTTTTTTTACTAAACGTATTTATACTTTTAACACTCACTGGAGTTATTTTCATTTGTTTACAATTTTTAGTATTGCGTTTCAATGCACTTTATCCGTCTTTCTTTCACCTACCTGCAGTATTTTTTTAGTTCTTTTTATCCATATTTTTTTTATTTGCGACTGCATGATTTTATTATCCATAAATCTATCGATTCATGCTTGAATTGTAAATATTTTGATTTATTGTGATTAAGTACGATTTCAGTATGTTGAATGTATATCAAAACTACTTGATAATAAATATTTTTAGCAATTATTTAAAGCGTTTGAGAATTGAAGTGTGATGGGAAAAAATGAAAAGAATATTTTTGTTATTTATTGAGTTTATTACATATATTTTGCTATTATTGGTTGATTAACTTCATGTAAATGCCAGACTCGTGTTACTTCAATAAATACACAGTAACGTTACAAAATAACATTGATTTTTTAGTTTAAAAAAACAAATTTGCTTCGTTTTAAGCAAAGTAACAGTATTCGCGATATAATATCATAAAACAAAATTAGTCTATCTAATGATCAAAATTTCTGATTGATCAAAGAAATCATTTTTTATCATAATGTATTTACAATAAACTATACACGAATTTGTGTATGTCAAGTTTACAAAAGTAGTAAATATGTATATTATGCTAAATTTGAAGGAAACGAGAATCTTGTCGGTCGCTTCCAAAATTGTTTCTAAGCACGTACAGTTGAACATATAAAAAGTAGAATGACTGATAATAAAGTTCGAATATATATAGAATAAAAAAATCAATAAGATTATATTTCTCGTTCAAATATTGCAATAAATAAAATCAAATATTACAGCTGTACCGCGCCATTCTTAAATCAAATTACACGAAAATTATTACAGAATTTTAAATAGCCAAGGCAGCTGACCGCTTGTCACGGACCTTATTCCTCTGGATTGTGCGGGCCTTGAACGCTGCTGCATTCATTAACGTCTGAAAAAAATCACAATTTTTATTAATATCTGCCACGTTTTGTTAATAAGTAACGGAGTGAAACGAAATATTTTTGACTCACTCTTTCCAATTTGGAAGTTTTTTGTGTCACACCGACCGGTCCAATGACTCGGTTGCCGAGGTGGAAAATTTCGCGCAGTAATTGATTCTCAGCCAAATGTATATTTATACCAGGACCAAGTAATCGGCAGCATGCGTTATATTGAGTGCGCGCACACCAGCCCTCAAGATACAGTATTTCCTTTCCGAATCTGACGTGCGTTTCTGGAATGATGTCCTCCTATAAAAAGAAGCATTTTTTAATTAATTTCAGTTGTCAGATCTGGTTTCTGCGCTTTAATGAACATTTGAACTTCTCAATCAGGAATAATGCAAAATCTTTTACCTTTTTTTAATACTTTAACAATTAATTAACTCTTTGTAGGAACAAGTAAGGAACTTTTTTAAATTATAAAATAGTTTCAACGTACTTCGATGTAGCGCAAAATGTCTCGGAAGCTGGCGCGCTGCTGTTTGCGATCTTTCTTAGCCCTGTATTTGTTCGAATCAGTGGCCAAATCCCGGAGAATGTCAACCAAATCGAGCGCCCAATCCTGCTCGTAATCCTCGGAGTAATCGCGACCAAGCTCGAAAATCACAGCCAAGGCTTCACCGGCCGATATACGTACATCCAGGTGAGGCGACTGAAGCAATTCACTCAATCGATTGAGCGACCTGTACAGAAAACGAGCAATTATGCAAACTGGAATAGTAATGTACGGAGTGCTTTAAATTATGAATTTAAACTTACGGCATAAAATTGTTTGATCTATCACTTCCTAGTAAATTGTAAACATCTGCGGGAGACATTATTGTTAAAAGTAAAGTCCAGGAAGAAATGGCTGCGGCGTGAAGTGCAGCCAATTCTGTGGAGATTGTTGCAACAGCACCGTTTCCTTTCAAATAAGAACCAGCAAATATGTTCGACAGTAGCTGGGTAATTTCTACAGTGTCGCTCACATCGTTTCCAGAGAGAAATTGATTCATACTTAAAGCCCAACAGCACTAAAAAAATGTAAAATCAAATAAATATTTTTTTTTTCTTTTAGTGAGAAGCAAGTAAAAATAAAGGTGCCTTGGATTTTAATCAAGGTCAGACAGTTGCATGTTGATAAAAATTATCACCATTAACTGAAGGATTTGAAAAAGCAATTTGCATGTTGCACACTTAGCAGATTTATATACAGCATGTTAAGAGAACTTACCTCGGATCTACCAGCAACAGAGGCAGTGGTATCGTTGGCAATGAAGGTAAGCGATGATTTAAGATCCTTGCAGACAGTCTCTGCGCTATCAAACATGCCCAGCTGCACGCACAGAAGGGTACTGAGTCTGGCAGCAGAGCTCTGTTCATCACCCCTGCCCTTTTTAAGGCCCTTCTCAATCGAATCGGAGATGGTCATCTTCCTATCCTCAACAAACTCAGGCACATATTTGATGGCAAAGATCTTTTCAACTCCATGGAAGCAGATTATTCTGCCCTTGGCGCTCTTTTGAGTTAGGCCATCGATTGCCTCCTTAAGCTTTTCTTCGAACGCCTCCTGCTGGTTCACCTCTTCAACCTCATTGTTGTCGTTAACGTCGTCCAGAACGCTACGGTTGTCCGAGAGGCCGCTGGTCACACTGCATGCATCGTTGATGGAGTCATCGTCTGATGTTACCTCGACTCTCTTCCCTCCTTGACCTTTAAAAATAAAAATTCGTTTCATTATTATTTATGTTTACCAAAAATATTAAGAAAAATAAAAATAATTTTGATTATTACTGTTAATTAAAAAAATTCTTATTATTTACCAACACAAAATTATATTATACAGCAGTAAAACACTTTTAAAATAAATAAAATAGTTAAAATTAAAATAAGAATATTGTAAACTTCTCTGAAATACTATATTAGCAAATAATAATGATAATAGTATCATGTCAAATTAGAAAGTAAAATTCATTTCATTTCATTTAAATAACTCATATTATAAATGTAACATACTTTTAAAGTACGATTCATTTTGAAGTAAATTACAAAATAATTACATCAGATCTAAATTATTTATACTTCATGGTTCTTATCAGTAATAACTCATTAGCTTTAAGTGCCTTTTTAAAGACATATGCTTGAACTTTTAGATGTCAATACAGGTTTCATTTTCAATGACACTAGAAAACTGACATCAAAGTATTGTATAAAGTAATGTTGAAAACTTGATTAGATATAGGCTTATTATTGAGAAATTTGGTTATATAAAACATTGAACAAAACGTATAAGTTTCATTTTTAACCCTTTATATTATTACATAATTTTTGTGATTTACAGTCGTGCAACAATAATTGCATTAAATAAAATTTGTTTTAACTTTAACTGAATTTACATTCTATTCTAAAGAAACTATGTATTATAAAGTCAACAATATTCAAAAGTTTAAGAAAGAGCCTTCAATGAGAGGCCATTATAAAAATGATAAGTTATTTTTAAAACTCATTCCCACCTAGTGTGGCAGGAGAAATATGTTATCTTTCCATTTGCTAATCAACTTCTGAATATTGATTTTGTACAAAAGTTTTTGAGTGAAGCCAAGAGAAAAATATTTTATATTTAAAATTCATTATCTTTCCATATGGCGTGTCATTGACATTTAAATAATCATAAATACGAAGATTGACAAAAAATATTTATTTTTATCAAACAGAAAAAAAAATTAAAAAGAAACCGCGGTATAAATCTCATGCACTTTCCGCAAGAGGCAAAATTGGATTATCTCCTGCAGAAATGCAGTCTTGCGATTTCGCGCTGCCATATGTAAGACTGCAGATAAACACAATCGAGGAAAAAATTCTCAGTACTACAAGATAATGTCCGTAGTACGCATTAATTTCGTGCATTTATCATCTAAAGCATTTGGTCGAATCTTCCTCCTATCAAATTATGCAGGACCTTTAAAAACAAAAAAAAAAAAATAAGCGCATTCATTCATTACTCATGTTCCACCGTCTACGTAAACCCACTTCCTAATTCCGTACGTCACTCGTACATCCTCGAGTCGTTAAAAAAAGCTCCTCAAGAATGCCATTATATCAACGAGCCGTGGTGGAATTCGCTCGAAATTCGAACGAACGCCACTTTCGAAACTCAATTCGCTCTCGCACGTATAACGTTACGCAATCCCCGCAAGACCAGCTGTTGCTTCGCGCTTTAAAAATAAAAATTACACCGGGACCATTAGAAAAAAAAAAAAAGAAGTCTACGGGCCCGATCCACCGCACGGCGGGGGCGATCGATCTCGCCGCGAAATATTGCGCAACGTTCCGCACGCGATGTACTCTCCCTTTCGCCCGTGGCGCGTACTTATCTCCGCGGAGGATAAAAAAAAAGTCGTCGAAACGGCCTCGATCGCGGAGTTGTTCCGCGTGCACGCGAAAGGGAACCGAGGTGTGCAAGGTCGCGTAGGTAACCCACGCGCGGCGCTCGGACACGGATCGAGCTGTGGATACACAATAACTCGACTACGGCGCGTGGCCCCGCAGGTGCGCACGCACGTGTCTGCGCCTCCTTCACGTGGAGGAGTCTCTCGAAAAGTCTCGACGAGCCGAGCATAAATACGGCGTAAATACACAAACGGCGGAAAATCGAGGTGCCGCGTGACAGCGAACAGCTGCTCCTGCGTCGACGAGCCCCGATGACTCGGCGGAACGTAGATACACGGAGGAAGCGCGCACTGCCATTTTGACGCGGAGGACGGAAGGCGCGCGCCGCGCTGGGGATCGATTGGAAGGGCCGCGGCAACGTGCGAGTCACATGTGGACGGCTCAGAAATCTCTAGCGTTCTCGCGGCCTCCGCACTCCTCCGGGGCTCTTTAAAAACGCGCCTATTTTTTTGACTCCGGGTGCACCCAGTTTTAATGGGTATCGAGGCCGAGGCGAGACCTGGCGCACGGCGCAAAATAGCCCAGCTTCTTTTTTTATTGTCTCCTCTCTCGCTCGCTAATTCCGCACCTCCGGAAGGAGGGGGCAGGATCTGACTCACCGGATTTTCCTCGTCTACCGCCTTTGCCTGGCATCTTGGCGCCTCTTCTCTCGGCCCTGGACTGGTCCGACGGGCCTATTATTGCACAAATAGGAAAACTAAAGGGCCGAGCCGCTGTCGCTGGTGGAGCGCGTTCGGGCACTTTTTCTTCGCACACGCGCCGCGCACTCGGTTGTATCAACGGGGAGCGAGGGAAAAAACAGAACACGCGGGCTACTTAGCTAAACGAAACGACGGCGCCTAAGTTCCTCGACGATCAGGAGGGTAAATGTCTCGCACTATTAATTTTCCTTCGTATACTGAATGCACTGCATGGATTTTTCTGGTTGACCCCGGAGAAGCTCATTAACATTGTTCGCGGTGGCTGACGTGCGGATTACCCTAACGCATACACCAGTGAGACAGCCAACGGTGGGCTTTCTCAAGTGCACTGGCGGCGACGGCGGCGGCTGGGCTGCTATAGCCTTGCTTACCCCCACCAACGGAGTCCCCCGCGCTCACCGACGAAAGTGCGCGAAGAGTGCGCGGGCGCCTGCGCGCAACCGAGGTCGCCGCGGCGTGCCGAACGAGCGCCCCTGTCGGCGTCGACCGGCCAATCCGAGAGAGATACGAAATGGCGCGAGATTCGAATGCCAGACTCACATGCTCGATTGATTGCACTTTTTATGGGAAATTAACAAACAAGATTAACATTTTTAAAAACATTCATTAATTCTTGTTTTAAAGACGTGGATTATAAATACATTTCGATATTTAGATACTTTTAACCAAATTTTCGTAATGTTATATATTAATGAGCAATCGCGTAAAGAAAGAAATTTCCAATGTTGACGTTCGATGCGCAATGATGTCACAACTGGACGATTCATACTGTTACCCACTGTAACGCAATGCAAATACCTCTGATAATATATGCCCTGGTAACTTCAAAATTGTTGCAACGTAAGGCGAAATCCGTTATCAATGTAATACATGCATTTTGTGAAAAACTATACAATTTAAAAAAAAAGTATAACAAAGTGTACAGACTCTTATAAATATTATTCTAAAAAAAAAATTTTAATTCTAAAAATATTAATCTAAAAATATAATAATACTATGAGAGGTTTTTTACAAATAACAGTGAAAAAAGATAAAATTCTACAATTTTTTAGCTAATACGTGTAATTTAATTAATTTTCTACAATCTCATTCATATAATTATTATTCCCATATGCTAAGGTAATATTTGCTTTTGTAAATGAGTGTGGAAAACTTCGAATTTCCAAGTGTTATTTTGCTATGAAAAACACCTGATTCCCTAATTTTTATTGGCCAATATTGTGCAAACTATTATTTATCGATCATACTGTTAAATACTATCAACATTCTAGTTTCAAATCTATTCAGCATTAAAGTCTTAGCTTTCAACGTTCTCCTAATGAACAATATAGATTGATATTTTTAATAATTGAAATAAATAAATTAAATTTTACATAACATTTTTATTTTTGATATGATATACAATACAATAATAAATTATACAAAGATTATTTCATTAATAAACTTGTATAGAAGTCTTTTAATTATTATTGATATCATGATACAAATCAGTTGAAATGGAAATTATTTAACTAAAAATGCATATGTATTATTTATTAAACGCGTATTTAATATATTCAATAAATCATAACAGAAATTCGTAGGCACAAGAAAAAAAAAATAAGAAAAAACAACTGTTTTAAAAATAGCACATAGAAGTATCTTTATTTGTTAACAATACACAATCTCAATATTTGTTCAATAGTCTCCATTGTCACACATTAGCATCTCATTCCATTAATCATCAAGTTCCAATTCTACAGTTTGTTTCAAACTAAACCATAAAAACATTGACATTCGCTAAATCTTCAATAACAATCGTCCAAGCGTGTACAAATGATTTAGCAAAATTTTCAAACATCTAAAGATTCTTTTACAAAAGTCGTTTATACAAAAATTACGAGATGAAAGAAGCAGGCACCTCCAGTTCACCAGTGGCACGAAAGACGCGGGAGGCAATTAGGTTACGAGAGTACGACGACCAGGGCGGCGATTATGACGGCCGCGACACCGAGGTTTCGGCTAGCGCTATTTCGTTCCATTACTTGCGCCTGCGCTACTGGCATGTCCCCCAGCATCTTCTCGCACGGCGTCACCTTTTTGATGTAGTTGAAAATCGAGTCGAGTAAGTTCGCCGGGGTCGGGTCTTCGCAGCCCTCCAGCGCGGCCACTACGCACGATTGCAGCTTGTCCATGTCCCTAAAAGATTTAAAATAAAATTTTTTAGTTAATATCATTTTTTTGTTTCATTTTTACCAAAAACAATCAGAATACTGTATTTAAAATCTTTTAATTTTAATTGTTTATTTTAGATTTAAATGAATAACATAATTTCTTCTAGAATAGATAGATATGCTACATTTTATCATTTCTATCACTAAAGTACGCAACGAAAGAAAAGAAATGTTTGGAAGATTGACCGATTGAGTGACTCATTGAATATGTGTGGATTTGCTAATCGCATAGTGCGAAGCACTCATCTAAAGACTATAATCTTAATTTTATCACATCTAGTTTGTTAGTTTAACAATCCAGACATACGTACTACAAAGATATGATAGTACGCAGATGACAGATTACGCATGATATTTTATTCAACAATGAAGACACTCTATCCGTCGAATGCCTACGACGTGACACTGAATGTCTCGTGTTTAATAAACATTGAATAAAATTGTGCAATAATTCAACTTATTCTTCAAATTTTACATTTGCCTTTAAAATTTATTCAAAATTATTGTTTACCTGCAAGATTTTTCGTCAAAAGTGAGCGATGGCAGAGTCTTGACGTCGGACAGACTAGCAAGTCCCTTGGATGGATCGGTTGGCAAATCCTTCAAGTACTTGCCATAAGTCGCATTAGCGCAGTCTTGGATCGCATTAAACTTGTTTTGGAAACACTCGGGTCCCTTTGCCGCTATGAAAACTGAAATTTTTTTTTTAATACTTATTTATTGTGCAAAAAAAATAATTAAACTACATTATAACAATCGAAAGATTTTTAAGATATTTGCAATATTGTCTATAAAAATAAGCGCATCGCGTACACAGCGTTTGAATTTATGAAGATAGTATTGTGGGTATAGGTATGGGGCCGGCCCTGGGCACTTTAGGAAAACCCCGGCGGGATTTCCGTCGTGGGTCTGGAATGCACACCCGGAAGACCGGTAATCTTAAAAGTACATACAAATAAATAACAATAAATTTAAAAACCATCAGGAAAAAAAGGCCATTAGCCTTATACTAGCAGGGTATTAAAAATATGCCCTCCGCTGTATCCCACAATATTTTATAAATTGCAGCAGAATTACAAAAATTTTGCTACCAAGGTGCCTTATAATAAGTACTATTTTCTTAGGAGATAAAAATAAAAAATACTAAATACGAGTGGAATTTTTAATAACGACAAACGCGATGGCAAGCGTTAAACGCGCGTGGCGCGATATGCCTATTATATATACATATATTGGGTCGATACAGCAGCCGATTTTTTTGCGCGGATCGGCGCTGTAAAACACCAAATGTAAACTTATGCCGCAGGTTGCGGGAGAGGGGAGAGCGGAGGCATTGGAACAAAAGGGCAGTTACTGTGTTACTGCCAGTCCTCGGCGCGACGTAATCTCTTGATCTATTGGCTCACTTGACTGTGCGAATTTTACCGATTATATTATAATAATTTACACGTAGTACTGAAGAAAGAAAACGCAAGATTTACCAATAATATAAATCGTTCAGTAACATTTCAAGAGAATATATAAAAGTGTTCGCTTCTAGATGAAAAAAAAAACAAATTGTAAACCCGTTGAACAAAGGAATTTTCCAAGCAAATAATCGTTGAAAAATATAAAAATGTAAGTACTACTCTACGTAAGTTTAGATAAAAAATTCTTCAACGCTCGCACACAAAGGAAATGTCAAAGGTAAGCGAATAAATTTTTCCCTCGCGAACTAATCGTAAATCGCTTTACACTCTTAGATTGATATACTCACGTGCGATACGGTCGCCCTCCTTGAAGCAGATGAAGTTGAGAATCTTCTCGGTGATGTTCTGCACGATGACCTTGTTCTCGCGCTCCTTGGGCTCGAGGCAGGGCTCGAGGGCCGACGTGAAGTTGGTCATGCAGCCCTTGAGGATGGGCTTCTTGCGGCAGTACTTCTTGAAGACCTCGTCGAGGTCGCCGGTCGGCCGGGCCTCCTCCATCTCGGCCTGCAGCACCGTGAAGTTCACCAAGCCGTTGACGCACGAGGCGAGCTCGAAGCCGCCCCGCTTGGCCACCTCGTACGAGCCCACGGCGCCGTTCTTCTCGCACTTCTGCTTCAGCAGCTGCTCGACCTCGCGGACGGGCAGCTGCGACATGTTCAGGCCCTTCAGGGCCTCGGCACCGGGGATGTCGGCGATCTCGTTCACCCTGGCCAGCGCCTCCTCGACGGTCGTCGGCACGTTCTGCGCCCCCACGTAGCATACCAGCCCGATTACTGCAAACAGAGACGGTATGTACATTAGATGAATTTTTTTTTTGCTTTTAAGAAATATTTATTCAGCTTTTTTTTTGGCTATTGTTCTGACTGTGGTTTATTGCTGTACAGTGAGTTTGAAAATTATTTTGTAAGTGTATTAAGTCAGAATTATTTTGTTTTGTTTTTTTTTTTTATTTATTTAGTAATAAAATTAAGTATTACGATACTTAAATTATATTGGGACAAGTATTTCAACGTAAAAGGTAGGTTTTTCTTACTACAGTGTAGTGTACGCACATGAATAAAAAATGTTGGGCAGGAATAGATTTAATTTCTTTATAGAAATGGTCTAACAATTCTGTTAATTAAACGTTGTTTATTTTATGTAATTTAATTATTTTTATTATAATTTTTATTAAAATAACTTCAGAAAATTTTTATTAATATAACTTTTACATACTTGACACCGTAAAATGATATCTGTAGCTAAAGTATTTGTTATCAGCAAACATAATTTTAAAAATGTTTGAAAAACTTTAATCAAATGAACATTTCTTTTTAACGGAGATATTTTTATTCATATTTATTAAACATTATGTTTCTGATAGAATTATATTTACTGATTTCTTTTTTCAAATATAAAAAATTTGTAATTTCCCAAAATAATTCATAAACTCTTGAGTTTAAATTATAGATTAAACAATTTTAACAAAAAATAAGTTTGTATTATTACAGAAAAATATGTATACACTGGTAAAAATGATATCACAAAGAAATAGATCAAATATTTTAGTAAAATTGATTCGACAATTATTTATAATAAAAAAATGAATACAATATACAAACAAATTCTATATTCTTGATATCTAAAGATTTATATGCATAAAATCATCATTTTTATCAGTTACTGTTATTTTAATATTACTCAAGAAATTAAATGAAAATGTTTGAAAGTTTCCTTTGTGAACATTTTTTCATTTTATATTTATCGGACATACTTTTATACTTTCTCTAATTGTAAATGATGATTTGTAAAATAGTTTAATAACTTCTTAGTTTAAATAATAGATAAGCCAATTTTAACATAATAAGTTCAAGTCACTTACAGTATAGATGCACTGGTAAAATATTATTGAAAAGAAATAGTATAAATTTCATAATAAGAACCGCTTAAACATTATTAATTTTATGAAATTAAGTTTGCATTTACTCATATAATGGTCATGCTATCAGAATTTTACACTACAATTGACTGATTGATAGAGTTAACTACATTAAAAAGCTTTGTAATAGGTACACCATACAACAAATTCTGTGTTGCACAACATTTTTGTTTTTATAATCTCTTTTGTTATGAAAATTTTTTTATTTTAAGCTTTCTCTAAGTTTATTATTATTTACATGCGACTACCTGCCGGTTGTATTAAGATTTTCATACTTAAAAGATACACGTTTTTAAAGCAAGTTTTGCTAGTATGATAATTTATGTTTATGTTACATTTTTATTCGACATCGCGAAACGTAAAAATAAGCGTAGTTTGTAAAATTTATTTGCTGAGCTCGGGAAAGAAACGAGTAGCTAATAAAGTGTTGAAACATAAAATAATTCGAGAATGGAATTGAAAATTTCTCGGAAAAAAATTAACTTCAACACGTGTCTTGGAGAACTACGAACGTTTCTGATTTTTGTTGGAAACGACCTGCAGTAAAACAAATGTGCAATATAATCTACTGGATTTATTAACATGCATAACTTATTAATTGACAGTTTAATAATTCTATGCATAAATTTCCATCATTTCAAACGCATTAAGCAGTTAAATTAATAACTTGTGTTCAAGGAAAAAAATATAGAAACAAAAAATAAATCATAAGTGTATTTATTATCATAGACGAATATTCAAATCGATTTATACTACATATATTTGAAAATTAATTTAACTTATTAGAATTCAGTTTTTATATTTTTAATTAATTACTTATAAGTAAGAAATATTGGATCAAGTTTTAATTTTATAATTTTTGGAAAATGTTTAAATTTCCAAGAATCGTATATGTTGCTTTTTAATTAGAAGTAAAATAAAATAAAATAAAATTTTCTTTAGAAGACGAAATTGTCATTAGATACGGGTTTCTCCGCGTGCTATACTGACCCTAGGGTCAAC
The DNA here is from genome assembly GCA_035586675.1 of Eurytoma californica. Taxonomy (NCBI): domain Eukaryota; kingdom Metazoa; phylum Arthropoda; class Insecta; order Hymenoptera; family Eurytomidae; genus Eurytoma; species Eurytoma californica. The sequence goes on from JAXIUT010000001.1 coordinate 8,961,557, forward strand.
TGCTGGGAATATTTATCACTTGTTAGTTTACTGATACTATGGCGATAAGGACCAACAAAATAGCCTATTGAATACTATCATTTACTGAGACGAATAAATGTTTAATTTAATCACTACATTTTGTCTGTAACTGTTAATTTATTTATAATAGATATACATATAAATTTTTTATTTTTCATAGTTATATACGCAAATATGCTTTAAGTAATAATTTTTTTTTATATAATAATTATTTAATAAAAAATTGGTTAAAGTATTCAAGTTTTTGTACCATGAATACAGATATTTTTTCTTGAGAAAAATAGTAAACTTAGAAGTAATATTATATATGATAAATTTTTAAAGTATAATTGTGTTACAATGTTTACTGACAAATAGCATTAAAAATTTTAGATTTATTTTCCTAATTTTTATCGTTTGTTTACCGTTTATTTTATAATTTTATTCGATAAGACTCGAGCGAAGGGCGAGATGAAATATTTCGGGTTTTTCTATCAGTTCGATAAGAAATTTTATCATATCAACATGTTTATCGTCATCTTTTTCTCACAGAACTTGCCCATACTTGCTGTACTAAATTCCTTAAACATTTATTATCTTTTAGAAATCATTTCTAACTTTCGTACAGATTAAAATTAAAAAAAAAGCTAGAGTCAAAATACTAAAGTTTTATCTGCAGTTTATTATCTGCATCGATGTAAACGTTTTAAGGTAAAAAAGACTTTACATTTTCGTTGTTCTTTTTTTTATTAATTATTGCGAATCCTGTGAACGACCTTATTACGAATCCAAACAATACACTCAGCGAATGCGTAACGAAGTTCTTAAAATATAGACGAACTCATGAATAATTACATTTGCCGAAGCGCGCAATAGAGGTATAGAGCGGGCACCGTCCTACAAGCCATCGCTGTAAAATTAATACGTGTAGGATTTGTATTAGTTTCGCAAGAGTTTCTCAAACAAAATCACGAAAATAAGGTCAGACCGAATACGTTTGACGGTACGGCAGAAAAAATATTCTAATTAACGAGTCGATCTTTGCCCTCTGACTACAAGGAAGACTTAGCGGAGATTAATCGCGTGTCATTCGATAAAAAATTTTAACGCATTAATGGTGCAGTTAATGAATAACGAGATAAAACGGCACTGCATCCGCATTAAGTTTTATCAAACTATTATAGAAAGTCTAGGTTCCAGATTGAGAAAAATAAAATTAGCAATGATTTAAAGTCATCGGTCGCAATTGTTATTTACTGATTCGGCAATCTAATGAAATTCCAGATTAATGTCTGTGATTCACTTTAACGGAGAAAATAAAACCTTTATCGGCTACTTTAAGAAAGGAGCATTCAAATTAATCGCTGATTTTAGTAATAATAAATCTGAAATTTTATTTTTCATGAAGTGATCTATACGAACTTGGTTCGAATATTTATTTGAAAGGTCGACGCGTGCACTACGTATAATAACGATATAAAATTCACTGGAATTTCCTAAACCGTCATTTATAAATAAACTCCTATTAATTTGCAAAAATTAAATAAAACCTACAGATTGAAAAAGTACAAGTTTAAACGTGTAATAACGGATCTGGCGTCAGTGCCCATCCTCTTGAACATATCGGTTAGTACATATTCAAAGGGAACTTCGGTGTTCGTTACAAAAGAATAATAAGAAAGAAAAAAGCAATTGTAATAAAAAATCCTCCTGACGAGTCACGTTCGATTGGGAAGCTTAATATCAAATCGTATTTCGCGAGTCCCTTTCAAACATGCGGACAGCGTAACGACGCCAGGATCGGAATATCAACTTACCGGCAAGAATGAACCACCTCATGGCTGAGTCTTTCCTTTGGAATTGGCTACGAGATGAGAATCCTCAACCCCGCGATAATCGAGGGTTGATTTGATCACGGGTCACTGACAAAAAGAAACGCACGTGAATAACAGGTTGAACTGGATGCTCCCACGCGTGTTATATATCCTCTCTGGACACCGACGGTCGATTGCCGCTGCTGTTTAAAGCGCGACGCGCTTTTATATAACCAACGAGCGTGTGTATGTTTCCACTCTGCCCCTCTTACGGGCCAGATACCCGTATACTTACGCGGCGTACTTTTCGACTTACCCACTGGTGCGCGCGCACATCTTTATTTTCCTGCACTCATGTGATAAATACTTTGAACATCTAAGCTTACACTTTCTTCTCAAAGTAATAATTTATTTAAACACGCTATTAAAATTTTCTTTTATTAAAATTTATCAACAATTTCAGTAGGAATTGTTTTTAAAAAGAAAGATAAACATGTTTTTTAAAATATTTGTTTTTAAATTGATTTCTGTGAGTCGTGTATGACTAAGTAGATAGATTCAAAAAGAGTAAACGGCCCAAATAAAGATGACTAAAAGCGATAAACGATAAACAATTATTGTTCATTTGTATTAATTAAATGAAATTTGTAGCGAAAAAAGCTGAATAAACATTACTTTTGACTTTTTATATGAGTTTTTCAAATTCAAGTAGTTTCAAAATGTTCCGTTATAAAACTGGAGAATAGCGCTGCAATCGCTACTTGTACGGCTTGAAATTTTCAGAGTAACAAGTCCTCGGTAGTATAGTGGTCAGTATCCCCGCCTGTCACGCGGGAGACCGGGGTTCGATTCCCCGCCGGGGAGGATTTTTTTTGTTTTTTTTTTGCAATTTTTATTAATATTCACCTTTTTTTTATTAATACAAAAGTCTTTCGATTTGTGTGCCCCATAGCAATGCGTATTATTAGTATGGTGCAGTGAAGAAAAGCTGGACCTTAATTTTCTTAACCACTATACTAAAAAAAAGTTTAAATAAATAGAAATATAGTTTTAGAATTTATTTAAAAATGCACATTTCATTACAGCATTGACATCAGGTATAAAGATTAAACTTTTACAATATAACTTATAATTTAAACAATATTTGAGCTTAATATTTAACCTGAGACCATACATATAATTTGTGGAAACTATCGATGATTGTCCGTAAGAAAATGCCATTTTAGAATGCTTTCATAGGTAGGTACTATTTGGTTTTAGTTGGAAGAAAGTTTCCATAAACTATATTGCTACTTAATTTGTTTTTAATTATTTAATTAAAGATGCAGTTATAATTTAATTTAAAGAACTATTTCGGTATATTTAAGGAGGGTGTTATTTAGAAATATAATTTAACTGAGTAATTGAATTATTAGCAACTGCTATAAAAAAAATTGCTAATTTTTTTTTGATAAATCAAGATAACATCATTCTTCCAGTACGAACCAAAATATTCTTCTGATTGTAACTGAAATGTCACTTTCTTCTAAGCAAACCTTATATTACGCGATTACTATCATAATATGACTAAAACTATGTAGTAAAGAAAAATAATTTGAATAACATTTGAATAACAAAATAGGGATTGTAATATCGTAATTAAATAACA
>JAXIUT010000001.1:8972742-9003695 GCA_035586675.1 Eurytoma californica
TATATTAATAAGATTTAATTATTCTCGAAGTTATTTTATTTTTTCTTATATCGCACGGTACAATATTTAAATGAAAAGATTGGCAACAAATTAAGTAGCTGTCTTATTTTTATATTTATTAAATAGCTTAACTAGCGTACTACGAACGCTCAATAGCTTAACGTAGTACGCTAGCGTAGTATTAAGCCGGTGTATCCATTGTTTCTCGAAAACGGCTGGCAACAACAAATTGTCATTGCATTAACAAATTAGCAATAAAGCATGGCATTAATTAGGTTTTGGATTTATCAAACAGTTCGTTAACTAATACTCATCATTCAATATGCAATACAAAATCATTTTCATTTAAATATGACGTCCGTAAAATGAGGATAAAATATTTTTGTGAATGTAATGCTAGGATCCAACCATTCGATCGATTAAGCCTCGTCTTCGTACCGTGAAATCTCGGTAACCTGCAAATCACCTGACGATTCCCGTACTAACGTCCAATTTCGTACAATTCACGTTATATATGCTGTATCACCTCAAAATTTTCATCAGGTACTTTAAAGGTGCCTAAATACTGGCCTGAGACGGTTTCTAGTCGGTAAAACATCAAGCATCGGTGGTTCAGTGGTAGAATGCTCGCCTGCCACGCGGGCGGCCCGGGTTCGATTCCCGGCCGATGCATTTTTGCCTCGATTAACAAAATTTTTGTATATTTTATAATTGCACATTCATTGTTTAACGTTTGAGCACTTAACAGAATTTTACATAAAATATTTAAATTGTAATATTGATGATTAAAATTATAAAATGAGGAAAATGTCAACTGTCCTAATCTGGCACAATTTATGCATTTCGTTTTGCTTTTAGTAGTATAACTATTTAGGTAGGTATTTTCAATGTTTATAAGATTAGCGTGATAATCTCTCGGAAGTACTATTTCGTTTAACTTGGATTGAACTACTAAGGATTTTTTATTGATATAAGATTATAAAATTGTCTGCAAAATCTGTGGAATGTGTATTAGAGTTATGAAAGTTTGAGATTAGGTATGCTATGGGTATAAATATTGAAGAAAATGTAATTCGTTTTTAAATTGCTGTTAGCAGTAAATTGAACCAAATGGTGGTAATTATCAGTATCGTATTTGTTGAAGCTAATTTTTGATACTTTAATTACTGATACATTAACAAGTTTTAAGTCCGTAATTTCTTTAAATATATCATCGGTTGTAAAATTGACTTCGATACCTTTTATAATACTAAAGTTTTGGGCTTACTATTCTTAGGTGTAAATGAATAGAATTTTTCAATTTCTTCCAGGGTAAGGTTCCTGTTTTCTGGAATTTCTACCGCATTTAGTCACTGTATATTTTTAGAATATTTTCATTTGTCCTTTTTAAACATACATCTTAAGTTTGCATTGGACAGCATGTAACGCACACAAGTGTAATAAATAAAAAAGGGGAAATAAAATTTTATTTCCGCGCCGGCACGTATGTTGCCCGACGAACACCAGCGACTGGCGCTACTCTGAGCAGAGCGCGCGCTCTCGAGCGAAATCGACTCCTGCAAGCGAAGTCGCGAGCCATACAGCATATAGACGCGGAGCGTATTAACGCAAAAATCCGCCGATTAACAGGATGTCGGATACCGACATTACAGTTCCTCGTTTAATTTAAGAATTTTTAAGATTATCAACTAATTTAAACTAGAGCGCCATTCTCTAGCCTTCAAAGAATGGGGCTCTGCATCAATAACCGCGCTATTAAAAAAACTGAATTAATAAAACGGAGAACTGTAAATGTCGGTAACTGTGCATTAGGTATAGAAGTACGGCCTCCTCTTAATAGCGGGTAGACAGGGGACATTGCTCACCCCTGGTTCCTATTAATCGGATCATCGAAATCTCGGTAAAGCAGACGCACGTGGTCGAGGTTTGTCGAGGCCATGCGTTGATGCAAACTCGTAAAGAACGTCACGAAAGAGTCGCATGCATCAGGCTTGTCCGGTACATCGCGATACGCTTTCGGACTTCCACTCGAGTATACCTTGGGTCCAAAAACTCTTTCCAACGTTTACAATGGCAAGAATTGGAGGTATCACCGAATGAATTGAAATTACGAGCCCCGCTCTTAACGATTGCATTCGGTGCAATCTCAGACACATCGCGTGTACGTTACAAGCATTGTTAATGTTAATGTTAATATCCAAGAGCATAAGTGAGGATAAATCGAATGAGAAGTAAGTAGCAAATCACTTTAGCTCTGCTACTGAGTGATATGTTAGAAAATAGTCGTAATAGAGATCTAAAAGAAGATTTAGCTTTTCCTAATTGAATAACTATGTGAATGTGTAATTTTAGAAGATAATCTATTTCGATCTAGATATTTAAATACTATTGTTCTTTCAAATATTAAATAATGCATGCAGTTATAAAATATGCAAAAATTTTGTTAATCGGGGCAAAAATGCATCGGCCGGGAATCGAACCCGGGCCGCCCGCGTGGCAGGCGAGCATTCTACCACTGAACCACCGATGCTTATAAATAATAAAAAGTATTTATAGTAAAAGCAATTCGAATAGATAAAATTCGGAGAAAGAAAAAACAAAAATTTAAATTGCATCGGCCGGGAATCGAACCCGGGCCGCCCGCGTGGCAGGCGAGCATTCTACCACTGAACCACCGATGCTTGTTGGTTCAGTTGAAAACTGGATTTGGGGGACCGTCAGGCCCAAATAAGGCTGCCTTATTAGGGTTGATTTAAAAGAACTTAACTCAATTTTGATTTAAAAGCGCGAAGCTTGGTAGATTGAAGGATTTTATTTACTATTCAGTTGACGAACAAACTGAATTTTAACAAATATATTTATACAAATAACTTTTAGAAATAAATTATGAATTCTGAACAAGTTTCATGCATCTAGTAAAAGTATTACATAACATTCTTATATTCTTTAAAAAGTAAAACGTACAAAATACATGTCAAACAGTCCAGAACACAGGAGAATGATCATCCAATATAAGTAACTTCATTTTTAAATTATTTTTAGAACTTCTGGATTCGAGATTTACAATCTGTTAAATTCTTGCAGATTTATAATTTGTAAGCATTGCGCATCATAAGATCGAAGTAAGCATCGTTGTCAATACTAGCACTTATAGCGCTGTAGTAATTTATGAATTCATCGAAAGTAACCTAAAAGTAAATTTGATTTTAAATATACAAGTTTACAACGAAATTTTGCATAATATTTATAAATGAATCTTGATTTACGTGTCCATCTTTTGTAGCATTTTGTTCAAAATTGCCGAGGAACTTGCTCATTATACTCTCCTCGCTTTCCTCCCCACTAATGTACCGAGGGTGACACTTGACGTTGTAAACGCCTTTCAAATCTTCAATACTAATCTCGCCGTCACCGGTTTTGTCCAACTTTTGAAAGGCAAGCTCGACAACCTTTTTCCTGCTGTCATTCATTGGTGGCTGTACAGGGAAAATGAAAAATTGAAAAACAGTACATTAAAACCACAGTACCTATATCATACTAAACGGTCCAACAAACTCACTCTGACGGCAGTTATGAATTCTTCGATATTCACACCACCGCTATCATCAGCATCTAGTTTTTCAAACATTTCGCTAATTTCATCGTCCGACAGTTCTAATCCACATTCTTTGATACCATCAGCCAGTTCATCTTTGCTAAGTTGTTTGTTTCCATCTTCATCCATCCGACGGAATACTCTACAGATCAGTTTATTTTATTTTAAATATATATTTTATTTAAATTTACATAAATTTCAACCTAAGCAGTTATTTCAGTGTTAGTTTCTTTTACCAACAGAGTAAAGACAATCAATAGATTATAAATTAACTAAAAACTCGGTTGAACTATTTGAAAAAGACACCGATTCAGGCAACCGTAAGCATGTACAATATCTTTGAAAATAATTCTGTGTCAGTGTGCAATTGTCAAAGTAGATCTCGTGTAAAGCAATTATATTTATATCCACCGCGTTCATACGAATAAAAACATTAATGTTCTTTTTAAATATTTAACTGATTCCATAATAAATACATCAAAAGAACTTCAAAGGATAATTTAATTATTATGCAATTCAACAAGAACCGTGACACCTATTCTTTAATTATTTCGTCTATACGACTCATTCAATCGAATGAACTGAATTCACGCGAAACAATTGCAATTTCAATGTCTGGTAATGATTGTTTCTTCTACGAGCGTATCGTAATACTATGAGTTACGTCTGAATCATCGACAAGCCCCGGGAAAAAGAGTTTAATTTTTCGCTTATTTACACTGCTAAAGTAAAGGCAAGGCTACGGACAGGTATATACATTGTAGCAGATTCTTGTACATAGATGTCAATGCAAAGATTGTGAACTTGATACGCGAATGTCTTTGCCATGATGAATGATATATTAAATTGATCGCGAGCAAAGAATCTTGAAGTGTGTATATGTACGTAAAAACTCATTGTAACAAAAGAAAGCATTGATATTAAAAGTAATGTAAAATAAAAACACAAATATTAAACGTAATTCTTATCATTAGTTCATTATAAATTAGAATTCAAAAAGTCGTTTTCAAGATCATTAAAATTTAAAAAACAGGAATTATTACAAATTTAATAAATTTATTTATCAACCGGCAATAAATAAGGATTTTACTCAAAACTAATGTTTGTATCACTCATCGTAGATTGGTTTCTTGAAAAAATTTTAATTTATGGTTTTTTACATATTGACATTATATGAATCATTTAATAAAGTATTATTATTTTAGTGATTCAATATTTATTCATTATTTTAATTGGAATTTAATCATTCAATCTTTCATTTTATAATTATTGAGATCAAAGTTATTTTTAACTTGAAATAAAATCTATAAAAATGTCTATAAGTGCAAGTGTAAGCCTCTACACCGTTTTTTACGTCAAATAAAGGTTAAAACTGTTGTCATCGAGACACGTATTGACACAATCGCACATCAAGTTCATTAAATTTAATTCTTAATTTTCTTAAATTTCATTTTCACTAAAAACCGATTCAACACAGATTTACCGAAAAAAAAACCGACAATTATCTACTCGCGACAGATCCCTCGCCGATCGCTCCAAATAAGCGTTGAATGATTCACGCAAAGTGCACAAAATACCATTCCCAGTATAAAGAAAATAAAGTGACGAGTAAAAAACTCACCTGCCGAGGCCGAGGATGCCATGGGCACCCCGGGCAAGGCAGAGCAGGCGCAGCTTCTCTATGATGTCCGTTGTGTTCACTATGGCCCGCTGGGCCTTATTGATCATCTCAGTCTCCTGCCTGGTGGTAGCACTTTGCGGCCTGTTGAACATCCCTGGAAAAGGCCTTGGCGTCACGCTCACGTGACTCGGTGCTCGCAAAAAAAGGACGAGGCTACGCCGGGCTCGCGCGAGCGGGACGAGGATGGCTGCTCGACTCCGCGACGGGCCGATCAAGCCGAGTCGCCGACGAGGAGTGAGGGAATTCCCCACTCGCGGGAACCGAGCGCGCCTACGCTTTTGGCCGTGCGAGTGCGCGAAAGCCTCGCTCGTGTGCGTGAGCTCCGATTCGACGCTGGGCAAGCCTTCTTTTTTCTTCTTTTCTTTTTTTAAAGAGTGCGTTTGATATTATGTAAAAGGACGATGTTTTAACGGCCTTGGGTAACGAACTAACGACATTGAGCTGAAGAAACGTCGTATCAGAGTTAATCAAGCTAATTGCGGTTATTCTTAATTAAATGAATGATGATATATCAAGATGATTAAATCATTTTGAAAGTAATTTTAAAAAAAAGGAAAATATTTGTGTATGCATAAGTGTACGTTTATGTTAAATTGAAGCTCTGTTCTACTTTCGGTAATGATAGGATAGTGCATGCGACAAACGAAAGCTATTTATTTTATTCTTGTGAAATTTTTCTGGAAACGTTTAGATTTTTAACGTGAATAAGCAGAATACAAACCTCAATTTTTATTCGGTCGATGAATTTTGAGAAGGCAAATCATGCACACATAAAACATAAGAAGATATCGTGAGTTTATTACAAAAACATTTAGAGAATGACAAAAAGTAAGGTAAACGAAGTTTTACATGGAAAATTAATGAGCCATTAATCGATCGCGTCCCGACCCATGAATTAGTTATTAATGATTTATGAATAAAAAAATCCTTTGAATGAAGAGACAAATTTTTAATGTTTTAGCACAAAATCAAAAAACTACGTTCATCTTTTGTTACCTTTTTAACTTATACAGAAACCAGAGTTACCCTTTTTTGTAAACAAAATCAATCGGTGGTTCGCTAAATAATTAAGGAAAAGTATATAATTAGAATTCGAAAATCAAATTGAAACGAAAGGTGTGAAATACTTGAAAATAGAAGTGGAGTATAAAATTGCGAAAATCAATACAATTGCAGATAATTTAAAAAAAGGTTTTATAAGATTTATTAGTCTGATTAATTAACGATTTATTTAACAAGTGACACAAGTTTTTGAATAATATTCGGAGAAAAAAGGTCTACTAAAAATTATTATGAATAACCTTAGTTGTTATTGGAAATTTTAAAGTTTATTATACTTAGAAATGTTACTAAATTTCTAATGACTTTTACAAAAAAACTATTTCAGTTACTTTCACAGTGGCAAAAGAACAGTGATATAAATTTTTGATAATTTTTAGTAGCACCTTCTTTTTCGTTTATTACAATTATTATTTTAATTAGCTGCTACAAATTTTCAAAGTGAAATCCTCAAATGAGAATCACAGTGAAACAATTCGCGGTTTCACGATCTCGAAAGTGCATTTACTTCAGCTCCCTCAACCGAAACCAAGCAATCAGCCGCGATTTCCCTTTGAAAATTTCGTCCAGCCTTTACGCAACTTAGTCAAAAACTATTCTCGTAATGTAGAAGAGTGAAAGATAAGAAAAATCACTCTATTGGATTGAAAAATCACTCTTTTTCAGAAAAAACTCAGCCACTCGAAGCTCGATTGGCTGAGTCATCACTCGCTTCGAGTGGTTTTTCACTCTTCTCCTGAGAGTACTTCATTTTATTATTAAAGTGAAAAAAAAAGAATCGGTGTGCCGAAAAATCCGCAAAACCCAATCCACGCGCCAGGCAAAATCTCACCGGAACTTCCGTCGTAGGTAAATTGTCGCCGGGAGTAGGCTCCGGCCGTGATGGGGAATACGTCGGGGGATGAGCGGGGCTGCGTTCGTGGAGGTCGAGCGCGCGCTTCGCCGGCGAGTGGGATGCCCGGCCGGGGCGCGCCTCTCCCCGATAAGGATCGCGCCCAACCGGCTGGACAGTGCATGCGCGCGAATCGCACCGGCGCGAGTATACACCGCGGGCGCTTCATCTCCATAACAACCGACGAGCCACAACAGGGCCGATTGTCTCCGGCACTAATCGACGGGGCTGCCTTTGCACACCTGACGATGCATATTGCACGCCGCTGGTGGATGACCCCGTAAATCGGTTGCGAGATCGCGGAGGAGAGGGCGGGGGGTGCCGCGGCGCGATAAGAGGGATGCGCGCGCGATCGACTCTTGGGCTTTGGAGAACAAGCAGGGGATGATTTTTACAGTGATTTATTGTACATTTCGCACGCGAAGATTGTGAATTTGCAGCGATACAAATTACGGTGCTGGTTTAGTAACGATTAAGGCAGTAAAAATTTCTTCTTGTATTGCTGATATGTACATTTTATACGGTCATTTTATTTCGCAGCGGTAACTGATTCCTATCGAAAATGACAAATGTCACGTGAAGAATCATATGGAAAATATATTTAATTTTCTTTTATTTACATTATCATTGATTTTTCGTTTCGTTTCGGCGATAAGTTTCCACTGTGTAAATTTTTGCCCACAAGGTATTTACGGGTGGAGGAAATTTTTCAAAAATTTTGCCGGTCCTAACTCCTTTTGGTTAAGAATCTATCTTACCAGCATTAAGACTTTCTTCATCATTTCAAAATCAAATCAGTTTTTTCAGAAAAATCGCTTCCTGCTGACTTGCGCAATCAATCAAAGAATGTCGAGTCAAATTTTGAAGTTTTATTCAAATTTGGAGAACAAAAGTGCATTGAAAAATTATTGCAATAAATATCAATCATCGCAAAATTAACAACAAAGGTCATTCAATTTTTTTAATGATAAGTCACATGTAAATTTTATTAAAATGTTCTTTACCTCGTGAATTTTCGAAAAATTGTTTTGATTAAAAAAATAAAGAAAATACATGGGCTCGACTCAAGTATTAAACACGGAAATGCTCGTTACACGTAATGCTCTCCTTAAGATTAATGTTGGATAATCTAATTAAGTAAGAACGCGATAAGCAAATGTAGGGGTGTGTCTAATGGCCTCATTATCTACTATTAAATGTCACAGAAGTATATGAAGTAGTTAAATGTAATTAATATTTTCTTTAATAAGGCTTATTTGTTTACGAATTTTTAGAAAAAATCTCTTCATACAGATATTATTAAATTAACTGTTATTGTGTAATTTTTATGTGAAACTGAAGATAAAATTTTGGCGAATTGGCACTTTCTTTTTCAAAGTGCATTCCCTCTGTAAATAGGTCAGCAAGAGCTTAAAATATTGCTTTTTTTTACTACCGTTAAAAGTAACAGTAATAATTTAGTAGCATTGTAATGGAAATGTAAAATATTTATCAAACAAACTTGACATAATTTCGTACTTCAGTAAAAAGAGTACATTAGTAGGTCAAAAAATGCTCGTGGTTCTGTTACACTGATACCAAGTATAAATTAATAATGAATTAATAAATAACGTGGTATTAATTTCCGTTTTTTGGGGGGTAATCTATCATTTCTTAATCTATCATTGTTCACTTTATGGCTCGTTTTAGATTAAGTTTGCAAACCATTATTTCTTTGCAATTTAATTCCGCAAGTATAAGCGCCTGGAAGCCATCGCTCTTCTACAGACGGTCAAGGGTTTCGTCCATGACATGGTTATCCAATTAACTAAAGCATTATGCATTAGGGCGAAGACGATGGAAGTATTCCTACGCTTTTTAAATATTAATATAACTTTGGCAGAATTCTTTATCAAAGTGATATCTATGCTATAGCTGCAAAGGTATATATAGTCATTAGAGCACATAGATTTTGAATGTAATTTATTTATTTACTTATTTATTATCTACCGTCACATTAAAAATATAACTTATATTCTACGATGGTGAAAAAAATCTATTTTACATAGACCCGGTATACTCCCCAATTCAAATGGAAAAAGTTCCCTCTATATCGTAAAAACAAAACTAAAACTAATTTTATGTTAATAAAAAGAAATGCAGAGCCGCCAATATTTGTGCGTCGGATTACTATAATGACTGAACTAGTCGTTGACATAAGTTTTTTGTAATCAACCAAACATCAATTTCATCAATAATTCACACAGATAACGATAAAGAACAGTTCCATGAAAAATGTCGCTAATTAATTTTCGATAAGTTTGCATAGCAAACAGAAAATATTTCCCACCGCGCGGAAAAGGAATTAGCCTATGTTTATTTCCGCCGATCGTTGAGTCGCAGCGCTGACAAAGTGAAATGAGCTGTGCCGTACGCGAAAGCGGCTAAATCGATAGGCATCGCGCTGCCCGCCTTTGAATAAGTGATCTATTATATAGGAGCCGCATGCGTTTTTCATTCCTTGATTAACGCTAAAAGCTTAATGATCCATATGAAATTTTATGGCTGTCGCTAATGTTGCCTCCTAGTGTTGTGTACTTTTATATCGCTATTGCTGACATATTTTTAATGCACTTGCGATTTATATGCAGAGTTTTTTAAAGTTTAATATATTGATTGGAGTTTTTAAATTTACCTCCAATGCAATCTGTTAGCAAATAAACGTTTTTCGAGTTAAATAATTTAATGATTTAATGATTTTTAGAATTTTTTTTAGAAATCTGCGTACATTTTCGATTGTTTAATAATTTTGAAAAACATTGAAATGTCCCGTTGATTGTTATCTCAATTCCTGCTTTACCGACATAAGAGAAATATATAAAGAATTTTTTTATTTATTTCTTTTTATAAAAGAATTATTATGAACATAAGATATATATGTGCAGCTAAGTATATATGCACATGTACTATATGACGATTTTTGAAAATAATCAAAATATTTCTTTTCACGTAGATAGCCTAACCCGACATCCTCTATAATCTAACTTTACACAGTAAAAATAGATATCACGTGGTACAAATGCTAGCGACCGAGAAACACATTTAATATAATAATATATACTAAAATATAATCTTTTATTTTAAGAAAATGGTTTAAAGCTACATTTATAAGTAAAAAATTTACAATGAATAATGTAATGAATAAATTTTGTCAAAAATTGGCCTGTTATTCAAAATTACAATGTCAACAAAATAAACTACTATTTACCAGCACTTCCTTGAACAGTGTTTTGGATCAAAATGCAACTAAAGTGGATTTAAAAGATGCTTCATCAGAATTATCTAAAGACATTCATTTGAAAATTAAAATGGCTGGACCCGTAAGCGTAGCTAGTTACATGAAGCAAGTACTTACACATCCAACAAAAGGATATTACATAAAAAAAGATGTATTCGGGCAAGAAGGTGACTTTGTCACATCTCCAGAGATAAGTCAGTTGTTTGGAGAAATGATTGCTGTCTGGATAATTAGTGAATGCAAAAAAATTCACAATGAACCAATTCAATTGGTTGAATTTGGTCCTGGTCGAGGTACTTTGTCAAGAGATATTCTAAGGGTATTTCGACAACTACACATGAGTGATCAAATTTCTCTTCATCTGATAGAAATTAGTCCATTTTTGTCAACAATTCAAGAGAAAGCTTTATGCTCACCAGAAACAATTGTCGTGGATGAAAATCAATCTGAAGGAAGGTACTATAAAAGAGGAAAAACTGCAGATAATGTGGATGTATTTTGGTATAAATCAGTACTTGATTTACCACATGTATTTAGCATATTTATTGCTCAAGAATTTTTTGATGCTCTACCAGTGCACAAATTTCAAAAAACCAAAGATGGTTGGTTTGAAGTTTTAGTTGATATTGATCGAATAAATACAAGAGAAGAGAAGTTCAGATATGTTTTATCTAGAACAGACATCTGCGAAGCTTTGGTAGATAAAAATGAAAAAAGAGATCACGTTGAAATTAGTCCAGAAGCCATGAACATCATTAGGTATATTTCTTCAGCAATAACACAGAATGGGGGATTTTCTCTTATCATTGATTATGGTCATGATGGTGATAAAACCGATACTTTTAGAGCTTTTCGACAGCACCAACAGTGTGATCCACTGTCAAAACCAGGATCAGCTGATTTAACAGCTGATGTTGATTTTTCACTGCTTAAAAGAATAGCCAAAGAAACTAATAATCTTTTGTGCTATGGACCTGTGACTCAAAGAGACTTTTTACTGGAGCTGGGTATTAATGTACGATTATTAAATCTATGCAAAGTTGCTAATGCAGAGCAAAAAAAGCAATTAGAACTTGGTTACAACAAAATTGTAGGACCTGATGAAATGGGTACCTGCTTCAAAGTTGTCTCTATGTTTCCGAATGTACTGAATGAATACTTTCAAAAATTTCCAGTCTATGGTTTTTCAAGTTATAATCCTACCAATTAATTTATTTACGCTGTAGTATATGCCTTTTTATAATGTTAAATGTAAGTTCCCAACGCAATAAAACCTTAAACTGTATGTATAAAAGCTTATAGTAATTTCAAATTTATCGCCACCTGTTATTTCTTCCTTACCGACAAAAGATAACCATCATAATCGATACAAAATGCAGACATTATCTTCAAGAAAACTTCAATTACACGTTAATTTTAATATAAAAAATTCATGAACCCTCATTTTTTCAAAATAATTTTCGCCAGAAAATTTGCATTTCAAGCCCAAGCAAAAAGAGTCGAATTCGCACACGGTGAACTGCGCCTGCGTGCTGAGAAAATTCTCCTACGTTCTATCTGGTTCTATAGTCGCCTCGCCGTATCTCAACTCGCGGTCGTGTGCGTCGCGTTGCTCACCAACACTGGTACACTGCCCACAATGATTTCCTTATAAACACACGTTCCTCGCGCGCTAAGTAAATTAGTTTATTGTTTTTTGCATCGCTGATAGCGCAAATAAATATTTCTACTCTCCAAGATGAGTATGATGGGATTGATCGTTTCCGGTCGTCTGGTAAGTGTATCCTCTATCGTTTCTTTTATCCTTTTTTTAACATTGCAGTTTCGCTGGAGATTTGCCGGGCTTCAAATCTCCGGCTTCCGTGACCGACACTTGAATCTAGAAACTTCCACAAAAGTTGCATTTTCTCACGTTCAAATGTGGATTTTTTAAAGTATTCTAACGAAACGAGATTCGTTTATTTTTAATCGAGAAAATTGCTAATAGAGGTTTATTGATAATAGCATACTTTTTAAATAAATATAATAAGTTTAGTTAATCAATTATTTTTTTCAAATATCGGTAGTTATTCTATTCTGTCTATTTTTTAGGTTCAGACAGACTTTCAACAAATAGGAGAGCATCAATTCTTAATTACAGTTTCCGATGCAGACAACATTAATCATGTTGTTGTGTTTCTCACAGGAACTGCTCCTTTCACAGATGGAATGGGTGGCGCAGGTAAGATATCCTTTAAATTTGTTTCAAATGTTAGTTACTTGAAAACAATTGTTGCAAGTTGTACCTATATGTTGCAGTGTACTTTAGTTGGCCAGATCCAAATGCACCACCAAACTGGCAGTTCTTGGGATATATTTCAAATGCTAAGCCTTCAGCGATATTTAAGATTTCCAACTTAAAGAGAAATCACGAGTTTGAAAATAGTAATTTAGGAATTTTTGGAGCAGCGAAGATTTCTCATGTTGCTCAGATAGGAATTTCCGTTGAGCCTCTCAACATTATTGAACAGCAAGCAGCTGTAGCCACTGCCAATGCGACAAATTCATTTATGGAATTTGCACAGAAAATGATTACTAGTTTCTTGAATTATGTGTCCAGTTTTTCTGTGACTCAGGGACAAATGACTCCAAATCCTACAGAAAATTTTGTGCCTCTCTCTAGTATACAAGGCTGGTACGAAACGTTTGAGAGACGGTTACAACAGAATCCAAACTTTTGGAAATCGTGATCTAAACTGATCGATTTGTGGAATTTAGTATATATGTACTCTTTACTTCGTCTAAGCAACAAAAGTACTTGATCGTTACAGAAGTACTACATTAAGGAAAAGGAAAACCATTATTTGTATTTTATTAATTTGTCATCTATTTACAGCAGCATAGATTTTTATACTCGCAAGATTTTTAATAATCATAAAGCAAAGTACTGACTTTGTAAGTTTGTAAACGTAAAAATAAGTAAAATTTAAAACTTCATGTTGCATGGTGAATTCACATGGAGAATTCAGTAGCATCAAGTGATAATAAAATGCTACTAATGTACTAATATATTAATAAGTACACTGGATGCCACTATATAATGGTGGCGAAGAACACAATGTAATATTTAAATAATTATTTTGTAATGTGATTTGACTTAGTTAATTATTTTCAATGATTTCTTAATTAAAGACAATTTTATACTGAAATTTTTTGTTTATTTTCTTTCTTATTTATTTTTTAAGATGAAGCCTTAATGAGCTTAAAAGGTAGTACAGTGGAATAGGCTGACTTTGGTTAGACAGTTATTCAATTTTTTTTCTGTTCCAAATGCATTTTAATCTTTCCCTTTTTATTAAATTGGAGTTAATTTTAGGTAAGTGAAACCATTTGCAATTTAAAAATGTTTACTTTAATATTAAGAGATCTGTGAAAATTTCTGAAAACAAGGTCTTGTATACATTATGTAAATTTCGCACAATTTTAGTGAAAATCTCATAATTAGATTCAAATTCATTATGAGATATTTTTTTTTATTTTCCATTATTTCTTGATACTCTTGAAATTTCTTTTTATCATTTCATTCCTTGTTTATTTCTTAAGATGATAGACTTAAACTCCCCCACAATAAATAGTTTCTTTCGAAACTCGTGAGTCACTAGTACCCTACAAGTCTGACTGGTTATAATATTTTTTTGCTCCAAAAACGCCTTTCTAATTATTTTCTTTAATTAAACTTAATTTATGGAAAATAAAATCATTTATTACATTAAGACTATAAATACGAAAAATTGCAGTACGCAATGCACCAATTATTTTCATCCATGCAAGCGACCAAAGCGTGAAAAACCTCGACAGAAGTATAATCAACTTCGCATTTAGCACTTTCAAACGTTTATAAACGCAAGGGAACAAAAGAAACAGTAAACAATAAAATTCGAAAGATCCCGCGCCAGCGGCAGCTGCCACCGTCCGCGTTCCAAATCCCGCATAAATACTACCGTCCACCACCTCCTTTTCAACTTGCATGCAATCGCCAGCACCGTGTGCAGCCGAGTGCATTGTGTGCTTGTCGAGCGGAAGGAGGACGGAAGCGCGGGGGTGGAGGGGAGAGAGCGGCGCGTGAAATAAAAGAAGGCGCTCGCGGCGCGCGTATTATAGCCGCAGCCCGCGCACACGCGTGCCTTATCTGTGTACGTCGCGACTAACACGGCGTACGCTCCGCGAGAAAAAAACAACAAGCCCAGCGGTGGGAGCAGTCAGTAGTAGTAAACCGTAGAAGCGGAGTTAGACCCGACTGTGTGCACTGCAGACGCGTGCATACACACACACGCGCAACGGTCCGCGGAGTGCGCGCGCGCCCGTCAAGGTCGTGTGCGCTGGTGGTGGAGGCGCGATCGAGTTGCGGCTGGGGGACCGGAGGAATTCCAAGAGTCATCTTGGCGCGTCGCGAGTGACATATGTGCCTCGGTGCATCAGCGGCAGCAGCAACGTCGCCGTCAGCGTCAGTGGTGGCAGCGGAGACGTAGGATCAGCGGCTCTTCAGTCCCAACCGACGGAGGAGAGAAAGGAAGGAGCAGCTGCGTACAGACACGAGGGGGGAGGGCGCGATGTCGCCGTAGGAGCGCAACACACCTCGTCCCTCTCGTCGCGGGGAGAGAGACGGCCGCCTTCATGGACGAGCTGTAAACAGTCGCGCGTCCCTCGGCCAGTCACGCACCCGTAAGTGGCAAGTAAAGTCCGTGTGCGTCCCTCGGCGCTCGTGTGCATACCCGTAACGTTTGTGTACCATATACCTCGCGGGACGCGGATCTTTAAATCTCCGAGGGCCGTCGCGTCGTCATTGTGCGCGCCTACATTGCCGCCGCAGCCTCCGCCGCGTATATAAGTGTACAATGGACGTCGCGTGACGCAGAGCGTAGGAGAGAGGCTGGACCGCCCGGGGCTGCCCCCATCGATTTTGCACACTCGCCGCCGAGGCCGCGGCACGCGGACATACGCGAGGAGACGCCGAGGAGAGCGTCACCCGCGCGGACCGAGCGTGTCTATATTTAGCCGAGGCGCGCTTTTTTTTTCTTGTTCTCTGGGTGAGTATATCTACAGGCGCGCGGGAGGGGAAAAAAAAGCCCACGGCGGTGATGTAACCGCGGGAGAGCGACGGCCGCGCGAGTGGCTCTCCTTTATTTACGTTTCGCGGAGGGAGGTTTTCGCGATAAAGGCGATTCGCGACCGGTAGGCTGCCTTTCTTTTTTTTATCCCGCTGCGTAGGCGAACGTTGATTCGGCGGCGCAATGGCCGCGCGCCCGAGTTTCCGCGGCGGCGGCCAGTATAGCTTTTCTCGCGCCGCGACGCAGGCTCAGGTGGTCGCGGGTACGTGCGCCGCGAACGCGAGGTATTAGAAAGTGCGCGATCGAGCGGCTCGTCCGGCCGACGGCCACGACTCCGAGACGCGCGATTCCGGAGTCGGTTTAATACTGCTGGTGTTTTCCTTTGATTTTCATTTTCATTTTCTCGGTAATTTACGCAGGATTCGGAGCACGCTGAGATTATTTCCTGGACCCTCGGAGTCTTGGATTCGCTGCGAAGTTACCACTTCTGATGGTGAGTGATGATGTCGTTTTGTTTATCAACAGCAGTGTTGTACTTTCTCCCCGGTTTGATCTGACTTGGTACTGTAATCAATGTTTTCAGTGTAGTGCTGTTATTACTCTGTAATGTTTTCAAGAGTTGTTTTTAATAATTTAACAGATGAGTGTAAATCTTTTAGTTTTTTTTTTTTGTTTTTTTTTTGTTTTTGTCTCTTATCAATGCATCCTTCCTTGAGCACTAGTGTTATAAACTTTAATCGGATTTTTAAGACTTCTTTGGTCCGATGAGAGTATCTGTAATGATTGAGAAACTGTATATTGAAATTGCCTGATAAGAGACTATCAATGTTAATGTCCCCTGTGAAGTTCGTTAACAAAGTAAACAGGTCTTTGATTTATTGGCGACCAAAGGTTTACTATTGTACATTGGCTGACAGAGGTCAACACTGTATAATTTATCTAAATTATTAACTGTTTTAAACTGTATTTATTTTTCTTTTTTTCTTTTTGTTTTTGTTTGTATTGTTAGATAGAAATGGAAAGCTCAGAAGAACCAACGAGTTTGCAATCAATTTGCCATTTGCGCGCTTCAGAGCTGTTCCCAAAGCAGGCGCACTTTGATTGTGATGATCCAACCATCACTGTACCTTTTATACCCTTAAGTGGAGAGTATATTGTAGCTTTGGGACGGACATCAGATGGAGTGTTGGCATTATCTAACTACAGACTGTACTTGCAACTCAGTCAAGGATGTTACAATGTACCTCTAGGTCTATTGGAGCAATTGGAAGTAAAAGAAATATTTTACTTACACATCTATTGCAAAGATGCTCGCTCAATAAGGTTTGTAAAAATATGTACTTTGAAGCCAAAAAAGTGTGCACGTCAGAAAGGCATACAATATAAGTTCAATAAGATGTATTTTTCTTTCAAACACATTCTTACTGTTATTCTAATGAAGTATACAAATTTACATACAATGTAAAATTTTGTTAAAAAAAAAAATATACTTTGAAAATTTTCTTTCAACGCCAAAGTATTCAAGATCCACAAAATTTATTAAACAAACATTTTATCAGTAAATCATTGATTAATCTCCTCTTAACTGCTTTAATCAGACATTTAACCGCATGAAACTGATAATGTATATCTTATTCATTATTTGATGTGCTGAGTATTTAACAAAGAAGTTATGCACTTTTTAAGACTTACAGATTATTGAAAAAAATATCACTTTTTACTTTGTAGTTGTGCTTTTGCTACCAACGAGCACAGTTTGGAATGGTTTAAACGTCTTCATAAAGTCACCTTTCCAAAGAGGAGCATTGAAGACATGTTTTCTTTTGCTTACTACGCATGGACAATAGAAGAAGGAAAAGACTATCCAAGGCTAGGAAAAGACAGTTCTTCTTACCTCACGAATTTTAATGCCGAAGTACGATATTATGAATTTATCAAAATAAAAGTAATTATATATTATGGATGTTCAACCTTTTTTTAATTTCAAAATTGCAGGTAGAACGATTGAAGTTTAATCTACATGGAACATGGCGAATCAGTCAAATGAACAAAGATTTCCAAATGTGCTCGTCTTACCCACCTCAGCTTTTAGTCCCGGCGTGCATTTCAGATGAAATTCTTGAAGCCGTTGGGAAATTCCGAAGTTTCAAAAGAATTCCAACTGTAGTTTGGAGGTAGGCCTTCCGTTCTATATAAACTCTAAAATGAATTTACAACGTTGTATAAATCTTGTTTTTAATTAATTTTTTCAGGCACACAAAAAATGGAGCGGTAATAGCCCGTAGCAGTCAGCCAGAGGTCGGCTGGCTCGGCTGGCGAAGTCCGGAAGATGAAGACCTCCTGAAAGCTTTAGCGGATGCATGTTCCTACGATCGCGGCGAATCCACCATGATCGACTCGCCGGTAAATGAATCCGAATCAGCCGACGAGCCCGTTGCACCTGCTACCGCAAAGGTGGCTACCTCAAAGGTAATTTTCATTTACCACATCATAGTCGCTAAAATTAATTGGTAGAGTTCAGCGATTAAGTTAATTTGAGTTAATATCGCAAGTAAGTCACGAATATATGGATTAGATATGGATTTGAATGAAATACCCGTGCAATCTTTTCTCAATCAAAGAATTTGTTTGATAACATTTATTTAAATTTAATAAAATTATCTAATTTTAGTATTACTATGTCAGTATAAAATAAAACTACAGTATTTCTTCAATTAATTATGCTATGACGTACAGCATTTCGTGATTTTTTTATTTTTGTTTATTAAAGAAGTTTAATAAATACGAATTTATGAATTTTGCAGAAAGTTCTTATAATTGACGCAAGATCGTACACGACAGCAGTAGCAAATAGAGCACGCGGCGGCGGCTGCGAATGCCCCGAGTATTATCCAAGCTGCGACATACAATTCATGAATCTTCCAAATATTCACTCGATAAGAAAGAGTTTCCACGCAGTGCGGCAATTGTGTGCCTCCGATCCCGATCAGATCAAGTGAGTTAATATTGTTTTTAGATACTTATCGTTTTTTGTTCTTAAATCGACATCTTATTTCTTATATCAAAAAATGTTTATCAAGTACTCAATACATTGATTTAATGAGATAATTTTTAATTTTAGTTGTACATTATAAAGTCTTTTTGTAGATCCATTAAGTTTATAATTATATTTTGTACGAATTAACTAATTAATTAATTCGTACAAAATAAAATTCAAAATTAAACGTTCTTGACAATTCTTATGGAGAGTTGCGTTTCATTTAATTTCGAAAAGCGATGATAGAAAGTGCACCGTCGGTGAAAGTTGCACTGTGTTTTTGCGATTGCTTACGAGCGCGTTTGCTTTTCGCAGCTGGTTAAGTTTACTGGAAGGAACGAGGTGGCTGCAGCATATGTCGGGCCTGTTGAGAGCAGCCGTGACGGTCGCGTCGGCAGTCGAGACGGAAGGGAGGCCAGTATTAGTGCATTGTAGCGATGGCTGGGACAGAACGCCCCAGATCGTCGCCCTCGCTCAAATTCTCCTTGACCCTTACTACCGTACCATGGAGGTTTGTATTTTCTAGTCTTTCACTTTCACTTTGTTTTTTACCATTTGTATTGTAAGACCGAGGTCATCATCAATTTATGCTTTATTATAGTATTAAAAACATTGAAAATGTAAATTAAAGTTTAATTGAATAAAATAATTTGTGTCGTTAGGGTTTTCAAGTTTTATGCGAAAGGGAATGGCTCGACTTTGGGCACAAATTCGCGGATCGATGCGGACAGACGGTGGGGTGCGAAGATCCCAACGAGAGGTGTCCGGTGTTTTTACAGTGGCTCGACTGTGTGCATCAATTAACCAGGCAATTCAAGTGCAGCTTCCAGATGTCGCCGGCATATCTTGTAAGTTCAATCATCTACCGAGGTCGTTAATTATTGGACTATTGAAATCGCTAATATCACGCATATGTTCTTAGGTAAAGTTGGCTCAGCACACGTATTCGCAGTTGTTCGGTACGTTTCTGTGCAACACAAGGCAAGAAAGGTTGTCGTTAAGGATACGAGACCGCACCTTCTCCGTCTGGCGTTTTCTAAATTCTTCATCTTTCGTTAATCATCTGTATTCTCCTTCAAAAACTCAAGTGAGTCGCGTTGCCAGTGATTGCGTTTTATAACATTGAATGCAATAGAGCTAAGTTCAATTTTATTTTTGATCAGGTATTATGGCCTAGTTGCAATGTAAGAGATCTCAGACTTTGGACAGCAGTGTATTTGGGTACCGTTGAGGCTCCTTTAGGTATCAGTGATATTAAATCGCGGGTGTCGATGATTGACATTGAATCCGGCGAAAATGAAGAAACGCAGGGGCAGATGACGAAGACGCGATCATATGGTGATCTTATTCAAGTTCAGGATCATTCAGCACATCTGCCTCGCAGGTTAAGTGATCCAAGCATTTCAATGGAAAAGTAAGCTAATTAATTTGATTAATATCTCATGAATTAGTTTAAACAAAATGTCAAAGAATTTAATTTTTTTAAATTTTAATTTAATTATTACTATTTTTCATACTTTTTTTATTTGAATTTTCGATTACTTATACTAAACTATTCTCTTTTAGTTTCACTTATAATTGTAAGTGATAACAAATTAATCTTAATGTTCCGCAATGAGTAAAAAAAAAAACTACAAAATGTTGTTATTTTTTTCGTTTATTTTATTAGTTCTGTCGCGATGCAAAAATTCCTTCAGAAAATTATTTCTTAAATGGTTTGTTTCACTAAAAAATCAGGAAGCTTTCTTATTTTTATACGTAAACAGAAATCGAATATAAATAACCTGATAAGTAATTAAATTCATATTTTCAGAAAATTCGATTCACTTAGTTTGGAGAATGAGCCGGAAACAGTTGAGACTAGTAGCGATAGTGATAAATCTCAAGCAGTTAGTGAGAGTAATAAAGAGACTGAAGAGACAACATATATACCAAATGAAGATTCCGCACCAAGCGACGCGCCGGTCAACACTTCGGTTGACAGCTCTACGGACACGATTATACCAAATGGTGAAGTGATTGTGGCTAAACCCAACGATGAGAAAGAAACGTAAATATTTAAGATATAATTTATCCCACTGCTGTAACTTGTAAACATAAATTAATGAAAAAATGTATATTGCGCAGTACACCAACGACGAGTTCAGAGCAAGAATCTGATACTCATTGGATCGATGCGAACGGTACGCGTCACACGTGCAATCGCACTCACACAGAAGGAAGCGATGTGAGTGAAATTAGCGCGCCATTGGCGTCGCGCACACCGAGTAGCATTTGCCCGGCGTCGCCTATCCATCAGGACATCGTGATCGATAACTTCGATCGACTGGACGACGTCGACGGCCTTCCCGTCATTCACTGCGACGTCCAAATGAGAGTTCAACAAATTATCGTCGAAGGCAAGGTACATACATAGTAATTCAATTAAATTATCAAAGTTAAGAATTAAAATAAATATTGATTATTCTGTTTTTTCCAGCTCAAAGAAGAAGCGCTACGGAAGGAGCTGTATACTACGAGAATGGCTTTGGTAAAGCAAGTTTGCAATCATAATAATACTGATAACGATCGAGTCGATGAAATAGTGAGTCGTATACATATTTAACAAGCTATACATATTTAACAGATGCATCGTACAGTCAAGTAATTCACAAATTTTGGATTTACAGGGATCGTTACCTGACTCCGCTGGTAGTGTAGGAGACCACGGAGAATCTTTACCTTCCGACATGTCCTGGGAAGCTTTAGACGAGCCTGGTCCACCCCCTACGTTGTGGGTACCAGATCACGCGGTCAATCGGTGTATGGGATGCAACACAGAATTCTGGCTTGGCAGGCGCAAACATCATTGCAGGTAATTATTTCCCTGATCCTTTGTTTCTTATACTTTTATCAGTTTTACAATGAACATCTATCATTATTATTCAATAATGAGCGTCCATTATTTATGTATTTAATCTTGTTGCAACAGGTGCTGCGGAAAAATATTCTGCGCGGACTGTTCAGAGAACTCAACACCGTTGCCGAGCGAGCAATTGTATAATCCGGTACGCGTGTGCAGCGGTTGTTTCCAGCGGCTTCACCACTCAAGCCTCTGTCAGTGTGCGTGTCGGCCGACGAATAAGCTCGAGGCCGAAGCCGAGCACGCAGTGGCAGCACCACCACCGATGGCTATTCAGGCACCGCCAATGGGCTGCCACCGTTCGGCGCGGAAAACGAGCAAAGATGACTCCTGCGAGTCGTTCCAGATCGTCCAGCAGAAGCAGAGCCAGCAACCGCCGATCGTCGAGGCGAGCAGCGCGAATTGAGCGCCGGTGCTCAATCGGACACCGATGACGCGGAGATCGTTCTCTCGTCGAATTTATACATAATTTGTATCGTACATGTAGCGATGTTTGCGTGGCTGAATTGAATGATAATGACAGTGCGACAAATATGTCGCACTATCATTATAGCTTCGCTACAGATCCCTTCAGCGAGCTACAATATTTATTTCCTAGATTAATCATTTATACGAGGCGGTGTATCCGTAGAGCGAGTGGAGAGGAGCGCGTGCGCGGTAGGGTGAGACCGATTGCGAAAGTGTGCGTGATAGAGGGTGGAAGGCTAAATAATCACGGAATTTTGTCAAATAAAGAATGTATTTAGAACGTAAGGGAGGGAGAAAATGGATGATTGACTGTCAAGGAGAAATTAAGACAAAATAAAATTGTATTGTTTTTAAACTCTCGGCTTTGAGAAGAGACGAGTGTGGGCACGATTTTGGACTGGCTGTGACATGATGTTTAATTTTAAACGTTTAATGAAACAAATTTTAATTATTAATTGTTGGCCGTTTATAAGGAAGAAAACTAGATCAACTATGATTGAAGTTAAATTTTATGTACATAATATTCACGCATATTGTCTTCGTATACAGAAAAAAACAGAAATTTTATTCTTCAGTGTGTTGCCGATGTTTTTTCGTTATTTATTCGTGACTCCGGGTGGTTTTGTGAGTACTTCTCTTAACTGCCCGGTGCTTTTTAATATCCGGATGAAACAAAAATCTAAAAATTCTCGGCGTTCTAACGAGCGAATTGACATGCGCGCGAATGCTTCGACGTGACAGAAAGTATTGTACATTTAAATAACGAGCGCCGATTTTACCAGAAAATGAGTTGAAATATAAAATAAAACAAAAGTAATGAGGTGAATCGAAACAATTTTGTACTTGGGACACTAGAATGAGCAAAATGGACATCTTCTTACGCAGCGGGAGATTGCGCAATGTATATATGCGGAAGAATTATAAAGGAAGTCGAAGGCAAAAATAAAAGTCAAAGTATTTTCGCGTTCTTTACTGTATTTAGACGTTAACCGCGTAGTTCTCAGATAGCAATTGAACGTGCGCATCTGCGGAATGAATAAAAAATAAAACCGTTTATTTACAGTAATATTCTGCTTTCTCTTTTTACAAAATAATTACCTCGCGTTCTAATAAGCATTAACATTAGTATAATATCATTTTTATTTATTTTTGTCAATTATTAATTTTTTAATGCGGCGGTTATATTTTTAATTGTAGATGCGTTTTTCAACAACTCTGTTGCATTGAGCAGCATATGTTTCGTTCCCTTCGTATCATCAGCATTTTGAAATTGCACAAGTATCACAAGATATGTTGTTACTGCACCCACGATCTGCAATGATAAGTTAAATATTGTTTTCATTTTTTCCTACATTGAATTATGTTAAATTTTGTAAAAATCAACACAGATGTAACGAGGGTCCTGTCCAAGTAGAAAAGGCCGCAAACGGTGAATTCGATCGGCCTCTGCAGGAGCTGAAGTGAAAATATCTCAAGCTGTTTCTTCGCATCGGGATTCCAGTTAGTAGCCAGAGCCTGGCTCACCAAAGCTCCAGTTGTTTTTGCCTTTTTTCAAATCATTGCGGTGACGTCAAAAACAAGAAGAAAGCGTAAACTATTAACTATTCAATTCATTATTGATTGTGTGCGATTAAAAAAAGTCATCAAACCTTGACAGCCACCATGTAGCAAGGTTGAACGAATAGCAACAGTCGGTAGATGTGGAAAAAGATCCAGAAGACCTGGATGGTTAGGACATACCAGCTGTTGCTATTCGGACTGAAGATCAAGTTGTACAAGAAGTACGGGGTGATTATCAGGTGAATCAAGCAGCTGATCGTGCCGATGAGTATTGCTCCGCCGTAAGCCTTATTGATGAGGACAATCGTGTCGCAGAGTTTGCCGTGCAATGTTATCAGCTGATCGATCGACTCTGATGCTCCCCCACCACCTAAATGATTTTATTTTAATAAATAGCGAGGAACGTAATCCCTGACACTTATACATTTTTCTCCGATCATTTAAATGTTTTAATTTACTGCGTTAAGAGATTATCAAGATGTATGAAAATTATTATGGTTAATGAATGTTATTTTACGTTACAGATAAATAATTTTGTTGTTCAGCTATTGAGCAATTATTGATACGTAACTTCGCTGGCAGCGACGAAATCGGAAACTTTGTTAGTTCGACGGTGTCTAGTGTGTCCGATATCAGAGGAAACGAAGGAAAGAGGTTGCGAGATTTCCCTTCGAGGATCCGTTGCCGCTTTAAAGAAATGTCATCGTTACACAATTAATTTGTACGGTATTATTCGGTTCAACGCTGAAGTTTTACTTGGAAACAAATTTTCTTCTTTTATTATTTTATGGTTAATTGAAGTCTTGATTATTACAACAGATTTTATGTTGATTCCGGCATATCCTTAAAAACTTAATTAATATACTTTAAATTACGAAAAAAAATGGAATCTTAATGGAACAAAAAAATGTTTAATTTTCAGAAATCGCATCACATTCCAGAATGAACATTATAATCAAAGTTAATTAAAAAATAGAAAATTGTTTTCATTTTCAACATAATTTAACAAAATAATTTTTTATACTTATAAGAATTAATAAGCACAAAAATTACAAACCAAGCCCCAAGTCTTTTCTAAAGTGCTGTATGATGTAATTGGCTTTCGTAAGGTTCTCAATGGATTTATTCAGTTTCAGAAATCGCTCGCCGACATTGAAGAGTACCAAAGCGTACTGGATTTCGAAGGTGATGATGACGATGTACATTATATACAGTGGACTGTAATTGATTGGGCCCTTGTCTACAACCCCCTGCACGTTCTTCGTTGCAAACTCCAAGCTCCAGGAAATGTAATCCAGAGTCGACAGCATTACTAGGTACACGAACGACGCCGAGATGACGATTATCGACAGCTTGCGCAGATTCTTAGACGTTACCAAGTTTAACTTTTCGTCGACCTATATAAAATTTAATTTTTTAATCATTTTTTTTAACATTCATTTATAAATCCGCGGATGTTAAACAATTAGAAGTTCAAGATGTGTAAATAAATTCGTATTAATTTTAATTAAATGTGAAATACTCGTCAACGATTCAAATTCTAGGAAATAAAAAGATTGCCTGACATCGACAATGTTGTTGATGGCGCTCTGGACGTGGCGCCAGCGAAAGGAGGAACCCAGGATGGCTGCAACGAAGATGCTGATGACCGCGAAGACATCACTGCAAGTGACGGTGATCGCCGTTTCCGAGGATAATCGCGTGCTGTTCTGCCACCCGTTGCGCAGGTCGCGGTACAAGCCCCATATCTGCGCTCCGGCGAGTGCCAGTAGAATCAAGATACTTCAAAATAAATGTAATTTTTTTTAGCAAACTTCGTAAAAATAATTAATAGCGATATTTTTTTTTTTTTTAATTATGGGAGTATTAATCTACCTATTGTATTTGGATCTTCGATTATTGTATTTTTAGGTAATATTACATTTATTATATAGTATATAACTGTTTAATATAATTGACAATAGAAATTATAATTACCCGTAGATAACTTGAGGTAGATTCAGGCGTCCCATGTACTTTCCTGATTTGTCCTGGCTGAACTTTAAGGGTAGGAGCCCGCAAACTTTGCTCATGTGATAAATCGGCGCCAGGGTGTAGAATACGTCCGATTTGATCTTCTCGAAGTTGTTCCCAGTGAGCTTTCCTCCTGTCTCCGAATTTTCATTATGCCTTTGTCGAATTTTTTTTTCTACGGCCAAAAGCAGGTATTTTTTGTTAAATAATTAAAAAAATAATTCTTCAGTATTTATAATTTCAAACTTTCTCGTTCATTAAATGGCAAAAGTATCTTAAGTGTGTGGTACTTCTAAGCAAATAATTTATTGTCACAGATATTTTACAGAAAGACATTTAACTACAACACTCGGATTAGTCAAAAATAATAATTGGAGAAACAAAAAATAAAAAAAATTGCTCATCTTAACTCGAGCACCTACGTACTTCTAAAAATGTGCTTACAAATCGCCAAGTGTGACATGAGAGGACGAAAAATAATTCTCTCTCTAAAAAAATAACCAAACTAAAAACTACAGTGCAATTAAGTATCCGCGGCCGAGGCAACAAACGGCACCCGCGTGAAAAGCTCGCCTTTACGTTCGCCGGCGACGTCGCCCCAGGCCTCCATCGCGCTCGCCTTAAAAACAAGCGGCTGCTTTTTCAAGTTCAACAATAACAGAGTGTCAGCTCGGCCTTCCGCGAGGGAAATTGCACAGTAGCGTCGCGAAAAGTGTGCTGATCAAACAACCCCGTCGTGTTTACTCCCTGCCTCTAATTCATTCATAAAGTTACCGCGCGATAAATCTTTATTTTTCATCGTTCTTTGTTTGCGAGTTACATTTGCAACTAGTTTTGCGATGCTTTCCGTTTTCTCAGATTGCGATATTGATTTTTGTTCAATTAAGAGGATGGGAGGGTGATGTTCGCGTGGATGGATTTGGAAATAAGTTTGATTGTATCGAGGGTGGAAGCCTGGTTGTTCTAGATTTAATGGACGTAAATAAACAGTGTTGATTGAGCGTTACCTGGACGGCGGCTATTATTACGCCGGGAATTATTAACGAGCACCCCCTCGTCAATGACAACTTTGAAATTACAGAAGTAAAGGGAGTCGTCATTCGTGTCTTTGGGTATTTAACACAAAATATTTAATTGTTAGGTTTAGCTTAAAATGATGTTGCATTATTATATTTTAAAGAGAAAAAAATAATTTTTGTGAGTAATTAATATTATATGCTTTATAAAATTTACATTTTACTTCAAATTATCATTTTTTTTATACCAAACAGCTTCTTTCTCTATTTTCTTTATTTTTATCGCTAAAACTTAATGACTTATAAAGCAGTGTATTATTTTAGAGTACCATAGATTCCTTCATATTTTAATAAAACATATTTTAATGTTTCAGGAAAATCCACGTCCCACCAAATGTTATTTGACAATTAGTTAAGATCAACTTAAATCTGTTACCAGCCCTGGTATAAACGAAAAAAGACAGATGTAAAAGCGAGCACAATCAAAATTGCGTGTTTGGAATTTAAGTCACTCTCCTGCATGATTCTAGCCTATTCTATTTGCGGACAGTCTAATAACAGATTTTCAGCGTACTTACATGACGCCATTGCTTACGCTACGGGCGTTATTAAAACAAGCACAGGCACATTTCGCAAGGTTTGTTTTCAGCTTGTTTGTGGATGCACGTCTAATTCATTGAACTTTTGCAGTGAGGCGGAAGACTTTCTATTTCGGTTTTCGATCGTTTCCGCCTTCAGCGGCCAGATTTAGGAAAAGCGCCGTTTAACGAGGATTTTGGCTTCTTAAATAATTTGATATTAAACTATTAATACAGAAATTAGCAAGCATTACCTAATAGGTAAAAGTAAAAAGTTTTTTCTTCTACATTGAAATATCATAGACTTTCCACGAATAGACAAATTTTTCTTCATTTACTTTCATAAAAACGGAAAATAATTGCTTTCTAATACTTTTTGATGCACCTGCAATTTTATTTTTTATTTTACAATTGTGCATTTTTGTACTCTGGATGCTAATTTTTTGCATAAACAAAAGATTATTTTATAATTTCTTAAAACATTGAAAAATATCAGGAAAAAATAAATTATTTTAACAGATTTCAAAACTTGGACTGGGAAATTAAGTTCCTCTCTCAAATAAAAGAATACTATAATTTATCCCTTGTTCTTCATCGCAATTCTTTAAAAAAAAAAAAAAAAATAGCAAACCTAAAGTTGCAAAGATCTGCTTGGTAAGCGAGCAATCGCATCGGCGTAGCGTCCGGCCCGGTCGATCCCGGCGGCGATTTAGCGAATTCCTCCTGAAAATATCCCCGAAAGCTCCCGTGCGTCCGCCGCGTGGCGGCCCAGTAGACGGCTATCTCGCTGGAGCTAGAAAAAGCTCGGCTGAATGGCCGGCGTTGTTGTCCGCGCTTATGACGCAACGCCGCGGCCCCCGGCGCTTAGGAGCCGTCTGCCCGGACGATATCGCAATTGGGCCATCGGACGCCTATATAAGCTGGGCGGGATCCGCGCGCGAACCTTGGATCCGTTAGGCCTGGCTTGAGCCGGCCCAAGAGACATCCTACACGCGCCGACCCATTGTCTCGGGGAATCGGGGGCAAGAGCGCGCGAATCTTTTGGCTTTAGAGTACTAACATCTGGAGAAATTTCTGAGGATTGTAAAAGCTCTCGGGGATGCAGCTTTTTTTGGGAATTTAGTTTTGAAAATTTGGAGTTAATTTGACTGCTTTTTGTATTATGTAAAAGAAATTTAAAGACTGATGATAGAAGGATGAGTTTTTAATTTCTAGTGGTTTGGTTTGTTACTAAGCTCCAAAGTTTTGGACTTCCCTGATTTTTACACCTTAACTCAAGTTTGAGATAAGAATTTATTTTAAGAACAGGAAATGAATTATGAATACTTTTGCAATTCAATAAATTGTTATCAGATTTAAGCTAGTTTAATTTAATTTTTATTATCTGTATGTACTAAATAACTAAAATTTGAGGTCGCAATAAATTTAAATACAGAGAATTTCTGGTTCAAAATTATATAGAGTTGTGAGATCTAGCAAGAAAATGTGCTAAATTATATGGAGATTTAGAGCAGCAAATTAACTCTATTATACCTTCTGCAAGATTAAAAACTATTTTTGCGTTCATTTGAAAAATTTGGCGTCTTTATACTAGAAACTGTGAACAAAATTGTACCTATATATACTAGAAACTCGTATGAATCTTAATCATTGTAATTTTTAAAAGAAAAGCTCCGTAAGATGTAAAGAAAAAGCTGAATAACTGAAACAGAAAAAGTAGCCAAAAGGCTTACGGAGCTTTTTCTGTAAACATGACGGAGCTTTTGATGTAAAAAAAGGGTCATTGACGCCAACCGTCCAAAACTCAGATAAATGCAATCTCCCCAATTCAAGTGTGAATTTTTCATCGTACAGTAAGCCATATCCGGCGGATCCTCAAGGTTACCGTGAAAGCTCCATTCACGTGGTGCAGCAGCACTTTTTCCGGCCGGCCACCGTCGCTCGGTCATAAAAGCCCGGGCGCTCCGGCGGTCGGGCCGCAGATGCACGCGGGAGGAGAGCCGAATCCGCCAGCGGCAGAAGGAGCGCCGAGAAAAGTGGGAGAGAGAGAGAGAGCGTCTTCGGAGGAGCCGGCGAGCCGCAGTCGACGACGATCGCGCCAGTAGGCGCAAGGGACTGGCCGCGCGCGCTTCAAGCTCATTACGATTCAAGCCGACGATCGACGCCTCGACATGCTGCACCTCGCGATCGCTGTCCTCCTCGCGTCCTGCTGCACCCTCGGCACGGGGCACGCAGCCCATCCTTACTACGTGAGTACATTCCGACCTGCCCTTTTCTACGGATATTTTTTCAGAGAGATTTATCTGGTTCTTTTAGGAGGATGTTGAATGGATTCATTGATTGATTGATGCGTTTGTTTTTATTAGTATGCGATAACATGTGGCAGTGTAATTAAAATTAATGCCAATAGAAACTACTTAATAAGTATGCGATAAAGACTTTCTTCGAGTCACGTATGGTTTTTGCTTGATTACGGAAGGATTTCAGACTTGGTGCTTATTATTAAATATTTCATTTTTTATTTTTTGTAAAAGTATAATCTTTGAATTCTGGTTATTAAACATTTTTATCAGATTGAAGTGGATTAAAAAGATTCTGCACATCACGCAAAATTTATAAAAAGATTTTATGTTAAAAATTATTTTCAAAATAATTTTGAAGCGATTTGAAACAAAAAGATAGTCAGATCTTTAATCGTTATAATCATTCTGTAAGAGCTGGCCTTATGATTTTTATTTTATTCAAGCTAGATAATGAAATATTTTTCTCTAATGAAATTATTTATATTTTGCAAACCTAGGTTATTAAAAAAGTAATTGAATTGTTAATTATATTTTCAAAATGTCGATAAAAAATTAATTTAAGTTTTGATTAGTAGAGATATCTTAACAATCAGGGTAATTTAAATATTAACATGATTATGTGATATCTATCAAGAATGAATGTGGTATGGTTTTACTTTATGAAAATTTAGGAAACGGGGTAAATAAATAACACATCTTTCAAAATAAAAACTAATATCCTAAATATTACTGTTTCAACTGGAATTTGCATAAAAAATCCTATACTCTAACTTAATTATACAGTATGATAAGAGTAGGTTGCTAGTTAAAAATCAAAACTATATTTTTACTGACAAGCAAATTACAAACGAACCGCAAATTTAAAAACTTTAAAAAATTCATATCATAAACAGTGTCTCCGCCGCAATGTCGCAAATATCAGTTTTCTCATAATTCTAACGAAGCGCAAAGTATCTCAAAAAAAATCTCGATCACATTAGCACACCAGAGGAAAACACGAACGTCCATCATCAGAGTACGAACTGTACGCACTGTTTGGATTATTCCGACAATTAATTTATATAATTATACACACACTCGCTGCGCAGTCTCAATGATAGATACTACGTGTCCCGCAGACACGTTCTATTTAGCCGTAATCTTTGAATTCTAAATTAAACAATGAATCAAAATGTCAAAGCGCCGACGGCACGGGGAGAGATTCAGCTTTCGCACGAAAGCTATCTGAAGCATGTGCAAGATTGCACATCAGGGGAGCATTGAATTTCCCGCTGACGGCACCGCGTGCGATGGAAAAATTTGCAATTCGCAGCGACTCAATTGTTACTTTTTATTGCCCTCTTTGGGAGAGATTTTATAAAAGTACCCTTTCGCTATCTTAAAGAGTACAACACGTCTTATTTGGATTTACTCTAAAAGATGGTTGCAATTGTAATAGCCCTACTGTTACAAACAATTAAGCTATCATGCTCCAAAGTTTCATTA
>JAXIUT010000001.1:9003795-9050783 GCA_035586675.1 Eurytoma californica
TTGATACACTTTGATACATCTTGATACACTTTGATACACCTTGATACACTTTCATACATTAAAAATTTCCACAGGGGATTGCAGGCCTGAAAAATCGGAGCCTTGATGTAGAATGTGCCATTAGTGTTGATAAGCACTACCTTGAGACTCTGGATATCATCACCACAGATATTTTGAAGAAGACTTTGAAGAATCTTACCGATGACGAAGACAAGTTAAACACAATTCAAATGGTAATTTCCCTCTACATTCCTAATTTTCAACGCCAACTGTGAATATTGCTATCATTACTTACCAATCAAATTTGAAAAATTTATATCGAAATATTTTTTATCTAGGATGTGTTCAAGATACAGACGGCTCTTGAACAAAACTTGGACCAAGAAGTGCAAAAATGCGTTGAGGATATCAATAATTGCTCTATTATGGGGGATTACATCGAAAGCACCGATGAACTTTGGAGATTCGTTGACTTGATGAAATTCAAAATATTGTACCACGCTGAGAAGGAATTTTCCTCTTATGATGTTAAAGAGAAAATTAAGGAATACGTTGCTAATGTTCCAAAATGTTTGACTGAAAAAAAATAATCAAATATCTGTGAAGTCGTCATTTAATTTATTTAATTGATGCTCATACTAATAATTTATAATTAAATAAATACTTATTAAAATTCACATTATTTCAATCATACCTATAATTTTCAACATTGATTCCTAATTTTCCATAAAATTATATTATTATAATTTTAGTACAATTCTTTGTACTAATTTAAACTGTGATGTTATAAGACGTTCGATTAAAAATATCAATAAATGTTCGAGTTGATTATTTTAAACAAAAAATTTTACACTTATCCTTGATAATACGAAATTAGAGCAACATGAGAAACTCTGAGCTTTTGAAAGCACTTCGCGTGTTGAAAATTTTTGGCTAATTTATTAATCGCTGCTCCATTTCTGACTCTCTAAGGTGTGTACATTGGAAATCGCAAAAGTTAACATTCCGTGAAAATATATAATTACCACTTTAATTTTCTCAATTGCATTAAAACATATTGAATCATTTTTCTAAAAGTCATATTCAATAAATAATTTATACAAAAATTTAATAATCATACAATGATAACATTTTTAAGTTAATTATCTAATTGCTCTAATACAACACGATGTTACTGTAGTACAATTTCTTATTAGGATCCTATATATTATTATTCAAATTATATCATAACTTCTATTGGTGATTTAGTCAGCAAAATTATTTATTTATTTATTTATTAACCAGTAAAAATTACAACTGTGGGAAAGCTCCCAGTAGTAACTCCTATAGAGGTAAAACAAGTTTACCTGTACGTATAAGGTCTGGCTAACTTAAAAACTAAAAAAAAACTTATAAACTAACTTAAAACTAAATAAATGTTTGTATATGTTCAATAGAATATTCTTGTCATATATAAAAAAGAGATGTTAACAATCATTTAACAGTCATATAATCTATAAGTTAGAAAGACAAATTATATATTTGACTTAATCCATCTTTCAAGTTTACTTTTTATCACTTGTTTGCTATTCACTAGTAATTTTAGAACATTTGGGAGATCATTAAAGATTCTTATGTTTACTAAGTAACTGTTCTTATTACTAATACTCTTATTAAATTTAGAGATAAGGAATGCTTTTGTTTCTAGTGTTTGTATTTCTTTGTTTGTAACACTCACTTAGGCTAGCCTAAGTGAGTATGTTATTACAATAGCTATTGTAATAACATTATTGCTTCAAGTGCAAAAGCTTGTTCAAGATTAAGTGGATAATTCTTGATAAAACTCTTTTTACTTATTATTTTTAGCAGTCGTGTTTGTAAATTTTGCAGTTGAGCTAACACATTTTTGTAGGCTCCTCTCCATGCTAGAATGCCGTATGTTGCAACACTATGGAATAGTGCGTAATTATTATAAATAAAATAAATAATAAAATAAATAATATGGACCTTTAAATTGTAAAATAACTGTCCGTTAAATTTCTACTTCTGGATTGTTTTTAACAAACAAGAGTTAAACAAATTTTTTGCAACTTCTTTTTAGCGAAAATTATCTTTATTTTATAGTATAAAGCAAAAACAATTAATTCGATCACATCATCGGTAACTTTATTTATTTTTAGCGTATTGAATTTATTATATCACAAAAACAATTTTTTTTAACTTTGTTTTTTCTTTTTTTGATCTTTTTAAATTTCCCGCTCACTGTCGCCATTTTGTAGTTTTTTTGGCGCTTCTCCACGCCATCTTGCGAGAGACTAGTCCTCATTATCTGGCTATGGCGCTGGCCTAACCTCTTTCGGCTCGTGAAGCTAAAGGAAAGCTCGAGACGTTTTGTTTTATGAATTTGTGTACAATAATAGTGCGAGTAAGTGATATTTTGTTAAATTTTATGAAAAATAATTTTTTTACTAACAATACAAACGGTTATTTGATACCTTGAAAATTTATACTTGTTCGATTGTTGAAACAATGTGTTTGACGGCTTGCCCATCCAAGCCGACCACAGTGCTTCATCAGCCCCGTACACGTTACACGTGAACATTGATGTTTATTAGATGCAATATTTATAGAATTTACTACCTTTAGTTGAAATTGACTATTGTTCAACGTACAGTGTTTATGTAAAAATTTGTTTAACAGTAAAAATACGTTTAAAACAATTTATTTTTTATGGATGTATTAAGGTTAATGAAGTATTAATTTTCCTCAGGTAACTGATCCAAGATGAGTCGTTTCTTTGCCACTGGCTCAGACAGTGAGTCCGATACCTCCACTGAGGAGGAGCAGGTTCAACGCGCACCAGCAGCAGCTTTTACTGTAAGTCTTCAAATACTAGCTTTAATTATAACAAATAATTTAAGTATACTCATTCTTATTTTTAAACTTATGTTTGCAGTTCAGCGATGATGAAGAAGAAACCAAGCGAGTTGTCAGATCGACAAAGGAAAAGCGATATGAAGAGATTACAAATTTGATAAAACTGATCAGAAATTACAAAAAGATTAAAGACATGAGCTGCATGCTTAGTAGTATGTATTAAACAATCTTATTTCTTTTATTAGTACTTTTTATAAATTAACAATATGCTATCCTCTCTTTACAGCTTTTGAAGACCTTATGAGGGCTTATCAAAAGGCTTTACCGGTAATATCAAAAGAAGAGAATGGCCAGACCCCTCGTTTTTATTTGAGATGTTTAGTTGAAATGGAAGACTTTATCAATGAAGTTTGGGAAGACAGAGAAGGACGTAAAAATATGTCCAAAAATAATTCAAAATCTTTGACCTCACTTCGTCAAAAGCTCAGGAAATATAACAAAGATTTTGAAGAAGATATCGCTAAGTTTAGGGAAAATCCAGATCTAGATGATGAAGAGGAAGAGAAACGTAATAAAAAATTATTATTTTTATATACATATAAATATTTCAATAAAAAAGGATGCATATGGTATTAACTATTGTAATTTATTACTTCCAGCCGATGAAGGAGGATCTGATGATGATAATGAGATTTCAGACTTCAAAAAACAAGAACCCAGTGTACCAGATATATCTAAATTCAAGGTATGCAACCTTCTGTATTCAACTATATTTTAATTAATATAAAACTAATAAACAAATATTCAATTATTTTTTAAATAAACAGAAAGGTGGTGATGATGATGGCAGTGAGAGTGAGTCAGACTGGGGTAGTGACTCGGATAGCGAAAGTTCAAGCACTTCTGATGACGATAAACCTCAGCATGTTGGAGCTGACTATTTCCGTAAAACTGATAAACAAAAAGAAGGAGAGGAGAAGCCTTCAGGTAGAGGCAAACCTGGTAGACGTCCAAAACCGCAAAAACAAGAAATTGATGATGGCGAAGGAGAATGGGAAACTGTCAAAGGAGGAGTGGCTATTCCCTCAGAAAAGCCAAAGATGTTTGCTAAAGATGCTGAAATCAATATTGGAGCTGTTCTGAAAAAACTGAATGAAATTATTGCTGCTCGTGGTAAAAAACGTACTGACAGAAGAGAACAAATTGAATTGTTGCATGAATTGCAATCCATTGCTGATGCCCACAATCTTGGTGCTGCTGTGTCTGTCAAAATAAAGTTCTCTATTGTTTCTTCAATCTTTGATTATAACCCAAAGGTTTCTGATGCAATGAAGCCTGAATATTGGTCAAAGTATGTATCAATAATAAATCTTTTCTCAAAATTTTGTGACATATTTTATTAACTATACATATTTTTCAGGCTTTTAGATCGGATCACTGAAATGTTGAATATACTTTTGGCTACCCCAGATATGCTTATAGCTGATTCTGTTGCTGAAGATGAAGAGGAATATGAAAAACAACCTTACAAGTTACATGGATGTGTGCTTACATTGGTTGAACGGTTAGATGAGGAATTTATAAAACTTTTGAAGGAATGCGATCCTCACAGCAATGAATATGTAGAAAGGTACAGACAATTTAATTTATATATTTCATAACACTGTGAATTGTGCTGTCATAATGCTAAGAAAATCGTGTTTTAATTTAGGTTGAAGGATGAAAAATTAGTTTCTTCAATTATTGATAAAGTTCAAGAGTATTTAGAAAGAAAAGGTTCAATGTCAGAACTTTGCCGTATTTATCTTCGTAAGATTGAACATCTGTATTATAAATTTGATCCAAGTGTTTTAAAACAAAAAGAGGTAAATTATTTAGAATTCTAAAATCGAAATGATCTCACAATTTAGTAAAAATTGTATTATAATAAAAAATTTTTAGGGTGAACTTCCTGCAGATCACGTTACATCTGTACAAGTTATGGAAAAAATGTGTAAATATGTTTATGCTCACGACGAAACAGATCGTCTCAGAACAAGGGCTATCCTTTCACACATTTACCATCATGCCCTTCACGACAATTGGTTCCAAGCTCGTGATTTAGTATTAATGTCACATTTGCAGGAAACAATTCAGCATTCTGATCCAGCTACACAGGTAAAAGTCATTTACTTGTTTGTTCAAATGCAATAATTTTAATTCAACCAATTAATGCTTAAATAAATTTCAGATTTTATACAATCGTACTATAGCTCACCTGGGATTATGCGCGTTCCGCCATGCCAATATCAAGGATGCGCACGGTTGTCTTCTGGATTTAATGATGACTGGAAAAGTGAAGGAGCTTCTGGCACAGGGTCTACTTCCGCAAAGACAGCACGAGCGCAGCAAGGAGCAGGAAAAAATCGAAAAGCAGCGCCAAATGCCATTCCATATGCACATCAACTTGGAACTGCTGGAATGCGTGTATTTAGTTTCGGCGATGCTCATAGAAATTCCTTACATGGCTGGTGAGTGTCGTTTTGAAACAATAACAAATATTTTTCTGCTAGTATAGATCAACAACGTAATTTTATTTTCCAGCTCATGAATTCGACGCGCGTAGAAGA
Source organism: Eurytoma californica (assembly GCA_035586675.1). Taxonomy (NCBI): domain Eukaryota; kingdom Metazoa; phylum Arthropoda; class Insecta; order Hymenoptera; family Eurytomidae; genus Eurytoma; species Eurytoma californica. The sequence continues at coordinate 9,009,261 of JAXIUT010000001.1, forward strand.
ATGATTTCAAAAACTTTCTATCAGCAACTTAGGTCGAGCGAGCGTCAATCGCTGGTTGGTCCTCCTGAATCAATGAGAGAACACGTAGTCGCTGCCGCTAAAGCTATGCGCAATGGAAATTGGTCCGCTTGCAATAATTTCATTATCAATGAAAAGATGAATGCTAAGGTAGGGTATTATTTTAACGTAAACAAGTAAGATATAAGCTTCGAGGACGTTTCTTAATTTTTCTTCATTTTGTAGGTATGGGATTTGTTCTACCAAGCCGATAAAGTACGCGCCATGCTTACTAAATTAATAAAGGAGGAGGCTCTGAGGACATACCTCTTCACCTACTCGCATGTCTATGATTCAATATCTATGCCGACATTGGCTGATATGTTCCAACTGAAGAGATCAATTGTTCATTCCACTATTAGTAAAATGATTATCAATGAAGAGCTCATGGTAGGTGTTTAGCTGCTATCGAAATATCCTAATTGAAATACTCTTTAATGACAATAATGTTTTTTTAGGCATCACTGGATGATCCCACAGAAACGGTTGTCATGCACCGTAGCGAGCCGAGTCGTTTACAATCATTAGCTCTGCAATTGACGGACAAAGTCAACAACTTCGTAGAATCGAATGAGCGCATCTTTGAAATGAAGCAAGGTAAAAGCAATTTTCGTTTATAAAGAGTTTTATAAAAAAATAATATGTTTTCTCGCTCACATTTCATTAATTCTATTTTGTTTTTTTAGGAAACTTCTTCTCTAGAGGCAATCAAGGAAACTTCCGCGACCGCCAAAACTACAATAGACAAGGACAAGATTGGGGCCGTCAGAGGCGTGATCGTGATCGTGACCGTGATCGTAACCGTGAAGAGAGAGAGAATCGCAACTATTGAATTTTATAATTAATTTGCGTGAATATTGACATTGATAAATAATAAATCAATGTTTTTATTCGTTAAAAGTATTTTTTATTCAATTCATCATACTTGCAGAACATTTCTTTCTTACAGCTCTTAAATACATAAAAATATTTTTTTTTCTTTATAATCAGAGTATTAAAAAAATACTTTAAATTTTATATAAAATATTCAACATACATCACAACTAAATTACGATATATATAAATAACATTATTTACATTTATAGTACATTGAAACATAATGTACAAAGTGTACATTTTAAATCAACCATTTCACTTTGAATCATACTTTTTGCAAACTCTCCATTATTTTATTTCCAGTTAAAATACAGTCAGACGCTAAAATTAAACGTAAACCGGCCGACTTTTCTATTAATCGACATGCAGATATTTCACTATATGTAATTCCTCCAATTACGCAAACAACTACCGTTTTTGGATGCACTGGCCCTTGAATTCCTGTAAAATAGCAACCTGGAGTATTGCTGAATTCTTCAAACCCTTTTGGATCGGTTATTTGTGAATTTACTACATTTAAAACTTGTGCCTAAAAAATGGATTCAATTAGAAAATTGGCATAATATAATAATAGTACTTTCCAATATATTTTTATTTTCTTACGAGTAATGGTATATATTTTCCACTAAAAACGTAACTTGGGCATGTGGGTCCCTTTAAGTCAACCGGTTTTGATTGATTTGGAAATAATTTCAATCGTTTTGCATTAGCAGTCCATTTGCTAGTCCAATTCGGTAAACGTTTTAACATATTTTCCGTTCTAAGATTTAAAAATCCTACAGTTTCTAACTTGAAAAATAATGGTATGTGCTGATAACCATGAGCATGTAAATGTGCTTTTTGTAATGGTAACATTTCACTATTGGTAACTCCATCACTTGTAATCGATAATAATGATAACAAACGAAGACTACGGTCAGGATTTTCATCTGAAATAAAAATTAGAAAATTAACTTTATTTTATTATTTGTTTTTGTTTTTTAAATAAAATATTAATTTTACCCATATTTCTCAAAATATAATCTAAGCATTCTGTTCTTCGATTACATTCCAAAATTGCAGTTTCAATAGAATGCAAATCCTCAAATTTTGAAGCTAAAGCATTCACGGCAGCTTCACAAGCTGATATATGAAATTCAAGTTGCTCTTTAGTTTTTTTAGTCTTTTGAAGAGTTGTTTGAACGTAATGTTTCACCTCTGCTAATTTCATAGCTTGCATAGCTTCTTGCTCAGCTGAAAATATTAGAAAACTCGTAAAATTAAAGAAATACTAAAGTTTAATAAATCAATTTTGAATTACATTTTAAAGCCTTTGCTTTTGTTCTCAGTGTAGGAAATGCATCGCTAAAATGTTTGTCTCTAACTTCTGCGTACACTTGATCTTTACTTGGATCTAATTTTGTTTGTGATTTCCCAAGAGTTGCTGTTCCTATATTTATTTCAACTACTTCACTTAATAATCCTAAATAAGTCACAGAAGTCAAAAGTGTCGAAACAAAGTCTTGATTTCGATCCATCAATATCAAAGCACCAAATTCTTCCTTTGAACTAGGAGAACCCAAAGAATCATCCATTGATGAGATCATCTTTAGTACTTGTTGACTATGTTTTCCTAAACCAAAACTAAAATTAGGAACCCCAAGTACCATTCGCAATGTCCACAGACTTTTAGCTAACGAGGGCAGCAAATTTGTATCTTTATGATAAAATAAATCAGTAAATATAGGAGTTTCCAGAGATAATACATTTCCATCAGTTCTAATGAATTCCCAAGTTAATGGCCGCAAAGTCACTAATCCGCAGAGACCTATAAATTTATGGTATCGATTAAAAAAAATTTTTTCTTTTCAATTTAATAGTATTAATTCAAATCCAATACAAACATACCGTTTTCTTCAAGCAGATTATTCACCACTATTGGTATAAATGGTGCTATTAGCATATGGTGGAAAAGTCCAGGTGTCTGTGATGTTTCAGATCTAATTTGATCAAAAGCATTTTGACACACTATTAAATCACAGCTGACTAAGTATATTCTCTGAAGGTTTGTCGGCTTTAGTCCTTGTGCAAATTTAAAGATTTTATCAACTCCATATTTTCTAAAAGAAATCAACAACAGAGGAAATAGTATAGTTATTCAAAAGTAATTGAATTTTAATTTTTCATACTTCAATACTGTTACGCCTACAAAAGAGTCAAGTATTTTCATAAGCTTCTGCTCGATGATCAAGTCTTTTTTTCCAGGTATCAGATCTAAAATTTCTACAAGTTTCCTTTGGCTAATTTGTTGTAAAGCACTCAGGCGATCTTCCAGTGTAATATCCATTTTATAAATATTTTTTTTCGTACTGAAGTTGTAACTAACCTACAAACGGTCTACTTCATCACTGGTATGTAAAATATATTATCACGCATTATACTCACTCAAATTAATAAATAACATATGCTCTGCTTTTGTAAAATAAAACATTTTTATTTTATAACATTTTTGTGGACTTTAAAAATACTGTTTCCCCTTGAAGAAACATGCACGTCTCTAAGCACGCAAAAATGAATATAAGTAGTACAAACTTAGGTATACTCAGATGCAGCTATAGAAGCTCAATAAATCATCATTCTCATTTTAGATTGTTCATCGGACCTTTGATTGAAGTTTTTTTCGCACTAAGCAATATTTTTAATAACCATTGTTATTGGTTCTCAAGCACGGGTTTGATCGATAATTATTTTCAAATAGTTACAAAGTTACATTTGCTGCAAATATAATTTAAATATAATATATCCTTTTGATAAACTCGGTAATTACAAAAATGTTTAAGTATATTTAAATTTTTTTATTTAAATTCATCTTTTACTGTTTTGTTGTTTACAACATGCTTTATTAAAATCGATTTAATTAATTATTCTAGTAAAACGCGCACGCCAGTGCCATCATTTTTACGTATCTTATCAGCATCATTCTTGCGACTTTTAATCAAATTAGGAAGGAATAAAACTAATGAATTACTAAATATGTTGAAATTTTATTTACATAAAATATCTCTAACTTACAATCTGAAAGACGTGACAATCGTAATAAAATCAATACTTACAGTTTAGAATCAAGAAAAGTGTAAGTAAATATCTAGTTTTTATATGAATATACATTAAATTTACGGATTTGAAAAAATTCAAAGCATATCCTCGCACAATCGAAAATTTATACCCTCAATTTGATAATAATAAAAGTAACAATTCCATCATTATCATTATTATTATCAAAATCTTTACCTATCAATTATTATTACTTTATACTATTATTCATAATTTGTTCAATTATATTGTAAATTCTGTATATATTATTGTAATAAAAATAATAATCTTATAATTTTAAAATTTTCTGTATACATATATAAATTATAATTATAACTTACATACAAGCGATAGTCAGCTTATTAAGTTAATTAATTTTTTTTTTATATCATTATGTGTGTTTACTTGTAGTCAAGATATCTAAAGTTCTAAAATTTTTAAAACTCCATTTAAAGTAAGCTTTTCCCATTAATGCATTTTCACACATCAAAAATTTGTGAATTTATTTGCTTGTTGTTATCACTACAGATCTTCATACAATTATAAAAATTAATACTTGCTTTGGAATAACAGTCGACTTTATCGACCCTATTAATTATATAGAATAGACTTTGCAAGAAATTCTTATAATTGATACAATTACAGGTGTTTTTTTTCTTTTTTTTTTTTTCACAAATTTAACTTTTTTTTATAACAAAAAAAGAAGTAGCACTTATTATCACTTCATTCGTGAAAATGAACGAAAGCTTTCAGTACAAAGGCGATACAAATATAATATCTGATTTTCAAATTTATAATCGATTTCGTATTAAATATCTACAAATCACAAAAGTTCTAAAAACTCGTGCATAATGAAAAGTATATGTGAGAATCGTTATACTTTTCCTGCTTCCTTCTCACACTTGCTCCGTGTAAAATTTTCTTTCTCAAAATAAAAGAAATCTGCACTCCGTCATATAGACGCGTGACTTAATAATAAAAAAGCAGACGTTCTTGCGCACTTCCAGACAGAAGCCTCCATCCTCGTTTGATATTCAAATACTGAATTATAGCGCGAACAAAGATCAACACTCCTGAAAATAAATTATTATTCATATTAATTGTTATATAAGCTAAAAGAAATAAAAGTTTTTTGATGTCTCAAATGTTAATATATCTGCTATTCAAATTGAAATTTTATTTGAAAACTATGCAATTACCAAAAGCCATTATCAACCACCACAGCCAGGAGTTTTCATGAGAGGCCAAGTCAGTTGAATTCTTGACTATGAAGGTCCATTTTGTTAAAGATAAGCCAAAGCCAGATAGTGCTCCATATCTAGAAGCAATTGTATGGCAGAAGCACATGAGTAATAAAAAACCAATCCAATTAAACAGAAATGCAACTGAAAAAGAGAAAATGTATTTATTTTATTTTGGATTTATTCAATTTATATTTATTGTAGTACTAAAAATAATTAATCTGACAGTACCTAAAAAAGCTGTGATGAACATAAAGTCTGTGCCTAGCATTCGACTTTCTGCATCACCTTCAACACCATCTGTGTCTATAGCTAAAATAGTCAAAGGCTGCTGTTGTGGTCTTGCACTACCAGGCTACAAACAAAACACAGTTTTAATCGTTTTTATACATTTAGTAGATTATTATCTTGAAAATTTAGATTACCAAATGTACTTGTGGATGGGTTTGAGGAAGGGTTTCCCCTTGAAGTGTTTTCTCGCGCTGTACTTCTTCATAGCTTGGTAATTTTGTAGCAACTTCGTAAGGCGGTGGAGCAGTAAAATCTGGTTTTGGAGGTGGAATTTCCTCATTTTCCTTTGCAAATGAAATAAAAAAAATACATATGTTATGTAACTGATTTTCTTCTTTTTTTTATGTCTGATTAAATTTTAAATCACTTACTGATGGAGTTAAAACTGCTGGCTGACCCCTTGAAGTCATTTGGACATGATTTTGATGTGAAACCGCCTCCTCACTTGGAGTTATACTAATATTATGATTTATTTGAGTGTCTCCTGAAAATGTGGACTGAGCAGATGGTAAACTGGCGGCTTCACCTTCTGCCGATGCTTGCAGTTGCTGCTGTAAGTTTTGATAAGTGATTTTGTGAATAAAATTAGAATCGCTGAAAGTATCATGTAAATAAGATAAGCAAGACATCTTTTACTAACGTCTATGATATTTCTGTTCTTTATCATACTTTTAGAATACCTACTTAATTCCTGACTCATTTTCCTACACATGCATAAATAAAATGGAAAACATTAACAATAAGTTGATAACATTTAAGAACATATTCATTGAAAATAAGAATTAAATTTATTTTCAAGAAATTAGTTCATGACATGAGTCAGCCTATTAAGTATTTTATATATTTTGTTAGTTTGTTACTGTTATTTTGATTAAAATGAAATTGTTTGCAAGAAAATTTCTAGTAGTACTGCGTGCAATAGTCATAAAAATCATAATTACTGATAAATTTTTAATTGTCCAACCTATACTTTACTATAAAAAAATAATAAATTCAATTTAAATAAATCAATAAAGCAGTTTTAAAGTAAATATTATAAACTAGTTTTGAATAATAAAACAATAAAAACCATACCGTAACAATATTTTAAATTTACAGGGCATTATACAAGAATAATTAAGGGTAACTTGATTGATTACAAAATATTGGCAAAATCTATAAATCTGTGTGTTATAAAAAAGGCTTTCGTAATCAGATGCATGATTCAACACCTGAAAGTTGTATAAAGCTTGGAAGGATTGTATCAACACTGTCTAAAGCACCGAAAGCACTACAACAAGAGCACCGTTGAACAAAGTGACTTCCTTGCTGCAACTGATAAACAAAAGCTTCGTTGCAAGCCAAGCCCACTGGCACACTCCACCACAAACACTTTGATCCGAGATCCGAGCGATCAGCGGACCGTGTGTACCAAACACAAAGCCGAGAAGCGAGTTCTCTTAGCGAATGCGTGACTCCGCAAGAGCGAGGCCCTCGGGGCGAAGAAGCTAGAAGTGGAAAGTGCGCGATCGCAGCGAGAAAATTCAGACCAGTACCATATTGGAGCGGCCGTCGGTGTTCGTGTCGGCGCTGAAGGGGTTAAACGTCCGCTGTGCCTCCTCGGGTGCAGCGTTCCGCTACGTCTCTATCCTCAGCGACGGCGACTCTCCGGCTCGGGCCCACAGCTCGTCGACGCCTCACCGATTTTTCCACAGCCGAGCGCGCGACTGCCCAAGCACACCTATATATCGCCCACTAACGCTTATTATTCAGCGACACTGGTCTGTCCGTCCTCTCTCCCTTCCTTCTCATTACGCGTACACGTACGTACGTACGTGGGTATGTACGCGGACGCGAGAGAGAGAGAGGGAAAACTAGGCGCACTGTTCGCTCACACAATCGATGGGCTGACTCCGGCGGTCCTATGCACGTACACACCTACTCGCGACACTTGCAGCCGTAGTGTACCGAGAGCGCGCGGTACCATTTGCCCTCTCTGTCGCTCGAGTGCGAGTCGCGACTGGCTGCGTCCTTTATCCGCCTGTTATACACACAGCCCGCTGCAGGAAAGTGGATGGCTCCTCGGATCGGATGAGATTGTGAGTGTGCCGATGTTACGCGACCGTCACTGTACACTCATTATAATATTAATTCTTACTTTTTTCTAATTATGTAGACGTTCACGCATACTAATGTACACGGCGTTCCGGCGGTATTGGATTTTCTGTATGTTTGTTTGGAGAACGAGCGCTATACGCCAAGGAAATTGTTTTTTTGCTGTTTGCTGGAGAATGAATAGCTTCCACTGTTGAGAAAGTATATATTTATTTATAATACATTTAACGTTTTTTAACTGGCATTATGTGTACATTGTATAGAAAATTCGATCGCTCAGAGAATCAATCATTCTTAATTTAGTATTTTTAAAGATTGCTTTTTATATTGTTCGTCTGTTTAAAAAATACACCTTGTCAAATATTCTTTAATGTGACGAATAATAATAAATGTACGAATCCGCATGTTGTGATTATTATTATTATTATTTTCATAAAATATTCTTCGCATACATAAATATATTCATTATTAACATTGTACAAGAAATTCAATGTTCCAATGCAACCAACTTGGCCAAAATTAGCATACACATATGTAAAAATTAACTTTTCATCTAAACTAATAAATTAATTAGTATAAAAACGTAAAAGTGGATGAATATATTTGAAACTATATCAAAGTTTTATTTTCGAACTGTAGACGAATGAGCTGCTATTCTTTCCTATGCCTGACTTTTATTGGACCCATCAGTTGAACCATACAAATCATACGCTTGTGTCATGTTCCAAAATAGACTCTTCCACTGTAGTAGAATTCGAATTGGTGCGGTGAAGAGAAATCGAATCATCGGAACGTTGAGTACTATGGAAATATGCCGGTGCATTAATGGCGGCCCACACTGTTGCGGATGCTCCTTAAATACCGAACTCCTGCAACCGGAAGTTGAACTTAAAAATTTGGATAACAGTATTGGAAATTATAAAATTAAATAGATTAATTAATTAAAAATCGTTAAAAAATTAATTTAATTACTAATTATCTTTAACGTAAAAATTACATAAATTAATAATAAAATAACGAAGAAATACTTTACTTGCTTTCAGATCATGTGGTCATGCACTCATACTCAGCCACCGTGTAGGTAACGGTATACCCAATGCAGTCGTAAAGGGCTTATTGCACTTAAGTGTACAAAACAAGATAAAAAATACATTGTATGTAGATGTATCAGATTATACAAGTAAGCACTTGTTCCTTCTTATATTCTTTGAGTACAAGGTATAAAATAAGTGGGTTTTTTTTTATTTTCTCTAATTTATATCCATTTTCTTCTACTTTTCTACAGCTTATACACGTCTACCCAAGAGTCACTTGTCAAAAAAAGCATAAACATTTTCAATAATTATAAAAAATGTAATAGCACTCATATAAGATACAAATTCCACCAAGAAAACTTAAAAAATGGAATATATTTTATTATTATCGAATTCTCCAAAATGCATAAATTCCGCGCTCAAGTAAGCCATCCAATAAAAGTGACCTTTTACAGATGGCCGCTTCCTCCGGCGAGCAAGTTGTGCAGGCGGCCTAAGAAAACACGTGGACGCTCAATAAACCAGCGTAGTGGCCGAGTGGTCGCCGCGTCAACGAGCGTAGTGGATGCAAGCGACGCGCGGCGCGAGCGACCCAGGCGGCGCCGCATCGCTTCGGCAGTCAGTCGCTTGCCGATCGCCAGCCGAGACGGAGCAGACGTGAGAGTGCCGCCTGATAAGGTCCGTACCCCGTGCAGCGTAGCAGTTGGAGCCCGAGGGTCCCTCCCCCACCCGAATTCGCTTTCGTCCCATAGCAAGCATGACGGCGGAAGTTTACAAGATCGGCGATCTCGTCTGGTGCGTAAAGAAAAATTCGAGCGCGGCGAGGCGGGCCCGCCGCGGCTGGAGGCCCGCGCCGCCGCCTCGCCGACGGCGAATAAACATAACCTATAGAGCGAGCGCAGCGGCGTACGTTTCGAAACTCGACGCTCCGAGGGTCTTAATCGACGTATGCATGTCTTGTCTGTTGCAGGGCGAAGATGAAGGGATTCTCGCCGTGGCCTGGCCGGGTGAGTCTCTATCACGAGCATGGCTTTTCCGCGGACGAGGTTATCGCACCGGGATAACGTCGCTCGCTACTTCTCCCGCGCTTTTCTACATATCACCCCCACACGCGCAACCATTGTTTTTCCTCGCTCTCCGTGCTTGTTTATCTCGGTTCTCTTCGGTGCCTCTCTCGTACTTTTTCGAAGTCTGCCGTAGACGTGCTCGGGCTGTAGGTGACAGATCTCTAGTGCAGGTTTAAACTGGTAGTTTTTTTTTTTTTTTTTTTTTTTTTTATTATATAAATAAATCACGAGTTTGAAGTTATGTAGATTTTTTTCCGAGTTATTAGTCGTGAACGGTGTTCATTGAATTTCTTTTTACAGTTGAGTGGAGTGAATCAAAAGCACAGAAAGTCGGCCGATTTCGGTGATTTTTACAGCTGTTAATGACGGCTCGTGTCCGCCACACCCGGTAGGAATTCAAATTGGCGCGCAGATCCGGGATATTATAACCTAAATACACTCATTACAACCCTTTCAATTTCTTTTTTCAATTAGCGAATTACTTTTATTTATTTAAGCCACGTATTATAAATATTGTACCAGTCTTCAATTTTGTTAATTAAAAATTGCATATTTATTTTTTTACCCATTTTTAATCTAAAATTTTGGGAATAATTATTTATTTTGTTATATTGACTTAATATGAATATTTTTCTAATATGGAAAATTAAATCTAAAGGTATCACACCCTCCAAAGGATATGAAAAAACCAGCAAACCCAAAGAAGGTTGTTTATTGCATATTCTTCTTTGGAACAAATAACTAGTAAGTCTGATTTTTTAAAGCAAATATTATTTATGCAGTAATATGTTTATTAAGAAATATATTTACTTATAGTGGTTGGATTGATGAAACTAACATCAACCGCTATGCAGATACTAAAGAAGCTTGTATGAAGTTATGTAAAACTGCATCGTTTAAAGAAGCTTGTGAAGCCATCGAGAATTTTATCCTCAATGGAGAGGTATGATTAATTGATGAAATTATAAAGTTTTCATCAATTTAAGTAGCTTTTCTTAACTTCACTCGTTTTTTAAATTTTTGCAGGTATTTGATGATGGACCTGATTCAGACTCTCTTTTTGATAAGCTAAAGGAAGATAGCCTGTCATCTTCTGTTGAGAAGAAAACTCCAAAGATCAAACCAAAAAAAGTGAGTATCTTATTTTGATCAAATTATAGTTACTATATAATGCTACTGTTTCATGTTTAATGTAGTAAAAGAAATTCTATATTATTAGTTAAACGAATTATTTTTAATTTTTTTATTAATATAAATATAATTCAGGAAAAAAATAAATCTTTTTTTGTTTATTTTAGTTAAAAACATACATCAATTTGCAGGATACTCCAAAAAATAAGAGAGACAGTAGTAGTGGTAGTGAAAAACGCCCTGCTAAAAAACAAAGAACAGATTCAAGTGCCAGTAGTAATAATCGACTGGGAAGCTTAAGCCCTGTTATGAACCACTCTACTCCACTAAGAAAAAGTGGTTCCCTCTTAGATCGGCCTTCTAATGTTTGTAGACCTGTAAGTAATAGTAATCTCATGCAGATTTGTTGATATTTTAATAATATATAAATGTTTCATGCCAAGCTGTTAGTTACTATTTAAAGTCGGGTAACAAAGTCAATGATCATATTTATTTAACAGATAACCCCACCTCTGGATGTGGAAACACTATCTCAAACTCTAAAAGACAAGAATATCCATGCCTCCAGTTTGAAATTTGGATTCCTCGGACTTGGCATAATGGGCAGTGGCATTGTAAAAAATCTTCTAAATAGCGGACACAAAGTGATTGTTTGGAATAGGACGCAAGATAAGGTATGTAAAATATTTAATTTCATTAAAAAATTAAGTTATTTATTTTTAAAAAGAAGTTTGCATTCAACTTTTTATTGAAACATATAATTGTATTAAGATAACAAACGCACATTTAAGCATTTTTGTTCCAAAAAACACAATATTTATCTCGATACATTATTAAGATTTCATTAAAAAAGAAATATAACGAGCGGGGGTTATGTAACGTTAAATACTAAAAATTTTAATCTTTTGTTTCTATGCCATTGTGCGTAAAAAATATTATAAGAAAAAATGAAAATATCATAGTGACAAGGATTAGAGTTTATTCAATAAAAAATTTATTTTCATATATATGCAATCAAAATTTGCAACAAAAAAAATGGCCCTTTTTTTAGGTTTATCGATTGTTTAAAATTTCTACTACTAAACTAACATTTAAAATGAAAATATATAAACTTAATGAATACATTTGTGTGAGGTAATTTTTTGCTAAATTTAAATTAATTTATTTATCAATATCACATTAAAAGTTAATGCATTATCATAATAAAAAAACGGTTAGAAATGACGTAAAAAAGAATACGATCAAAATCAAGCGTGGAAAAACGGAATAATTTAAAAGGATCAGGATTGAAATCACAACAGGTTGAACTTTGTAGATTTATTTACTGAGCAATACAGTAAAATAGATGTTTACAAAGCGTATAGTATACTGTATGCAATTCGCTATATTAAAAGATAGGAAAACTGCCCGTTCAGTTGCGTTGCTCTCTACGTTTCTTCGCTTTTTCGCGTGCATCTTTCTGGTGTGTACTTTGTTTTTTCCGCAAAAGAAAAATTACCAAAGTCGAATGTTTAATATAAACATTGTCTCTGTAAGAGATGTACATTGCATTAACAAATTAATTATAAAATTAATTGCAAGTTTCTCGTTTCTTTCATAGAAAAAGTTTTAGTCTTTTAGTTATTTAATCTCTTCTTACATTCTGCACTTCGGTATTCTTTTGTGAACATAGTATTTTATAAAAAAAGAAACTTCCTTGGTGTGTTTAAACTTGATATGGACAAGAGATAAATCATAGTATTCTCAGCTTTAGTAATATCTATAATGCATTTATTCTCACTAATTCGATAATGCAGCTAAGAATATTTTTATTGAATAAGTACAGATACTTCTAACGATAAATATTTGAAGATAATTTCAATTTTATATTGTTTATTTAAATAACCTTCTAATGAATGTAAAAACAAAATCGAATCATTTTACAAGTTTTTTCTTGTGAATTAATTGAATAGTTTATTTATTTTTCGCATTAAATAATGCAATAATCATAATTTTATATTAATTTTAAATACACTACGACAATTACTATTAACTCCTGGAGTTAGAATTATTATAGTTACTTTAATTATTTTCAAAAATATTTTGCTCAAATACACTCAAACAAATGCTACGATTAGTAATTTCACATTTATTTAAAAATGATTAGTGAATCTTCAGAATTCGTCAGGATTCTTATCGTAATATGACTCGAAATAATGTATATTGCGATGAATTCTTAAAAAGTTTGAGCAACAAAAACATGTATAAAAATGATCATTATCTTCGTTGATCGTTATTTTTTATGTATCTGTCACCCGCCAGATCTTTAATCTTCGATCGCCGTTCCGTTTGCTCGCCAAACTGCCAAGCTCTCATCACCGTTTATCTGGGACATTTTTCTACTAATGCGTCGCATCGTGCAATTCGCTCGACATTATAAGCGTAATGTTTCGTCCCTATAGCGCTCCATTTTCGACGTGAAAGTCGTAGTAAGCAAAATCCAAAAATATTTTCGTGCCGCGACATTCGTGTTATTTTTTTCCTCCAGCTCGCTGCACTCGGTATTAACAAAGGTGTACGTCACACGACCCCTTTTTTTAATTTTATTTTCTACGAGTATACATCTTTGTATTTACTTTTCTTTTTTGACGTTTTTCACACAACAATGGTAAAACGATAATATTAATTTGAATCACAGAAGTGTACAAATATTTTCTTTTATGTACTGTCAAAATATCATATTGTTGTGCGAATCTCCGATAAGAATCTAGTTGAAGCCAAAAAGATGCTACTGCAATGCCTTTCAAAGTCAATGAATCGATTTTTTAAATCCATCTTTATATACCTTTATGGCTTATCTAATAGGGAATTCATTCGATTATATATAACTATTTATAACGAAAATCTTTCGAAATTTCGTATTTAATTAAAAAAAAAATGCCTTTGCAAGAATCTACCTTATTAATTAAACTCAATTCTAATTGCTATTGATTGTGCGATTAAAAAAACATTGGCTTTTGCATATAATTTTCATATAAAAATATATATACTTGATACTTTAACCAGTCGTAAAATTAGTTTTGTGAAAATTCAATTAATGAATTTAAATAATTATTTAAATGACATTTGAATAAAAAAGTCATAAATAAATTCGCGAATTAAGTGTACTGATTATTTATTTTTGAATTTTTACTATAAAGAGGCATTTAGATTTACTTTTACCCTGGCAATTCATTAATAATATTTATTAGCAGTCACTTTAATAGTTAACATTTCGCAGGTAAAATATTTTTCCTGAATGGAATTTATTGCCTCCAACCGGCTTGGTTTTAACAGAAACACAAAACGCGCCATAAATACAAGACAAAAAAAGTGCAACCGTGGGTTAAAAAAAGATGTTTTTTGTATATTGGTAAATAATTTCCCTTTTATTTAAATAAGAATATATTATTCACAAACTAAAATCGAAAAGGAAAACATGATTACCATGTTTCGCACAATAAATTGCTCCGTCAAATTTAAAAATTCTAAATCTTCCAACTATTAAGGCTACGCTGCCTTTCTTTCTCAGCTCGTTCAGCTCAAAAAGTGCGGTATAAAGTGAAAGAGGAGGCGAACTTATCTGTATCTTTCGTTTCAAAATTTTCTCAAAGAACCGTCGGTTGATTCGAGGATAATGTCGAAACGGGTCGATTCTTTATGTCTCATGATAAGAAAAAAAACAGAAGAAAAAGAAAATCATAAAAAGTCGGCCGACCGACAAAACGTGGAACTTCGGCAGTCTCGAGAAATCGCGCGTGTATTTTAAGTTTATTCAATACGTTCATAATCCAAGGAAGATATACTATTTCCTACTCGTTACATGATAAAACGACGTACAAAAATATATATGTAATACGAGGGAAGCATAAGTACGAGTCTTGCGTTAGGTGATCGACTTGTTTCTTTTTTTTTCTCATCTTGGAAATAACCACGTTCTGCAATGTTTATTTTTTTGTCCTTCGATGTGTGCTATGCATACGTAACCTTTTAGTTATTTCTGCAACTAAATATTAGTAATGGATGGTACCTTCACTTCCAGCCCTTTCAATTTCGCCGAACATCTTCGATCCGCTGATTTTTCATTTCTTATAATGTTTCACTTTTCGCTGAGCGCGAAGCTTCACAAAATGTTTATAGTATTCGCTACACACCAAAATAAACATTTACTAGTTATATCAGCAACAAATATTTTCTTCTAGTGTAGTTCAAGAATTTACTTAGGTCCTACCTTATCATGTCGATTTCTTTTTGGTAGGTGAAATTCTTGAGAAAAACTAATTAACTTTTAAAATCACAGCGATTTTTACTTGCATATAGTAACAATAATAATAATGATAATAATTATAACAATAGTAATAGGAATAATTAATTAGAATATTAACTAATAATTAACTAATAATAATATTATTAATAGAAATGTAATAATGAAGAGAAAACGAAAATGTAAATTTAAACCAATTCAATTCGCTGGGACAAAGGCCCGTCTTGTTTATCGAATTCAAAAGTAGAGAAAAAGGTTTTAATTTTTCAGATTCATTAAGCTTTTATTTTGTTTATTCAAAAACAAGTTTTTTATTGACCAACAATTACAAATCAAATAGAAAGCAAAAAATCGGTGCTGATTATCCAGTATAGAGCTTATATATACCTAATCTCTTCATCAAAGACATGCTTTTATGATGAATAATAAGTGGTTACACCTCTGTTACTTTATATCATACCTTTTTATTTTCATTCAAGACAAGATTATATATATATATATATGTTTGTATAATTCTATAATGGAGGAAAATATAGACAAAGTAAGTCGTCGTTCATGATCCTCGTGTGCTTCACAAAAATTTATATATCCGTTGAAACATTAAACCCGTTGTACACAAAAAAAGTCGTCGACTCTTACAACAGTGTACCTCGAATGAATTAATAAGTCAAGCGACTTATCTGTACTTGCAATCGTAAAAGTTTATTACTTGCATTTTCTCGTTAATTGAACATATTTTTTTAACCAAGCTGCGTCGACGTGTGTACGTGCCACCGGCGGCACCATTCTCTACTTCCAAATCCGATATATCGAACGAATGCGCGAAAAAAAAAAACATATTCTCCGTTTTCAAAGCTAATTTATTTCCCCTAAGTTTGGGTTGCACCCGTGCGAAGGCGGTCGAAGGGACACAATTTTCTTTTTGAAATGCCGCTCGCGCGTCACAAGTAAATTGATTTATAACACTCACTCACCCACGCTCGCACACTCGAAAGGAAAATAAAAGGAAAGAAGCGAGTCTCTCTTTTAAAATCGAGCTCAGCCTTCGCTCAGACTCCGCTTTTTATAACTGTACACTATAAATGTTCCCTACGTAAGTTGCGGCTTCTCTTCAGTCTTCGGTAACAACACACGTGTTCTCCAGTCCTCCCGGAGTAAATTGACACCTGATGCAGGCTCGACGTGGCAGCACCTCCCCCTCTCGTCGACCGTAATTTCTCTTCTCTCGTGCAAACTGAAACCGACGAGCTTTCGAGCACTGTTTATACGGATCACACGGATACACGCACACTTTCCATCTTGGCATTTTCTTTTACGCACTCGGTAATCGCGGAGGAGGAGGAGGCGTTGCAGGGACTCCCCCCTCAGAGGGTGGTCTCGCGCGGCAGTTCGGGCAGGCTGGTACTGGGCACCAGGAGGCCGAGGATCTCGGGGGTGCCGCGGGTGTCGCCGGCCAGGGTCTCGGCGCTGACGCCCCGGAAGACGGGCCGCTCGGCGCCGGCGCCGCTG
The DNA here is from genome assembly GCA_035586675.1 of Eurytoma californica. Lineage (NCBI taxonomy): Eukaryota > Metazoa > Arthropoda > Insecta > Hymenoptera > Eurytomidae > Eurytoma > Eurytoma californica. The sequence goes on from JAXIUT010000001.1 coordinate 9,025,915, forward strand.
GCCACCGTCGAGGAGCTGCCGAATTCGTCAATGCGCTGGAGGAAGGCCGGCCCCATCAGGGTGACGATCGGGGGCCTCAGAGGCGGCGGCCGATTGTCCACGTAGTTGATCACCGGCACGCCCTCGAGATTGGGGAAGGCGCCGGGGCCGCGGGGGCTGCAGGAGGACAGCTCCGTGGGGGTGTAGTACTCGCTGTTGACGTCCTCCAGGCTGGAGGTGTATGCCGCCACTATGTCGTCGATCTTGGCCTTGAAGTACATGTCGACGTCGACGGTGGCGGTGGCGGAGTGGCAGCCGCTGGCCTCGCCGGGCCCGCCGTCCGCCAGGTCCTTCGGATCGAAGACGACGGAGTCCGAGCGCCCGCAGGAGCCGCTGCGGCAGTTGTCCAGGTAGAGGCTCGGCAGATTCTCCAGTACCTTGTTCAGCGTCTGCTGCTGGTACTTGTAGGACTCGCGCAGCCGGAGCACCTGGTGCGCGCTGAACTTGCGGATTTTGTTGCGCTGGAAGACGTAGTTTTCGCGCACCCAGTTCAGCTGGCTCGTGGAGTAGTCGCGCACGCGCTTCACCTGTACAACAAGAATCACGTGTTTTACACATCTCCTACACCTTCTCTGTGATTATCTTTTTTTTTTTTTTGTCAGTATACATTTTGAGGTAACTGCGGGTTTTTTTTCAGTGTTCTTTCCTTCCTAGAGCGAATGAATGAACGCCGAGATCGATATACTCGTGTGGGAGGCTAGTACACTGCGACGGTATCGATTTTGCATTAGACTCGGGCAAATTATTTACTCGTCTTTCAAAGACCTTTCAACTACGTTCAAAATTGAATTTATTTATCGCGGTAATGAGTTGCCGATTTTTCTTTTGTTCCGAAAAACAAATATAATGAAGTTATTTTCCAAGTTTCACTTTTGTTATCAACGCTATTAGATCTATTCTTCGCGGTTTAAAAATCGAACAAGTTTTAATTGCAACAGCCGAGAGACTGATGCAACGTGAGTTTGCTGTTTTGGATCGTGTCAAGGCTTTCTACCGCTGCGCTCGTCAATAGGAACTCGCGTCTAGTCCATTCTAAGACCCGCAACGCTTCCGATATTAAAAATGTAAGTAGCAGCATAACCCCACGGCGGATCGAACTTTTCGACCAAGTGCCCCGCGTTTCGTTTATTTCTAATTGATCATATCTACAGTTTAATTAACCTCGTTACTTCCTCGCCATCGTGTTACATTAACAATTTAGGAAAGCTAGTTACTTCCGCCGCGAAAGTAAAAAAAAAGCAAACAATCGCATTAATTAAAATAATAATAAAAAAAAAAAATAAGTAAACTTACCTGATCGTAGTACTGATCGCGCAGAGTGGTGAGATGATTGCTACCGTAGTCGCGTATGTCGCGTATGTGTTGCATCTGGCCCTCGTAGCTGTCCCTGATCCACTCGACCTGCTGGGCGCAGTTGTCCTTTATGCGGTGCACTTGCTGGGTGTAATTCTCGCGCAGCCGGTCGAGCTGCTGCTTCTTGTAGTTCTCGATGTTGTCCAGCATCTGGTAGATTTGCTTGGCGCGCGGCGTGACCCCCACGTGCCGACAACACAGACACCACTTTTGACAGCCGCACCTGCGAATTTTTATCACGCGTGTTTTTTCTTTTCCATTGCTTGCTCAAGACCAGCATGAATTCTAATTGAGAAACCAAAAGAGAAGAAAAGATGAGAAACGCTCCATATAGCTGCTGGTGAACTTTTGAAAGCAAGCTATATAGAACGTTTACTTTTTTTTTTAGTACATGGGAGATGCATTAATTTGTTAAAATTGAGTTGGACACGGATAAGGCATAGGAGATGGTTAAAGTCGAAGTAAAGGTGATTTACTGCTAGTAGAAGCGAATTAACACACAGTCGAGGCTCGCTCGATAAACAAACTAGGCTCTGGCTACGAGAGTAAGAAACTACATCAAAGACAGAGGATCGATACGGCCGGAAGAGGATCATAAAAGCTCAGTCGGAAGATCAACAAGCATCGAGCCGCAGTGAAAAGCACAAGCTTAATCATTAACAGCGATACTCACTTGACGAATAAGTAACGCAGCAGCTGGACGAACAGCGTGAGCAGGAGGAAGCCGGCTGCGCTTGCCGCACCCACGGCGATGCTCACCAGCTTGATCCTGTGATAGGTGACAGGATCCATCTGCAAAGTGACGAAGGTAGTCGCGTTGGAGATCGGATTGGTGGCGAAGCACTTGTAGATCCCCACGTCCTCCCGCAGCAGCCGGCTGATGTAGAGCGAGCCGTTCTCCAGCAGGCGGACCCGACCGTCGTCCACGAAGTCCTCCTGGGCCACGTCGTACTGGTGCACCCGGGGGTGGTGCACGAACACGTCCGGGAAGGAGGGGTCCGGATTCCAGTGGAAGATGCGCAGCCCCGGCGTCACCCAGGTGACCGACGGCAGGGGATTGCCGGTGAACTCGCACTCCAGCACGACCTCGCCGCGGATCAGCCACTTCTCCGTGGGCGAGGTGCGCGCCACCACGGGCGGCGTGCAGTTCAAGTAGCGCAGCGCCTGCAGCGTGTCGATGGTGGCGGTCTCGTGGCCGCAGCGCAGCCCGCTGTCGAAGGCGGCGCGGTGCACGTGCTCCTCGGCCCAGCGCACGAACCAGAACATGCGGCAGTCGCAGGCCCACGGGTTGCCCTGCAACTCGATGTGGCCGACGCGCGCCAGGTGCGCCAGGCTGGCCGGCAGGAAGGTCAGGCTGTTGTCGCGGAGGCTGATGCGCCGCAGCCCCGGCGTGTCGTCCAGCACGTGGGGGCCGATCTCCCGCAGCGGGCTCTCGCTGACCTCCAGGGTCTGCAGCTCGCGCAGGTTCGCCAGGTCGCCGTCCTCCAGGATCTCCATCCGAGTCTGGGACAAGAAGAGGCTGCGCAGCCGTGGGGTCGGGGACCACACTCGCTTGGGCAGGTAGCCCAGCCTCGAGCGGCTCAGGCTGAGCCAGCGCAGGTTCGCCAGGCCGTGGAAGGTGGTGTCGCTGATGCGGCCATCGCGGCTCAGGTGGTTGCCGCTGAGATCCAGGCGCTCGAGGTTGCCGAGCTCGGCGAACAGGCCGCGGGGCAGGAAGTCGATCTCGTTGTCGTTGAGCTCGAGGACGCGCAGCTGGCCGAGGCCGGAGAACAGCTGGCTGGGTATCTTGGTGAGGCGGTTGCCGGCGAGCTTGAGCTCGCGCAGGGCCCGGTTCGGCCGGAACGTGTGGTCCGGCAGCGAGACCAGCAGGTTGCCGGCGAGGTCGACGTGGCGGAGGCCGCGCGCCGGCTCGAACGCCTGGAACGGCAGTACCGCGATGCTGTTGTCAGCTAGGCGCAGCGTCTCTAGGCTCTCGAGGCCCTGGAAGATGTCGCGCGGTAGACTGACGAGGGAGTTGCCGGTGAGGTTGAGCTGGCGCAGTCGCGTCAACGGCCGGAACGCGTCGGCCGGCAGCCTGCTCAGCCGGTTGTCACCTAGGTTCAGGCTCTCCAGTTGGGGCGCCGCGCCGTAGTCGAGGCCGTCGAGGCGCTCGATGCCGCTCGACGTCCAGCTTAGCTGGCGCAACGTCGGCGACAGGGACGTGGCGGGGATCTCGGCGACGTTCACGTTGCGGAGGCTGACCTCGGTCAGCGCGCCGGCCAGGCCCAGCCCGTAGAAGATGCGGTCCTGGCAGTGGAGGCGCGCGCGGTCCGCGCTGCACTCGCAGCCGGCCGGACACGGCTCCTCGCCGGACGTACTCGGGGCCGAGCATACCAGCAGGATCGCCAAGCTCAAGCGGAGGGCAGCGGCCCACCGAGCCGCCCTCATTCCTAAGACCTGAGTAACAGACAAACGATGTAATCGTTACTTTCTTTTCCTACTCGAGAGGATATGTTTATTCTTATGTATGAGTGGGATAAATTAGATAAATAGGAGGACGATGACAGTGTGGTGGAAGCAATTGTCTTGCACTGCATGGCTATTTATGCAAGCTAGATGAACATTTTAAACTCTTATCACGTACTTACGAATGAACCATTTTTAGTGTTGTGATAAGAGCTCTAAAATGGGGCGAAGCGATTGCTCAAGATTATCGTATCAATAAATGGTTCTTGTGGAGGGCTATTTGCCTTTTACGCCATCATTTTCGTTGTAGGACATTAACCAGAGGGTCAACCTTGCGGTAAATTGAAGAGGACGGGTTGCTGTTAAATTAAAAAACCGCTGATCGTTGTAGAAATCGAGACGTTGGCAAATTCGCGGTGAAAATGGGGTCGCCGAGCGTGCAACATTGCTAATAACGCTTTTTGTTTTCCCGCGAGTTCACACGAAAGTGCACGGCAGTCGCTGAAAAGATCTCCCGGCTTAATTGACGCGAGCGTCGCGAGCCTCATTCATTCGCTCGAAAATTTCCATTTCAGACGCTGTCTCAACGGCGGCCTTATCGGCCATTACTTTCGCATTATACCCAGCTGTTTCGTCGTGTGTTGAACTCCCCGCGATTATCAATACCGCCAGTCGGGCGTATCGTGTTTACGCTACGTTTCGAGGAACAATAAAGGCTTCGATGTAATCGTCGAACTGCCGACTCGGCGATGTAACTTACCGGCACGTGCGGGGGCGTCGGCGATTTTACACAGTCCCCTCTGCCTCTCGAAAAAAACTTTTTATATCGAAACCCGCGCTCCCTGGCGAAAGAAAAAAGTATTCAAGGTTTGCGGGCGCGCGTGAGCCTTGGCGACCTCGCGTTGCCGAATGCGCGCGGCATCAATTTCACGAGCGAGGCAGTTAATTTCGCGTTGACGTCTCGAATGGCTCCTTAAGCCAAAGCTGCAGGAAGTTCGTTGCGATGCGGAACCGAGGCTCGGTGCACGCCTCGGAATAATCAGTTTCTTCCAGCCCGAGGAGGGCCTGCTTTGAATTCACTTACCCCGCGCGGAATTCCTTGAATCGCCCCACTTTTCAATTGACTTTTATTCAAGAAATTTAAAAAAAAAAATGATACGCGCTAAAAGATAACGAAACGTGGGATTAAAAGCGAAGTCGCGAAAGCGTTACTTTGCAAAATTAAAGCAATTCCCACGGCTCCATTGAGGCGAGTCTCTTTGAGAGAGAGAAAAAAAGATCCGGCGCGTTCACACGTACGCGCGGGATCTCTTTCATTGACGAAAAGGCCCGGTACCCCGCGCACACATCGCCGCGACCATTTAAAGCGCCCGCGCGCGCCAGTGAACTCCGAACAAAGAAAACATTCTGGAACCTCACCGTCCTCCGCGAGCGCGCGCGCGCGCTCGTACACTCGCAAGTGTGCGTACGCGCGGCTTCTGCTCCGAAAGAAACAAGCGAACGCTCCACTCGATCACCGGGCGATCCAGGACGCGCGAGGACAACGAGGCAACGCACTCCGCGAGTCGGGCACATCCGATCGATTCTCCGTGAACTTGCCGCGAAGGAGCGAGCGAGAGAGACACGTACACAAAGTGGGAGAGATATCGCGAGCGTAGGAGAGAGTGAGAGAGAGAGAAGAGGGCTCCGGGAGGAGGAAGGCGGTGATGATGATGTGTACCTAGTGCGGGGTCTCGAGTGCGCGAGCGTTGGCCGTCGAACATTGGCTTCGTAGGCGCCGGCGGCACTCGTGACGTCGCCGACGAGTCGGGCCGCCGCTGGAGCAGCTGCTCGCTGCTGTCGGTTGGCCGAGCGGCGCTGCCCGTTCAGCAGCACTCGGCGCCGCCATTGCCGAGGCCACCACGCTGCTGCTGCTGTTGCTGGTCGGGCGCGAGCCGCTGGCGCCGCCGAGCCGGGCCCGGCCTGCTCGTCCTCATCGCTCCGCGCCGTGTGAGGGTCCCCCCCTTTCTAGGCGCGCGCGCGCGCGCCGCGTCTGGGTGCCTCGGCGGCTGCGGGTGGAGCGCGGGATCTGTCTCTGGCTGGTGTGCGGTGTGCTCCGCTCGGCTCTCTGCGCGCGACCAGCCGACCACGGGCTGTGCGAGTGCACTGAGCGAGCGCTAGCGGCGCGCCGTCGCCGCCACGGCTTTCCCTTCCCTGCCGCTCGCTCGCTTTCCCCTACCGCGACCCGACGGATCGTGTGGATTGTGTCTGTCTGCGCGCGCGCCGAGACCGAGCGAGCGTAGACCAGAAACGCGGCCCGAGCGCCGTTCGGGGCTCGGCGCCGAGGACACGGACTGGGCTGTTTGAGCCCGGGATGATACCGGTGAATTTTTTGCGGGGATTATGGATTCATTCTTTTACTTTTCTTGGATTGGTCCGTAGAGCGTTTGGGATATGCTTCTTTCTGATCGAATGCGTGGGTGGGTACTGACAATGAGCGTTTGGAGGTGCGATGCTGGGGAAGAGAATTGCTGCTTTTTGGTCGGAAGAAATGGTAGCGCGAAAAAGTATTTTTATCGAAAACTTTTATTGACAATCGTGAAAAGTAGTTGTAGTCGGTTTTATTTGACTTTCAGACGTGCGTATTAAGACTGCTATTAATATACTGAGGGAATTCATTTACCGTGAAATTCGCGGCGATTTTTTTCAAAATTACGATAATTTACGAGAAAATCTTGTCATTCAAAAATTGAGAGCCGTTTTTATAGCGAAGTGTACCTGTCTTTTACGTTCTGAAATCATTTTGTTTACTTTAATTATCCATTAAATTAAGTAAATTTGTAATTTATCAAAATTTGTTCATGCTTTTTATTTAGATGTTTTGTTTCTTTTACAAAAGCAAAACTAATAATGAATTGCCTTACGATTCACTGTAGATTAAAGTAAATTATTGATTCATTCGGCAAAGAATTTTCAAGCCTCTTTAATCCATTCCAACTTACGTTTGCAAGTGCGAAGGCGTTTTTTCACTTGATAACTTGGACTGAAATTGAAAAACTTATGCACGCGTTACGTGGTAGAAAGTTTTGTAATCGAAAATCTTGTTTCCAAAGGCATTAGAATGTTTTTCCGATTTCATTAAGTCTGAAACTTTTTCAAATGTTATTATACATATTAATTCTAATTTTGCAATCGTTACGACACGTCGATTGCTGACGAGTAACTACGTACTATTTTTGCGTAATGAATATTTATTTATTTTAAGATACCAACACTATCAATTTATTTTTTACAATAATTACAGAAGTTACTTTGTTATCCTTCTTTATTTGAATGTTGGTTTTTCATTCAACATATCAGTCAGTTTTCAATGAAAATCGAAATTATTAAATTTATCTACGAGTAGGTTATATAAAAATCAATAATTCCAAATAATTTTTTATAATGGATAAATAATGAACAGACAAATACCGCGAAAGACAAATTAATGTGATTAGAACTTACCGCGTGCATTAACTTCTGTAACAGTACCTCATTAGTCCACAACTTCGTGACCGTAACTTTTGCAATTCTTCATCTGTACTGTAAAATCTAATAAATGGAAAAGCAACCAACGTTATGTTACCTGGCGTGACTAAACGGCGTTGTTCATTCCTCGAGGTCTGACACAGCTGCTTTAATTAATACGATCAGATTTAACAATACAAAACTAATGTCGCGTGAACGTGAAAATATCGCGAATTCGTAAAACCGTGAACAAAATTTATTTTAACGTGAAGTTATGAAAAATGATCGGCAATTTAAAAATAAACTGTTTTTTCTATTATAAAGCGGTTGCTTTACTCTTTAAAAATTCACACGTTAATTAAAGTCGAAATAAAATTAAAGTAAAATTAAGAATTAAGTGAGGAAGAAAATAGTTTCTTATACGTACATACCTTGTAATTATTAATCAGAGAAATAAGAATACAAAAGTAACGTAGAATATAGACGGCTTCAGAATTCAAAAGTGTTTGTACTTAAAAATACAAAGACACGGTGTAATTTGTAAACTTAATTCAACTTAATCCTACGGTCATTATGTGTTCGTAATAACCTTCACTCGCGTCAATCCCAAGTTCATATAAGTGCAATTAACAATCCTGACGGCGAAAAGAAAAACAGTACGTACGCGTCTACTCCGAAAAGGAGCCGTGCTGGCTCCAATAAATCATTTCCACGGCTCCCGAAAGTTTTTCCCTCAGTGCCGCTCGCCTCCTTATCTTCGCCTTTATCTCCGTTTCTCTCTCCATTCATCGATTCGCGCTCGGCTCTCGGCCAGCGTTAATCCCGCGTCGGCCGGAGAAGGACGGATAGAGAGCGAGCGCGCGGCCCGACGCGCCGACCTTTTCCCCGAGCTCCCGCCCACGCGCGGCACATAGGTCCCGCCGGGCGTACGTACTCGCTCGAGTAAGCGCGCGCACTCCAACTTTTCCGGAAAATTCGCGAATTTCCGCAGTGTTGCACACATCTATTTTCCGTGGAAAGGTTAGATGCTTTTCTTTCTATGACGCTCGGATTTATCGATCTGGTGGGTGGGGTTTCGGAATTGATGGATCATCGACCGTAACACAGATGAGAAGATATGGCCTTGAAGGCTATTGATTTTTTGGGGGAGGGGGGGAACGAGTGGTTTATGCATAAGTTGTAAAACAAACATTAATAAATCAATCATTTTAACGAATACGTCATGTGAAATTATAATAGTATTTATTTTATTTTGTTGTTTAAGTGAACAAGATACCTTTTCATACGAAAGACAATACAAAGACATATATTTGAGACACAGTCTCAACAATTATTATATATCCGAGAAATTTTACTTATTTATAATTGGCTTCGATAAATTAATGTAATTTGCGGCTATAAAAATACCAGTTGAACTCCTATTTTGAATTTCCATATTGAAATTCATATTGAATTAAATGAATGTTTTACACACTTTTCAATATTATTATTTTTTTTTTAGTACTACTTAAAACCATCCGCGTGCACGTAAACTCGGGCAAATTGCATCTGTCGCCGTGAGGTTGCCCGTCAGCGGCAGGCCAAAACGTCGCAAGCGAAAAGTTCGCCGCAGGAGCGCACCCGAGTAAGAAAAGGGCCGGGAATCGCCGAGTAGTTTCCGGCCTTCACCTTCTGCCTGCGCGCGTAATTAATGCCGAGTGGCCTGGGGGATCGGCGCTCGAAAATTCCCCGGGGCTCTGCACCTGGCTCGCGGCCGCTCTTTTGTCGCCTTCACGAAATTTTAGGCCCGCGAGCATCTGTCGTCGGCAGGTTTACGCTCTCCTCGAGCTCAGGTATACTTACTCGCCTCGCTTCGGGAAGGATTTATGCACCGGTGAATTGCGACTAATTGTTAGTCGTCCCGGGATTTGTTTATGAGCGGTGCGTTTGATTGTTCGCCGGGGGAGTTTCAGTTTGTTTTCAGAATGTAGGTCAGTGTGTTGAGGATTTTCTTTTTAATGGAGATGCTCGTTTCTTTTTTTTTTTTTGATGATTTTGTGTACACCTACGCGCGGGATTCGAGCTTTGCAGCGTGTGATTCAGCAGTATATTCCGTATAAATGGAATCAGAGTTAGCGCTTCTCGCTTTCATTTTTATTCAAATGAATCTCCGGCGTTGCTTTTATTATTTAAATGAAAGCTTTAATTTTGCGATTCGCGCTAATACCTTCTGACACATAAAGCTAAATGTGCCGAGGGCGTTAACAAATTTTATACACAAAGGGAGCCGTAAAATTGAATTTTTACGCTTTTCCTCATCTAACACATTTGTCCCCTTTTCTCAAAATACAATTTCTAAAATACAATAAATTTTAATAAAAAATAATTGCACGATGAACACGCATTATGGACGTATTTGTTAATCAGAATAATTTAAGTTTCCTAAGCTAAAATATTTCATAAAATAATAAAGCTATCCTAAATTCTATTTCGGCGATTTGCGAGGAGCAGCGTAACGTCTATCCGGGATGGGTTTAATGGTTAATTAAGCAAAGAGCAGCGGAGCAGTCGCCGAGGGAAATTCGTCAGACCGAATGGCTTGCGACGCGCCTCAAGGCGACACTCATTGCCATTGACATAGTGCTGTCTATTTTGACATTTTCCGTTGAAATTTCCTCAGCATTGTAAAATTTTGCAAATGAAATTTAAACTAAAAAATACAAATTTGCCTTGATAAGGGAAAAATATGATAACGAACAGTATCAAGTAACTAAATGAAAATGAGTGTTTAAAACGAATTGTTCACCGGATATGTAAAATTAATAAGACGTAGATTCTTTATGACGCACTGATGAATAAACAGCTCAGCGCCTGAGGGTTCCATTGCAATAATAAAAAAAAATGAAAAAAAGGAAAAAAACCTATTTCTAGCGGAGAAGACACGCGCGTTCGGTACGTGTGTATATATTTTGAGCGAGCCGTTGCACGTGTTTGCTCAGAGCCGTTCCGTCGTAGCCGAGGCAGTGGGGCGGAGGAGTATTTGCCGTTGTCAAAGACGGGGTCGGCCTGTTTGAGCGAGGAGCTTTAATTGCCTCGCTCTGAATTTCACCGGTTTTTTTTTTCTTCAAACTACGTCGAAGCGTAATTCATGCGGTCCACGTTCACAGCATCCCTTTTGTCTCTCTCGTTTTTTCGAGCATTGACGTCTCCACTGGCGCCGGGGGCATTTTCCAAGCTCCTCTATCTCTATGGACGTGCAGTTTTTATCTGAATTATGTATACCCACTGGGAGGTATTATCCTTTAGCAGCGGGAAGAAATATTTGTATGGAATTTAGTGGGTTGTTTATAAAATGTTACTATTGCAAATACGGTAGATTTAAAGAAAACAACTTAGTATTTGATATTTTGATGACGAGGCAATTTAACGCTACTACAGATAACTAAACTCATTGTATAGATACCCGTACAATTTTATTTCAGTTTATCAATAAATTAATAATCGCAGATTATAAAATCTGTCGTCGAATGAGTTTTTAAAATTTATTTTCTTAACTCTCAAGACTAACAAGAAAAAGAAGTTCAGAAAAAATTGGCTCGCTCCGCCAAGTAAAGCTTAGTTGAAAACTTACACACCGGATGCTCGTCTCTGCAAAAAAAAAAGGCGCGAGACAAAGTTAGCGAGCTCATGAAATCGTCGAAACTTTCCTGAGAGCGCAGCTGAAATTTTCATCTACGCGAAAAAGTAACTCTCGGCGGCCTCAATTTCAAATCTAGGATAAGTGCACCGGGGGAGGAGGTAGTTTCCGCGACTCGCCCTCCCCCGGAAGAGGGCAATATTTCCTAGGCGATGGAAGACGAGCGATAAAACGGCCTCGGCCCGTCGGGCTTAAGCGACCTAACGAAATTTCCGATAATCGAGCGGAATCCAATTTCCACGCGTCTTTATTTACACCTTGGCGAGAGCGTGGCGCGTCGACGCAAAATCGAATGAGAGGCCCGACCTTTTATACGCGCCGCAGGGACAACCTTAAGGCGCGACGACGACGCTTTCACCGCTGAGAACGTGCGGCGGCGGACCTTTCGCCGCGAAACATATTTTCACTTTCGCGCACTCGCCCGCTGCAATTTCGCCAGATAGTACTTTTTGCCCGCTCCGTTGGAAACTCGGAATTTTTCTTTGTTGAATTTTATTACATAAAATTATAAATTTGAAAATAAAAATATGTAGTAAATTTTATTTCAATTTTTATGCATTACACTGAGGTGTTTTGTGCAAATAAATATACTGAATAAATAAGTAAATACGATCAATTCAATAAAAATATTGACGCAAATTTAAACAATCGTACACAAATAAATTTCAATAATATTTAAGAAATAAATTCTTGAGCACTACAAAGGTACGTACAAATTGAAGATAAAATTTCAGCGATAAGGTTGATAAAGGAAAAGATTCGAAACAGAAGAGAACAAATTGCTCGATCGTTGTGAGCAGATTTGAGTGTAAGGAATGCGAAAAATTGTTGTACTTTCAAGAAGAAAATAGTACGTTAAGATGAAAGGTCAGGATGTAGAAATAAATTTAAGTCCTTGAGATTCCGATGTAGAACAAAGGAGATAAAAATAAATCTACTCAAAACTCTATTGTGGCACGTTTCTGAACGAAATAAAGATAATTTTCTAAACTGTCCGTTTTTCTGCGCTGATTTAATGGATCAGATAACGCAAATGGTCAATGCGCGACTATTCCTTAAAAAAACGGAAAAAGGCTTTTTATGTAAGTTTGATCAGCTAATGTAACTGGAAAAAAATGGACATTGTTTCGTAGAACAATCAAAACGTGAAATACTCGAATTGATGACCCTCTACTTTTTTTTTATTACCCCTGTGGTAACGCAACTGCACATTCTTGAAATTACACGCAAAAATTAAATAACCATTTGAACCAATATTAACAATCTGAGGCGATATTGGGTAAAAAAAAAGTAGTATCAGTAGGAAAGTAGGCGTTACAAGGGTCACGGTGATAACGGGGAAATGCGTCACCTACGCAAGCGCACGCGCTGACGGAAGTCGTGTTGTAACAAATCACCTTTTTGCCTCCGCGCTTACCTTCCCCTTTATCTCGGGAGATTCCGCGGTCAAGAGCAAACCGGCAATTCTTTTCCCTGCACGATGACAAGGCCGAGGGTCGCATCAAATTTAGATGCTCTTTTTTATCTCGCGCCTCCCTTGTTTGTCTTCATCCCATTTTTATAAGCAACACCCGGATTCTGCGAATTCAACTTTGATAACACTGATAGGATCAATTATTTATAAACCCTGTCTCGCAATGAGAATGTAATTTTAATCATTGTTCCTTTTCTTTGTTTCAGGTGAGTTGAAAAATTATGTGGTTACTGGGTTTTTTCATCATGACGTAAGTTTTTTCTGCACATGTTATACGCATTTTAAATATCCAATTTATTTGCTAAGAATCGCTGGAAGTAGTGGAAATACTTTTATATCTTGCTGGAATATCAAACTGTAGGAGATAGTTCGAACCACGTGGTTATACTGCAGCGTTACGTCACTTAAAATCAATTTTTTTTCGTTATTTTTTCTGGTACGTGAAGTAAAAAAAGGTTTGCATTTAAATTCAAATGTTTAAAACTTTTATACACGAGTCAGGATCTTTATGTATTTACTTAAAATAAATAATAACAACCCAGTTTATCTAATCTGCTTGCATAGTAAATCAGCAGGATGGAACTTCCATGCATCTTCGTTTGCAGCGTAGTTGAAATTTATATTTGTTTATCCGACTTTGAATAACTTACCAGCGGTGCACTATAATTTGCATTCTCAAGCATATGAATACGCTGCTAATTCCATCAAGTAGTGAAAACATTTTTATTTTCGAGTACACACTTACTTCCCGTTTGTGCAATAAATTTTTCGCATTTTACATAAATATTGTTAACAAGTGGATAAAACAGTTTGTTCGACATGCAAAATATTTGGAAAATCCTTTGACGAGATAAAATTGAATGCCGCGAGTGTTTGGAATATTCTCTGGAAGAAGCCAAATTCAGTCATCCTAAATCGAGCGACGAAGCGAGGCTTTAGCGCCTCGCGGAGCAGCATAACCGTCGAGGCACCTCGCCGCAGCAGCGACGGGTTTATACTCGGGTTTATAAATACATCGTCGATTTTCGTATCATGAAAGTTGACGAGGAGATAGGAAAAGAACGGATGAGCTTGAATTTCGCATGATGACTCGGTTAATCTAACTATACCCCGGAACGTGCAATTCGTTTATGCAACGGACTCTCTAGCAGCCGAAACGTAAATTCATTTTCAAATTACCGTACTTGATTATATTTCACGTGAAATTTTTGGATCCAAATTTGCGCTTATTTACGCAAGATCCCGTGCACTAGGTTGACCTGTCGAGAGCGAAATTTATTTGACTTGTCAGTTCGTTTAATTATACACATTATATAAATTAGGTTGGAACCGAAAAGTGTTCGAATTATGCAATGTAAATTTAATGTTCACTAAAAGTTTTTTTTTTTTTTTTTCATTAAAATTTAATTTGTCTTAATTAAACTATTAAATCTTATTAAAACTTCATGTGGCATTGCTATAACGACAAATTTTGTAAAAAAAATTTGTTCGCATCAGTCTGTACAGGCGACGATATAAATCAGAATAATAATTTGATTTAAAAGGTTACAAAAACGCGATAACTACGCAGTAGAGAAAAGAACCGTGAACATAAGCTCAGTAACGGAGCATTACAAATTCCAGAAAAGGCACCACAATCGCGATCTAAATTCGTGCGCAAACGTCGTATATCTCGCTCGTTTCATCGCAACAAAGTATCACTTCGAGTGTAAGACAAAAATCCTAAGGTAATTTTCGATTCAAAATTCGGTCGATAAATATTTACATTGCTAAATTTAACCGTGCGGCCTCCCTACTCGTATCTCCGATCTTTTTCGCGTTGCCCGCGCTATGTTTATTCAATACCGACGGGGGTACACACGCACATAGCGCCACGGCTACGGATCGCTATCGGAGTGATTTGGCACTGGGAGTAATAGAGATACTGTCGTCGGGGTCGACTAATGGCCGGGGATCCCTTTTTCGCGACTGCAGCCGGCTAATCACGCGGCTTTTCGTAATCTTGGCCCGAAACTCGGCCGGGCCGGCGACGCAATACCCGCGGGATTGTTTACGCAGTCGACCAAATTAGGGAAAATTTGTGTGCTCTTAATTTCACGGGGTGTACGAATCCCGCCAGATTAATGCACTCCAAATTTACCGAACTAATTGAAATTTCAGTGATAAAGTAGGTCGTGTTAGCCTGCGGTGCGCGTGTTATCGGTAAAGTTTTGCGCGATTCGCAATTGCCACTAAAATTTACGTTTAGAGAGTACAATACAAATTTTCATGATATTACGACTGAAATGGGTATACAATACCGCAGTATCGAGTTCCGCTCTTGAAAAACAAGCGCTCGGTGGTTTTTCACACTCGAACAACATGTTTTTCTTCCTGCACCAAAATGTTTATCTTCGCACGTGACGCAAAGAGCACACAGCATCAATCGCCGTTTAATTTCACGCGCGTTCGGTACCTAATTTCGTGCAAACAGTACTTATCGTTATAGTCATCGCTCTAATCGTCAAAAGATCAACACACCGGTTAATTATTCGAATTGATAGTCGTTTCTGATGGAATAAAGTATGCTCGAGTGTGCGATATGGCACCTCTCTACTGAAATTTTTTTTTCGTTGGACAAAGTGCGGATCAACGCGTTCGAGATATTTTGCACGGATAAGGTGATAAAATGTGCGTGAGAGAACAGAATTGGTTGATAAGATTCATTTGAAAATAAATTGTATTGAATTTAGTTTTTGTTTAGTAAAGTTTTTTGTACAGAGGAGTAAAAGAAAGATTTTTTTTATCTTTTTAAAAATAATTGTATTTAGTAATTTTCTAATAATAAATCTGAATAAACACAAAAATGTCATCATCAATTTCAATTTCAATAATTTCATTAAGAACGGCGTAAAAGAAATTACATACAAAAAAAGATGATATCTTGTTTCCTTCAAAGATAATTGCACAACGATAACAGCGAAAGAAGTTTTCCTGATTGAATAAGATACGAAATGAATAAAGCGAGCCAAACAAGCCTAATGCACCAAATTTAGCCTAACGAAGCGTGATGAAATAATTCGCGATCCACGTGGACGGGGACAAAAAAGGGCCACATGGAAACTCGTTGCGATGCAAAAAAAAAAACGAAGAGGAGGAAGAGAAAAGCCATCGGCTCGATAAAAGCACCGCGTCTACCCTGTACATCGAGTAACATCCGCCCACTGGTACTAGAATGGAGAATAATAGCCGTGACGGGAGAAAAAGCGCGTCGGAAGCTCGAATAAAAAAAAAGTAAAAGGTATTGTTGCTTTCGCTTGACGGTCTCCCTCGGCGTATGTTTATAATCAAATTAAAAGCAAATAAATGCGCGTAGGTTTCTTTGCTGTTATAGCAGCGCGATGAGATGGTAATTCGATCGCCGCTCGAAATAGGTGAATGTCGCTCTCGCGGGGTAAGAATTTATGAATGATCGGGAAAATTATGTACGTTCAAATTTAATTAGCGTGAATTTTTTAAACGTATAGCGCGGATAATTGATTCGCGCACTATCGCGTGTTAAAACTGTTGCGCATAATTAGCAGAAAATATTGTTTAGATAAGAGTTTAATTTTCAAGATGGTATAATTAAATTTATATGTTGTATTATCAGCGACACTTTCGTTAATTGGATGAATATTCCAGTAACTTTCCGCATATATGCAAATAGATGCAACAAGTCTGGGTTTTTTTTTTTTTTTTTAAGAAAATTATTGGAAGAAATTGCTAGGAATTATGCTCTTTTTAAGTGATTCCGGGGCAGAGGGTCAAAAAAATTTGCATTTTGCATTTCATAACCTGTTGAGTTGGTCTCACTTTTGAAACGCCCTTCGAGGCTTCCAAGTCTATTTTTTCGAACGAGCGACAGAAAAAGTACCGATTTTTTTTAAATTTTAAAGGTACTTTTGTAAAAAAATGGACTCATCCGAAATTCAATTTACGTTTCAACCTCATCGATGTTTTATACAACAAAGTGGAATTCTTTTTCAAGTAGCTCGCGCTGATGTCGAACAAAAAAAGCGCGAAGACCTTGCAACATTGAAAAACTAACCGCATTGCTCCGGTACACGCGAACCCCAGGGGAAGGCAGAAACATCCTCCGATAAGATAATGAATTACCACTACGACATTGCACATCGACAGTCGCTGGAAATCTAAATACAAAGATAACGACGCCGAGGGACCAGTTAGAGCGAGCACGTGAAAAACACCGCTCGGTTGATTAACCGTGAACTTCTCCTTCCGTGACATTGAGAGGCGCGAGGGTGGAGGACAAAAAAAAAGGAAGCACGTAGGTGGCCCCTTTTTGATCCAGGAAATTAGATAAGCCGATCGCGAAATTTCCACGTTTCCGAGCTTTGTTTCGCTGGCGCTGCGAGTGTAATCGGCACAATTTGTTTGACAGCGATGAGCTTTACGTAAGAATCCGTTTATCTCACGTTCCAGGCTATTTGCCGGCACGTAGATTCGTTCCAATGGAGATTTTTTTTAATTGCCAGCGATTACGTTGCGTTGGACAAACAGTCGTTGAGGTGTAATCAAAGAAAGAATTCTGAAACATTTTCGTTTCGTTAACCGCATTTTTTTTTTTTTTTTTTTTAAAAGGGATTTATGGTTGGCGAAGTTAGTACTTTATTGAATTTGGAGGAAACTGTATCCCGCGGATTAATCTATTTCATAAACAGCTTGAAAAGTCATTCATCTTTTGAAAAGAAACTATAGAAGCTCATGAAACCCTTATAAATCAAACAGCAGCTGTACGATTCTTTCAACGCAACAAATCATACGTGCAACTCTCAATTCAACCCTAAGCTTTCAGCCACCCGAACCTGTCAGTCTGATGTATGTTACCGCACATTTTTCGGCTTCATCACTTTGTACTGAACTGTTAAAAGTTTTTACTAAAATGATGTCGATTCGAATTCAACTATACTAAATCTCTGTAAAAAAAAAGTACCCATAAATTGGCCAGAATATGCATATTCTGGCTTATTTATGGTTAATTTAACAGGGATCTAATTAAATTTTAAATAGCCATGAATAAATACTTGAATAAATTTGTACACGAAAAAACCAAACGCAAAATCTAAAATATCAATTATAAACAAAGATAAGTCGGGTGCACCACCACCGCGCGACTACATAAGAAACGTTACGTTCAGTTCGAGAGCTCGTCCACATCGAGCCGAGGCAGAACCGCATCCTCGGGGTATAATACGCGTACCAGAGCCCCGTCTTTCAGCGCGGCGAGTCGAGCGGCGCGGTAAGTCGAGACGACTTTGGTCGCTCGCTCGGGCGGTGCGCGCGGCGTTGCCGGCTCGGCCGCTATTGATCTGCCGGGGGCGCGCGGCTGGGTCACGGGGCAGCGGCGCGGCAACGCCGCCCGTCGCCCAGCTGATCGCCGCAGTGGCCCACGCGCCGCGCCGAGAGTTCGAGGCTCCCGCGTGCGCGCGCCCCCCGTCGTACGCCTGCCTCGTACCTACGTGTGTGCACGCGTATTCGATGGGAATACACACGCAAGGGTTGACGACCGGATTTTTCGTCGCGCCGATAAAGATACAATCGGCCCCGGTCGCGTCGCCGATAGCCTTTTTTGTTTTTGGGCACACGCGCGGGGGAGTTGGGCACGTGTCTTTTTTATTGATTCGGCCGCTCGGCTGATTCGGGTGCCCCTGGGTGCTCCTTTCGTTTAATATTTAAGAAAGTTGCCTGAGGGTCTCTTATGAGGGATCGTAGGAGGATTTTGGCGGAGGGGGAGGAAGTTTTTTTGATAGCGCGCGTGTTATTGCACGAAGTTAATTAAATATTAAAGGCTTGTTTGCTTGGGTTAAGAAAATACACGAGCTTTATTGCTGAGCTAAAATAAATATGTTGGCAGCGTTATCTTTTTAATGAAAATAGAGTGCAAATAAAGGAGAAAACTTCTTTTTATATGTAGCGTACGTTAGATCGTCAAGGTGAATGATTATACTGGTTTAATCCGTCGTTAACCATTCATGCTTTTGAAAGAATTAAGTAGCTTTTCAGGCAGTCCACACTTTCTCTTTCACAATGTGCTGCTCCAAAATCGACTAGATAAATATACGATTTATTTTCGACGGCACTTTATTTTTAATTTTAAAATTATGACTGTTTCTTCCGAATAACGGCTCCGAAGAAAGTATTTGTTAATCTATTGAGTCACCCTGCGTTTCTTACACGCGTAAATAAATTTATTATTAAAAAAAGGTCTAAAAATAAAGCCACCTTATTTTAACACCTCTGCACGTAGCATCATGACGTGCACGTGCAACACGTCAGCCGCCACTTGCACTAAAAATACAAGCGCGCTAGATAAAAAATTTTCCCAACGAACGCCGAAAAATTAAAACATTAAAAAGAAAAAACAATGTAATCCGTTGCCAAACGAACTTCCGGTCCGCGCGTTCAATGTCAACGGTAAAGGGCGCGCTCGAATCCGTCCCCGCGAGAAAATTCCTCGCCCGCGGAGCTTTAGCACACTTGGCGTCTCCGCCGAAAATAATCGTCAGACGACGACGCGCCGTCGCCGTTTTCTCCTCCCGCGTATTTATAGCCTTGCCGGCGACGAGCCCGCGAGCCTCTACAGCGCGACGCGCACAGGTTGACCGCGGACTCCGTGCTCGTCGACGAATTTTTCATAAACTGCCGGGGGAGGACGTAATTGCCCCGCGTGCTGCTACGTGTTTCGGGTGGGATCGATCGCGCGCGGCTTTGCGGTTACGTAATTGAACGGACGACGATCGCTTCGGAATGCGTCACCGATCAATCGATCTATTCCCTTCCTTTTTTTTCCATTGTGCGGATGGTTTGCTCCTGATGGATTAATTAAGCGGTCTTTTTTCGCGGTTCGACTCGTTTTTCTTTGATACGGGGAAAATTGTTTTCGTTGACTTTAATTAATCTGGTGTAAAAAGATTCGGTCTCTCTTTCAATTAGTGCAATTTTGTGTACCCCACTATTTTGGCTTTCGTTTCTACAATATTGGGGTTTCATTCGAAAGGCTGAAAGGTGGAACGTTTGAAGGACGTTAGCTTAAGCTGGGTAAGGCTCGCCCTTTCGTGCTCTTTATAAATAGATGCGTGTTAGAATGTCCGGTTCGATGAAGGACCGTTGCTCTCCACCGAAATAATTCACGAGGCTTCTTTCTCCGGTTTTGTAGACAAGTGCTTAAAAGATCATGCGCGTCAATGTTTGCTTCCTTCGATCGGTCTACGACGTGCAGTGCGTTTCTAATTGAGTTTTTGTGCCTACCAGAATAAGCGCTTCGCTGTATGGAAAGTAATATTTGTTCGGTCAGGCGTAAGCTGCTTCTCAAGGCCGACTTGTACTTTTTTTGCCATATAACAAAAATTACGAGATGCGCGTCATCGAGAGGCTAGTTATCGCAGCAAAGTGACTTGCGGTGGCGATGAGATGTTTTATTATTATTTAATGTGCTGACGGTAAAGAATAGTAAAAAAATTTATGAGACAGTGGTCAATTAAATTTTAGTAACACTTAACTTTTATAAAATAAAACGATGACATGCAATAAAATTTGCATCAAAGTTTGAATAATTATTATAACATCATTTATTTCTTTTAGCTTCATAGTAAACATTTTATCTGAAAAAAGATATCGATTATATTACGGCATAACATTATTTCATAAAAAAAATTTTATCAATGCAGCATATTTATAACCATCGATTTCGTGTATATAGCTAAAAGCTCATTTGGATAATATTAGTCGTTTATTATTTAAGCTCCTCATCAATCTTGAGGAGCCCTACCCAGTAGCTAAACGAAAATTTGCTTAATATGTTAATAGAGAAGGGGCTTGAGTCTGCACATTTCGAAAAAGTCAATATCTGGGTGGGTACATCTCTGCCCGATAAATTTTTCACATTTTTCCGATGCCACTACAGCGTGACGCTGCATAATACAGACTCGTAACATTTGAAATATCGAAGACGTCGAAATGAAAGAAAGGGATTCGTTTTATCATCCAGCCGGAACATCAAGGTTGCGCCTTTTTCGCACGTACCCTGTGGGCTCAGGAGAGTACCATTGAATTCTATTATACTTAGCAATCATCCAGATTTGATCGTCGATCTTCGGTATTATCGAAAAGAATTTTTGCTCGTCGGAAAGAAAATCCAATACTTCGTTCGCATTAGAATGTGATTTACAACCCTTTGACCTCGATGAATCACAAAAGACACGAAGTGCGCAGAATGTGAGACATTAATTACTTCTCCCTGCAAATAAGTAGCAACAAAACAGAAGTAGGAAACAAAGAAATGACGGGAAAAATAAATACAACATTGTAGTCTATAAAAAATATAAATTCTTGTCAAAATTTACCTCAATTTATCCTAAAATTAATTAAGTAACGCGCGTTTTTAATATTTTCCAAACTTAAATATGGATTTTAAAGATGAAAAGAAAGTAAATTCTACCGCAGGGTCACGTGTCCAAGAGATAAAGCCACGCTCCACGTGCGTCGAAATCCAACCCCGGAAGATTCCAAGGGAAGCCCGCTCTCGAGCCTAACGAGCTAAGAAACAGTACGGGGGGACGGCTCTGCGGGAGGACAAACCCGAGGAGGAACGAAGCCACAAAAGCGGCTCGGCTTCAAGGTCCCGCGATTGTGTAATGTTTATGAAATAACACCGAGGGTTCTTTCCGCTATTCGCCCTGGAATTTACACGATCAGTCTCTAATATCGCTCTTTCGACTTTTAGAAAAAATGTGCATTAATTACTCGCATAAAAGAGTAATATGTACACTGAAAGATATTTATCGCCAAATAGACGATGAAGCTCACTTTAAAAATTACATATAAGAAACTGGAACTAACGGAAGCGAAAGTTTTTGCGAGAAGCCCTGTAAAAATTACAGAGGTTTTTCTATAAAAATTTTCACTGATAAAAATGGATCTGACAATGACAATGCGATCCATTCAACAAATTTAGGTGATAAATTTGTTACACAACGATCATTTTTTTCTTTTGATACAACGAAATTTTTTTTCCATACGCCTCAAGGAATCTCAGCGGATTAGTCGTCTTTTATCACAGAAACCTTTTTCAATTAGGTGTGGGTGCACGTAGGTAGTGTAACACGCGCTTCACCACCTCAAGGATCCGCAGCTCGAGTGTACAGGAAACTCGAGGAATTCGAGGATTTCCGACTCGTAGGCGGAGGTAACCGCGTGATTTATCGGACTCCCAGTCATCGCGTTTACGCCTGTTAACCCCGCGAAGAATGGCGAGGGCGATCCCTTCCTCTAGTCTCGCGCTTTAAAGCTGATTGCCGCCGCGCCTGCCTGCCTACTCGCGCGCGCTCGATCGGATTGCCGCGGAGAACGCCCATTCTAAATTGGATGGCTTTGAAAGAAACACTGTCAAGATAGGCGACGTTATGCTTATCTTATTAGCCGATTAAGGGGTGGCCTCATGGCTTCCACGTAAAACTATTTTTATTCAGTGATTCGTATACTTTTTTATGCTCAGCTTTTCACTTCTCCATGTTTTTTGCGTTTTTCGTTAAACAGGGTTTTAGGTCGATTAGTCAGATGTAGAATTTTTGTTTCACCATTTCAATAAATAAAAATGGACTTTGGTTTTTCAAGAGTTCATTAACCTGGAACAAGTACCTTGTAATATTAAATGGTAATTTTAGGAGATTAATGCGATATTTGTTTTATTGCGAAAGCGAGGTTCCCAGTAGATTTTCTCTTTCTCTAGACCATCCGCTGCTATTCAAACACACTTGAAACTCTCGTCTCCGTACTCGAGTGCTTGAAAACACGACGGCATGGTCAACCCATTTACTAAATCACCTAATGACGCAATTCTCAATTTTTAAACATTATTTCATCCGCACAATATACAGCAAGGTGAAGTGGTCGTAATTTTTCCCGTCGATTCAATTTTCCTCGCGAAAATGTCATTTCGCTCCGAAAAGTACCGCCCCATAACTCGAGCAACTTTACCACGACGCCGATAAAAAGCTCCGAAACACGTTGAAACTTCCTCGGCGACAAAATATATTACGAAAGTTTCGAAACCATCGCCGGGTGCTCGAATTGCCCAAGAGAGTCCCTCCTCACTAAACTATGTCACACATCTTATACGGCGCAATCTAATTAAAAAAAAAAAAGTAGGCGAGAAAGTCTCGGGGGTACGAAACTCGTTCGATTACCCGCGATGGATAAATAATTGCGCAAAGCCGGTGCCGGCGCCTTTGAAACTCGGCAGCCCTCCTCCCGTTATTTTTCCCCTCCGCGCGCTTTGAAGTCGCTAAACTCTTTTGTGCACCCGCCGGCCGATTTTATGCTTCCGCTGCGGTTTCGCCGGGTACTTGCGCACGCGAGGCTCGGATTTTCAAAGGGAAGCGATGAGGAGGCCGGCGCGCCGAGAAGAAATAATAATTCATCTCCTGGAAATGTTTTTCTTCTTTTGCGAACATTTATTTGCACGCGGTTGTTTTTTTTATTTTCGTCGAATTACAGCTGGCCTGATTCGATATTAACTCGCGCGGCGGGTTTCCAGCGCTCGGGGATGTATAGTTTCTACAGCCAATCTATCGATATTGATTTGGTTTGACCCATATGTCTATTTTCACACGCATAAATATTATTTAGATTGGAGCGTGCGCGATGGGAAACTTTTCCAATATTCGTAACGAGCTGCGATGGGAAAAATGTATAGCGCGGTATTAATCAATGAAGCGACGCTGACGTCTGTGGACGGGCGGTCATTATCTTTGATCTATTTAAAATTAAAATTGATACTTATTTGTACAAACTCGACCATTAAAAGGGTTAATGCGAAAAACTTGTTTTAGCCTTTCGAAAATTATTCCAACACGTGTCCATAAAAAGAAGCGTTTTAATATTGGACGAAGAAATTTTTGATGATATTGCAGTGTACGCTCCATAAATTTCATCGTTAGTTTAATACCACTAGAAAGTAGATACTCCCTGATGGGTATACATTAATTTATGAAATGCGACGAACGAAATATAATGAAATTTCGCTATCGCTTTACGACCTCCGATAAAAAAAATAGTAATTTCTCACTGTCAGTTACAGTCTTAATGAAAATACAAAAAACTAATTGGGATTAGACACGGAGGCGTTCAATTCGACGGTGAATTTTTCAATTATTTAGAAACAGTCCGTGGCTTCGGTTTCGAGCCTTTTCAATTGATCACTCGAATTGAGCATCACTCGATTGAAGCTCAGTTTCGCTTGGCCAATTTACAAGCATTACCGCAGAGTGAATACACCAGAGACAACAGCCAAATTCAGATTTGACCTACAATTCGCAGAGCCGCGTGCGTACGTCGACTAATTGCCGGCTAAACACGTAAAATTAGATATAGCGCAGCGGAACGTACACAAACGTTTCGAAAATTTCCAATAAAATATAAAATAAATAAAAGTTCTAAATTGAAAATTCCACGAATAGTCGTCTTTTTTAAAAGCGAGTGTTCGAATACATAAAGATATTTTCAACGCGACATAAAAAGAGTTAGTCGTGAAATGTGGACTTTTAGAGTGTAGAGAAAAAAAACTAGCGAGCCATATATATGGAGCTCGCGGGTCCCGGCCGGTAAGACCGACCTTCGTCGGGTCGCGAAAAGGATGGCGATGGTATGCAGGTATTAAAAGCGCACGCGACCCGGGGAAACTCCCCGAAACACCTGCGGCTGGGCTCGCCGGGGCTATTGATCAAACACGAGAACTCGTACGCCGCGCCGAGCTCCTCGCTGAAAATTTTATTCCATATATGTGAACCGTTTGCGTCGTTGACTTCCGAAATTAAAATTTCAATTTTTAGCTGATTTTTTTTTTATTAAAAAAACACGAGTGTAAGAGATATTCAAAAATTAATACGAGAAAATGAAAAAAAAAGAATTAAATGAGCGTAAAATAGTTATTTTTAGGAAAAATCTTGAAGAACTATTTTTAAGCGTTTTACGTCGACGTTTTCAATCTACCTAAGTAAAATTTCATTTATTCAGAGTGGATTTAATTCGGCTGAACTGGATTTTCAATCTTAACGAGTTACGATAAATTACACAAAAAGGAATTTAAACTCGCTGAAATAGTTACACGTTTGCTCACTTTGTCAATCCTAGGGCATTTCGTGATAATTTCTTAAATTCAACTGATAACTAAATGGCACTTAGAAAAAGTAGTAATTGCTTTTTGTTTTTACGTTTAAGGATTTATTTTCTCTTCGTGCTCCGAAGCACGTGTCGAAAGTGCAATCGTCATTAGTTACGAAAAAAAAAATTACCGCATAAGCAAACAGCAATTAACGTGATAAGATTCTCAATTGCTTTATATCTGGCATTATCGGA
>JAXIUT010000001.1:9050883-9095142 GCA_035586675.1 Eurytoma californica
CGGCTGAACTGGATTTTCAATCTTAACGAGTTACGATAAATTACACAAAAAGGAATTTAAACTCGCTGAAATAGTTATACGTTTGCTCACTTTGTCAATCCTAGGGCATTTCGTGATAATTTCTTAAATTCAATTGATAACTAAATGGCACTTAGAAAAAGTAGTAATTGCTTTTTGTTTTTACGTTTAAGGATTTATTTTCTTTTCGTGCTCCGAAGCACGTGTCGAAAGTGCAATCGTCATTAGTTACGAAAAAAAAATTACCGCATAAGCAAACAGCAATTAACGTGATAAGATTCTCAATTGCTTTATATCTGGCATTATCGGATTATCCAAACGCAAGCGACCCGAACAGTTTCGCGGTTATAAAAAGCTGAATTCGCAGAGCGAAAGGGGGAGAGAGAGCCAGCGACTTCGAATCGAATTTCGCCTCTCGTGTTATTGTTCGTAACGCGAGATTACGTGACTCACGAAAAAAATGCATTATTCACGTGTGTATACAACAAAGGAATTTCGCTTTTAAAATTTAATTTCACCTCGATATTATGTATCGGCACATAAAAATCGGGCTATCAATTTTAACGACTTCCTCGATGCTAGCTCGTCGTGAGCTTTTAACTGTGTCAGATGTGCGCGGTGCACGCGAGTGGATTTGAAAGCGTTCGAGGTAAGGTGGCGATTCGAGGTTGAAAATGAAATCATGCAAGCGCAAAATTTTAAAATCCGGGGCCAATAAACCGACGGGATGGTCAAGGAACCCGGCGCGCGCGTGACGTACGCGGATGCGTTGCGCTCCCGTTTTACCTCCCCCTCCTCCGTTGATACCTCGTATCGCCCAAGTATACGCGCGAGTAATATTCCCCCCGCCGTTTGCCAAACGTGTCGCGGCGACGACGCTTCCATTCCTCGGCGATTGTAAAAACACGCCTGCTATCGTTTTTACAAAAATTTCTTTCTCGACTCTAAAATATTTTATTTATATTTACTTTTGCGTAGGAGGCACTTTATTGAAATTCGTACCGTCGCTCTTTATTACACTTAGGAAAATATTCGCATTCAATTTCGCGTCTCGCGTATAAATTTATGCTAGTTAGAGGAAATTTCTGAAAAAATGTCACCGGTTCGTAGTGCGCGAGAAAATAGGGTCAGCGCAAAATTTTGCGATATAGCAGCACTCCGAACCTTTACACTGCTTTAGG
The DNA here is from genome assembly GCA_035586675.1 of Eurytoma californica. Taxonomy (NCBI): domain Eukaryota; kingdom Metazoa; phylum Arthropoda; class Insecta; order Hymenoptera; family Eurytomidae; genus Eurytoma; species Eurytoma californica. Next base: position 9,052,083 of record JAXIUT010000001.1, read on the forward strand.
AGTGAATTTCTCCTGAGTCATGATAATCTCGCCCCGACTACTTCCACCGCGTTACAAACTTGGACTCGCGGCACCTTTTTAACAAGCTAATAAAAGTATCGGAACTCTTGCAGCGCGCTCACTCGCGCCAAGGCCGCTGTAAAACAAGTTAGCAACAAACGGCGCAACTTAGTAGGATTTTTGTAAGCGCGCAATATTCTCTTTTTCTTCTAAAATGTATTATTTTTTAATTTCTAGTAAGCAAATTATTCTAAAACCCTTTTCTCAGTGTAAAGAAAAGTTTGCTTGTTTCCTCGCTCGCGCTGAAAACTCGCATCGTCTGGAATAAATCCTCCGAGTGCGCGTGTCGATCGATCGGGAGCGAGCAATTTGCCAATGGAAACAGTAAACTTTTAAGTTCTGTTTGCTCTCAATAATGAAGTTAGCCGTGCTAGATTATTACACCTCGATAGGAAAGCGCGTAACGGTAAACGCCGCTTGATGAGGGCTCAAAATCGCGTGATAGCGCAGGAATTAGAAAATAAGCGAAAAAGATTGCCGTACAAGTGCCTGCTTCCACGACGAGGCGGGGGTTATTCAACTTGGAGATAGGATTTTTCAATATTATCGAGTTATTACACGTAATAGTTATTTCGAGCTTTGCTTTACTTTATGGATTTTGGTCAGAAATATATTCAGTGTGACGAGTGCATTTTGCTTTCTCTATTGCACAATCGGTGTATTTTACAAAGTTTTCGAACTCGCTTTCAAAAAGCGTGGATTTTTAAATATCTTCCGGTACATTAGTAACGCTAATGGAATGCAAAACTAGTAAAAGACATGCGTTTTCAAAATCGCTTACATCAGGCTGTTACCTGATTTTCGTTACGCGCGAAATAAATTGGTATTTTAAATTAATCGGCGAGAACAAAAGGCTCGTCGGTTATCGACAGTTAAGGCGATCGTCGCGTCGGCTTATTTAATAATAGACTTAATTTAGCCCGACAGACCGATGTCTTCTTTTTTTTTTTATTAAATTTCCAGCGTATTTATCTTTCATTCTTCGGCGCGATCAGATCGACCGGAGCAGTGTTAAAAGTACAAAAGAATTATTAATTTCGCACGGGCGATGGTAATCGCCTCTTCTCTTCGAGATACTTCCAAGAGGAGACTCGTCGATTTCTCATTCACTCGTGCGTCGTTGAAAGAAAAAATACAATGGTTCGTACTGTGGATCCTTGAAAAATAAAAGGTCTTGGACGAGAGTCGGCGCGACGGAGCGAATCGGACAAAAATAAAAAAAGCCCGGCACCGTTTCGCGCCATTAGAACCGGGGGGGAGCCGATTGTCGCTTCTAACGTTTCATCCGGCTCGCTCCTTTTTGATCCAATATCTCGAGATCCCGCGGCACCTACTCGATAGCCGGTTTCGTCCGCTGATAGGCCACTTCCCGTTGTACTTGTTTAGTCCGACGTTTTCGCTCGTCGTATTTGGTCGAGGCAGACTTTCTTTCCTTTTTAGAATCTTTTTTTTTATTCCAAGGGTCGAATTCGATAGGAATAAATAACTTTTTCTTATTGAGTGCAATTGTGTTTTGTGTTTGATATGAGTCAAGGTCCGTTGATAGGGTAATTAGTGTCTCGGTCGAAGGTGTAAATGATAATTACGCTAATGACTGAAACAATTACGGTCTTACATAGTACTAATACATTTCTAGATTACGTTTGTCTGAGTGCAATAAAGAATCCATGTCGTTGCATTACTAAAGCAAGAAATATAGTTAAAATGTATTTGAAAATCATTGGTTTAATAATTAAATTTTATTAAATAAAATGTAATAAAAAAAGTTATTTTTTATGAATAATTTTGAATTTTAAACGCGAACAGTAACTCAAATCGATGCGGTCAATATTTAGGACAATAACGTACTGCTATAAGCTTTATTGTCGTAAGTGAGCAATTTCGAGTAATTTATATTTAATTTGGCCCCTTGCAAGTGTAACGTCGTCTCTATTGGACTCTGCGTGGATACGGGCGTCGCGCTTATGTCAATAAACCCGGATCAATCCTGTTTTTGAAGATGCAGAGACTTTCAGAGTATAACGTTTAATTTTTCAGATTTTTTTAACTTAAAAATAAATCGTTCGCCTTCAATAACTTGGAAAGTCCCGTATCTTTTTAAAGAACAGTTTAATAACCTGCCGAAAGGATGACGTAACAATTTATTAAACAAGGAAACTTTAATATTTGGAAATTTCGTACAACTTTGGCGACCACCTTGCGAAAAAAATTTGTTGCTAAGTCAGATGCTCGGATCGATTAACGAAAAATAACATCGCGGTACGCGCGATAATGAAGTTACATAACAGAATAAGATAATCTCAAAAAATTCCTCTTCGGAGCCAACAATCGTCGCCGTACTGGCCATCGACATCTCGACGATCCAGTAACTGCGTTCGATAACTAACAAAAGGAAATGCGAGCAAACGCGAGGAAAACGTTGAGCCCTCTTAAAATCTACTTTCCATTTCTCCGCTGCTCTCCCTCGCAAGCCAAACGTCGATATAAGCACCGGGACGTTCGGCCCGGCAGGCTGTTGTGAATCGCGCGAGGAAATCGCGAATCACCAGCAGACGAGGGGAGAAAAGATGGATAGCATCGAGAGGCGACCCGACGCCCGCGACGAGACACAGACATGGCGTCGTTTGCTGATGTGGCCGAGCGCGTCGGGGCCGTTTTTTTCACGGGGACGCCAGCTTCCTCTCCAGGCCAGCTGCTACCTGCCGACCCGACATCTGCCGGACGCTTTGCGTCGGTCGTGCAGGGATATGCTTTAGGATTCGAGCAGCTGATCGGTGCTGATGTTATGTTGGGGTATGCTGACGGTAGATGGCGCGGATAGGCTGCTTTTCGAACTTGCAGCTTTTATTGTTTATTAATTATTTTCCATCAGCTTTTTGTTTGAGGGATTAGGCAGGAATATTGTTCTGTTTTTCGAGTATTCTGTCTAAGGCATACTAATGTTAACGATTTGGAAAGTTTTACAAACTTATAATAAAGAATTGTTGAAAAGCTGTGTATTGTAAAAGCTTAAAATTTTTAAAACCACAGTTTACTAAATATATTCTTCACATGAATTCGCTAATATTTTGATATTCACCTCTCCTTGTTCTTTACACTTCTATAAGACTCGCAGAGTCAAAAAAATGAAAATAAAAAAAGAAAAAAAGACCTCCACCTTTTTTTTCTGGAAAAGTTATATTTTATTAAACATCGACAACAGAAATAGTGCAAAAAATAAAATTAAGAAATTTCTACACATCAGCAGGTTAATTTGTTAAAAAGGATTCAAGAAAAAATGTTTCAACGCAAAAACTCTGATATTGAAGGTCTTTATATTCTTCTTTTACTTTTATAAAAGAACTGCGAGAAAAACGCATTAAATATTGAATTCAAGGTTATTTTAAAAAAATGCAAAAGACGTTGCTGTATGCATAGCGCTAACATTTAAACAGAAATTTTACCCTATGAACATTTATTGATTACTAATACAGCAGCATAAAAGAAAAATTCTCGTTGTAACGTTTAATATACTTGAAAAAAATGCAGTAAGCTTATAAATTTATAAAGTACTAAAAGTTTCATTATTTTGTGCTTTCAGTGCAGCGACTTCGTGAAGGCCGGTGCCGAGCCAGGTCTCACACCATCTGACGTCGTTTTGATGGCGGACATTACGTTCTCCTGTGTCGCAGATCCACAGGCTGCCAAAGAGGTGAGTGCCGTTTTCTTTTTTCACAAAAGAGGCAGTTTAAGAACAAGTGTATCTATAAAACTTGTTTTTCTTGTCGTACATTACGCTTTTTTACTATGTTAAACTTGCTTTAGTTTCTTATTAAAAAATTATTTCTTTTTTTTCTCCAAAATAATTTCTCGCAAAAAAATAAAAATGTTCCTTTTTATTACTTCAACTGAAAATTAATGTTTAAACGTCAATGTATACTTTTAAAAAATGTAAAATTTCTGTTCTCAGGATATTTTTTTTTCTTTACTACAAGGTTTTCATGTAATTTTTTTGTTTAAACAAAGACAGCAGTTCTTGGCATTTCTCATAACAATTTACAAGAGAATTTTACCAATAACTAACGAGGAATTTGACATTTAATTCAACGTTATTTTCAAGTTCACGTTTTAAAAAAGATGTTTAATAAAAACTAAAAATTGCAGATGGTGTTCGGCAACTGTGGCGTGCTGGCCGAGATAACGACGGACAAGGGCTACGTGGAGATGACGGGCATCGACGCCGAGACGTCGCAGGACATCAACGAGGCGATCGTGGCGAAGGGGGCGCGCTACCTGGAGGCCCAGGTGCAGGGTAGCAAGATCCAGGCGGAGGAGGGCACGCTGGTGATCCTGGCGGCGGGCGACCGCCAGCTGTTCGAGGACTGCAACAGCTGCTTCGGCGCGATGGGCAAGAACACCTTCTACCTGGGCGAGGTGGGCAACGCATCCAAGATGAACCTCGTGCTGCAGCTGATGGCGGGCGTCACGCTCGCCGGCCTAGCCGAGAGCATGGCTCTCGCCGATCGCGCCGGCCTCAAGCAGAAGGACGTCTTGGAGATACTCGAGCTCACCTCGCTGGCTTGTCCTGCGATCCTCGATAAGGGAAAAGGTGGGGTTTTTTTTTATTGTTAAGGGGATGCGTTATTTCTGTATCTTCTGTATAGTTAGCCGATGATTATGACTATTCGTTTTGTTAAATTAATTTTTTAAATAGTATTGATTGTTGATGTAGAGAGACATTCGTTAAACAATACACGGAGAGAATGGCAATGGTTTCACAAAAAACTGTTAAATTTGAAAAAATTACTATTTGAAGATAATAATCTTCAAATTAACAAACGTAATAAAAATTACAACTTTCTGGATTTTTTTTTATAACGTTGCTTGGTGTAATTTTATTCTAACAGATCACTTGATCCCTAAATTATTAGAAGCAGTAATTTTTAGCAAACCCTTCTCACTGTATAGAGTATGTGTCTGGTTAAAATTAATTGTTACTCTCGTGTTTATTGAAAGAAACGAAAAATTACAATATCAATGGGGGAAGAACAGTAGGCACATGTATTGTCCATTGACTATGTAAGGCTTCTGTTTTCTCTAAAAAGAAAATGTTTTAAGTTATAACATTTACAATCTTTGAGTAAAAAAGTTGTGAATCTCCTTTACTTCTTTTCCAAGCCTTACAAAATTCATGGACAACTTTTATGGGTTTCTTCAGCTCAAGGATTTAGATAAATCTTTGAAAAATGTTTTTTTAATAGTTAGGTAACTGAAATAAAATAGAATTAATAAGACTAAATCTGTTAACGAGGCAAATTAGTCAATGTTTATTAATTATTGAAAGTTGAACTATTTAAACTAACGAATGTTTTCTTTTAATTTTCAGCGATAATCGACGGTGGTTTTGCGACGCACCAGCCGTTGCAGCACATGCAGAAGGATCTCCGATTGACGCTGAGCATGAGCGACCAGCTGGAGCAGCCGATGCCCCTGGCAGCGGCGGCGAACGAGATCTACAAGCATGCGAAGCGCCTCGGCTACGGGCAACACGACGCCTCCGCCGTCTACATTCGCGCCAGGTTCTAATGCGGCGAAGCGGATACTAAATGAGTAAAAACCAAGACCGCCTCCTTCCCCACCTCCGACGCCTTCTAATCGCATATTTATTGACGACACTGAAAGACAAGAAATGCAATACAAACAGAACCGACAGAGCGAACGATCCGTCTATCGGATGCTACTTTCGCGGTGCTACGTAAAAGTGAAGTTTTTGAAGCAGGGATTTTTCGGCAAACGGCGTGGGGGAACGTTGATATCGAGCTTTGGCTTCGGATTGGTTATGACGAGGTTAATTCGAGCGCCAGTTTACTGTCGGAGGTACGCGGCTGTTCGGTAAGACCGCGGCAGAAAGTACGACTTTGGCTGCGGATCCACTCGAGCAGCCGTAATAATTAGGCGATTTAGGAAAAATTATTGTAAAAGGTTTTTGATGGTAAACTGGCGAAGGATTCGCAACGAAGTTGAAATCAATGTTGTCAGCGGATGAGAAAGCTAAAGAAACTGCTGATTTTTCTGGTGTTTACTGTTTAAATCACCTATGCTTTTCTATAATTTCACCGATATCTTTTTCCGTGGGATCGATATGACATGTCCCAAAGAAAAAAGAGACTTTACTGATGTTTTCTTTGTGACACTTCCATAGATGGACGTACGACGATGAGACCTATGCAATCCGTATTTTTCCTCTTCTTTTTTTAACAGTATATGTGTAACCATTTCGATCGTCAAATTATTCGATTAAAAGATTATTGTTAACGTAACGATGGATGGGATATTGACTTGAAGAAGTACTAATATAATTGTATTCTTATAAGCGTTAATGTTTTTAGTGTATCATTAGATGCATTGTATATCATTTTATACATGATGAATTTATGTAAACGAATACCTTAAAAGATTATCTATTCGTTTTATTTTTAATCAATCACTATTGATCACAACAATGAGAAACACTCATTAATTTTGAAATAACCGAAAAATGCGAAGACCTGTCAGTTTGCAACAATCTGATGACGAATGGTTAATTTAAAGTGCCTTATCTATGTTTGAGGGAAAAACACTTTTGATGAATTCAATGAATTCGAAAAAATTAATCTTCGTTTTAACAGTCTATGCTTGTTTGTAAAACTTTTTCTTGAGCATATGAAGGTGCGCCAGAGTGCTCACATCTACTAAATGAACAATATGAATTATGTAACTCCACTATGAGTATGCCTTTTAATTTTGATTACTTGTTGTATTAGTTATGATATCAAATAAATAATAAATATCTTCAACGAGTCAAACGAACATCCATTAAAAGACCTTCTACATTTGAAAACCAGAAAAGGAACCCGTCGTATTGTCAATCGTCTCTGTTACGCGACTGATATACCCGACCAATGCCACTACACAAATTTCTTGACATTCACATCGTTATCAAAATGTCACGTGTTTTCATTCATATTTAAAAAAAACTACAATTTTTTATTTTATTGACTTACAATATTATAATTAACGTACAATATTATAATTTTTTTTTATTAAAATGCATTTCAAATTCTTCTGATCATGAAAAAATGCAGTTTTAAAATACTATTTTATAGTAGCGGCATTGATCAGTTACAAATTAATTTACATTACAAATTACTGCAAAAAATTGAATAAGCAAAAGAAAAGATGCAATTGTAAATGGTATAAAAAAATCAATATATGTGAAAAGATATCCTATGACTGCAATGAAAAAAGCGACTGGAAAATGGATAGAAGAGTATTTCGAGATCGCTTACGAGTTAAAAATTAATATTAAATAGAAAAATGTAAAAGATGTGTAATATTAAAATATTATGTATATGAAAAATCGCAATTGTTCTAAAAAAGATGGAAACAAATTGAATAAGAATGCAAAACTAAAAACGTCTTTATAACAATCTGGCGTGCGAGGCATCGAGAACTTGTTTCTAAATCGTTCAATAAAATGTTATCCTTTTCATTAAAAGTGAAAATGAAAATGCAATCTGAATATCTTCAATGTCTCTTTGAATATCTTCAATTACATTTGACAGTTTCTATTTACCAAATAATCATTATTGAACTGATTTTAGAAGAAAGTACTTTATTCGTGTATTAAAACAGCAAAGCTCTAAACAAAACCGAACGCATACATGCATAATTGCAGATATATAAAAGTAAAATAAAAGAGCAAATTGAAGTATATGGTTATATATACGTAGCTGTAAAAGATAATCTGCGAGTAAAAGAGAGAGAGAGAAAGAGAGTGAGATAGCAAAAAAGTGTGTGAGGATGAAAGTACAGTGCGTAATTGCATCTGAGTTTTGTGGCGCGTTGCGCGCACATGTTTTTGTCACGAGATACATTGGTTTTTTATTTTAAATAAATATATCTATTTGACTTATTTTAAAAAAGTAACTTTTATAATAAACGTAGCACGAGAGAGATAAAGTAATGTAAGTATACAGGATCATTTAAAACGATATGTTTTACCTTGTATTTGCTATGGACACTTGACCAACAGTTATGAGCAAAATGCATAATCATTTTATTTTAAATTTTACTAGAACATTAAATGACATTTCGAATTTTACATTTGGGTGTTATAATAAAGTGTTAAAATACTTTTACTTGCCTTTCTTTATTTGAATGCTTTGTCAGTGTGCTAGAGTGCGTTTTAGTTAATTTTATTTATTTTTTACTTTTTTGTAAATGTTAAGTCCGAGAAGCGATCAGTTACGGAAACAATATCAATCTAATCTAAGTTCTAATCTTATTCTATTAATTACAATTAATTCTCAGTCCTGAGACGTCACAAGTTATTAATTTCATATTTGAATGGTTTTAAGTACTTTTTCTAACTGTGATAATCTTTAAAACGAGCCTGACATTCTAATGTTACTTTTATTGCATATGCCTATTGGGAATACACTGAGAATGCTTCATAAATGAATTGTTATCAAAATATGTTATCAGTACTAAAACTTCGTTTATTGAGCTTTAAATTTTTTTATTTTAACTATTTAACAACTTTTTATGATAAGTTTTAATCTTTATATCTTTATGATACTACGTCTATATATTTTTTATATATTAAAGTGTTCGTATCTTTTTTATTTACAATATAAAAGGATCTACTCATTCGTTGTTATTAAAAATATATAATATGCTAAATTCTCAATTTTTAGGTCGGATGACAATATGTGCAAAACCATCTATTATCACTGATGGATAATCGTAAATTTTTTAAATTTTAATTATTTTATGCATAAATGCATAAAATAGTATTTCAATAATACCTGTTTCTGAAATAATCTAAATAAATAAATCCATAAAGAACTATTTTTAAATATGAAATAAATATGAAATAAAAGCACACCATTATAATTGAGTACTCCAGAATTAGCACCCCCATCAAAGCGAGGAGAGAAGATGGCAAAGGTCCGTCCGCTCGCATTAACCCCGCGAAAGGTGCGTCACCTTGGCGGGAGTCAAGGCCGCATCCCGACGCACCTCTCACGAAAATGTCGCGCGCGCGCGCTACACACTTACGCACACGCGCACAGAGCGCAAGTAGTCGGCACATCTCCCCCGGCCGAGTAGCCGTCGTTACGCAGATCTCGCCTCGGCCGTACTCCACGCGGGCACAGCAGCGTACGGCGCGCAGACACCGTGTGCAGCACGCGGAGAAGGGAAGCCGGGCGCGCGCGCCGCGGAGGGGGGCACACTGCTCGCTCGCGAGACGGGCTCTCCCGATAGAAACTCTCCCGATGACACCTGTGGCGCGCGTATAGCGCGCGCGCGCAATTCAGTCCCGCCGCGACTCTCCGCGTGTGTATACGCGCGACGCGCCCCGCCGACGTCGCTCCCGCCTCTCTCCGTCTCTGTCGCGCGCGCAGGGCAGATAACACGCACGGACTGCACGCGGCGCATGCGCGCCACCGCGTGCTCCTCCGCGGCGCGCACGCGACTTTTTGACGCGCGCGGACGATATAGTGTGTATACACACATCGTCGGCAACATGTAAATAGACCGCGTATCGCGTTGGATATTTTGCTTAAAAGTGTTACGCGTCTCTCTATCGCTCTCTGTGCGCGCGTGCTTTTTTTTTTGCTCTCGACCCCCGCTCGACACATATAACGATATTATTGTGCTGTGATTGTAAAAGTATAGAGAAGATACGCAAGATATTGACTAGTGTGGAACTTAGAGGTGAATCTCTCTACCGGAGGGGACAAGATCGTCATGTACGTATCTACATATTCAGCTGATCTGTGCGCAATGTATATAACCTTTTCTTCGTCTTCCTTTCTCTTAACCTCCTTTCCGTCATCTACTTCTCTTCGTTCGCCAATTCGTTGTTTCCTTTTACATCTCCCTCGAGAGAGAAACCCCGTGATAGCAGGGAAGTGATATGTATCTGTAGGTGTGAAGGAAGGGGTGAGTGCGCGCGGCTCTCATTTCCCGCGCTTTTCCGTCGCAAAAGCGAAGGGGAGAGTATCGGTTTTTATTCGTCGGGAGTGCGTTGCTCGGGGGTTTTCGGCGGCCGCCGAGGTCGCGCGCCAGCTGTGAGTGTCCCGAGGCTCGGCTCGAGCGAAGTGAACGTGACGAAACGCGTGTACGAAGGCGCACGCATACACGACCGCGAGCCAATGTAGCTGCGTGCCTGCGTGTGTGCGTGCGAGTGTCGGCTCTTACGCCGGTGCGACCGACTTTTCGTGCGGCGGATATATAGGTATGTATTTTGGAAGGATACATTTTTGCGGGGGACCAGCGGGAGGTTACGAAAAGCAGGAAAACCGCACGCGAAGGAAAGAGGGAAGCCGCGTTAACCTAGAAAGAGGTGAACCTGCACCGGAAGAGCGACGGTGTTGTGTTGTCTGTGCGACGCATGGTGTTGAAGAATTTCGCATGAAAAGTGCGCGAGAAAGTGTCCTTGAGGTCGTTCTCTGCAGGTATTCCTATTGGACTCTACTTAAACTTCCGACATTTTTAGAATGCCGAGGCTTTTGTTTACAGATATCACCATATCTGTATTTGCTAGTCGCATAATACGTTTGTCATCTCGAGATTGGAGCAAACTTTGATATTGAATATTTTAAGCTTATTCGTGGAAAGCTGTATAAGCGATTTTGAATTGAGTATCGTAATTTTCTAGATAAGCAAGCAGTTAATCTACGTTAATAGCTACATAACCGTGTTTCTCCTCAAAATTCCTCAAGGCTAGTTTAATTTTCGGGATAACAAATACCATTTAATTTTTTTTTCAAAGATAAAGCATAATAACTTCAACCCGCATGTCATTTTAATAAAAACTTCGTTGCTGTATACAATATTGAATCGACAATAAGTCCTACGGGTGTAAATTGAAGCCTATTGGAAAATGTACAAATGCTTTACTGCTCGGAATAACTGCGTAAAATCCAGCGATCGAGAGAACCCGGTTCTTTTTAATGTTAATAAAATGATCATTGTTAACAATTAGCTGTAAAAAAAGAAGGTTGTGTATCACTTTATGTCACTGTCGTGCCGCCACGACCGGGTTTGGATGTTACGTGCATTCGTTCCGTATCTCTGAAACGACCGTGGTGAAAGTTAACGAAGAGTTTTCCTATCATTTACATGCGTATCTTGTGTATACACTCGAGCGATTTTCAGAATCGTAATACTTTCTTCTTCAAAAATCGTTCGAATTTACGCAGTTCACCGATGATAACATATATTACGCTCGCTTCGCAACTTCACCAGGCTTGAAGTAAGATTCGATAAACAAAATTCGTTGAGCAACGTTGACCAATTTTCTGGCGCATTTTTTTCCTTCTCTCTCGCATTCGAATTCGTACAGCCGAAACATTTACCTAGCGTGACGTCATTTGATAAAAACACAATGGGTGACGTCACACCGCGCAGTAAACTTCAACTCTCACTGAATTCTCGAAAGCTGCACTTCACTCTCCATGACCTGCCGAATGAAAAATAACTGCGCCTGCTCATTCGTATTAAACTAGCCATCAACTTCAAAATTTACTTCGCCACGGCAATTTTGAGAAAACCACTGTATTAAAATCCGCCGCGGTGAACTTTCCCCCGTGTATAACTCTGATATTTCAATCGGCTCGCGGAAAAAAAAGCGGAGATCAGTCGCGAGTGAAGAAAAAAAACTGACTGCACCTGCAAAAGAGACTCGATCGAGCGCGGAAAAGGCCGGGCAAATATTGTTATTTGAACGCGGGGGAATATCTTGGAAGCGAGCGCATATATATATATATATAAAGCGGTTGGCGTATCGACTGCGGAGACGCCGTGGAAGATGTTGCGTCACCGGAGGGAGGGGGCGATTTAAATGGAACGCGCCGGCTCCGCCGCCGTCCTGCAGCTCGTTTGTTTTTATTTTTCGCACTTTCGGACGCGCGCGACGTTTGCACTTGCGCTCCGTCAAAACTGCCAATAGGCCACCGGGACGTCGAGCGTTTTTTTTCCTGCAAGCCGATCTTTTACGTTTCGCTCGCGAGTAGTTCTTTGCCGGACTTTAATTTTCGGATGCGTTAACTGCGAGAGTATTGATAAAAAGAGATCGAAAAATTCGTACGTTCGTTACGGATTTTTTTTTTCGTTTAATTGTTTGCAACGTTAAGTATTATTTTTACAAAATAAAAACTACTTTCGCAGTATAAAAAAGATGTTTTCAAGCGCTTATTTGTTTAATAAGATAATTAGGTAATTGTGGTGCGGGTATGTGACACTTTTACTGTTGCTAATTGAATAAATTTAAGATAAAGTGTGAAAACGAACAATTTTAATAATACAATTTAAATAATTGTCTCAAAATTGAAACAAGCTGTACGTTCTTGGCAATTTATATTTTTTGAACGCTTTTTCTGGTAAATCTTATCTTAGTTTTTATCAATTTTAAACAACATGTGTGCGGTCAATGTAAACTCTACACTTTATACTTCATTCGATTAATTTTTTTCCAGTTTTCTGTTTTATTAACCATTTTTGCGGAACGTCTATCGCTTGATCAATTAATCTTTATCAAATTTCTTTCGACTCTTCGAATTCTTAACGGCTAGCTTTTAGTAGGAAAAAATGTTGAGAAAGCAGATAAAAATTTCGGCAAAAGTATAAAATTTACATATAGCGATTTGAAAAAGAATTGTCGGTGCAGAAATTCTAAAAATTAAAGTCATTAAATTAATCAAATATTTATCGTGTGTTCGTATTAGACCTTCGTGTTGGATTCTTTATTTATCCAAGAAATTTGCCGAGAGATAATACAAATTCTTTGCCTCTTTGGACGTAGCATCAAACATTACATTTGAATTTGAGTCGCTATACTTTATCACTCAAAAAACGTAGGTAATTAAAGCACTTCCCTAATAACAGCTACACCGTGAAATTAATTATACAAACTACTGTAAAGTCGTCGCCCGATTCGCAGATCTAAAATGGCGAAATCCAGTTATAAGAATTTGCATATTTTAAATGGCACACATTAAATTATGAGACCCCAAAGTTTTTGGATAGAAATTTTGCTAGACGCTTCTCAAGGGAATTTTATTACAACAAAATCTCGTCTGTTTAAAATTTAAAGTAATGTTACTCGATTATCCCAGTTTGCCTTCATGAACACTGTGTTTTCTTTTTTTAAATTTGCATCCTTTAAATACGTAGTTTTTAACAAATCTATCACTTCGCACCGGCTCGCTCAAATAACGTTCCTTCGCCGTCAAATCTTAAGAAAATAATCGATTCCTCGCGCAAAAACATCATTGGAGCGCGATACTCGCGGCATAGAAAAAAAAAGTGCGTCGTCGAGGCGAGCCGCCGTCGACGGCGAGTTTTCGAAGCTTCCGCGATAGTTTGGCGGCGACCCCACTCCGGCGCTCTCCTCTCGATCCGACACAATTTCAGAGCCGCTCTCTCGGGCCGCGTCGTCGCGCATTCCGCGGCCAAACGGATTCCGGAGCGTTTTCTTCGGGGCCCCGAGAAGTGGCACGGCTTACGGTACAGCATTTTCCAGCGCCGCCTCGGCCGCGCTGCATCTTTTTTCTCTCTCTTGTTCTCTCGCCTCTCCTTCCTCGGCGTCTTCCTCTCTTCTTCCCCCTTTTATTTTTTTGCCCCCGCGAGCGGATGTTTTGTCGCAACGGTGCGTAAAGTAGCGTGCGTTTTGTAGGTCTCACTTTTATTCGCCGCGTCTTAGCTGACACTGATACAGGAGTCAACGCGATGGGTGTTACTTTATACCTTTGTTCATTTGTTACTTAAGGATCTTTTTTTTATTTATAGCCGAAGAGCGCGTGAGGGGGTCATCACGTAATGGGTGGCATCGGTTTTGCGGCGGTGTTCCATTTATAAAGAGGCGATGGCTTCACAGATTTTCTAGAAAAAGAGATAAAACGGTTTAAACAAATTCACTCTGAATAAATTGTATTATTAAATATGTTATATCATACAAAGACTTGTTACATAGTTTCGGTTATTTCCTCGGTATATTCATTTATGGATCTATTCTTTATTCAAATAAATAATTTACGAGCAAAAAATTTTAGCAACCGATCCAAAATTGTTCGTAGATTTTTTAAACGGCCAAAGAATTTATTATGCATTGTTTTATTATTTTTAAATTTGTATCGTGAAGTGATGCTTAGATAATCATGCCATCAAACTATCACCGTGAAAACTTTTTCGAATCTTGTTCAGAAGTGAAAGTTTCACTTGTGCTTATTATACACTCATTGTTATTGTTTTAAACTTGAAATAAGATCGCAAGATTTCATGTGCGTACCTTATAAGTTTAAACAATTCACGTAAAGCCGATTAAGACAAGAAAATTTAATTCAATCAATTTTGTTTGTTAAAGAAATGTGTAAGTTTCAAATTTTAGACGATCCACCGGTAGTTACAAAACGGGACTGCGGAAGAAAGTTTTTTTCAGTTAATAGCAAAGGAACTTGAAATTTGTTTACAAAGTGGCACTTTCACGATTTTAAAGGCCGCTGGAATGCGGATTCCCACACTACTTTAAAAACGCACTAGAGCTCCAGCTCGCCGGCGCACTCGAACCGTACCCCGCATCGCTAATAAACCATCGAAAAACTCTTTAATCGTTGCCGCCGCTAAAATATTTTCACGCGGCGAACGCGTGACGGTATCAAAATGTAACCTCCAGCGTCGCACTGTTCCGCCACCGGCCGCATTCCTCGGGAATACATCAATTTTTAATAGAGCAATTGCGTCGATTACGCCGTCGAAAGAAAAGAATTCAATGCGAATGCGTCGGTACGACGAACGGTTTTACTTTGGCAACGAGAAAAAAAGAACGAAGGAGGGGGGGGGGGCGACGCGACAAAAAGCGGGCCCACACCGATTTCTCGAATTCGTCGAGGCGCACGTGTACGGCCGCTAACACTTTCGAGTTTCATTTCATAAGCGCTTTTCAGACGGCCGTTATGCAAGTTTCACCCGGCGAGAATTTCTTTATCGGGAGGTTTCGCGCTCTGAAAAACTACTCGCCCTGAAAGTGTAACTATACTTGAGGTGGTACGATGCGTTTTTTTTTTCATTATCTGCTCGATAGTGGTGCAAATCGCGGATTTTTTTTAAATCGTACGGCGGTGACGTAATAAAGTGAAATTAATTTTTTAAAAGAAAGTTTTATGAAAGAAATTTTATTGCAGCTATCAAAAAGTCAGATCTAGATGTGTACTTGTATCTTCGTCGAGTTTATTATTCCTTTTCCTTTGTAGCTCATTTAAATTGATAGCCAGTGAGAAATCTTTCGGTTAGGTTAGTAAACTCGATTAAGTTTTAAACAACAACATCAATAACGAACGAAGATTAATTTTCCTTGTTCAAATTGTAAGATTTTGTAAATATATAGCTATTTAGACGATTAATCGTCGCTTAAGCGTAGTGTAGGATATTTAGAATGGAGAGGAAAACGTCCTTGGCTGTTTACTCGGATATTTATTTATTTATCTGAGCGGGCTATAAACAAAAAGGAAGATTACTTAAAATGTAAATAATTCGAAAGCAAATCCGCGCCGGTACAAAGCTCACTCTAGTAAAAGATATTTAATTTAGATGTGGATAAAAATGAAGCTTTGAAATTTTAAATACCTAGTTACGTCATTTTTTTTTCAAGAAACTTTCCAATTTTTACCGAGCGGACCGGGTATGAATTAATCACCGAATCATTGGATTCACGTGAAAACTCGATTGCCAAATGATAGGATAATTTATTTGAGAAACAATGCACCTATCGGACCTACTTTTAAACGAAACTTACGAAGTGGATTACATCAAGCCCACCTAGAAAATCTTGAGTATTGTTTCTTAACTCGTTTTGTCTGAAAGAAGGTCAAGGTGGAAAAATAACCGATGCACTCGGTGTGTATACGCGCGAAACGGTGGAAATCGCCTCTGAGCGATATGAAAATTTTCTATCGATCCGCTCGCGCGCCGCGCACGCTTCCTACACACACGCGCGCGCACGAAAGAAAACGGAAAAACTCCGAAAATGAAAGTGCACACGGAGTCAGCTGCCGGGCAGCATCCGGTCCGCTGACAAAGAAAATCATCAAAACAGTCGAAAAAAAAGGCCGTAAACGCTCGCGGGAGGCGAGGAAAAACGGAAAGAGCGGCGGCGATGGTGGGGGAGAGGCCGCGGAGAGCCGCTCGAGTCTCGCTCGCGGCTTATCGGCGCGCGATCGAGATCCCGCTTAACGTACGTCCTTGACTCGATCCCCGGCGTACGTGTAACGCTTTTACTCTCTCGGCGACGGCTTTTCACTCCCCCTCCTTCGCCGCTCGCCTCCCCCCCTCCCCTACCACCGTCATCCTCGTGCCGCGACTTTATTAATTTCGCGCTCTTTCCGGCTTCGCCGCTACACTTTTCCATTATTCCGCGGTAGAATTCGGAGTCGTTTTTTTATGCGCTTATATACCACCGCATTCTTTTTTTGTAAAGAGAGAGAGAGGGAGCATTTTTTTTCGAGCGGTTTGTAGGAATTCACAAATTTCTCTTTCGTCGCGCCAGTAAATGCCGGCTTGTGAGCTGTATTCTTCTTGATCCCAGTAGATTGATTGAATGTTGAATGACATTTTTTTGTGATTATGGAATTGATTGAATTTTTTTGCTTATTTTTAAAACTACGTCTAACGATCGAATAAGTGACAAAAAATATTCTTGGAATGTTCTCTCACTGTGATAAAAGAATATAGCGAGGTTAATTTACAAACAATTAAATTGTGTCCATCATTAAATGGACATTAGAAAAGGAATTGTGTAATATAACAAATTAAACAATAATTTTCTTTTTTAATTGCCAAGAAGTCTCGAGTGTATAAATTACGGAATAATTCTTTTTTTTTCATATTTATTTAAATAATAAAAAGTTTTAGTACCGTGTGTGTTAAGTATATCGTAATAATTCTAGTTTCACATAATTTTCTCATTTTAAGTATTGAGTGGAAGTGAACCTTGAGCTCGTCTTTTTAACAGTAGTGAATACGGAGGTGCACTAATAAATATAAAGTAAAAATTTATCTCGCAATATCTTTCAAATTCTGTTTATGATTCTTTTCGCGTTAACACGAACTTAGTGGATCCATATATATAAAACCATCTTTTAAATATCTTTGCAGCCTTAATTGCTACTTACTTTTATAAAAATTTAATTCCAAAAAAAGGTTTAAAAAATAAAATTGTAACATGTAGTGTGTTTAGTAAGAAATGTACCTACAGATTAATTCCGTATTGGATAATATCAAGTCTTGCAGCCATGCGCATTAACCGGCTCTTTTCTAATGGATACTTATAATGATTTTATTTTCGAAAACTTCGCCGACGGTTTATTTATATTCAAAACAGTAATGTTCCAAAAATAATGTTAGTTATTTTTTTCTTACCTGTAGTTAGTTCGTTAAAAATATTGATGTTTTAATTAAAAAAAAATATTGAAACAGGGATCGATCTATAATTAGATTATCTTATATTACACCGTTGGAACATTGATACGTTTACGCAATTTTTATTCCGTATAAGTTAAAGTTGTATTAGTGATGCTATTGTTTATTTAAGTGGGAAAGAGAAAAAAACTTTCCTTAGTAACTTAAGTGAAATGCATTGTCGGATGTCATGTAACTGTACAGCAGTGCCATTAACATAACATAATTAAACAGAGCTGAACAGTCCTTATTCGTTACAATTAACGTAATTAATTTTTAATTGAACTATGAAGCTTCCTTTTTAAGTTACACTGTTTCAGCTGAAGTCACAAACTTAAATCTTCTTTCATCTTCTTAATTGTTCAGATACTTGATATCAAGTAAACCGTCTATTCATTATATTTTTCGATAAAGCGCTACTATTTTATTGTATAAAGTAATGATTTAAGAACATTTACATGTTTTTATTGTTTAGAATAAATAACTTTCAGCTTTATTACTAAAATACAATATGTTTCTCAATAAATCATTTTTACTCAAAATTAGCATTTCAATATCTATTATCATTCATCCATCCCTGGTAGAGGATTAATCATAATTTGACCAGAATATGATATGCATTTATGGTTAATTTTCTACAAGGGCATATATTTTCATTATCATCTTTATTGTGTAATCTTACAATACCCATTAATTACATTATACCCATCTCCAAAAGAAAATGACCTCTCAACTCCTCTTAAAAGTCAATAAACTCAATCCAACCGTGTCATCACCTCCCTGCTACCCTCCCGAAAGAGACGAGCCGATTTGCCGCGGTGGCATCGGCGTGCGTGGGTGGGTCTCGACCGAAAACTAAAATTTCTGCATTTTCGTTCCAGCTCTCGGCCAGCGGAGCGGCTCTCTCCTGAGCGAAATAAGTGAATGGGAGGAGAGCGGGCGGCGCCTCGGCAGCGGCAGCGGCAGCAGTGATGCAGTGCCGTGGCGCGAGGCAGTCGTGCCCCGTGGCCAAGCTCCAGCTCGGCTAGCCCGCGAGGGCCCCCCGGCCCCGCGAGACTCGCGAGTCCACCTTAACCGAGAGACTCTGAGCCGCGATCAACATGCCGTCCTCCGCCGGTTATTACTACGACGACAGGAATCCGCTCCTCAAGGGCACATTATCCAGGTGAGTCCTCTCCCCCTAGTCCCGCCTTCGCTCGCGAGGCATCGCGATCGCCGCCGAGGAGGTGCTGAACCTCGCGAGGTGGCGATCGCGTAGACCGGTTCACTCGGCGAGCCTCGAGGTCGAGTGAACTTTGTCCGATCGGAAAAATCGAGTATCCGCTGGTGCTCGATCATTTTCTGCTCGGTTTCGCCGGTTTCAGGCTGCTCGTGGCGTAAATCGATTTTTACTTCGAGTTCTTCGCTAATGTGCATTCTGAATGCGATCTTGGAGCATCGATTATTATTATATTGAGCTACTTTCTGTGAGCGTGGCGGTAGAGAAGTTCAAAAATGCTTCTGTAAAAATCACATGGAGGTGAAAGTCGAATTTATTAATAGGACTGCGATCTTTTTTCTTTCGGCTCGGTAAAAACGCCGACTCCTATGCTAAAAGCGGATTTTCTTTTATTACGGGGGCGAAACGAGAAAATCACTGGTATCTTCTTTGGTAAACTATAAACCGTCGACAGTGCGGTGCTTTATTAGCATTTCATTGATTATTTTGCATTCTAATGATAATTAAAAAGGCAGCGCGGCATAAACAATCCAATAAATCAACAATTTACAACCCAGCGCGAAGCAATAATCTCTAGTTGTTAAACGTTAAATATCGTAATAATGGGGATATTAAAAACTTTTACCTCGGATGTAAGTCAATAAAATTAGAACTGTGCGTCTTTCTTTCGTCAATGTCAATAATTAAGTCTCGCTAAGAGCTGAGAGTAATTATTGCGATTAGGATTAGGTATTTGAACGAGGGAAGAATATAAGTTCGCGACTGATAAACTTTTGTCATCGAAAAGTGGCTAGATCTCAGGGGCTCATTCTTCTGCGACAGTATTTTTAGAAGCCATAGGCATATTTATTTTTGAACTCGACGAAAAATTCCTTTGTAAAGTGAAGCAGCATCAGAAATTCTTCTGTAATTCTTTAGTGCATTGAAAATTAATCATTTTGTAGCAGAAAAAATACGAAGGGTCAGACTGAGAACATATCAAATACATTGAAAGCTTTAGAAAAATACCTCATTTAATAAAAATTATCATTACAGCGGTGATGATTTTGATAAAAATAATTAATTTTTCACGAAATGTACAATCTTTACTGATAATATAGGTACCGGTCTCGATTAAACTTGCAATCCATTCCGGCTAGTGATCTCGACTGGCACCGAGTTCTTTACTTTTTCGGCGGCTTTTTGAACTCCAAGTGCAATTAGGACATTCGGCTTTTAGTTCCCTCGTAACCGTTTTGTTACTGAAGCCGGACCACACGGGAATGTGAAACAAAATACACTTTGCTTTCCATTTTAACTGCGATAATGAAGCGGTATAGAAAGTTCTTAGTAAATTTTATAACTCGCTCTTCAAAAACACTTGAAACAAAATGAATGTGAGTCTCTTAACTATTATTGCATCGCTGAAATCGTTTACTCAAAACTTTCTAAAACGGCAAATTTATCGTCGGACGGCACAGAGTACATAACAAACGTTACTTTATTCCAAATCGTTTTATTTATATTCCACCGACTTTTTATATCCTATAAAAGTAAATGAACTTTACTCCTTTACGAGTCATGTTTTATGCGCGCGCGTCTATATTTATTTGCGAAATTTTAAAATAGCGTCACAAACGTTTACACTACCACACAATTTTAGCATGTGTTTCACATTCTCAGCGGAAAAAAGTTAAAAGTAATGCAACTCGCGGACTATCTTTTATGTAAAGTACCTGTGACCGATAAAAATGTAAAATTGTCACCTGTTATTTTTTATGCACATTCTAATCTGTCCTTTATTATGACGAACTATTAAACCTTGGTTTTGTTTAAAAATAAAAGTCAACGGTTGTCAATTCGTCAATGTAATTTATATTAACTATAATTTCCTCTGAGCAGTAGCTCAACAATAAGTGAGTACATTATTCCTTCCTATGACTGACAATAATTTGTTATCGGTCGTCAATTCTGATTAATTACACAGAACACTCTAATTGTATGAATCATCTTGATTTTTACACATAATTGCTTTAAATATCCATTATACTCAAGCTCGGACACATATTGCGTACAGCTACAGGACAAAATCGAAAAATAAAAAAATTTATAATTAATTTTACTGTAGTTCTATTTACAATAAAGCTGAGAATAAAAAACTTATAGTTCTATTAAATTTTATTACATTTATAGTAAAATTTACTGATTACTACACTAAATTTTACTTTTTTTCCTCGTTTTAATAAAGGCTACAGTATTTTTCAAAAGTATTTCGACAATTTAAGAAGAATCCTCTATTTTAAACAATTCACAAAAAAGTACAGCTCGAAGTTTTTCGCGAACACGTCATACCGAGACGAATTTTTCCGATTTCGCACGCGGGAATGTAGGATATCTCTTCTCTCCCGCGGCGCACGGGTGGGTGCAGCATTTGCATGGAGTGTCGGCCACGTGCGACACGTCATGCGCCCGTCATTGCCGCGTAGCTTTTCTTTTCTCTCGCTTACAAGGCGAAAAACAGCGCGCGAGGAATTTTCGCGCAGTTCCCGGGATGTATCTCCGCGCCGTTCCCCACCGCCGGGGATTTTTAAGGTTAACGATCCGATGATTCACGCGCTTCCTCTTTCGTTACTCGTCGCGGCGCGCGATTCAATGCACCGCGCGCACCAAGATTTACGTACCCGCTTGCGCGCTGTTGTATATAACTTGACGCGGAGCCTCGCACGAAATTTTATACCTTTGTCGTACAGGTAAATCGTAGATAATGTGCGCGTATATCAGCGGAATTGGATATATAAAAAATGCGGTTCTTTTAAGTTGCGAGGGTATTCATTCGATATTGAATTAAAATTTATCGCGAAATAAAACTTGCATTTCGTTTCTTATACGCATTTTGCGATAAGTGAGACCGCATAAACAATGTTTTTAAATTTATCATTTTAAAAAATGCATATAATTTTTTCAAAGTAAAATGCCGTTAACTAGATAAAACTACGCTATCGAGAAATTTGCTCCGAGTTTCCGGAAAAATTCTACTTTGCATTACTACAATGAATTCTGCTTTTTCCAATTTATCGCAAATATTTTCATAACGCCTGTAAGAAGTCTACTCATCGCAGGATAAATCGAGTCAAAAATAGAATAATAAAGACGAGTGGACGCGTAATCACTTGTGGTCGAAAACACATTTCTCATCGAAGCAAAGCAGTCAACTAGCGGCTACCTAGGCCTAAACCGACCTTAGCGGCGCGCGCGGAAACAATAAAAGCGGCGGGGGATGCGTCACGCAGCTTAGGCTTTTGTTCCCCTCGGACTTTTCCGCCGCGAGTGCCGTTGAATTTTCGCGCTCGGGGGGCGCTCGCGTATAATGCACACACCGTCGTCACGGAGGCGTGAAGTGGCGTAAGGTCGAGCGCGAATCGAACGCTCTCCGGCCGACGCTGATTGCTAAATGCTCATTGACGCGTAAGCGCGCGAGCGAAAACACCGGGAATAAAAAGAGCCGAGGCTTATTGCGCCGTTGCGCCGATGGAAAACTCGGTCGTCCCGGTGGAACTTCTTGGTACTTGGTAAATCGCGAGGGCGGAGGAGCCACCGAGAGCTTTTAACTGGGAACTTGGGAGGGTGCGAGAAATAAAGATGGGGTGGAGAGGTTGATTGGGCACTGCGAAGTTCTTTCGAAAAGTTGGATTGATAATGTGAATTTTTACAGTGCTGTCGGGTAATTTTTATTGGGCTGATCATGTGATCTCAACGTTACTAACCGCATAGTCATTTTTATCAAATTAATCTCTCCGTGTGGTCATTTTCAGAAAATTTTTTTTCTTAAATGATTCTGTTTATACAAACAGAATTCTGTTTATTCTCTCATGATATAGTCGAGTGAAAAATTCAATGTTACTCTGTGCGAGTGAAAAATCACTCTTTTTTAGAAAAAATTGAGTCGAATCGAGTGGTTTTTCACTCTTCCACTTTTTGAGAGTGATTTAATGATAAAATTGTTAATAATTTTTACTTGCTTTTAATAAAGAATTAGGTACTTTTAAGTTCTATTACGTTATTCATATGATACTCTTCTAAATACATACTTTAGAAGTTACTTCTTCAAAAAATTTCTTTTAATACATGAAATTATTAATTTGATTTGAATTTTTTATTTCATCTTTATCTCGAAAAATGAAATAATCATTGCATTATAAAAAAGGGGGGAAGATCTAGAGTCTTACATCAGGTGTACAAGAGTAGAAGAAATCCAACAATTGACATCTAGAATCCAGTCGAACTTGGCGCAACGTTATTTTGTCCGTTTTAAAATTACGAGCAATCTAATGGCAGCTGTTAAATCATCCATAGCTGTTGTGGTTAGCATCAAAACACTGAAAGAGAAACTTAATCAAAGGGTTCAGCGGTGTTACTGTCTTCGGCGAATTTAACGCTAATGGCAATTTATAGCGATCGCGCTGGAAACACTAAGGAGGTTACGCCGCGGCTTATGTAATTGTTTTCAGCGCTTTGTTATTAAGTGTGACAAATTTTTCCTTCCCGCCCGCGCATGCCCGCGAGGTCAATACTAAAGCCGGCGAATCGAGACGACGGCGAAAAAGAGCCGATAAAGCCGCGAGGATGTATTTTAAAGCGCTTTTTGCTACCCCGCTACTGGGTATATCCTTTTGAAATGACCGGCTATTATTCAACTTGGCCGCGCGCCGTTTATGAAAGTTTTTATCAAAATCTTATTTGCCGCTATTACCACTTTTAAAGATAAAACTTTAATCGGCAGTTTAGTTTTAACTATGCATAGAAGGCACTTCAAAGTTTGCGCCGATAATTTGCTTACACGCAAATTGGTACTATTGATCGGGTATAACCGAAAATTATATACAAATTAATGTTTCAAAATTACGAGTTCTTTGTACACAAATTGCGTTAACTTTTTTAAAATTGTTTCCTTTTAAAATTTCATTGGCCGATACTCTTCAGTATAGGTTCAATTTTTGTACGTCGGAGGAATTTGTAACATAGATGGAAAAAATCGTACATATTTAATTTTGTAAGTGAATAATAATATGATTCAGTTATTTTTTATAGTCTTTATATCAAAAGCTGTGATGCGCAATATGAAGTTAATCTGTAAATTTGCAGACTACTATTTTTTTAAGAATTCTGTAAAAATGAAAAATTGCTGAGATTGTGGTGAGATTTAAGGGAGAGCGGGGCATAGAGGGCCGTGGGGCAATGTGAACCTTCGGGGCATAGTGGGCCACCTCATTAAATATATTTAATTTTGCTGTGAAACATATTTCTTAACAAGTCTCATTGAAAATAAAGCTATTTAAAAGAATATCATTATTACATAGATGTATTACTATATATATATATATATCTGTTGTATATAGTAATGCAGCAGTGTAAAAATGATATTCTTTCAAAATGCTTTATTTTCAGTGAGACTTGTTGAGAAATATGTTTCACAGCAAATGAAACATATTTAATGGGGTGGCCCACTGTGCCCCGAAAGGTCACAACTGAAAATGGTCAAATCAATTTTTAAATAAAAATTCGGAGTAGTCAGTAGTAATAAAATTCTCGTCCTCTGATTATTGTTTTTTTAGTTTTCGGTTATTTTTAAAACCCGCAATTTTTAATGGATCAGGATATGCTCATATTACTGTAACTGAAAATAATAATTTATTAACAACTGCAGTTTTATGCAATTGATTAGAAATAAAGATTGAACCACTTAAATCTAATTAGCTCTTCTCTCGCTATATAGCCATTTAAATGAAATCACGTTTGAATCTAGATAGAGCGCAAAATATTGCCTGGGACGTTTACCGCCAGGTCGACTATGAGAAGACGTCTCTCCCGGTAATGTGTTGTGTGTGTTGTGCGTTTGCTGTCTCAGTTTTATATATAATAAACCACCTTAATACCTATGTGGTTAGGTATTATCTAGAGAAGGCTAAACTAATCATTTAATTTGATTTGTTATAACTAATTCCAAAATGATCATGTAAGCTTACGATCGTAAAATCAATGCAATTAAATTTCGCTAAAATTATAATTATTTTTTGCAATGAAAACTAAAAACACCCATTTTCTTTGAAATTGTCTAAGCACATACAATTATAGCCTCTCTTTCCTTTCGCGAATCGCAAAGAAAAATGCGAAACAATGTAGCCACGTCAAATCCATCGCTACAGATACCGAAGATTTTTAAAGCGTGTCCCAGCAGCGGCGCGATCGATCGATCGATCGATCTTCCGGCGTAAGCCGCTTGCGATCGGCTCGGCTCAATTTCTCAATGTCGCGGCTGGCTACACTCTCCCGCCTATCCCCGGCGTGACTCGGCGGCGGCCCGCAGCTAAAATCACTTTCACCCGGCTCGCGCGCGCGAGTCGCGGATTTCTAACGCGCTCGCGCGCTCGGTTCTCTTTCGCCACGTTGCGCCCGCGCCGCGAGCCTGCATACATATATATATACACCCGCGCGAGTCCGTGTATCTGCGCAGCGCGCGCGCAGTCGAACGGAGACCGGCGCGGTTAGCCGCGATTATCCTTGTCGACGCGCCGAGCCAACTAATTGTCCCGCCCGCCCCCGCGTCCCTCCCTCCCCCCGCGCTCGACTGCCTCCTTTTTTTTTTCTTACGCGGTCACCGCGCGCTACACCGGTAGTCTTGTGCGACGGCTGGTTCGGATTTTGTTGCTGTGTGGTGTACGCGTAGCTTTCAAAGTATACGTTTGCACTGCGTTTCGCGGATTTTTATGAGGAAGTGGTCGTTTTTTAATGTAACGTTTAATTAAGAAAAGGTAGTTATTTTGTTTGGGCGATAAAAATTTTCATTTGTAATTTGTTTATATGCACGCATGTCGCAGGAAAAAAATGTTGCACGTTTCGTAATACTTTCATTCACACGTTTTTCAGTGAAAATTCTTATCGGGTGTACAAAGCTGCGGAAACTCCAGTACAGGCCATCAGCTGGCTGGTTCTTCTTTTTTTTTTTGGTAAAAGTCGAAAATTCCGAACAAAATGGCCAAGAAAAAGAAACTGCACTGTTTTAAATAAAATTAACATCATTGCATGCGGAATGAGCGTGCTCAGAGGAGGTGAAAGTCGATTAACTGGTTTTGTTCCTAATATTGATTAATCAGTGTGATGCGTTTCGTGTGCAATTGAGGAAGGTCGATATTTCATTTTAACGAAATCCCAGGCGAAATTCTTGGGGATTGCAAATGTACAATGTTCGGCTATTTTTACTAACGTCACCTGCGAAATTTCACTTGCTTTAAACTTGACCGAAGCTTTTGCACTACTTAATGGTACTGGAATTGCGGATTTATCATTTGTACAGTAAATGTGTATTTGTTTGCCGACAAATAGTCGAACCCACATTCTAAGTTTAGGTCAATGACGGTGTCGCAATACCGCGCAATTACGTAAGGTGAAACATATGATTCATTGTATCTTCAAAAAAATCCACTTCCACGGGCTTTACTTTCGCAAGAAAGAAGACCAGCTGAATGTGTAACATCCATACGATGAAAAAAAAAAATAACAACTACGTGAATACGAAATTTTACTCGCATCTTTTTTTTTTTGTTTATTAAAATCTTGCACTTTATGAATAAGCCGCATTCATATCTCCGATCTTAATTTTTGTATAAAATCTCGTTTTTAGCTTTTTAGCCGCGTGTATATCCTCATATTAACGGTATAAGAACAAACGAGTTTCGCGCGCTAACAGCGCGGACACTTCGAGCCGACATAAATAATCGACGAACAAAGAGTATCCAAAAGCGGATACCCCGGGCACTGCGAGCAATATCGTCGGTGATCCTCGCGATTTCCCGAATCACTCGAAATTGCCCATATCCGCTGGTTCGTCCGCGCCATATGTTCCCCGTCCTTTTGCACCGCGCGTCGAACGATCGCCCCGTGTGATCCCCGCGAAAAAAAAAGCGCAAAATTTTCGACGACCCTCCCAATAAATCCATCCACTTCGGATCTCTTTTCCGCGTTCCGCCCTCCTCCCCCGCGGGCTCGCTCCGCCTCGAACACACGCAGAGCCGAAGGAAGCCATGACGGCGAGAGCATTCGTGTGCAGGTGAAAGTCGTGAAGAGCCAAAGACGAATGGCCTCCTTCTCTCTCCGGCCTCGAAGCATGTACACGCGAGCCCGCGACACACAAATACGCGTGTACTTACACTCACACACAGACACATACACACACATATGTATTGTGAACACACACAGACACATATTCATACACATACACGTGGCTGAGCACGCGACTTCCCCCTTCACCGAATTCTCGAGAATCCGAAAATTCTCTCCGCGGATCGCCGTGGTCGCCGTTTCTCTCCCCCTTGGAAGACACGCGACGAGAGAGGTCCGATTGCGATCGGCCCGGCCGGGGTGGTCTCCCCCCCCCCTCCTCCCACCTTTTTTTCGCCCGGACCCCGCGCCAGCGAGCGAGCTAACCGGTAATTTCGGCACTGAGATTGCGCCGATCCGAGCGATGCCTCTCGTATCACTGATTTATAAAGGAGAGTGAGAGGAGGCCAATGAGCGAAGGTTACTTTTTCGGCGCGGTTTTATCGATGCGCGAGCCCGTAGAGGGGGGGACAGGGGGTCGAATTAATTGCAAGTGCGCTAAACTGATTCGCTGCTCGGGCTATTGCCGGATTAATATACGGTGGTTTTTTTTGGGGGGAGAGTTTATCTTCAGCGGTCGGTAGAATTCGCTCGCTCGTAGATTGCGACTCGCGCGCAGTGAGTAATAAGTAGTGTCTTTATGGTAATAAATATTGCTGGTATCGCGTTTTTTAATAAGTGCGTCGTATTTTTTCAAAAATTTAAAGGCAGTCTTCTCATTTTCTAAATTCTTATGCGCGCAACTTGCAGGGATTTGTTCACATTTGCCTATCCAGTAATCGAGATAAAGTTTGTCAGTTCAAATTTGCTTGAATGTCCAATTTACAGCGAATATGTAAGTTTGATCGAGTTTAAAAAACTCGATTTTTACCTTGACCAATTTTATTTAAGCTGATCACAATTTCCTTTCCTCTTGTTCCAATTAAAGCCACTGTTTCAGTACGATCGATCCAAGGTCATTGGTTATTTTTTTTTTTTTAAACGCGAACGACTTTCGTAAATGAAAATTAGAAGAGTAAAGAAGCTTACGAGTTACACTAACTATGTTAATAAAGTATTTTTCAAGAAAACCTGAAACGAATAAAAATACCATTTTAATTATTTGAAATAACGAAATGTTAATGCATAAGTTTAGAAAATAATTTTTTTTATTAATTTTGTGTAATAACAGAGAAAATCGTAGATTAAGACGAAGTATTTTTTTTGTTTTTTCAATATACTAGAAAAATTTATAATTAAGAAAAACTTGTAAATAAGATTATTGATGTTCGTTTAAACAATAATACTTCAAGCCTAATAGACTTTATAAACTAGTTCAACGATACGTTAATCTTTTAATGCGCATTTGAGCACGACTCAGCTCCAATAACGTGTTTAAAAAAGTGTAGTTAAAAAAATATTAATGAACAAAGTTCTTTATTTTCCTAATCTAAAATAAATATCATATTTACTGATAATTATCTAATATTTCATAATACATGAATATAAATAAAAATAAAATAATTTATAATATTTATTGAGGTTACGATCGGCATGTCAATGAGCATATTACAATACAAAAATGTTTTTAGCATCTTTTTTATGATAGCTCGATCCTATTGTAGTTCAAGTAAAGACGCACGCATAATCATATTGTACACAAAGGAAGACTGAACTAGTAAAGCACCGGCAATTACTTATCCAGTTATAATAATCATTAAAGAAGTCATCATTACTAGCCCGTTTTTTTCTAGTTGTAACGTATATCGTGCTTGATTTAATACAAATTATGCATCCTTATTGAAATGGCCGGTAATAACGATTACCTCTATTTACAACATTCTTCATTAAAATAATGAGACTTCGGACCCGTGATTGTTAAATGGAAAATGCTAATTTAAAAAATTAGAAATTAAATTCCAAATAAACTGTACCCACGGCGCGATCGCAGCGAAATAACACTTATATCCGTTCAATTACTCTGTGCTCGATTTGACGGGATGCTTCGATAAATTACTTTTACTAGTTCAATTTAATTATCCATCCGTGTCCGACCTCATCAGGAGGCGGCGTTTAAAAAAAACTTACGAAATTTCACCGAACGAAAAAAAAAATCGCGCCGCTTACAGAAATAAAAATTACAAAAGTGATTTTGTTGTCGATGTGGCGCAGCACGACTGACACCTTGTACTTTACAGAAATTGCGCAACGCGATTACCCGGCTGTCCTAACTGTTCTAGAGGCGAAGAATTTTAATCTTTGTTTTAACGCAGAGGCGGCGTTTCAAAGATTACACGCTAAGTGTACCCCTCTCCGTCTTACACAGTACGATTTTTTCCCCGTGAAAAATTAATCGAAGCCATCGTTAGATCCAATGTAAATAGCCCGAACGAGAGAAAAAAAGCAGGGAACTGTTGAAAAGCCTATTCTCTCCGATTTCAAAATTTCACCTACATACGTGTAACGGGCAAGCGAACTTCCCACTAATTGCTACGAAGTACTGAATCATCCCGATTTTTATCTCAGTTTTATTCTTATCAACAAAAAACGAAATTTTACACCTGTTTCCCGGAATCGCGACGCGGAATAAAAAGAGGCGGAAATACAAAAAAGTAGCACAAGACCTCATTGTTCTCGCAATTAAAAGTGTAAAATACTAACGCGTACGCTCAGTAGTAATCGTAACTTTGATTTTAGGGGTCATCGTCTGCGTTAAAAAATACAATAATTTTGAGAGCATCAAGGAATTTTATTAATTGAAATTGATGTATCTCATAAAAAGAAAACGTTAACACTTATAAAAGTAAATAAAATATCTAACTACTAAACTGCATGATTTAAATTCAGTCTCCTCGCCTAAACACTAAAAGTTCTTAACCCACCCGTAAAATCAGCGTACAGTATATTTCTCGTAATAAGTTTACAACGGCTGTTATCCAAGGCTCATTTTCTTGGTCGCTCTAGCCGAGAATTCCGGTGATATCGGGGCGTGCACCCAGCGAGACTTCCGGGTCTTCGTCGAAAATGTCGAAAAGCGCCCGCTTATCGGCCCTCGCCTCCGGTCGCCGCGATACCGCCTCGCTGCAGCTCCTGTGCACACAGCCCGGCCACCCGCACCCGCCGGCCTATGTACACACACACAGGTAGCTCGAGCGTGTACGGCGCGGCTCCTCGGAAGTCCTGGGCTCGCGTGCGCCAACTGGCCGTGACGTCGCCGGGAGGAGATGCGCGCACCGTTATACGCCCGCTCCGCCACGTGGGAACGCGAGGCGCATATCCGAAGTCGTCGTCGCCGGAAGACACGGCCGTAGCGGTCCATTTCAATTTTTTTTTTTTTTTTTTTTTTTGCATTGACGTACGGCAGAGGCGACGTCGAAGTCGCTAATAACCGGCCGTAATCGTCTGCGAAATGAGTAATAAATAGGCGATGGCTTTCACGCTTTATTTGCTCGTTAGTCACGTGCTGCTTGTTTGGGACGCGCCGCCGCGGTTGCATCGGCTACCCCGCGCTTCCGAGGCGTTCAGCGGTCGCTTGAGCGAGAGAACCAGGGGAGATTGATTTGAAGGCGCGTCGGAAAAATTCTTGCTGTTCATTAATAATGTCACTATGGAAATTGTTTAGTTGAAATGGATTAAACCTATTTTTGCACGCACCACAGCGAAGATGTGAGTGACTGGCAGAACTTCATAAAACTGTATTATTAATTGGAATTTATTTATTTATTTATTAATTATTTTTACAGACTATTAGTGCCTTTACAACTTATAAATATTAAATTTATTTTTAAAATTAAACATTTGTAATAAAATATTTAAAGTAAATTTTGCGAATTTATTGCCAGAAAATAAAAAATTTCTTTTATTAATTTACTTATTTTATTTTTTTAATAACAGAAAAATAGTGCTTATTGAAACAATGTGATTTACTGAGATAAACGAAATTTTGTACTTTGCTTTTATACTTTGTTCTAGCAGTTTTATTGATAATTCTCACACACTATAGAAATTAATTTTGTTTCTCCATAAATGTGCTATCATAAAGTTTTATGTGAAAATTTCCATATAAGCCGCGTTTCATAAACACAATTCATAAATAATTTATGAAGTAAGTGCATCACGTATATAGTAGAAATAATGTCGAAAAGGAAACTAAAAATGTCTTAATCGAATTACCATGGATTTGCTGTGAAACATCTTTTGACTATTATATTTCCACGACTCATTTAAAAAATTTTTCTGAATATGTTACAAAAGATAAAAGAAACTCTCATTATGCATGTATGCATTTTAATGGTTTCGTGAATTCCAGCTCGTACTCTTGAACAGATCTTATTATAGAATTTAATCGTAAATTTTCTCTTGTACTGCACCTACACATTGAGGAACGTGTAACTATATAAATGCAATTTTATAGTGCAGCTACAGATAATTTTGCTATATTTTCTGTACAAAGTGCATTAACTATGAGTTATTTAAAAAGCAGAATATTAAAAAATTAAGTGCTTACAAAAGATAATTTATTTTGTTAAGAAATGCATTATCGCACTAAATTTTCGGATAATAAAGGATTCCTCACTGCACAGCGCACATTAACATCTTCATAAACGAAGTGAAACAAAGCAAAGCGAGCGACAGGTAAGGCCGCCTAGTTCTAAAAGGTGTAGCGACATAATGCGATTCCGGGATTCTCCCGATCCCCTCCACGCGCGAGGCCTAGAGCGCGATTAGGTTCGAATCGGCTTTGTGCGCGCGTCGGCCGATTGCGGAAAAAAAGAGAGAGAGAAAAACGCGTAGCGAAGCCGCGACCAAACGGAGGGGGAGGTCGGTAACGACTGTATGCTTAACGGGAAATTAATGGAACGGCGCAGGAGCGCGGCTCGCGCGCGCGGAGAAAGAGAAACGAGAGACGGCGGGAGAAGGTCGCCGGCAATGATCGCCAATGAGTGCGAAGTTGCGACCAGTCCCGGAACGCGTTGCGCGCTCTCAAGGACGATGCAACCGGCGAAATAAGAGGAGAAAAATGCTGGAAAAAAAGAGCGGCGGGCCGCTTTAAAACGCCCGCGACGATTTATGTAAGCAGCTCTTATAAATTTCGTTGCCTTCCTCTGTACCTTTTTTTTTTTGCGTTGCTTTGCAGGCTACAGGCGCGACTGTATCCTCGGCGTTGGAGGACCGCAGAGAAAAAAAGGAAGGAGCGCCTGTCCTGAAAACCCATATAGTCGGAGGTGACTTGACGCTTTTGCTGAAAAAAAAAAATTGCGCGCAGTGTACTATAACTTCGCTGCCTCCTCTTTTTTTCTCCGGAGTTAAAGCACTTTTATTTATAGCGTGGGATGACTTCGTTTATAGCGAAGCTGCTTGGCTTGGCGAAATATTAAGGCCTTTAAAATTCTTTTGACCTTTGTTAAAATACGTGGGGGATACTTTGATTAATTTGATCTTCGATTAATAATATTGCTGGACATTGAAAATTTCTTTCGCTAAAATATAGTGTGGTTAATTGTAAATGCATACCTTTATCAACGTGTATAGAACAGCATTAAATTTGTTTATTAATTTTTAATTTATTACGTTAATTTACAGCAAGTAAGTGAGCGTTTTGTACGAAAACTTAAATTCTCGTCTTTGTCTAGAAATAAAGCGGTTAAGATGTGAAAAGGAACAAAGAATTAAATCACTACTAAATAAGCACAAAATATTGACTATTGAATGCGAAATCGAATTGACGTCAAGGTCGGTCTACTTAATTGAAAAATATTTAACATCCGAAAAAATCACTTAAATACGTAAAACATATTGTATCCTCTCGAGTTGGCAGAAGTTGGAGTAGTTTGAAACTTTTCGAAAAAAAGAACCGGTCGCATATGAATAAAACTGCTTTTATCACACGTCACGCTCGAGATACCCCATTCTGATTTTCAATTTGTCGAAAACATCTTTCACCTGAAAGAACGTCGCCTCGTACATACACGCGGCTTATCGCTACGTGTATGTAACTGCTTTTATTGGTTCGCTGGTTTTATCAAAACTTTCAGTCGGTGTTTTTTTAGAGCACTTGACAAGTGAAAAACCGAAAGAGCGCATGTGTCGTTTTTATTTGACTTACTTATCGTTCGTTGTATTCGCGGAATATCAATGAAAGCGTTTAATCGCCATTTTTTTTTATAAGCAAACTCGTAAACTCGTCGGATGATATACAGCCAATATTTGCTAAACCGAGGACCCCGGCTCTATACACCGCGAGGGTTCATTTGAATTTATAATTTGCGGTGGAAGGCAAGGAGCGATTTGGTCTCGAATTTGAATGCAAATGTGTTTCCAATAATTAAAAATAAAGCGTTACCGAACTGGATTATTGTTTCTCCGCCGCCTCTGATCGTGTCTTTTCACACATTAACGCCAACTTATGGAAAAAAAGAAACTAAAAATCTCTCTCCCGGGCTCTCGGTGAACTATAAATAGAGTTCGGCCAGTCACGAAGCGTGAAAGACAAAGGAGCGCGCGGTTTAATCGAATTTAGCGGTCGGTAATGCACGGGGTAACGGATCAAAAGGCGGCCCGGCCCCCCCGACGATCGGAAAAGAAAAGTCACCGCGGGAGCAGGTGTGCGCCGGTTACTTTTTGGGATTCCCCGCATCCTGTCTATCCTGTGCCGGCGCCGGGGGGATGACCCCGCGACACGCGCTCGCCGGCTCGCTATGTGGGTCGCGAGATATATCGCTCTGCGCCTAAAAATACGCCGCGCATAACAGTTCACTACTCACTTTCTCGCTCGACCGGGCTCCTTTTTTCACTCTGTCTACTCGCGAGGCGTCATAAGGTGGCTCATTTTTTTTTCGCGCTATCTCTCTCTGTCTTCACCGACGAAAGAGCCACCGCCACGGCTGATCGATGATTTCAGAAGTCGTCTGGCCGTGGCGATTTACGATTGTCCGCTTCTCGGTATCGCTTGCCCAACGTGGACACGCCGCGGAGCGAGTTAGTTTAGAAGAAATTCTCGTTGTTCGCCGTAATTGGGTCATAACGCTTAATTTTTTACGGCTTTTTGTTGAATAACCGACATTTATTAAAGTAAAAGAAAGCGAAGATCGCGAAGGTGCGGAATCACATGTCGTCGGTTATTTCGCTTACATTTTGTGAAAGTGATTTCTATAGGTTTGTTAGGAAAAAATGTCTCTTAAAGTGCACACTAGCCCCTCAACCGGTGAATGAACTTTGTGACTGCATATAGCCACACTTGGCTCACGTTTCATCTTTTTTTATCTCCCTCGCGTCAAAAGGAAGTTCCTCCGTCTTTTTCCCCTCTTCCCGGTGTATTTTTCCCCTGCATGTTCAGGAAAGCCGATTATAAAAAATTGATCGTAAGGCCGTATACGATGAAAAATTCCAGTGATGTAGATCATCCGCCATTTCAACGGAGATTATCCTTTTTTTTCGATGGAGTTTTATAGTGTTGCGTCTACATTTGAATCTTACTTTATTTACTTTGCCGAAGAAAATTGGTATTATATTATAGTTAAATCGCCAAGTCCACTATTCCATATGTAAAATGTCATGGGTATAATGGTAAGTTTCTGGTATCATCATAATATAATGAGCAATGACTGCATGCCTTTGAATAACAAGTTTTCTATTTTTAAATTGAATTTTATTATTTGCTATTGTATGAGAATGCACCGTAATTTGTACTGCCAGTTTCATAATAAAACCTTGTAAGAGGTGAAATACGCAAGGAGAAACATTCAAGTACTATGATACTCACTTTTGTCGTTTGCAAAAATAAATATACAAGGAATTTTCGAATAAAAATTACAATAAAGAATCCTTTCCTTAAATAGCTTCTAATCTTCTAATACCAGCTATTTTCAGAAGAAACATTAACATACCTCACTTATCTTTATTGTTTAACAAATTATTAATGTTTTAATAAATTTTTAATTTAGATAAACATAAAATACTAAAATTTACAACTGTACTTGATAAATAATTAAGTACCCAATTAATAAACAAGTCGAAGCATTGAAAATGTTCGTACACAACTCTACTAGGTTAATTAAAAATTGACTTACTAGATACACGTTTGTTATAACTAAATTTTAATAAGAAATTATTTTACAAGTGAAACACCATTGATGACAGTTGATCGTCACGAGCGAATCAAGGAGCCCGTATTTATTAAATCTTAATGGTGGGACGTCGTCTGGACGAGGGTGTGTATTTGCTCGGGGACAAAACGTCGACGAATCGATTGAATTCGTCGAGGCGCGATAACACGAGCGGATATGCGTGACGTTTGTTTGCGGTTGTATCCCGATATACAATCCACTAAAATGGAGTAGCGCAATTTAATCATTCATTCGCTCGCTTTTTTTTCGCGTCAGGTGTACCGGCAGTCCGTCTCGTTGACGCAAAAACTTTTTAAGGATCGCCGCTTACTCTCTCCCCTTGTCGCCTGACGTACTACATTATTTTAGATCTTTTAAAGGATTGTATTTTTGTTTGTTGCGTCAGACCTATATTCGTAGGCTCCTCGTAAATTATGCATCCGGTGATCTCGCTTTCGGATCGACCAGGATTCCAGCAGGGGATTGGCGACTGGTCAATTGTAAAATTGACGGTGGACGGTGTATTCTTTTTTAATTGCGCAGAGTTCAGTATCTGGATGGAAACGTTATGGCATCTGCCGAGTTAATAATAATATTCCGTTTTCTAAAAATAAGCATAGCTTCATGAATGTAAGCAACAAGGCCACTCCGAACCCTGATGACTATTCTTCAAATGCCACGAGCAT
This sequence comes from Eurytoma californica, assembly GCA_035586675.1. Lineage (NCBI taxonomy): Eukaryota > Metazoa > Arthropoda > Insecta > Hymenoptera > Eurytomidae > Eurytoma > Eurytoma californica. The sequence continues at coordinate 9,087,746 of JAXIUT010000001.1, forward strand.
TTTCAAGACCGCAATCGTCTAGTGTAATCGATGGAACGCTTTCTAAAAGTCCCTGTTGTGACAGGATTCGATGCAAGGATTATACCGCCAAGATCAATGCGGACGCATGTGTATATATATACCTGCACTGGCCGAGCAAACGACAGAGCGTTTGTCCGGCGCTTCTCTAGCGGATAGATGTCTCGGGTCACGAAAGCAGTGTGCCTTCTAATGAATAATTAATACCGTCTGATTTGATAGGATCTAATGTGTAAATGAGCTCTTTTTTTTGACTTCTTACCTTCTGGTCACGTTGCTCTGCAGTCTCCGCGTTTCTACCGTCGGCGATATTTTTGCGCCTGACCAGTAAAATTTGATTAACTGTGCAAAAAGGAAAATGATTGGTGCAATTTGAAAGGATTGTATTACTGGAAAAACTGATTGGCTCGACTTCGCTACTTTGCTTTAGCTGTTATTCAGGGAAGATAATCAATTATTTGTTGTACACACGTTTCGCTGGTTTATAATTAGTGGATGTACCGTCAACAGTAAATGATTCAACTGGCGAAATTCGAAAAGTTTATTTTGGAGATGACAAATAAAGTTGAAAAAGCAATGTTGTCTGAAGCATTTTTAACCACCAGCGATAATAATTCTTTATTTAAGCAGGAAATGCCCATATATGTAAATGCGTGTAATCTCGTTCAACAGTTTTACGAAAAGAAAAAAGATTATTCCGAAGCTGCTATATTAAATTTTGATAATTAACTGTGTTATTTTCTTTGGTACATTGTCCAAAAATGTCTAGCACATACTTCATTTAAATAGTGTACAGAATTGTGCTGACGTAATTTCAAAAATAAACTCAATCGATGACAAGACAATAATATAAGTTTAGAACAACTATTTCTGATCACTCAGGTTCATTGTATTTGTTTAATACTTTCACTTCATTAATGCCGAAATAAATCGATCAATGAAGTTTCACAAATTCATTTGTTTTCTCATCATTTCAACCGCGACGTCTTAACTCAAACAATGAGGCACAATGAAACTCCGACAGACGTACGCACAAAAGACAACAGTTTTCCCGTGGGATTGGTATCGATTGGTCCTTTTAAAAAGTTCCGATGAACCGACGCGTTCAGCAAAGTGAATCCCGGCGACAATGGAGGGATGAACTCTGTGTCGCTATGTCGGCGATTTTATCCCGCATTTTTTCCCCCGGTGTACTTTTATTATATTGCACTCTCGCCGCTGCGTATCCGCGTGCGCGTGCCTTTTCTCCCCCGCGCTTCGTGCGGCCAACCAGGTCAAACGTTGACTAACAGTGTTCGCGCATCCCGCTCGCAAAAATTTAATAGCCGCTAAAGCTGCAATCGAAGCCTGGCAGCTGGAATCTGATCCGACGTTTGCTGGAATCTTATCAGTTTCCGCCGATGCCCAATCAAATGGCATACCGTTTGATCACAAAGTGAGGGAGAGACACAGCGAGCCCCGGCAGAGATTTTGACGGTTTAAGGTTGAGTTAGATTCTAACCAGTTTCGAGCGAGCAAACGTACCGCTATATCGCATTGTGGGCTACCTCGGTTTGCCTTTGATATCTATCAAATATGAAAGCCAACGACTTTTAACAAAGGCTTGATAAATTTCATCCGCGCCGGCCAAAATTCGATATCAATTTTAATCCCCTCGTAACTGTACACACCCGTCGAGAAATTTTTTAGCCGCATTCTCTAATTACAGTTGCAATTAAAGTATCGGCAAATACTTTATTTTTATAACAAAAAGAAAACAGAAACAGCGAATTCCACGAAACGCGCGTTTAATCGTTATCACATTGGGGAAGAGCGGGTTCGAGGGCAAAGCCGCGCATCGGGCTACGGCAATCCACGGGCATTCGTACACGTCAAAGCGAATGTGGCCCCGACGGCCTAGTGTGTCACAGCTTCTCTCTCTCTCCATGCCGTCCAAAGAATATTAATCAATCCCCATTAATTCCCCTAATTCGTCCTCGGTGGCGTCAGAGGCGGGGGTGGATTCGGAGCTTCATTGACCGGCTGCTGGCTGTACCTAGCCGCTGCCGCTGCTGGGTGCGTGTGTAGCGCGCTGCGGCGTCGCCGGGCCGACTCTCTCGCTATTGATTTCCGTCGGCCTCGCCGCGGCGCCCCCGAGACAAAGACACACTGAGGGCTCGCGCCTCCCTAGCAGCCAGGATCAGACACTGCTTGCCTCTTCCCCGTCTTTTTTCCCAGTCGAGAACTTGTGGATTTTCGAAGGCTGCTCTATAATTCAAACACTACGGTGTAACATGCCGGAAGATTAGGAATGGAGGTTTTACTAGTTTTTTTCTTTTTGTATTAGTTATTCAGTTGCTATCGGTGAGTTATTAACAATGCGCTGGGTTCGGAAAGCTTGTCGATTCAATTAACGATTTTTAGAAACTTGAAGAAAAAAAATACAAAAAAAATAATGCTCGTGCGTTTGTTTTGCTGAAAACTTTTTAATTAAAACATCGGATGTTCATTCAATTTCAGTCGCAGCTATTAAAAGCTTCGCACAAAGCCTTTGATGTAAATGCAATCAAGTGGTTAAATCTTAATTTAACTGTTTATAAAAAAAAAGAAAACTATTTACCCTTCAAACATTTGTGAATTCTATAAATTTGTATCTATTAACTACTGCGCAATTAGTTTTATATACACACTTGAGTGCTTGCTCCGACTTTGAAATACCAATAAAGTTAAAATATTTAGTGAGGAACGCAAATTCTTGAAATATAATTGAAATTTTAGCCACCCAAATTATCCGCAGCTCGTTGAACCAGCCAGTTATTGACCTCTACTCAGTGCTCTTGTTGGCATGCTGCAGCAACGCTGATCTGACTTTTAATCTTTATTACTTTACGCTCTTTTTGTTAAATACTCCTAATAATAATTTATTTCTTGATTTTAATTTCTATATAAATAAGTACACAAATTACGTCATTAATCTAATTAAAATCCTCGTATCGCATTCAATGTCAAAACAAAAAGAAAATTAAAAATCTTCATAAATTCTGCTTTTGTGTACAATGATAAATTGTATTAAATGAATATGTGAGTCGAAACACATTTTCATCAAAAGTATTAATAAAGTTCATTCGTATGCTTTACGTTTTAAATAGTAAATAAAACAGTTATTACGTCGAAGCATATATATAATACACATATGTATATACCACCAGTCAGTGTAAACAACAAACCACAAAAACACATAAACAGTTCACATGCGATAATAAAGAACAAATCTCTAGCATAACATTTCGCTGCATTACGTCGCATCATGAAAATTCACTCAAAAGTATCTCAAAATTATCATTTAATGATGATTCGCAGCTAAAGTCATATAAAGAGCAAACGGTGAAGTTATATTTGTTTCATATTTGCTTTCTTATTTTATTTGTGCGCTACAGTATTAATATAAAAGGACATATTATGCTAGTAAATTTTAATATGAAGAATTAATTTTTAATTGAAGTAATATATAAAGATAGTTCACTATGTATATACTTACAATTAATGCATTTTTTATTTTTATGTTGCAGGTGAGTTATTCAACGCACTATTACCTAAATTTACCTGTACACGTGAGTTCTAATTATAAATAAAATATCCAATTTATATTTGATTATTTAATCGACGCTGCGGTGCCTGCAGTTTTGACAGCATAATGGCTTTAATCATATTCCATTAAAGTTTAATAAATTATATCGAATAATACTCGAGGTTATATATACAATGGCTCATTGTATTGTACACGTTTTAAACATACTCTAAATTATTCGCAATAGTTATATCACGCTTAGTAATTGCATGCGATACAAGAAGCTTGTCATTCTTCGCAGCTTTGTAAGATAACAAAATATGGCACATCATATTTTTACCGCGGACAAACAAATTAAGTCTCTTCAGTCAACTCGGAAATAGGCAATTAAAAATCACATATCCACCGACCATAAAAAATATCAGTGCAGTTCGCGATTTCAAGTGTCTACTTTAATCTACTTGCTTAACGCACGTATTTTACATCATATCACTACGTGACTTGTTAATTTAACGTTATTGCAGTATCATACTTAAATTTCTTCCGAGATTATAAAATGTCTTAAAACAAGATGTAAGCAGGATATCCCTACTCGGTGAAGTATTTCGTAAATTTCTTATTTACCCCAGGCTTTGAGTACTCCTATCTCGAAAAAGCGATAATCAATAGTCAAAAGTTGGACAAGCGCAAACGAGCCGGGGGGACGCGAAGATAAGTCGCGGGAAGGTGTACCCGGTCTGGGAATCCTCCTTCAAGCGGCCGAGACGTAAACAAAGGGGCGTCCCGCCAGGTCGGCCGAGCGTCCCACGCTCCTGGCGGGCTCACCCCCGTGCCGCCCACGCGGTCCACTCCTCGGGTGTGTGCGCGCGTCGCCTCCCGGTAGCCCCGGCCCGACTGTATAGGATATATAGGCAGGGAGGCGTCGCACGCGCGCCGATAAGCGATGCGACGCGCAGTGACGTCGCGGCTCGTGCGTCACGCTCGATGACGTAGAGCATAAACACCGCCGCGAGGGGAGGGGGGGGGGATGACGCCGCTCGCGGGTTACAGACATGTGCACCTGGCGGCGTGTGTGTGCGCGCTCGCGAACGCATCCGAGGGTTAGACCCGAGGTCGTGCCTTTGCTTACGACCCGTACGCTCGGAGATTGACTTTGCGAAGGACTTTTTCTTGCCCTCGATCTTTTATTTCGCGCGCGGCTCACTCGGTGCGTACGACACGGTCACAGGATGATTGATTGTTTACCCAGCGAAATGAGGGGTAAAAAAATTCATTCAGTTTTGTGTGCACGGCGTTGGATCTCGCGTTGAACGGCGGAATTCATGAATTGTATTAAGGTTCTTTTTTTTATGAGTAGATTCAGATCGGTGGTTGTGTACTGCTCGTTTTTCTTTTAACTCTTTGAAATATGTCCTACATTCGTCGATACTATTCGCTTGGAACTTTCTCGTATAAAGTTAACCACAGTCGCAGACAATAAGGAAAGTTTATTGTTCAAAGTAAATAAAACGGTTATTTTTCGTAAAATACTAGAATAAAAGTCGTGTCGTTATTTGTCGACAGAGAATCTATTATTTTTTTTTAATTTATTCAGATTTGATCTTTTGATAAACAAGCGCGAAATTTGAAAAACTCCGTTGTTGTATAAACAAAAAAATTCAATGACCTTGCAAATCGAGTTACAAATAGTAATGGTTAAACAGAAAATTATAGCTCATTAATCACAATTGCGAAATCGAACACTACACGCCTGCGCATAAAACTGTATAAAAACCACTAGAACAAACGTAATAAGATTCGATAGAATTCGAATCGTCAAATATTGACAGTACACACATCGAAGTGCTAAGAATCCCCTTGTTTCCGATCGCGTCCAGCGCTAAGCTGAACAAAAAAAGTGCAAGAAAACGCTGGTCCCCCGTCGCCGGCGAAAGAAATCGAAATGCAAAGTAGGTCGTGGATCGTAGGAGAGGCAGTCGCGCGGACGAGTTTACCTCGCGGGCGTCCGCGACGTCTGGGCGCCGGCGTCGTCGTCGACTTGTTGCGTGGGTGTGTGTGCCGCCGCGGCGCGTCGCTCATTTTCCCCCGACGCCGTTGCGTTTTTCCGCGCGAACGAGCCCCTCGAATCGATTTCGCGCGCCTGGCAGCCTTCGCGCGCACCGATTACACGCTCGGCGCTCTGCCTCCGTGCGGTCCGCCAAGTGGCGACGCGGTTGCACAAGCGCCGGAGCGCGGCTCCACTGGCTTCTGCTCGATTGGAGTTTCATCTAGCGTCATTCAGTGCTTTTTTTCGTACTTGTCTTATCCGATGAGAGGGAATGCTTACTATTTCAAAACTTTATTAATAAATTCTTCACAATTTAAAAAGTATGAATTTTTTGCAATTTTTTAACTCAAGTTCGAAGTCGCTCCGACGAGCCGTTACCAAGTTGATTTTTTTTTTAATTCTTAGTGCCATTTGTTTATTTATTGTTATATACAAAAGCTTTTGCTGCGAACATGTTAATAAGACATCTAACTATACGCTGAATTTTTTTTTACGGATTCCGTGCATGATTAACAAAGCAGCGGAAGTGTGAAGATGACGTTAAAAAATTTTGCCCAAAAAACAACGGCATTTTTTCTCCTTTACACAACGATTGTGATTAGACTAATTACTTTTGACAATATCCGCTTATGCAGTTCGATAGAAGAATAGATAAGCTTTAATGTTCCGATTTTCATTTTTCTAAGTGATTTTTTTTGCAATAGTTACATGCATTTAAAGCGAGCTGTCTATCTTTTTTTAACCGATAGTAGTGCACGTGTTGAAAATCGGGCAACATGCCAACATACCAATGGTGCGGCTCAAATCGCTCGATTTCTACAGGTATGATAGCTGAAACGCGATGGTGGACGAGGCAGGTGAGCCTCCGGATCGCTCCGGAGATAAAGTTTATAAATGTCATAAATTTGTAAAGTTTGACTCAGTAATTTGTATTATTTGTGAAGATGTATACCATCTGAATGACTTTACAAGAAGAAATAGTGGTAAAATAATTAGTGAGACACTAGTGGTGTGCAAAAAGCATCCAGAGATGGACTTAACCTCAATTGAACATAGCGACCACGTGTTGACTGTAGCGACAAGACTATTTATTGCACAAATTAAGGAGTGTTATAATAAGGAGTACAATAATAAAGTACGAGAATTGAATAAAAAAATACAAGAACAACAAAAATGTATAGAACAACAACAAGTGCAATTAAGAATACTAGAACAACAAAATACAATTCAGCAAAAAAATAAACAGGTGCATTTTGAAAATAATTCAAGTGATGATACAAGAATGGGTTTAGACTAAACAGTCAAAGATGGAACAGTATACGAAAAAGTAGAGATTGAGAATTTGAAAATACAAACAGATCTGTATAAAACAAAATGAAGATGCAAATAATAAACACAACAAAGGTACATATGCAGAAATGACTGCAGAGAAGACTCAAAAACTAAAAAGAATTCCAAGAATAACTGTTAAAAAAACCAAGAAAGAAGGAACTCTAGAGGAACTTAAACAAAATATTGCTCATTGCTTAATTAGTGAAAAAACAATACAAACAAATAAAATTTTTGAAATAAAGAAAAAAGAAGAGATAATTATTAGTGTTCGTGATAACCAAAGTGTGAATAAAGCTGTTGAAATTATACACGCAAATCTGAAATCAAATTGCAAAGTTTCAATTGAAGAAATTAACAATCCAAAACTTAAAATAGTGGGTATAAACAACTTAGAAAATATGGATGAGGAAGAACTGGAACAGGACATAAATAACAGAAATTTTTCGGAATACA
>JAXIUT010000001.1:9095242-9110561 GCA_035586675.1 Eurytoma californica
TTATTATTATACTTCTATGAGATATTACAAAAGTTTAAATAAAAATTGCTAAAGTTTAGTAAAAATTGTTACTAGTTTAGTAAAAATTGCTACGAGTTTAGTAAACATTGTTACTAGGTCGAGTAGGTCGCCCTCTTATAGTAATTTTTCTTAACCTATTTTCTCAGTGCACCGAATTTGATGCATTTGTTTCAATTTGACAAACTTTTTCATATCATCAGGCCTCTAATTTCCGGTTCCGTCTCAATCAAGTCCTGAGCACACGACAAAATTCAATTGATAATTTATAAGTCGCGATGCGTGCGAAAATTTTTGCGTGGAAAGCGCAATTACCATTCCACGAACCGGGCCTCTATTAGCGGGAATTAATTATCCCGCGTGCAATATCGCGCGCCTCTGCCCCCTCCCATTTACCTCCTGCGAATCTCGCAAGGACCCTAATACACAGCCGAATTCAAAAGGGGAGGAGGGAAAATGTTCCGGCTGCTTGGTCGAGCTAACAAAATGCGAAAGGTATATCCTCTATTATTCCATCGGCGCAACGAGAGAGGCGGAGCGAACGGTACACCCTGGGAAAAAAAAAGAGGAGCATACCCGCGCGCACATAACCAAGTATATCCAATTACCATTTTTCCAGTTTCTCGGGGGCTCGCGCGCGGAGAACACGAAACGGCCATTTCGTCGAAATTCGACGCATCGACCGGGGCGAATCTCCCGCGCGCGTCCAGTCGCGTGCGCTCGCCGGGGCGATAATTGATTCGTTGCAGGCCGCGTCTCTCTCTCTCTGTTCTGCCCGGGCCGGAAACGAGCCTTGCCGCGACTAACCCCGCCGTTTGTTTTTGCGGAGGAGCCGGGCGTTTTACGGCTCTATTCTCGCGCGAACGGGCTCGTTCCCTTTTTTTCCCGCCGCCGTGCCGTTGAGGGCGATTAGAGCCCGGCGGTGAACTGTTGCGTCTCGGGGCTGCGGGAGGACGGCGGGCTCTTGCCCCGTTACCTCTCGTGCCCCGGGGAGTGTCGGGGTTCAGCGAGAGGTCAAGACTCTGAGGAGCTAACTGGAGGAATGGACTTGCGGACCAGTGAATTTTTAATGAATCACTGACGGATTACTTCGCTCGCTCCCTTAACTATCCGAAGTTCTGACATCGTTTTTTATAGTAATCGCTTGAATATTTTATGGATTTTTGAATGTATTTTTCGTTACGTACAATAGCATGAATTTAAACTTTATAATCACTTTTTTATCGATTCGAAGTCGACTTATCATTTCCTAATCAATAAGCTATTGTTTTAATAAAAGTAATCTATTGTATAATCAAATTTAATATTTTAATTGGTGCATAAAGTCACTCTTAAGTACATTTCCCACTGCAGATGAACTTTGAGACATCATCTCTCCCGCTAACGAGTTTGCTATCTCCCTTTATAAATATAATACACAGCCTTGCCTTAACTTTGAGAACTGGTTTTAGGCATACGCGAGAAGGCTACTGGTTCTATTTATCGACTATTACTATGCACTAGTTGTAATGAAAATGTCCCTAAAATTACAACGAGCCCGCAGGGTTTTGATTGCGGAGTGTAATTCACGTTTTTGTTTGTTTTGTGCTTGCAGCGTGGACCGGGACCGGCTTCGCGAGCGGGAACGACAAGCCCGAGCGGCTATGTCGGTCCAGGCGGAGCAGGGTGCCCGGGGTGCGCCCGACACGCGGCACGGCCACCATCACCACGGCCACCACAATCATGGCCACGTAGAGCCCGATCCTGCCACCGCTTCGCTCTTTCGTGCTCCCGTTAGGGTAAGTACCTCGTTCTTGTTATTCTAAAACCTGTGTACATTTTCACATATAATGTAAAGATTGAATTTTTTAAATCACAATTTAAAACTTATAAATTTGTATTGCATCAAAAATTAAAGATTTTTATCCGGCGGATATTACAGTGTAGTGTCATTAGCTTTGAAGCGTTTTCGAAACCTTTTAAACCTTTTTTAGCTCGCCAAAATATAATTGAATGAGGCTCGAAAATTTCAACAGCTCACCTATATAGATAATCCATTAAAAAAAGAAACTGCTATAAAAAATAGTTTAATGTTTAGCATACAAATTTATTTAACTTGAAAAAGTTGAATCAACTTATAACGCGCAGCCGAGGGGGGAACTCTGCGATCGATATAGAAGCTCCAAAAGAATTCTCGTGATATCCGCGATCTTCCGGACTAAACTTTCATGAAGTACAAATAAGAGCAAAGTCGACGCGAATCGCGACCGAAGGTGGGGTGGCTAGGGAGGAGGGGGAGAATAAAGAGAAAAATCCGCGACCAATAAATTCATAGATCGACCCGAGCTCGCTCGGGGGGAGCCGCGCACGGCGTGGAAATCGAATAGCGGCGCATGCGCGCCACGGCAATGACGTAAAGCGGATAATTTCGTAAATTCACGCGCTTATCGTTCCGATAAATTTCGTCCGGTGGTCCGCGCCACCGGCGCTACGCCTAATTTTCTCACCGGGACCGCGCCGGCACGCAGCCCCGTTCATTACGGGCCATTTTCCTGAAAGCCGCGCGCGCGCGCTCCCTTTTTCGCGGCTGCGGCGCATTCAAGATTTAAAGGGTCGTTCATTCATTCCGCCATTGTGCGACGTTTAGAAACACCTGCGAAGTGTGTATACGCCGCGGTGACAGTTTTTTCTTTTTTTATTGGCGTTTTACTCCTTAGTCCTTATTGTTTACCCTTGAGAAGTTCCTACTTTTATTTCGAAAAGTAAAAAGTTACAACAGCAGTGTTAATAAAAAGATACGTAGGGTTGATTGTTGAATTACGGCAGTTTTTAAAAGGAACGAAAAATCAACGTTAAACTTATCGTCGTAATTCCGGAAATACGAGCAAACTTTCTAATTCTTTTAATTGCTCGCGATAAAAATTCCAGATAGCACAACCAGCGAAGAATATATTTCCCTCCGCGCGCAAAAAAAATGACGCGCACTTTTTTTTTCCACCCCCGGCCCTCACCGTCTATCGCTCGTCGTATTAAAACCCTCTAAATATTCCGCTCTTTTGTGCGCTTCATCATCTTCATCTCCCGACCGATATTTTTTACTCCCCCTCCGCCCTGCACTTCTCTCTCCTTTTGTTTCCCCGGGAGCTTCTCTCGAGGCATTTCGCCGATTTTTCGCGAGCACTCACCGCGCCTTTACTCTCTTTTTCTCCCCTCTCGTACACCGGCGAATTCGCTTCTCCGCGGGCTTTTCATCTTCGCGATTCTTTGATGATACGGGGGGGGAGGACGTCGCGCACGAGGTGAGTTATCGAAAACACTGCGAGGGAAGAGACGCAAGTTTTACAACGTTTCAACCCTTTGTCTCCTTCCCTTTGCGGATAACACTCCGCTGGCTTTCGAGACCGACTCTCTCCCCATCGTGTATACTTTCCGCCGGTGCGTGTGTTTCTCTCGTTTTTTCTTTATTTCGCGAAAGGATGTGTTTACCCGCGGCGGGAAGCGCGGTATGCAACTGCATCTCATTTTTTTTTATTTCATTTTTCGCGTAGATGCCTTTGAGGGAAACAATGTTTCTTTTTCGCTCTCCAAGGTGAATTTTAATTGCTTCACCGGCGCTTCGTCTTTGTTGCTCGGCTCATTTGCATAGCTCTCGCGAGCCGGGGTTGTTTCGCCAGCTGAAAAAGTTTAACGTATTTTGTCATCCAGATATACGCGGATCGATAGCACAACGCTAAGTTCTTCCTTCGCCCATCGAAAGTTCGCACGCTAATTCGGCGACTGAGCGTATAGGTCGTTATTATACCGACTTCTTCGCGTAACCCGTCAACGGAGTAACGTAACACTGTCTCTCGGAATCGCAGCCGAGCCGGGGAAAGTTCGTCAAATCGATTTTTTATTACGCGCAACTTTTTTTACACGCAAGGGAACTTAAATTAAAGCATTTTGTGTCATCTTTGCTCCCCCTTCTCGGGCCACTTTAACTGCGAGCAGTCACGAAGCTGCAACGAGCCAAACTAACTTTATTTGCGGATTGAATAGCTTACACGACTCTCTCCGCCAAATCCGGAAATAGAAGAGCGCGCATGAGAAAAATTTTGCCGAAGTTTTATGCACCACCCACTTTCTAAGAGAAATTCGCTCGCATGCACTTATTTAACGTCATAAGTCGTCCGCTAATTAAGTAAGTCAACGACTTAACGCGCAGGATTATTACGCGTTTTATACCTCATTCATATTTACACAGCACCGAATGTGTTGTAAGTCCGAATTTCGCGGAGCGTAGCCTTTTTTTCACGGGGGAAACGGTGCGTCGGCGCTCGGCGGGCATAGCGCAACCTAGGGCGAACAAAAAAAAAAGAAACGAAAAGTTGGTCAAGCTGTTAACGAGCGGCGACCGCAAAGCGGCAACGCCTCGGGAGTTCGGTGCATTCGGTATCGAGAGGAGGTGATCGGGCGGGGAACGAGCAAACGAAGCCCGTAATTTGTAGGTCGTTTGTTCGCATTATATACGCGAGCTCGAGCTTCGCCTATATGCTTACGTAACCGTCGCGCCGGCAGCTCGCCGACTGCGATATACATTTGCGAATCCACGTACGCCGACGACGTGCGCCGCATACTCGGCGGCCTTTTAGCGCCGGGGGTTGGTCGTCTCTCCCTCTCTTTCTCTTGTTCCCCCTCCTCCTTTTTTTCGGCAACGTCCGCGGTCGAAGTTCGCCGGGCTTGTTAAACGTCTTGCGAAAATTCGCCGGTACACTTTTTTTTCGTGATATTTAATCGTCCGATTTACGAATGCTTAAATTTAAATAGGCGAGGTGACTTTTCGAGAGTCGGACATTCATAACGGGCGTTAATTACGCGTTAATTAGCTTTTTTTTTTCCTGTTAAGGTCGATAAGGGATTAAAGGGTCGCGAAATAATACTGTTTAGCGCTTTACCTCGCTATTCTTCAAAACAATACATTTTTCTTACATCCAGCGGGGTTCTGCGCGCCGCGGACCGCTATAAATTACGTCTGCCGCGCCGCCTTTTTTGCGCCGTGCGCGAGCATTTTTTTTTCTCTCTTTCCGCTCGCCGTGTCCTCCGCGCGTCGCTCAAGGCTCGGCGCTTTTTTGCTACACCCCGGCTCTTCCGTAATTTTCTATCCTCTCATTGTCTCCTTCTCGCTCGGTCTCCGTTCGGGCTCTTAAACTTTTAATTCCCGGCCCGCGTATCCTATCGGTCGCTCGCCCGACCCGCTCAATTAAATTTTGATCGGTTTTTACGTCTGTGCCCGCGCGCGTCTCCTTATCCAATTAATTATACATCGAGCGAATCCGGACCCTCGCGGTTTTTCTCCCGGGGCCGTTTACGTGCTCGCGAAACTTTTGCCCCGAGTTTACCGCGAGGCGATAAATTAAGTGTTTTTCTCCCTCCCCGCGTGTGGGTTCGGAGGAAGAAAAAAGAGGCTACACTTTGTCTTCGTTAAACTGCAGGACGGTGAATTTATATAATCTGGTTTTTAAAAACTTTTAACGTCAGCCTTTCGACGAGTCGTGAAAACGAACGCCGCCGCCTCTTTAACGAGTACACCGACATCCTCTCACGGTACTTGATACTTTCTCTTTTTTTTTTCGTCTGACCATTGTTTCGCAACTTTCGTATTTCGAAATATTTTTTAGAAAATGCGGGAAAAACCCTTCGCGTATAATAATCACAATTTTATTTTTGAAGGCCGAATAAACTGTAGTTAAAATTTTAATATCCATTTTAAAGTCAGTCGAAAAGAACATGACACTAAAAATACGTGGACTACTAAACAGAGAGAGAGCCAAAGGGTCTTCTAAAACACGACTGGAGTAAGCAGAGCAAACCTAAAACGGAAATTCGCACTTTGAGGCTTCACGAGCTAAGTCAATATAATCTATCCGCTATCGCGGAGTTATCCATCCCCCCAGGTCGGCTCTCGTCAATTCGACCTGGGGGGGCGCGCGCGCGCAACGCCTGTGTGTGCGTGCGCGCACGACGGACGTCCGTTAAATCTTGGGACGTTCAATTAAAGCTCAGCGCGTGGCGGCTATCTTGCTACCGTCCCGACTTTTCGTCCTCGTGCGAAGTTTGCTCGCGCGCACCGCAGGACCTTGACGCGCGCGCCGTCGGCGGGAGGACGAGGCGCCGGGTCGGACTGCCCCCCCCCCCTCTCCCCCGCGAAGGGGGAGGGAGGACAAAAGGAGAGAAGCAGCGCGCAGACTAATGAGGAGCGCTAGCCCGTGGCGGAGGTGGAGAATAATGAAGCGGGGACGGAAGCGCGTAAAATTGAAATCCTAAATGGCCGCCGCGACGTAGATGAATGTTAACAGCTGATTAGCGTATTTATCGTTATTGAATAAACCACCGGAATTTCAACGCCTCGGCGCCTTTTTTGCAACGCGATTCCCCGAGGAAAAGCGACGACGGTGCATTCGGGACACGTAGTTTTTGGAAGGATAAGCTTATAAGGGCGAAATGCTGGGACACAAAGTTATACCCAATTTCCTCTCTCGAGTTGAATAACACCGATGTCGCGTCAAAAGAATTTACAAAAGTAAACGCGTCGCTTTCCAGAGGCGGTAACTTTTGAACAGTTAAAATTTCGAAATTTTTCTCCGGCGGAGCTAAAGTGTGCAAATGAGCGCGGAAGCCGGAAGATAGGTACGAGTCGATCAATGCGGCAGTAGCCGATAATACGCCGGGGAACGCGGCAGGCAGCAGCAGCCGGGGAGGGAAATCGCATCGGAGTCCCAATCCAACTATAGCAGTCGAAAACACGCGAATCGCGTCAAATGGACACGAGTACACAATGCAAAACAAGCCATTTACGTCGTGCGGGGTGGCGACGCATCGCAGGTGATTCGAGGCGCGTGCGCGCGCACACTCGAAGCGGCGATTCGTCGATGGCAGCCACTCGCGGAATGGGATATACACAGACACTCGACAACACACACTCGAGCTCGGCGCTCTAGGACGGGCGATATTCTCCTCGTGAAAGCGTGGCCTTAGGCACACGCGCCAGCTGCAACGAGCCTGACCTCCTTTTCCACGGCGTCGTACACGAACGCCGCCTCGTCGTCGTCGCCTCTCTCTCTCCCACTACTCGGCGCTTCTCTCTATCTATTTCTGCCTCTATCTCTCTCTATCTCCGGCTCTGCCCGATGGAGCCGAGGCGAGCGTCCGCGCGACGTGCTCTTAATCACACAGGCCGCGGGAGAGAGCATCTCCCGGGTGCGCGCGCGGGTATATATACGTGTACAAAGTGGAGGCGCGCGGTAAACTGCCGCCGCCGCCGGAGACGCCGAGGGTGTACGTGTGTTACTACCCGTGTAAGAATTCGCTAATCGCTGGTAATCCCTTAGCCGCGCCGATGATTTAGATGCATCCACCGGTGTTTCGGTAAGACGATGCTCGCGCGCGCGCGCTCGATATATCCCCCCGCGTGCCGATCCTCCTGATGATTTTATTAAGGCTTTCATTCGAAAACTCGTTTATTTCGTACCTCCGCCGCCGCGTGTAATTAATTCGCTCGATGAGGGGGGAAATTCTGCCCGGCTCGAAACTGATGCCGGCCATTAGCGACATCAAACTTCTAGTGGCTTTCCCGAGTATCCCGTCCGATTAGTATCCGGAGCCATCAATTCGCGTGTTTGAAGAAAATTAAAAACATCCGCGGGCGGGAAAAAATGAATTCAATCTCGGGAAGTGTACGAGTTAGTGATTGAGGACGCCGGGGGAAAAAGAAACCGGGAGACACGGCTGATCTCTCGGTCCGCATTCGCCGTCGATGTGTATATATAAGTGGAAAGCGGAGAGGCTGGCTATTGTGCTTTAGTGGGCGTGCGCGCGTTCGGGGTTTAACGGAACGGCCGCTTCATCATTCCGTAACAGTCCCACGCGTTTCTTCTTTTTTTCCCTCCTTCTTTAGCCGCGCGCAAAACGCCAGAAAAGCAATTCGCTCCTCGACTCTCCACGGTGCTGTACACACACACACACACACCTGGTAGGAGGAAAAATTTAGCGCGTATTTCACCGAGCCGGCGATAAATGAAATACACCGCGGCTGAGAACTGCTTGCTCGCGAACAGATGTCATTAGGGATATAACCTTGCCCCGCGCGCTCCCGGCGTAATTACACCGTAGCGAGCAATTGGAAAACTGCCGGAGTTAAAAATACAATTCAAGCATTGTCCATTATGGAAGGCATAGCGGGTGTTACGTAACTTTCGTTCGCTCGCGTCCTTTCCAACCTCGCTCTCCCTTCCCCGAGGTTGGTGCATTTCCACAGAGAGAGAGAGCCTCGTCCCACCTTCGGCGCTTCCTCCTCGGCGGCCATTAGACGGGCTGGACGGGCAGCGCTGCCCGCCGGGCACTTGATCCGACCCGAAATAGCTGGGCGAAAAGGAGGCGAGCCTTCGGTATTTAGCGTAATTTATTAAACCGCGAGGAGCAGCAACTCCGCGCGGATCAGCCTGCGGCTTCTGTGTCTCGGCGTTTCCCCGACTCTCCGGTGCATATAGTCCGCTTTGTCGAGAAAGTCAGAGATGCAGCGTGGCTGCTGCAGCTGCCGCTGCTCTCCGGGCCTGTCGACGCCGCTGGAGACCGTAATAGCGCGCCCGCGCGCGAGGAGCTTGACAGTTATCTTTTCGCCGCTTGTTTCGAGCCGGCTATTAAGCTCGCTCGCTGCCTCCGCCAGTTTCGCGCGGATGCTCTTATTTGTTTTCGCTTTGCTCGCTCGGGGAAAGGCGCGATAAGTTTCCGCCGCCGCTCACCGGCAACATTCGCCCGCGTTATAATTAGGAGGTGCCCTCTTACTGTCCTAAGTTACTACTTCAACGTCGAGACACCAGGAGCTTAAGTGTAACCGAGGCTTAAGATAAACAGCTTTCTTATCGATCTTTAAATACGTCGCCAAAGTTAACTATCTTTAAATCGTATTTTACGAACTGGTCATTTTCTGGTTTAAACATTTCTAATTCCAGTTTCTAATGATGAAATAGTGCACTAAAAATGAGTAAAATGTACTCTGGTAATCATGAATAACTAATGGATAATATTTTACAGATTTTTAGTGCATTCCAGATTTTTAACAAATTTACCTGTAGGAGGTATATTTTGAGATTTAAGAAGTATGAGCATCAAACATCTTTCAAGAGATTACTATCTAAAATGAAAAGTTAAAACTGAGCAGTTTTCTAAAAAAGGTCGAATAAATCCAGTGCGCGGTAGGTTTGCAAATATTTTTGCTTTTTGAAAGATTCATGTTATCCACAGCTGTGTACAGATTCAGCAGTCGTTATGGGCAGTGCTTCGGCCGTTATCAATATCTAGAAATCAATACGGCATGTTAGCCGGTGTGTCCTGCGCGGAGCGGCTTTGAATAAGTGATTAAATGGCTGCACCGGCAAATCGCCACTTGAGTTATTCAAAATAAAGAGTCGTTGATGTGATTATTGGTTTTACGATCGATCCGTACAAACCATTCTTTCGCGAGCTAAATATTCATCGGACGTTAGTTGTTGATATCGAATTATGCATGAGTTATTAAACGAATTCTATGTTACACAAAGTACCAGTTTCGATGCTCGAAATAATGATGAATCGTAATTAATTCGTATAATTTAACGGTCCATACATCACGTCTGCAAACCTGTTAGATCGTATTTTTTTTGGCCTAATTAATTAGGTCGAACGCGAAGTTCGTTAAAAGTTTCGACGATTAAGTTCGTACAAAAAAAAAGCAATCGCCAGATGTTTATTCGATAAAGTTGGAGAATATCTAATCGCTTAATTGCATATAACGTTAACGCGAGCTGGAAGGTTCGAGTTGCCGACTTTAAAAATAAGATTTTCTACACGTTTAATCCGGCCTCGGTGTTTCAAGGCTGCTTTTTCTCATTGACTGAAGTTTCCTCCAAGTTTAACGGCGCATGTTTCGCTTCTCGTGCCATCGGCGACGTGTGCAGCGGCTAAAAGGTCAAACGCGAAATTTTCACGGTGCTTCTATAGTTTCGCCGAATAAAAAGCTACTTATCAGTCACTTTGCTACTTACCGGCGAATTAAATTAATCACAATTATCTCGTAAATTCCGCTATATTTACATTACAAAATGCGCGCAATTATTAAACATAAGAGCATTGGCTAATTCGGCGAATTAAATTCCATGTATGCAAATGAAATAATGAAATTTTGATTGCGCGCGAGTTAATAAACCATCGCGGGGATGGGCGGTTGCATTTATCCGAAATAAAAAGAAGAAACACCACGAATAATACGATACTAAATATTCAACGATAAACTCTATTACATATTTCATTAAAGGAAAATTCAGTTTGGCGCGAAATCAATACCACTTCCATCTCTCGAATGTGCCTCGACGAACGTCGATGTATACGAAGTGAGTCGCGCGCGAGATTGAAAAATCGGGGCCGACGAAAAAAAAAAAAAACAACGTAACGAGAAAGGCGCTCGCGAGATAAGGCCAAAAAAGGGGGGAAATACGGCCTCCCTACAGCGGCATACTGCAAAGGAGAAACGAGAGAAATATGACGTCGAGAGAGAAGCGGGAGCGTCGGAGAAAGCGAGAGAGTAAATAACCGGAGAGAGGGAGTCGAGGGTGGAATCAATACGCCGGGGAGTGTGTATGGGATAACGCGCACCGGCGAATCCGCAAAAATTTCTACGCCTTGTTTGCGTCCTAACTTCGTGTATTTGATTTGAAAGCAATTAGCGCGTTGCAAATTGTTTCATTAACCGTACAAACGTGGGTATAAAGTGTCTCTTCTGACGTCTACAGTCTACGTTTCATTTAGCTCATAAGTAACTAATTTCACCATCTTCTTCAGAATAATCTCTTCCACAAATTTCATTGCTAAAACTTTCGCTTGATCGCCAAATAGTTTTGCTTTCAAATCGAATCACTCGCATTCCTTTGACCCTCGAAAAGGTCGGCGAGCATCCGCGTGCGCGTTTCCCCACTAGTGGCAGTTGGCCAGATTGTTCACTGTACAGAAGAGTATTATAACCGCAAGAGCGTTAAATTGTTGTAAAACCATTGACGCTGAATAGAGCGGCCAAAACGTTCGGACATGAAATTCACGAGAGAAATTTTCGCGAATATCCGCGGCGAGCGGTGTAATGCGCGTCCCGATAATCAGCGTAAAGACACCTTGAGAACGGCGGGAACAAAAGGTAGACAAAGCATTCGAATTGCCGTCCGCGATCCATACACACTCGGATCTCCCGACGTCGGGGCGTACGTACAAGCTGGCTGAACAAAGGGGGGGATGGGCACAGAAGGGGTTATCGCGTCGGGTCGAGACGAGACGTCCGGTGGAAGGAAAACAAAGGCGAAAAAAGGAGGGACGAAAAAAGCCATCGGAATCGCTTCTCTCTCTGCCTCTACCCCCTTGCGTGCGCATGCAGACTTCTCTCGTCTGGAAGCGAAGTCGCTCTCCCTCTCTCGCCCTTAGCTGAAACAGACGCGAAGAGCCGAGGGTGCGGATGCCTTTTATCATTTACAGCCGCGCGCGTTTTTTAACGAAGCCCTCTGCGAGCCTCTTTATTTTCCTACCTCTCGCCCGAGATGGAGAAGGCATTGTTCGACGAGTTGATTAAAGGGATCATTGTTGGCTCGGATTATGAAGCGAAAATTAATGAAGGATGAGCCGACTTTGTTTCACAGTCCATTATCTAATGTATTTGCCTCCTTGGTTTTCCTGCCTTTGCGCTTTTAGTTGAGACATACCCCGCGTAAGGACGGGGGGACGAGGAAAAAATAAACGACTAAACGAAACGAACGGCAGGTATGCGCGTAGCGTAGGTCGCGGTAAAGCGAAAGTCGCCCAGACATTTCAGGCATCCCCGATGCGTCTGCGCTTTTTTTCCTCTTATCGGCATTTTACGAATCCATTTATAGACGAGAGAATGGGAGAAACGGGCATTTTTCAAATACCCGCCGCGCGTCCGCCCCGAGCGCAGGCGACTATTCCTCAAACTATTATGAATATTTCACGCGATTATCAGAGCGCGATTGTCATTTATTAATAGCGGCAAGAAAACCGGATATTACCCATACATATTTCCACCGGCCGGCCGTGTAATCGTTGCATTATAAATACGGCTGGGGGCTCGGGAGCGAGTCGGCTCGATTAAATTGATAAATTTTTGCGAGACACCATCAATTATCGAATTCCGCTGAATCGCTCGAACGTCGGATTCGCGGTAGCGCCATAAACGTGAAACAATTCTTAGCGGCGCGTCTAGAATAGCGACGCCTCTTCTCTCGATGTTATTAGCTTAATAAGACATCCGGCGAAATTTGGACGTTTACGGGGCAGCGGAATCGGCTCGGAAAAAATTAAAAGGAGCCGCGCGGAGGAGGCGTATAGAGGAGCAAACGCCGGGAAGGGCCCGGTGAATGGGGGAGAGAGAGGAGAAAAAAGGAGAGGAAGTTCGAGCTGGATCGGACCGTGGAGGAAGACGTTATTCGTTGGAAAGCCCGTTTTAGAGACGTAGACCCTGCCCGGGCTTATCGACTCTTAAGCCGCTGGCCGGATTTTATCTGTTACGTTAATACGCTGTTTTGGAGCCGCGGCGATAAGCGCGCCCGTTGTTGTGAGGCTACCGACACTCTTAAACATCTGCCTTTATCTCACGAATGCGATTGAATTATACGCGCTTGATTTACCGGCTATCTTCATAACTTCATTTATTTTACTTTACAAGCTACTTCGGCTGGTAGTATTTGTATGATGAAAAAGAATAGTGTAGTTACGTTTTCACATCCAATACAGTATTTATTTTTTTTTTACGAATAAGAGAAAAAGGTGGATTCAATAAATGGTTAAAGAGATTGATTGTGTGTGTAATACACATAGTTTAACGGCTCGTCGATAATACTCTTGTTTATCAGAGGATGATTTTTGCAATTACATTACATTGCGTCAACGTTTATCGTGCGCTTCAACGATTATCGCGAAAAACGATAAAGCCGGCTCTGTTATTTACATATTGGATTGCAGCGGATGACTCTGCATCACTTTCAATACCACGAATGCCTCTTCACGTCTGACAATAAGATACTCTCGGAGCACTTTGACACGTGTATAACATTTCGTCTTCGAAAACTTCATTTCTCTATTATTCATTCATTTATCATTTCAGGGACTGTAAACTCACTATACACAAATAGTATACAATGTAAAAAACTAATCGAACTTTTCGTAATTATTGTCATGATTTCACTCTTCGATAATCCTTGCATACAAAAAACAAGGTCTTTCCTTTTTCATTATTACATTTCGGATTTTGATTAGTTGAGCAGTGGCTGTCTTTTTTTTATTCTTACCTATCATTGCTTACTTAACAGTATAACCTGTAAAAAGATCTAGTTACATGACGATAAAATCAACGGTAATTTTTACGTATTTTTTGAATAAATAAATGTCAAGACAATCTGATATGAATGTATAACAGTTTTTTTGGGGCAGGGAAAGGGGAGATTCTACTCGATTTGAGTAGTAACGAAGGTTAGCCTCGCTCTTTCATTTGTACTGTATGCAGAGCATTACCCTAATTTCTATTAGAATGAGAATAGACTCGAATTCGAATGAAAGTTCAACGGAGTGAATTTTTTAGTGAAATAGGAGTTTGCTCTTTCGCCATTTTCATAAAGTGAAATTGCTTTTTTATGAATTCATGCCGAAGTTTGAAAAATGCACTGACTTAGCAAGACATTATTTTTAAAACACAATGCTAAAATAAACACACGTTTATGTAATTACAGGTTAATATTATTACCCAAATTATTCATCGGGGTAATTCGCACAAAACTTTTCATTCATTTCATGCGAACAAAAAAAAAAGCGACAAACAGCATGGCGCACTAACTGTATTCAAATTTACACGAAAAGCCCCGAACCGCTCAAATATTTACTCCAAACACGATCGTCATTACAGTGCAGTCCCCGAAAAATATCGTAATCTCAAGAGTGCAATACAAACAAAATTACCGCTCGTTCACCGTGATAAAATAAAAAGGAGGGGAACAGCCCGCACCGGAGCCCGGGCTAAAAGGAAAAGCGAGATTCGATTATTTTCGCGAGTCGAGCCATTCGTCGCGCGTCTCGCTCGTGACTTGAATCGCGTCGACTCCTCCCTATCCTTAAAAGTAGGAAAAAAAGAAAAAAAAACGACGAGGAAGGTAGCACGCGCGCCACCCCCCGACGTCGAAAAAATAATCGCGGATGAGTGCAATCTCGCTTTGTGTCCGGGGGTTTCGCTCGGCTTCTTTTCATTCCATTTTCCTTCCTCCTCTCTCATCCTTTTTCCCTCCACCGAGCGCGATTGTGCTCTCGTCTTAATTATGGCGTTTTTTCCCGGCGCGCGCGGTGGTGACCGATCGATCGCCCGCGGAGTTTTTTTTTCGGCGCGCTACGTGCACTACGAGTAATTTTGGTAATTTTTTTTTTCTCGGCACTTGCGGACTTTTGTTTCAGTTGATGCGCGGCGACTGCCGAAAAACAACGAAAAAACAGGCGTCGCAGCAAATGCGAACGAGAAGGTTTCGCGACGGTAAAAATAATATTGCTTAATAAAAAAAAAGCGAGATATTCCAAGCGCGTTTGCGGTATCTCCGGGAGTGGAAGCTCAAACAGCGGTCAAAAATTTTCGTTTTTCAAACACCGCAGAACAAATTGAGTCTACGCGCAAATACACATCTCGCAGCCGGAGCGACAAAACAAACAGATTACGTAATAAAGCCAAGCCGAGTATGCAGTCGGCGGGGCGGCTAGCAAATTAATTTTGAATCGATCGCGAGACAACCAGGATAGAGCGGCGGAATATGTGCAAACCTTCCCTCCCTCCTCCTTCCTCTTCCCCTTTCTTCACCTTGTCCTTGGAGATTCAATCACTTACGTCGAGTCTTTCGACTGCTCGAAGTCGTGCTAAACAGAAGTGCGCGTAATTTTAATAGTCGACCTTGTCCAAAATTTTGCATGTTATATAAAAAAAATTAACAGGTTTTGATGAAAATATAAGAATCTAGTTGGCCTTGCGGCTTTACAAAAGGAAGACAATTGAACTTACAAATTTTCGATGCATCTCGTAAATCTAGAAATTTGCATAAAAAATTAAAATCCATTTTTAACGCACGTCATAGAAGTCTACGAAATGATTACAAAATTTTAATCATTGCTTATTGATCCTAATTTTTTTTTAAAAAGGAAAAAAAGATTATAACTCTGATAATGTAGAAGAGTGAAAAATTCAGAAAATCACTCTATTGGAGTGAAAAATCACTCTTTTTCAGAA
>JAXIUT010000001.1:9110661-9144135 GCA_035586675.1 Eurytoma californica
ACTCGAAACTCGATTGGCTGTGTTATCACTCGTTTCGAGTGGTTTTTCACTCTTCCACATTTTCAAGATTATGAGGGAAGTAATGATAAATAAAATCATTGAATAAAAAACATCCCTAATTAAGATAGAAAAAAAAACAAAGGATAATGCCTGCGAAGTTAAAGTCAGCGAAATACTTTGTACGATTCCCAGCGATTCCGCGGGATCGTGCGTCTAGAACTGCGGAAGTTCCGAAACTCCGTCCGCAGCTTTTCCCATCCCGGCGGCGCCTCCTGCAGTGTCGCGTCGTTTTCTTCGCGGACCTCCTTCCCGTTTGCCCCTCACGTCCGCGCCGCTCATTTGCATAATATTTTCCGTCTCCCTCCCTCTCCCACTCGCCGGCGCGAGCGAGTGTTTTACGGGTGACGGGAAAATTTGTAGGCAAATAAGGCTCTTCCGTCTTTGCTCCCCGTGAATTTGTTTACGCGCCTGAGGATTTTTCGTTTCGCCGTTGCGGCGCGCGAATGAAAATTCCTAAGGCGCGATGAGTTACGGCGCCCGCGATCAAGCGCACCCCGCGTGGATTTTTACTCAGTCGACTGGCGCGGGGACTTCATTTTTTTCAACACCGTCATTTGGCGAAATTGAGGAAATCGAGCAGGGAAATTTCTGCCGTACGCGTGAATCGAGGATGTAATTAATTTAATCCGTAATTAAGTTTACAGCGAAATTTACGAAAATTTTCGATAAAATTTAATGCGTATATTCGAGCGTATTCTGGTTGAAATCAATCTGACGGGTTTAATTTTCGTTATTTGCGTTTTATTTACCTCCGAGCCGTAAGAAAATCAAATATTTTCCAATGTTCCGCCGCCAGTCAAGCACTTCGATACTTATTTACTCGTAGTGAAAAAGTCAATAGACACTGCTTCTTTCGCCGTGTGATTCTAGTATACTTGATGACTCAATAAATCAGCTGGTGCTTGAAAAATTAAAGCCTTCGAGGTGCTTATTACGTGACCGCCTTTTCTAACAATTGCCGTTTCTTTTTTAAACGACTACTTATTGATTTTGATAGTATCGATATACCGTTATATATCGAGCACCAGGAATCGAAGGATATCGCCTTGAAAACGCGAGTTTAATATGGCCTACTATCGATGTTGTGATTTTCCCACCTCACCTTGAAGCGCCACAACACTTGTATTTAATCAAGCATTACCTTACAAGTTACTTTAGCTTTCCTTAAAACTCCGATCTTGTTTTTACTCAATGTCTCTCAATACATTTCTTTGTTTTAAAGGACTTGTATTCATTATTTATATTTCCCTTTTTTCTTATTTTCATTTTAAACATTGAAAATTAATTGATAAATTCAATCTTTACATTACTTAATACATAATATTATAATTAAAAATTATTTAGTGAAAAGGAAAATTGAATAATAACCGAATTATATGATGTTTAATCATGTTATTTCACGAAATAAATATTAAAAGTCTTTAATTTTGTAAATCCTACAATTTGTGGTTAATTTTTTTATAAGAATTCTAAACTTTATTCTGTAACGTCAATCTATTATATTTAAGAATGAGAATGAAAATAGTACAGAAAAATCTAACGGTGAATTTTGTAATCGCAGGTGAACCCAGACGCGCAAGACCGCACGACCCAGCAGATCCAGTCGAAGCTGGGCAACTACTCGCTGGTGAAGCACCTGCTGGACGAGCCGAAGCGGCTGATCGGCATCGAGGGCGTGCCGGCGAGTCCGGCCCCGGTGAGCTCGCGGCTGCCCTCCAGCCGCAGCTCGCCCTCCTCGTCGCAGGAGTTCAAGAAGCCGGGCGGCCCCCGCTCCTCCTCCTCGTCCGCCGCCTCGTCGTCGTCGTCGTCGGTCGCGCCCACCGCCTCCTCGTCCGCGGCCTCCTCCGCGTCGCAGCGGGGCGGCTTCGTCAAGCCGGCCGACGGCAAGCCGCCGTACGGCGGCCGCGGCGGCTACCCGGGCCAGCCGGTCAAGCACGGCGGCAGCAGCAACGAGCACCGCAGCCACGGCCTCGTGCCCGCCAAGGGCCCGCCGCCCGGGGCCTCCGCCCTGGCCCCGCAGCCCGGACTCCCGCCCACCAGCAGGATACACAACGCCAGCGTCAGGCTGCCCAAACTTCCTATCGATGCCGTAAGTAGTACAATCATTTTTTGTAGTAGAAGACTTCGTTAGAAGCAGTAGATTGAGTGTGCATTTATGTATCGGTGGAAAATTGACCAGATCAGCTGTTCTAAACAGCTGATATCGTAAGTCACGTCGTTTTACATATCAGCTGATTATTCTTTTTACTTCTGGTAAAGGAGTCACAGGCTGTCTAAACGAAAAAAGTTACCAGAGTTTCAGTCAAAATTTAAAAACTGGCGTGCACTAATTATATTAATATAATACTTGTCGTAAAAATTAGTAGAACTAATAGACTAATTCTTTATCATAAATATTTAAACAAATTTTTTTCTAGATAGAAAATAAAATGTTTAATAATTATGATTATCACCTATAATATTCAAGATATTGATTTCCTAATTAGCGTAATAAGGGCTCGTCAAATTTCCATCAGGTCATGTGCAATATAAATCTCTAGTTCAAAGCAATAAATTTTCTCTATAGGATATCGTAAAATAGGTTTGAATTTTAGTTGGGTTAATTAGTGGGTTAATTACTTTCTCGTTCCACGGACGACTCTGTTACGTGTTTCAACAAAGTTTCGCGTTTACATCAAAATACCGTGTATCTACACCGCGGCCGATTTGAATTCGATATTCACTTACATATCTTCGAAATCGTATTAATCCATAAATAAACATCGCGACGTTAACGAGTGCTGCGCACGCAATCGATTGCAAAAACAAAGATTCCGCAATAGTACGTACGTACATACTTTATAGCGAGGCTGAAATGCAAACGCCGAGCTCTAGGAATGCCGCGCGATAAGGAGAGCATCGAGCTGAGAGAAAACAAAAAAGCCGGGAGGAGACAGATTTGCATTTTCGAGCGTAATTAATCGCCGGGCCCGCCGATAATCGTCGCGGCGCGCAACTAAAAGCTTTTCAAAGTTTGACGGTCGCGGGCATTTTAAAATCACAACGGCTTTGTCTCGCTCGAAATGATTAATTAATTTCGCGCCTCTCTCTCTGGATTTTGCAGGCTTCGAGCTCGAAGCTCAGCGCCGACAGCACCGCCGAGCTGGAGACCATCCTGAAGGTGAGTGTCGCAATTATCTCGTAAAGCGCCGTAGTCTTTCGGTACCAGCGTGTAACTTCTACTTCGCTGCTATCGAGTGACTTCTTTTTTTTTTAGGGTGAACTCGTATAAACGAGACCAGCTGCTTTTTTTATTTATTTAAGGAGAGCGAGATAATCGCCTGCTTTTATGTTTTAAGAAGCTTTTCGCGTAAAGTTAAATAATTTACTTTGTGGTGTATACGCAGATTGTCTAAGCCAACCAGTTTTAATTATGCGCCTTCATCTTTTATCAACCCTAGTGAGGATGTATATGCGCGCGCTACCGGTGGAACCAGTTCTCGCCCGCCAGGCATACGACGTTTATTGTTTAACGAGAAAACTTGCTCAAATATTATTCACTGTATTTACCGCAAAAAACGGCAACGATAAACATCGTTATCCTAATCCTCAAGTCACCAATCAAATGAGCAAACTCACGTAATTACCGTACGTGCAACAAAAAAAAAAAAAAAAAAAATAAATAAATAAAGTCAAACCAGCTCGCGCGTGTAGTATTTTCCGTTTGTTTTCAAAGCACCGTACCAGAAAAGAAAAGAAATGGGTAGATTTCACCACTAGCTCGGGCGACAGTCCGCCTCTTTCGCAATCGGCGCGCGCGCGTGTTATGTACCGCTGCGCGTCCTTGGCGTCCTGAAAAGTAGGTTCCCCGCGCGGCGCGAAAAATTCGTCCTCCTCGTCGTCGCAATTAGCCGGCGGCTCTCGGGGCGCATATTCGCGAGCGCGCGGAGCTCCGTTTTCCCACGGGCAGCAGCCGTGAGAATGATTCACGGTTCTACGGAGCCGCCGCGAGCCGGAGAAAGGAACGAGGAAGGAACAAGGAAGAGAAGGTAAGGAGCCGCGCCGCCGCTGCAGGCGAGAGAAAAAGAGCACGGAGAAATGGATAGGATAGAGCGCGCGCCCCACTGCTCAAATAGCTCGCATGCCGGTGTGCCACGTATCCTTTTAACCGGACCAGCTTCTCTTCTTTTTTGTTCCTTAAACTTTTTTTTTTCCGTTCGACCGAAAAATTTTCGTTTTGTTCGCCTCGGATTTTCCGGGAAATTCGTTTGTTTGATAAAGGAGACGTTCTGTATGCACATGCATAATTCGCCTAATTATACAAGTTCGGATTTTCGAATTGCTCGACGCCAAGGCGGTTGAACTTAGTTTGCCCGAAATTCTGATGAGTCTCGACTGAAATTTCGAAAATGTGTGACGCCCCCCTTCATTAAGTTTGAATAATTAAGTAACAAAGACGCTGCCGGGTGTTCTTCGGGAGGCGCGATTAATCATCATGAGCTTCTCGTCGAACCTTTTCCTCGCTCCTACCGTTTAAAAGGCGACCTATCAAGTTACCCATTCGTAACCGGTATACCGCTGCGGAAGGAAAAGGAAAACGCGCCAGCGAACAATTTCGGATAAGAAACGACCCATTCGGTAGCGTCTATATTTAGACGCCGCGCTATCTCCATCTAAGCGTCTTATCAGTTTACTACCGCGATCGTCGCGTAAAACTAGGAGATTCCGCGAAATTGCGCGCTCGTAAAAATGGCAATTTAATCGTTTCCCAAATAATTAGCGTCCCTCGATTCTCCTCGCGGCGTCGTGTGTACGAGGGCTCGATGAAAAGCGACTCGTAAATCGGCCGAGAGTCGGCTGCATCCGAAAAATGCGCCTCATTTCGCGGCGCGCGCGAGCGGCGGAAAAAAGAAATTGAAAGCGAGAGAGAGAGGCCTCGCAAGCCGCTCGTAAATCCGAGAGCCTCGAGAAGATGCTCTCGGGGCTTTGTTGTCTTCGGGGCGCGCGAGGCATTTCCGCTGCGCGAACACGCGGTAATCGCACTCCAAACTGATTTGCTTCGAGAAATTTTCTTGATGCTTCTCTCCTCTCCTTTATTTTTCTTTTTTTTTCACTTGCTCCGCGCCACGGGCTTTTGTTGCTCGTCGCGGGAGCGGCCGGGAGGCGGTGCTTTGTGGACTATGAGAAATTCATTAATTAAAAAAATTTTAATCAGCCGCTCTCGACTTCCACTTCGTATCTGCTGCTTTTTCGATTGTATTAAAAATGTACGAGAATTTTTTTGCCGTTCCTCTTGGAAAAACCAGGGAAGGAAAAAGGAGGAATCGAATGCAGAGGATGTTTAAACTGAACGCCGAGGCAAAAATAGTGCTGCAGTCGATCGAGCGGCTGCGATTTTCAAGGTTAATTAAGATAGACGTGTCGCTTTCGAGCAAATGAAGGTGCATTTACAATAATTGAAGGCAATTTTCATGACAACAAAAGAATATCCAACGCGGAATAATTAATAATAGCCGCGCTCGTTTAATCGATATACCGAAATGATTGATGATTAAAAATTTGCATAGCCTACTTTTCTTCGCATTCCGAGAATCTATGCAAATCCCTGGCAAGGTCAAGTTGAACAAGATTAATCAAACCTTTAACGATCGTCGAATGCACCTGAAAATTAATGATTCTCCACAAAAAATAAATTACAACGTAAGTAAACCATAAAAGAAACTCGGGCAAAAAAAATGTACTTATACGAGTGAGGTGCTAGTTGATACACTTGAATGGTGTCAAAACATCGTTCCCGAAGCACCGCGTCCCGGGCGTGGGGCATCGATCGGAAACCGATTCGCCGTCGCCGTCGGGGCTGAGTCATCGGCTGCACACGCGTCTCCCCCGCGCGTCCATCTTTTGTCTTATAACCCCCCGCGCAAATTCGAGCGCCGGAGGGACCCGGGCGATTATATCGCCGTGATTCATCCGGGGCTCCGAGCTTCCTTTTTCTGCACCGGATTAAGCGCGCCCGCGCCTTTCGTGATTTCTATGCCGAGATTATTGCCCTCCTCGCCTCGCCGTGGCTGCGATGTGTTTACGGGGTATTACTTTTGATGGACCGAGGAATCGCACTGTGTGCAGTTGTAATCTCGCTCGAAGGGAAGATATCGAGGGCACTTTGTTGCCGCGAGGGAAAATTACCGGATCGCTTTCAATGAGTGGAGTAATGATATGTGTCGGCAATAAAATACGAATAAAATTTTATTGCGATGGTATGTTAGTAGAAAATAACTTGAAAATTACCCCTGTTAAATTTATTTTAATTGCATTTATCTAACGAAAATCTAGCGCGCTTACCACACATAGTAGAAAACGTGTAAATTCTAGTAGCTCAGAATAAGGGCTATCATAACGGCATGTACGCAGTGAAAAAAAAATATTTTATACCCAGGAAGTTACATTTCAGGATCGTCTAGTTTCTCCTCGAGAAGTCGAATCAGCCGTCAGAATCGTGCCTGTAGGGTGGGTCGAGAGACTCCCCCCCTCGATCCCGCGTGGAGAGTTTCCGTCTCCTCCCTTACGCAGATCTCGCCTCGGCTCAACATATCGATCCGCCGTGGCGCGCGGCCTTTTGTCGAGAAACTCCGGCTTAATTGTCGCGATATTGTCGCGGATTACGCGACAAAGGCGAACTCCCGATGAATTTCTCGCCCTCCTCCCTCATCTCGCGAGAAATTTCGTATTCGCATTCGGGGCCGGGGTGTCGCGCGCATCGCGGGCAACGAATTCGCGCGACCTGAAAGGGGATTAGAGCCGCGCGCGAGCAGGTAAAAGCTAACGAGTATACGCGGATACGGCGGTGAGGCGCGCGCGCTCGGCACAATGGCCACTTTGGCGCTCGCCGATAAACTCGGCTCGTTTCTCAGGGCCCGCGACGCAACGGTGACTTGCTCCGTTAGGTATTAAATCTCCGCTGATAGATTTTCTTTACTCCCTTATTTCGTTGCCCGCTCGGGCCTTCGGGAGAAATACAGATTAACAAACTGCAATAAATGAATATATAAAATAAATTTGATTAATGTACTTTGACTTTAATAAACGTTTAATCAAGGCTAAATTAGATATCTTAAAAAACTTTTTTACGTGGATAAATAATAAATTAATTTGTAATTAACATAGCATTTTGAATAATATAATCATACCACACAGTTGTTAGTTAATACCACGCGTATTATTAATGTCACACATAGATTTATGAATTAGAGTTCCTTAATGAGATTGACTTACGAGTGTTTGAGCGTCGCATTTGGGTTACGTAATCAAAGAGACATTTATTAGGTAACACTAACGCATCGATTTTTATTTAGTATTGTCGTATTATGTGTAATATTTAGTAAGACTTTTTCCTTAATACCAATAGTTAACTTTTGTGATTTCTTGCATAATAGAAAGTGGCGAGTGGAAAAAAGGTGTTTGTCTATGAAGCGAATGATTGTTAGTGTGATGTATGGCTCATTCGCGTCATCCTTTACTGCCGCCGAGCACTATTCAGTGTCTCGGTGTCAGGCTGCCAAGGTGCGACTCTACTCCCCCCTCCTTTTTGTTTTTAAAATTTCGTTATATCGCACCGGAAAATAAAAATAATGCAACTTATTCAAATTGCGGAAAATCGTAAATTCACATTTCGGTCGGATTTCAATAAAGAATTTCAAATTAAAATATCGTTTCTCAAAAAAGTACACGTTTCCACTGAAAGCAACGATTTAACTTTGACATAAGTAGTTGAAAAATAATTGCATACAATTAACCTACCACGGTAGCATCTCATTTCCACATCAAAAAGCCAAGAAAAACTTGAAAAAAAATGTGTAGCTATCCACGGCTCTCAATCCACGCTTTCAGCTTATTAACAGTTCGAGAGGGAAGGCATCCGTTAAAAGCGAAACGCGCCCGTTCGGGTTTTCACTTCGCTTACTTGGGCGAGAGAAGCGGCGATTCCGAGCGAGCGCTCGCCTCGAAAAGGTCGCGAACGAATCACTTAGGCGGTTGGAAAAACAAAGCGAGCGTTAACGCGACGCCCTCCCCCTCCCCCCCTCGAAAAGGAGTGAACCCGAGCGGGCCGAAAGGCGCGCGCTCGGTATAATGCGCCGCGTGTACGTGAGGATCGGACCCGCGAGGGAGAGGAGGCGGCAATTATGCCGAGCACGTGAAGGAGTGAAAACCCGTTAGGGGGCCCCTTCTTCTTCGCGGAACTCCCCGCCCCTGCAGCGGCGATGCACTTGCGCGAGCCTAGGCGATGCGATGGGCGCCTCCAATGAGCCTCGGGTGCGTCGCCCTTTTCCACCGGCGAGGAGCTTCCTCTTTTTCTCCTCTCCTTTTTCTCTCCTTCGTAGACGCCGCGCGCGCGCTGGCTTTTCGGTGCGAGATTCCTGCTGATCGATTCAATTATTTTTACTGGCTTCTCCTTTTCGTTTTTTTTTTTCACTTCGGGTGACTGTTTAGTTATTTCATTAATGAGGGCTAATTCATTACATGGAATTGGAAATGACTTTTAAATAAGATACTTGGCAAGACCTTAGGTACATTTAGTAATAATTATTATTCGACTTTTCTAAATACAATCTATATGAAAATGGTTATATCAATAAAATCGTGATTCTTGAATTAAAAATCAGTGCTGACTATAAGTACTTTACTGAACAACCAGTTGTAATCAGTGTTGAAGTAAATCGGCTGCTTTACTTTATGGACAACTACACATCTAGGGTCTTAATGAGGGTTAGGGGATTTCCCCGTCCCTTCCGTTTCATGGCGGAGACAACTGGATATTAACGTTTATTGTTTTATTACGGTATGGATTAAGTGTTATCCTTATTTATGTAAACAGCTGATGAATGTTGCCTGTAATTTTTCGGCTCCTTGCAGTAGCCTAAGTATTGTTCAGTTCATCTGATTGGTCATCTTTTTTCATGTACTTTTAAACTATTGACTATTCCCATACTTTTATTTTCTAACATAAGTATAAAAAACACAACAAAAATCTGTAATATATAACAATGCATCGTAGAATTACCGTAACTATGTAAATCACTATTCATACAGTGCAGACGTCAGAGGTTTTGCGAGGCATAAGTCAACAACAGGACTGATTATTTTTAAATTGCTTTATCGCTGAAAAAAAAAACAAAATAATTGTTTCGACTAGTGCTAAAATGTCTGTAAAAATAGATACTTACGATACAATGTGGACAAAGATTAAAAAAATACGTGAATGTTAGTTCTGCGAATAGAATTGTATTTGTACTTTCATTGAAATTTCAATATTGAGTTTTTCAGTGAAATAGTTTAATTTAATCGAATAATGGAAAAGGCGAAAAAGGAATGTAAATATTTAAAATCTTTTTCGAATGCAACGTTCAAACACGCGTTTTTTTTCGCGGCTCTCCAGTGTACACATATTATTACACATTTCCTCTGGAATTTTTAATTCGAGATTAAAATATTTGTACTGAAAATGGTCTTTTAAAAAAATTCCCCGCCGGAGCATCGCGCGCGCGCTCGGTTATTTTTAGCGTACGCACTACTTCGTTGAAAAGCAACAAAGGAAGTTGAACATTTTAGTAGACGATGACAAATGTAGTCGGTGACGAAACGCCAGGTTCAACGAACCGCCGCCAGCTATATATCCGTTGTTTCTCCGGAATAAAAGAGCGCTTTATATGATAAATTAAAGATACGGCGCATCTCGAGAATCGCTTATGCGCCCTCGGCCTTTTAAAGGCCCCGGCGGGGCCAAAGGCGGCCCGCGCGCGCTTCGTTTAAAATCGATTTTTTTTTCTCGCTCCTTTAACGAAGCGAAGAATACAGAGCTAATGAGCTTATGTTATCAATTTCACGCTGCTTTAGTTAACGAGATAGCGGAATCGATTCTCCCGCGGCGGTCACCGCCAGCCCTTAAACGCCCCCACATTGAAAAGGGAAAAAAGGGGTAAACGTTCGAATTGGAATTTTAGCCGTTTAGAAAAATCAATTTCGTCTAATGGCGCAATCTCCTTTGTTTTGACGCTTTTTGCGTCGATGAACTCGGCGCGCGCTCGCGGTTTTTGCCCCGATTTTAATTTTCGACCGCGAGCGGCCAGACAATGGAGCCGCGCCGCACAAAAGGATATCCTATTTCGCTCGACTGTCGTCGTTTATTGGCTCCTACTTTGCGACATTGCTCCGCGCTTTCCGTATAAATTCCACTCGGGCCTCTTATCCACCGGCAAAAATTTTCGTTCGCTTTAAAACTTTTCGTATCTCTCTCCGCTCGTTTCAATGTAAACACGAATTAGCGCTGCCCGCAGAAAGTCGACTAATCGCCGTACGGTATTTTATTAGTCAATATCTCGAGGTGATTTAGGTTTATTGTTTGGCGCTTTAGCAGCTGGGGGCTCGTGGCGGTTCTCACGCCGCGGCCTCTTGGCTAATGCGCGAGAATTAACGATGGGCAGATCGGCGAAAAATCCATTCGATTCGCAACTGCGCCGCGCGCGCTCGCCGGGTGAAAGCGAGATGCCTTTTTTCGGCGCGGGAAAATCGCCGCCGGGCGGCTTTCTCTCCGCCGCGCGGAATATGCAAAGTGCAAGCTCGTAAAATTAGTCCGCCCTCGACCGGCCAAATTTTTACCCGCGGCCGCCACTTGCTTAACTCACTCCCGCGACTTTTTATCCCTTCGATTTGTATTCCGATCGTTTCTACCTATCGCTGATCCAAGTGCCCGGTACAATGCGGTGGTATGCACGTTTTTTTGCGTGCGGGTGTATTAAATATCCCGAGGTTTGAATACTCGCAGACGCGAAATGGTAAGACAATGTAGATTCGACAGCGGTGATATTCCCGAGTTGGACAGAATTCGGTGAATGGTTATTCTCCCGTGTCTCCTTGGTTTATCGAATTCCTAATCGCTCCCGTCATGTCAACGCCGCGTTTCGTCCCTTCAAGCTTTCCCGCACTGTGTAACAGTATCGCCCGATAATATAGTGCGGCTCGTTACATTTTATTTGAAAATTTGTAGACTTTACGACTTGAATGCGTACCAATTGTTAGCAAAGTGTAAAACGAGTGGGAGGAAAGGCGTTGAAAGACAGAAATAACGATGGTAGAATAGAAAATTGCAACTCTGAGCTTATTACGTCTTTGAGGTACTGCCAAGTGTCTTATACACACTACCGCTAAGTCAATCGCGGATATTTCCGGGACACTTCGAGTACTCTTTTCTTTTTTCGACCAAAGCAATCCAAATTTTTCCGACTAAATAGTCAACCAGCACTCAAATTATATAAAACTTAGAAAGTTGAAAAACCTGAAAATGTCAATTTGAAAATTCCAGAGCGGGGGAGATTCAATTTGAAGATTAGAGTAAATACATTTTTTCAAAAGTGAAAGTACATAAATTAATTACATAAAATTATACACTGTCACGCGGATTGTAAAACGTCAGGATCGTAAAATTAATCGAGTCGAATTGAAATTTTTTCAAATTCCTGTTTCGGCAAAATATTCATGTATTTTCTACGTAAGCGAGTAAAAAACGTAGTATAAATAGTCGCGCGGTCGAGAGAGTGTCGAACGTATAGCGCCTGGTAAAATATTAAACATTTTTTTTCCCTCGTCGGCAATACAGTCGACCCGGCGGCACGAGCCCATCCGATTTCGTCCGTGAAACGCCGAATCCATGCGCTGCCTCCGTACCATTGACCTACTCTCGGGCGGGCACATTTTATTTTCGTGTCAGTGGCGTCATGCGCACATTGCGCATACCCTTTTTTTTTTCCTGCGCTCCGAATGACTTTTTCCTCTTGAGCGGTACCCAAAGCACTCTTTTTCCTACGATCAATTTTTTAGTCTTGATTACCGAGTACTTCAGCTGATGGATAAACGGATGATATTAAAAAACACGTCGATTGCAGAAGCACTGTATAGGTATAAATGATTGCAATTTCAACTTTAGTCGGCTCGTCCGTCAATGAAATTTATCGCATGGAAATTATAATTTCAATGTAATGTGCATAATAATTACGCTATGCGAAATTGGCTAGAAAATATCAGCCATAAGGATTACAATCTGCTAATGAGTTAATTAGTAGTACCTATAAGTTTACAGAGAACTCGAATTAATTCTTGTAAGCTACCTATACATTTTAATTAGCAAATATAAATATGTAATATGCGCCGGAGTCTATACATTCAACGGCCATTTAATTAGCAAATATCGAAATCATCGCAAACCCGTCTGTTTATTTAATTACAATATATAATGTGCCATAAATATCCCTCGATCATATCTCGGATATTTAATTATAATGACTTTAATTTCGAGTGAATCATCGTAATTATGCATTTTTGCATACAATTTGCATTTTGATTCAAATTTCATCGGCACTCGCCAATTCTAGCGGCAAAAGAATCTGATAAAAAAAAACTGGTTGGCTCGGGTGTGCGGCTAAAAAATTTATTCACCATTTACTAACGAGATTCTTTCTTTCGCAGGAGATGACTATGCCACCGACTCCACTGACTGCAATCGCGCAAACACCCAGAAAGGAGTTGGAGTCCAAATTCACCTTCAACCCCCATCTCGCCAAGGTATGTATCAATCGCTTATCCCCCGAATCCCTTAGTCGCGTCACATTTTTCATAATAAAAAGAAAATAATTTGAAAAATGTACGCGCGCCAATTTATGTAGAAAGCAAACGTAAACGATTCTACTGAACATTTAATTTTTCATTGCAGTTGGAAGTGCCAGTCCAGGAGAGCGTGAAGCCCCGTAAGTAGCCCTGGAATACTATGAATTCGCGCCGGCGATTTAGTTAGCTTCTAAGGAAACGTCGATTTTCCCCGCTTCCCGAAAAGGCACAAACCCCGCTGAGCGTGCAGGGGCTGATTTCTACGGACGGGGGGGAGAGAAAGAGAGAGCGGCGCGCGCGCCACGTGAATTATTTCACGGGGGTCCGTAGCGGCTAGTCAAGAGAGGATTGATTTTTTTTCTGTGTATTGATCGCCAGGACTAGAGTGGCACCTTTTGTGGCGAATGAGATGTCGGGGTTCTCGATGATAAAACACTGGAAATATCCAATATTTTAAGTTAAACGGAGGATTTTAGTATACGTTCCAGTCTATTCTCTTTACTTTTCAAATCCTTACCTTTTTATAGTAAACATTTTTTTTGGGTGTTATCTACTCCAGCGGAATTAATCGGTATATTTTACGTAGTGACAAAACATCTAAAGGATTCTATGTTGTTAAAATACGAATAAATTTAGCATATTTATTGGGGATATCCAGTTTTTAAAAAGATACCTCCCAAGTAACCGATTGGACATCTTTGCATTTAATTTAATCATTTCGAATCGCCCGTAATCGAATAATCCCGCGAAACCCCGGGCAAAAGGAAGGCGACATCGAGATCCGCCTCGGCCGTCGATCGAAGTGAATAAAAAAAAGGAGGAGTCGCCCACAAGAGAGAGAAAGAGGGAGACAACGTCGGGCGATCGCGACGGAAAATAGGTGGAAAAGAAAAGGGGAGGGAAGGCCCCCGCGAAAAAACGAGCCGCACGAACGCGAATAATTCGAGAGCCTAGACTATATATACGCGCAGTCTGTGCACCGATGGGCGAGTCTCGCTGTACCGCGGCAGCGAGAAGGGACGGGGGGAGGAAGGAGAGAAATGCCGATAGAGAGTTCGGAGTCGCTTTTCCACCCTCTTAACGGCGCGCGGAATGCGCCATCAAAGCCTCCCTCCCCCTTTAACCTGCCCCCACCCTCCCCGTGTGTATACTAAGAGGACGAGATACTTTGTTCCGATTCTTTCTCCGCGATGTTTATTCCCTCTCGCTTTTCTTCGGGTCGCCGCCTCCCCCTGCCCCTGGCTTTGTTCTTTTTTCGCGACGGTCGCTGGCTCCGCGGGAAAATTTTCTTTGTCTCGCATAGTCCGCCGCATTACCCCGCGTTCCCCGCGGTTTTTCGACTCTTCTTCTTGCACATTAGCCTTCATCTCGCGGATTTTAGGCGTCGGGCACTTTTCTTAACTTTACTAGATCAATAAAGTTCGGTATTCCTTGAATCGGAAATTTCTGATCATTACTTTATTCCTGATCAAGAAAAATAAACACAAACATTTCCCTCGCTATCTAAATTGTATTCAGTGAAAAAATCAATATAATGGGAATCCCGGAGTAAGTCGGCAACTGACTGCCATTATATGTTGCGGATTTATCTACTGAAATCCATTGTATGTACATATCGAAAATTTTCACAGAAAGAAATGTAGACTGAAATTACTTCTCTTCCAACAATAAAAAAAAACATACGACTTTAGCGGTAACAGATCAATACCATTCACTTTCCTGCACAAAAAAAAATCGCCTCAACCTTCTTACTTCGCACTGCGACTTCCTCCAAGTAAACTTCCTCGCTCTCAAATCGAGCCGTCCAATCGAATTTTACCCCCCCTAACGCAATCACTCGGTCATCCATCGGAGCTTCCCGTGCGGTAATATGCAGGCAGTCTCGACCGAGGGGGCAACGCACCTCTCGCGGGGGGGTTGGAAAAGATTGGCGCGCATGATCCCGCGGATCCCGGCGTAACGTAATTTCCTATACGCCGCCTCTCCGCCGGCCGGAGTTATTTGGGTCATCGGCGGAGGCGCAAAAGGCAGCTTCTCCGCGGCGCGGCGCACTTTGTGCCGGCGCGCGCCGCACCGCATTCGAACCGCCCATTTCCGTGACCCACTTCGCCGCCCGAGATATTACACCCTCGCGCGCAAAAAAAAAAACTAGCGAACGGATAATTTCTCCGGAGACCGCTTCGTGGAACTGATACCCCGCGACGCTAAATTCGGTCCACTCTCCCTCTTCTTTTTATCTACGTGCGATCGAGATCAGCTGTTCTTTTTTTCTTTTTTTTTTCATTATTTTCTTTTTCTTTTTTGTTGCGGAAAATATTTCTCTCGGTACTGAGTGTACTTGCGTACGCTCGGTTTGTACAAGTGCTGTTTATCAGAGTCGCGCCGGGGCAACAAAAAACTGCGTGCAGTTGAATTTTTATGATATTACTTAAAGTGCAGTTTCGCGGAAAGTTTTTCACCCATAAAAATGGTCGTTCGCTTTGAAATTTT
This sequence comes from Eurytoma californica, assembly GCA_035586675.1. Lineage (NCBI taxonomy): Eukaryota > Metazoa > Arthropoda > Insecta > Hymenoptera > Eurytomidae > Eurytoma > Eurytoma californica. The sequence continues at coordinate 9,125,845 of JAXIUT010000001.1, forward strand.
ACTACTCGTGATTATAATTCGGGGTGAGGCCGAGTGTACAGCTACTTTTTCCTTCGAGTTTTTCCGAAAAAGATTTAGCAATCGCCGGCGCTTCCGACGCGTCCGTGTAAATAGACATTGATTACTTAAACGCTGCTTCACTTGCGGATGAAGTGATGAAGTTTCGCATCGCGTGGGCGTTGAACTGCAGTTCCGAGAAAAATAACTCCGACACTCGAGCTGTACGTACCTTTCTGGCTTTTTTCTACCTTATTTATTGCACTTAATTGCTGTCGTTATCTTTTTATTTTTATAATACTCTTTTTTAAATTATTTAAAGATTAATTATTTTATCACGTCGAATAATGCTCAACGTACAAAATAAAAAAAATTCTATATAAAATTCGAAGTAAAGTGTTATACGACCGTGAAGCCGAGCGAGAGATATATAGGATACAGAGTCGGGTGTCGCGGGGGCAGTGCCTCAAGAGAAAATTCCTGCGAGCGCGCGATACTCGCGTTCCATCATCGCGGTAATTCCCGTCGATGCTCGGGACTCCCTCTAGATAAGCGCTAATAAATAGACAATAAATCGGGCGCGTGGAAGAGGCCGGGCCGAGCGTACGTGCGCGATCGCGTAACGAACAACCTTCCTCCTCCTGCTACTGTTGCCTCCTCCACTTTTCTCCCTCCCCCCTACTCCTGCTGCCGCTACTTCTCCTCCTCCGCCGCCTCCTACGGCGGAAGGCCATCGCGCGCTCGGTGCACGTGTGCGTGCGTGTGTACTGACAGTCTACTCGTTTTCTCGCTGCTCGTGTTTTGCCTTCGCGCTCTTTGTTTCCTTCTGCCTTTTCCCTCCTCCCCCCGTTGGCCTCTTACTCCTCCGACTCTTTTTTTTTTTTCCTCTCTCCGTCTCCTTGTTTTTTTTTTCCTCCGCTAGGTGCACCGACTCGACGTGTCGCGCGGAAAAAATCGACGGCGATGTTGAAACTTCTTCTTCTTAGCGAGCGATTTCGCGCTTTTGAAGACTCGTTGTTGCCGGAGGAGAGCCCTGCGCAGTTTTACACCTGGCGATTCGGAAGCGTTAAACATTTTTATGACCTTGGATAATGCAAAAATTAGGATTTTTTTTAAAGTACACCAAGCATGGAGAATCGTTCGCATCTAGCTACCACTGGGAAAAATGAATAGAAATACTTACTGTAAATTACTTGAGATGCAGGACGTGAATTGTCAGAAGAATTACAATAATCCTTGAAGAAATTACAATTTTTATAATAAAATTTGCAATAATTATGGTAATTTAAATTCATCATGTTTCAAGTCTGTTCTCTACCTGCAAGAATTTAAAGTAAATTTTCCTACATTACTTTAACACTGAAGTTATGATAAAAAATAATCTGCATGTAAAAATGTTAAAACGTGTAATCGAAGTTAAAACGCAATTTGTTTTTAATTCGATTAAACGTCGCGTCGCGCAGTCAGTCAACGCGGATTTAATTAAACTTTTCAACTCGATTGAAAAAAGCGATAAATTAATTCGCGAAGTTTATATAAAATCTGACGGATCACGGGTTGGCGCATGTGAAAAACGCTCGCGCATGCCGCTCAACCGAATGAATTTACCGCGCGCTATATATATAGCAAATCGAGCGAATTGAGTGATCCTCATTGGCTCTTCCGGGAGCTCATCAGTATGCATCACCTTAATGCCGCGAATAAAGCAAGTTTTTTCCATCGATATTCCCGGGTAACCATCGTACATATTTCCGCTTGATAAACTTTATCGCCGCGCAAGCTTTTGCCGAGGCAGCGAAAATCTTTCGCGCTCCGGGAGGAGGCCGGCTGAACGCCGTTTCCTGCACTCCCACGCCACTTTACTTCATAGACACGGCTTAATTTAGATATCATTAAAATATGTAATCACGCTTAAACTAACTTTGGATTTCTAGTTCTTTTTTTCGTTTTTTATACTAATAATGCGATTTTTTAGCGCTAGTCGTTTGCATGAATTATTTATATCTTAATCCAGTATAATTGATGGTCAATTAAGGCAAATATTACTTTACGTAAATTTGTTCAATCAATATTATTTAATTCAATTATTAATATCCGCATTACTTCGATTAAAAATTAAATGTAAATTTGTAAATATTATTATTATATTATACACACACTCTTGACAAATATTTCAATTAAGATAACGAAGTCATTTTACGTACAATAAATAAATACATTTCGACGCAATAAAAATATCGGTCAAAGTCTAGTTGTAACATTTATGTATGTACTTCGCACTTAGCGGGTCATAATCCATTCTCGCGATAGCGAAGTTTATCCAGCCTAAAAAGATTAATAAAAATCTTGGTGTTTAAAATTGAGACGCCACATCTGCCACTACGAGATAACGAGAAACACGAATTTTCGGTGCGTTTAAGGCGCTTCGGGGGTAATGACGACGAAGAGAGGCGGCCCCCGGTGTCCTCGTCTTAATTCGTCGACTAAATGTCCCAGCCTCTCGCGCCCGCGCCTTTGACCTTTTGTCGCGCGCGCGCCTTTCCTAATTATTTCCCAGACTCGCAGGGGAGTCGCAGCGGCGGCGTTACACCCACCTGCACGCCGGCGTTCCCGTGTGCTTTTATCGCCTTTGTCGCGCCGCGACCTGTGCACGCGCGCGCGCTTTCCGCATCGACCCTATATACGAAATGCCGGGCTCATCTCTCACACTCCCCCGGCGTATATATATACTTTATCTTTTGTTCGCCCTTTTCCTTTGCCGGTGGCACCTTTCTCCACTTTAAGCAGTTTTCTTACTGTTTTATTTTTACGAGATAATAATTGGTCGTGTGTAATAAAAGTCGCAAATTCTTTGCTTTATCGTGCAAGGGAGCGAATGCACTTTTCAAAATGATACTCGAATTAATCGGTTTAGTAGCAACATGCTGAAACGGAGAGCACTTTTGTTTACTTCATTCGTCCGACAAAGACAAGTCACGCAAACGAGCCACTTGGAGAATCGATCGATACATCGATGCTCGGCCGCCGCGGTAATAACGGCGCTCATACACCAATCTATTTTAATTTCATTAACCATTTAATTTTATCGCGGCTAAAATGATATTAGACACTAAATAATTCGAACGATTGCGAAATTTCGAACATTTACTTGTTCAAAAACCGAGCTATTTAAAGCTCGTCTGATAATCCATTCATCCTCAATTGGGTCTTTGCGTGGAAAATTTTTGTGGATTCCGTTATATCAATGAAAAATGTTTGCGCATTCCATTATATCCGCTTGATACAGAATATTGAAAAATAGTCGACACGTATTCTTTCTTTTTTCATTTTAATGATTATTACCAAAGATTTTGAAAATTCGTCACGATTGTATATATTGTCAGGATTGTACATAGATATACTACGCAGTGATGACGACACATTCATAGTAAAAAAATAAATTTCAACTTAAGTATCTTTGTTAACAAACGTTGAATTGAACAAAAGGACCTAATAAAAATTTCCAATCCGCTGCCTACCGAATTATCGATCAGCTGGTCCGGCTAACAATTGCGGAGCAAAGATTTCCGCAAAAGGTGAATCTTACGCGCGTACGCGAAAGACTCGTAATAGTATATACAGTATCGTACGCTCCTAAATCTCAATCGAGCGGTCTCTCGCGGCCGGGTCGAGTATATTTGTCTCCTTCCTCGATTTCGCCGTTACTCCATTTTTCCCTTCTGGCGCGCTGGCGCATTCTCTCGCCCGCCGATAATCCGCGCCGGTGTGCGGTGTACTTCTCGCTCCGGCGGACCCTAACCTAACCCAAGCCCGCGGAAGGGAGAAGAGAGACGGCGCGCCTCGGGTTTCCATGGAGACGATCCAGCAGCCAACTGCACGGCATCCCCGCGGCGCGACGTCATCCAATCCCCAAGCCCAGCCACACGTACGACACGCACGCACACACGGAGGTGAGCGCGTAGGCGCGGGGGGGGGGGGGGGCGACGCGACGAATCGCCGCAGAGACGAGCCTATTTCGCGCTGGCTCGCTCGCTCGCTCCTTTTTTTTTTCGTCGAGGGACACCCACGCTTTTTTACGCGGACCCGCAACGTCGCCCCCGACCGGCCAATTCGACTTCCCGACTGAATCTGGCTAATGGTTTTTATCGGTTAATTATTTTATTTTTTTTTTAATCGAAGTATTCTAATGATTGAACTGCGGTGTAAGGAAGTAATACGAAAAGGTAGAAGGTTGAATTGATGTTAATGTTTGTATATTTATGATTTTTTCAATGGAAAGAATAGGTAAATGAAAGTAAAGAACGAATAGACGATGCTTGTTCGCGTGTCATTATTTACTTTTGTAAATGTTGCTTAAGATAAGGGAATGTTAACGACTTTACAGAATGCTAGTTGGCACAGCTAACGGTGACCGTGCAAACGCGAAATTACACGTTTACTAACAATTTTGCTTGCACAAAAGGCTTTTAACGTCATCATGTTGATCAGTAATCGATTTCGCCACTAAAGGTGAAATTGGCCGAAATGATAGATAATTATATGCATAAACGCTCGACCATCGTTCGTTATTGCCAGAGAGAACGGTATGGTCGGCAGACAGCGTAACCAACATTTCGATTGATATTCAATTTATTGACAATCAGATTTGGTGGAATTTTACAAATTTTTTGTCGTACAGTGTAAATAATTATTTTTTTAAATTAACATTTAACAAGGAAACATATGAAAAAAGTTTTTCCTGCGTTTGTAAATAGTTGTTTCTTTTGCACTTGACGAACATAAGGAAATTGAATTAACGTTTTACTAATTGCTAAATAAAAAAATTTAGTAACTACCTGCAAATCACCGAATCAAGCCCTATTACGCGGACTTTTATACCGAGCGGCCTCACTTTATGAAAATTAAGATTCGTCGCCTTTCTCCGTCGTCCCTTTTCAACTCTTCGCTCGGCTTTTTTCGGATTACGATGCAGAGGAGGCGAAATCGCATTAAAACGCGGCTTTGAAGGGATTTCCCACCGAGGCCTTTTCTTTTTATTCGTCCGTCACCGCTTCTTACACCGCCGCGCCTACGACCTTCTTTTACCCAAGTTTTTCCAAAATGTTTCCCGATAGATTCACGCTACTCCGTTTTTATCGTCAAACACTCGAACGGCCAATTGAACGAATAATGCCGTCCGCGAGATCGAGCGAGGAATGACGGATTAAAAAAGAAGTGCAGCACTATCCTTGCGCGGCAATAGGCGATCCCGATAAGGAAGTGATTTATTAAACGCGAAAAGAGACGGCTTACTCTTGACAAGGACAAAAGTGAATGGCACGAGCGGCAGTCAAAGTGTCTCGCACTTCATTAACGGCCCCGACTCTTCGCTGTAAGCGCTAGTCTCGCTTTGCCTTTCATTAGAAAGCTGACTGTTACGGTTTTTCTCACCGCGCTCAGGCGAACTATATACACCGACACTGGCTGATCTGCGATTCTTGTCTGGATTATTGCGCCGTTAAGTGCAATTGATTGGGCAATTAACGTGAACGACGTGATGAATTTATAAATTTGTCCTGCTCATTTTCTTTACTGCTTCTAAACGACAAGTGTAAACGAATTTCAATATACTCTTTTGTTTAAAAAGGTAAAATTATTCTAAATAGTAAAATTACTAAAAGTTCCGTACAATCAGTATGCAAAAATAAAATTTCTTTTTAATAAAAAAAAAAAATTAAAATTACATCACGTTATACGTATGTTATTGATTTGAAAATTTTCTAAACTGCATTAATACAATAAACATTTTCTTTTCACTAAATGAAAAAGAGGTAACATGAGTAGACTAAAGTGCGTAATCAATCAACATCGCCTCTGCAAAAAGAAAGAAAAAATCACGTACTCGCCGTGAAAAAACGTCAGCGCGCGTCAATGCCGGTCGGCCTGCATCCCATGGCCGCGCGCGCTCGGTATATATACATACGGATTGACACGCACGTGCGCCTATGCGAGAGGCGGAAGCTCGCAGAGTCAACGCGCCGGCCTTGAGTGACCACGTCTCTCTCTCTCCCCCGCTTTTTTTCGATAAAATCGATGACGGCGGCGGCGATTCTTTCGAGACGCTCCTCCTTGGCGCGGCGCGACCTTGCGCGACTTTAAATTGGGTCGCCGTTCGGATGCGCGGCGACCGGGCCTCTCTCCTATCTGCACACGCCCGATTCGGAGGCGAGCTTTTAAACGCGAGGCGCTCGATGATTCAGCGATGGGCCGCCGATGACTTGCCCTGCCGCGAGGAATTCAATCGACCGGTGTTCTCTCCTTTTGCGAAAATGCACGAGTGTTTAATGGAAGCTTGGATGGGTAATTTACTGGTCTTGTTACTTGTACAGCTGTTAAGTGGACTTGTTTTATTCTTTTTTCCTACGATTTTTTTTTTCTGGATTTATAAACGAAAAATTCCGGTGATCTATGTTAATTGAATTAATGGACTTTAATTAGTGTGTAGATGTGCGTCGTGCATGTAAATTGGGTCACTCGATGACTGTCATAAATTAGCCAGTGACCGCTAAATATTTTCCTCCTTCTGTTGATCGCTCGCGAATCTGCAGTAGCAAATCGCGTAAATCTGCGAGCGACGCATTATTTTCACGCAACGCTTCGTCGCCTCGGAGTTTACAAATGCGCGCGACATCAAGAAAATCCTTTCGGCGAATTTGTCCGGTGTGAATTATCGCCGGCCGTTCAAAAACTGCCGGACCGACGGCGAAATGAAGACGAATGAACGCACACCCCGCGCGGAAAACAAACAGCGCGGAATACAAACAGCGCGGAATTTATCGCCGTAGCCCCCCTTCGGTTATTAATAATCCCGCTCTATATTTCGAAGAAAGTGAGATGAATGAAAAGAAAGCTCCTCGCGGTGGAAAAAAAGAAGAAAGAAAAGAGCCGCGGCGTCCTTGGCGATTTTCACGATAAATCGCGCCGGTCGTAATAGTAAAAGCGCGAGCGCCGCGCCGCGCGCGCGCACAGTGCGTAACGGTAAAGCGGACGGCTCGATACCGTTAAGATCCTTTTGGTCGCCTCGGCGAGCGAAAAAAGCCAGCGGCCAGCTACGTCCTTCGCAGCGACTACGTCGTTTACTCCGCTGGACGCGGGCGGTGTTTTTTTCGTGCCAGCCAGGATTGATAAGGGTTCAATGATGCGCGCGTTTTCACCAGTTCCCCCTCCCCCTCCGTTACGGGACTGGAGCGCGAAATATTGCGCAATGTGCGACGCGAAGTGACGTAATTGCGCTTCTGTTTGCGACGACGTTCCATAATCACTTTGGTATTTTAACGAATTTGTTTGCGATGAATCTTCGTGGGATCAAGCGCGGTGGAAGAAAAATTAGTTGTCACTTGGGTGTCAAGTGAAAAATTACTCCGTAACTGCGTAATTTTTTACATCGTGAAATTCGTATACCGACAGTCGAGATACTTTTATCGTACGAAATATCAAAGTGTATATACGTTTTTATCGAATTTTATTTTTAATTTATTATCTTTTTTTTATAATCAGTCATTTCTTGCGTCGCATTAATTTTATCATTTGTGAAGTAATGTTCTGGAAATTTTCCACTGAAATCTTGTGTTGACAACATTTATTAAAGGACTAAATTAAATTGATATTGTTCTTAACAAAATATACTATAACTTTAAATAAAAATGTTAGTAAAATTCTATTTTATTTCTCTAAATTCCACGGCAATACCTACTAAGCTTCACTGAAAAATTCACGAGCAGACAACTAGCGTCCGCTCGTTGCACTGTGCGCACACAATGGAAAGTCAAGCTAGCGGCAAGATGTATCGTCCGGAGGAGGAGGGGGGTTGGCGCAGGAAATTTCAAACTACGAGCATGAACGGTAGCGTCGGCGGTAGCTCATCGGGAGCGTCTTCCCCCCTCCTGCCCTCCTCCTCCTCTCGCTAACGAATGGCCATCGGCGCACGATAAAGTCACGCCGCTCCACGGGTAGCTTTCAGCCCCGGCAAATTAGTCGATCGCCGCGGGGGCGTGTGTATCCCCGGCGAAGTTCGCGCCGTCCCCGGCCAAAGTCAGTCGCTGCACTCGCTCCAAAGGATGCGACGCGTCCGGCGCTCGAAAGAACCGGCCAATTAGCCGCCTTGTTACATCCCGTCGATAGCCGAATGTTTGCATTTTACACGGAAAATCGTTCGGCGAAATTATCGTTTCGACTCGGCGAAATTGCACGCTCGCGATAATGACGCGCGCTAATTTTGCCTTCTTTTTTTTTTGCTCTCTGCGTTTTTTAACGAACGCGAAGGTTAATTAGGAGTATCGCGTTGCCGGGATGCAACGCGCTTGCCACTCGCGTTTTATTTTGTAACTCTCTTTAAAAGTTGTTAGGAATTTCGCAACTTTCGTACGAAATCTGAATTTCGTTAGGAAAGCAAGGTTAATGCGCTAAGTGTGAGAAATTCTTGATTCATATACAATTAGGAAATATTTTGCGCTGCATTGTAACCCCGGCTCTCTGCATGTGCAACGGAAAATTTTCAACAATAAGATAACTTTTTAACGCGGCGCGTACACTGCGCGCTATAAAAAGGAATAAATATTTTACTCCGATTTGACCTCGATAAAAGTGCAGGAAATATTTCCCTGTGAAAAAAGCGTCGGCGAAACTAAAAATAGCCAATGTGTTCGTATAAAAAATCAATATTTAATTTCTCTCGTTTACTTCAAATTATGTCAGCTCCGAAGGATCCTTCGGCGCGTAAAAATCAATCGTACCGTTAAAGCAGCCGATCGCGTCGTTAGCAGCTCCTTATTGTTCGAGGCTCTCCGTGCCACGCACATCGTCGCCGCGCCGGCAGGAGTAGGGAGTAGAGTTCGCGCGCGCGGGAGAAAGCGAACACCGGCGCGCGCCGTCCTAGATTTCCACGGGCTCTCCCAAGACAGTGAAAGGATTTTCCTTTTTTACGGCGGCCATCGTCACCGCCGCCGACGCGGCCGCTTACTCGCGGATCGTTGCATTATTAGTCGCGGCGCATTCCCTTTGTGCATTTCGGAGGCCACCAAAATGCGAGTCTTCCCCTTTTTCATTCTCGTAGGTTCGTCGCGGAAGTCCCGGTTGCTCTTTTTTTCTCCTCTCGCCGATGTGCACATACCGAACGGGGGATACGTAACAGGCCGCTAATCTGTTCGCGTTAACGTTACGAGTTTTATGACGCGATCGGTTTTTAAATGGCCGATAGATGCGACGATTAGGAAGTGTTATGATGCAGTTAATCACGAAGATTATGTAAAGTATGTTTCAAAAGGGTAATCTCGGTATAACCTGTTTTTTCAGTAGCTTGAATTAAGGCTGCATGCTTTACGTTTCTTTATGGAGCAAGAAGGATGATTTAGGAATGCCTCGCCAACAAGTTACCTTTTTTCGAAAATATAACGGGCATTTATACTCTTATCATGATTAATGAAAATTTTAATCAGTCCAGACGTTGATCTTAAAATCTTAAAACGCAATTAACTCGATTCAATAAGTGAGATATTGAAACTACTCAATCAAGCTTAAACGACTGAAGCGCGACAAACCGCTCAAAAAAAAAAGGCCGCAGTTACGTTGTACCGCACAAAGAGGCAGTCACTTCGCGTTAAAAAAAAAGTCGATATAATAGAGAAAGAAGGTAGAAGAGAGAGAGAGAGCGAGGGGTGGTTGATGAAAAATCATCCAGCGTTCATCTCAGCGGGAGTCAAAGCGTACTCCGCGCCTCCCCGCGCATAAGAAGGATCGTTACACCGGTAGATTAGCCCTCGGCCTCCCATCAGTCGGGGCGAACTGGCTGAGTCATTACGCGATATCGCGCCTTCGCCGAGCGACACACTTTCGATATCCAAACAGAAAGCGCCATCTGCCGCCGGTACCGGGAAACCCCGGCCTCCGCCGATCGAATCGATTCTCTCCCCTCTCTCCGGCGGCGCGCGCGCACAGAGGTGTGTGCACAGGAGCGAGCGGCAACAACGAGGACGATGCACGCGCCGACGGAGAGGCCCCCAAGATTTCCGGACGACTCCTTTTTTTTCTCTCGCCGATGCTGAAGAGGCGGCGAAGGCCGCTAGCTCCGAAATCTAAATATAAAGGAACAATGAAGCGAACGGTAAAATTAAATTGGCCGCGGGCAACCTGCCAGCGGCGCGGGATGATCGGGACGGGTTGAGGCGCGATGATCGATTTTGAGAAACCGCGCCTCCTGCACACGCCGGTCACTCCGTCCGGCGGAATCGATGAATCTTTAACGAGCCTACGCGACTCGGGGGGATTCTCCGTGGCACGGGACGGAATTTACGCGGCTGCTTATCTTGCTTGCTTCGGATTGGGATGAAATTAACGAACTCGCGATGCAAATTTTGCCGGTTAATACGCCAGGCGCTTAGGATAAGTGCACCGGCGATTGCAGTTCGATAAAATCTATATATACACATCTGTGTGCAGGCGGTTGCGCAATGCACCTGCGACGCTGTTTCAAAATTTCAGCCCGCAGCGAGTGGCCTTCGTCTTATTAATTATCCCGCGCGCTCCTTTGTCTCATTGTCCGATTGAGTATGCATAATACAGCGATCAGCTTACGAAACCGACGGCGATGCTCCGAAAAATCGGCGACAATAGCGACGGCACTTCGGAGAGCGGCTGCTTTTGACCCACTGCCAAGTTGTCCGTGGTCGAGCGTGAAAATGGAGAGCTCACTTTATTTAACAATAAAACGAGTCGCACCGCCATAACCGCGCGGCCACACGTGACGGAAGCAACACGTGCTCGTCCCGTGTGCGTAAGGAGGCGGACGGCTGGTATCGCAATAATGAGGTAACGAGAGAAGCAGACTCCGAGCGGTCCGCTCGAGCCAGACGGCCGGAAGAGCCAGATCGTCAACGGGAGACGCACACTTTTTTCCGCGTTTAAGTGGATAGAGGAGGATACACGCCAGGCTTCTTGAATTTCTTCCCCCATTGAACGCAGCCCTTTTTTTCTTCGCGTGTATATACGTGTATACGTGCGCAGTAGCGGACGTGCGTGCCCCCGCGCTTTTATGTATCGCGGAGAAGGGAGCGAATTGAATTTCACGTCGATCAAGCGGGTGTCGCAAAAAAAAAAAAAAAAAAAATTATACAACAAACTCGCGGTAAAGCGGCATTGACACGCGATCACTTACTTGCCCGACGGATGTCCCGATAATCCCGTCATCCATCGACAAAAGGACCCGCGACTCCGCGCCTTCCGGACAGTGTACGTTCATCGCGGCCGGAGGCACGTCGCCACCGCCAATACAACAATCGAGGCGTTACGTAAAAAAAAAAGCGAGGCGAAGAAGGAGAAAGAGAGAAAAGAGAGAGGAAAGGCAGGCCGCGCCGCGTGCATTGCATAAACTCGCGCGCGGCGAACAATACGCTCGGCTTCCTCCTCGATCGTAGCCTCCGCTATGAATCACGATACACGTATACCCGTCGCGTATTAAATTTCGTAGACGGCGACGAAAAGCGACGGCGCTCAGGTATACAAGCGCGGAGCGAGCCGAGGCAGCCAGAGCGAGCGAGCGAAGAACGAAGAAGAAGAAAGCGGCATCTGATCGGGCAGGTGAACGACTAGCTCGCAACGGGCGTGCAGGATGCGCGCGGCGGTAGCCGCGCTCGCACCAACACACGGCCGGGCTCGGCTGACATAGTGTGCGCTCCCTCGGCCGTGCACACACGGACGGGCGTTATATTGGGCGACGACGGGGTGAGGAGAGCAGTTGGCGCTCGGCGCACGTGTCTGTGCGGAGCGGCGAACTAGCGGGCAAGGGCCGTAGCCGCCGGCGGCGGGGCACACACGCACGTACGCCGCTCCGGCGCGGCCATAGTCCGCGCGCGCCAGTCGAGTGCAGCGTGTAGTACCGGTTGGCCCGCTAAGCGCGCCGCGCGCGTCCTTCCGCCATCTCGCGACTACGCGAGCACGTGCCGCCGGCCTTTCCCGCGATTTTCCCTGCCCCCGCGAGCGCGGGGGAGGTGGAGGCGATTGTTTACGCGCCACGTGCACGCTGACCTACACGCAGCCTCCCCCGCCGCGGGAGGAGCCTCCCATCGATCCGAGGGAGTGTGCGCGCACGGCCGAATTGAACGGAGTGAGGGGATATAATGGCCGGGAGAGAATCGACGACGGGCTGGATTAGCCGGGGCGAGAGGCTGCGCCGAGTCCGGCTCTATGGCGATTAAGAGGATCCCCGGTGCTCCTGGTGGGGATTAAAGCGGAGGAGGAGAGTGCCACCCCCGCCGGACAATGTACTCGAGGTTCGACGCGCTGCAGGGCTTGGTCAGCTACCTTCTGGTGTCAGGTGCGAGCAAGCGCTCTACACTCCTTTTTTCTTTACGAGCACCTTGCGGATTTCTGCGGAATTCCACGCTTCCTCCACGGCGAGCGATCCCTTTTTCGAGATTTCGCTACGTAGGATGTATCTCCTTAGCCGCTCGATGTTTTATGCATGGCGAGCGCTGGAAAACAGTTTTAACGATTTTCATAGGCAATCATCCCGAGAGATGCATCCGCCGCTTTTTACGACTCCCGTCGTTTTATTAACCGCTAAAATATTTTTTCCAGCCCCCGTGATTGTACGTAGCACAGTGGAACGAGTCGCCGCGCGGAATGAAAGATTCAATGTTTGGATTCCCGCGCGGCACAAAGGCACACTTTATATTCCGCGGCGATTCTATATTTAACCGCTATAACAATTATGATTATGCAATGCCCGAGGCACGCCGCGCGTCGTAGTTTTCTATCGACTTGCATACGCACGCGCTTACACCTCGCAGCTGCGCGCGAGGAAAAAAAAGGGCGCGCGGCAATTTTTCGCCGCCTCATTACGGAGCGTAGCCGGCGCAGCTCCGAAGGGGAGAGGCAACTTCTGCGCTGCTCTCTCGGCCAAGTCGCGCGCGGCGCCGGTCCTATAATTAGATGGAAAACGGCGGCCTGACGCAACGGGACGGGAAGCGGCCGGTTTCGCACTTGTCCTCCGGTCACTTCCGGTCGAAAAGTCTCCCCCCCGCCCCGGCATTCGTCATTTTCCTCCACCTCGCGCGGGGAACCGGTCGTCGCGGAAGGAAGGAAGCGCCCCGCGCGAGAAAGTGGGACTCTCGCGACTCGCTTCCCATCCGTCGCGCGGCGGCGTCCTTACGGCCGTCTCGCTCGCACTCCCGGCCCCGGGGTTTTACGACCGCGGCAGCGGCGCGCGTACGCTCGATTCGCCATTGGCTCTCACGCTCCCCCCGAGTTTCTCTCCCCCCCTTCTCCCCCCCTTTTAGCCGCCTTTCTTTTTAACCCCGAGCGCGCGCGCGGCTCACGATCGGCCCGTATGTCCTCTCCTCGGCTTCGCTTCTCTCTCTCTCTCTCTCCCTCGTTCTCTAGGTCCTTTTATACAGGGTGCCCGGGAAGTACGTGCGTTTATGCGCGCGCGTAGCCGAGGTCGCCGAGTCCTTCGGCGATTTTAACGATCGCGTGCTGCCGCCGCCGATGGATTCGTCCAGCCGCTGAGTGATTGATGCACTTACGCCGGGATCGCTTTGTAAGATCGCGCGCGCGCGGGGATGCTTGATGGACCGAGTTCGCGAAACACGCTGATCCAGTTGACCGGGCTTTAATGCGATCGCTCTCTCACCGAATTATTTCATCGCGGTTACAGTTGATTAAGTGCTTCGTTTATCCGGATCGTCGGGGCGATTAAATCGAGTGTATAATGCCTGTACGGATATTTTATTTTTTTTTATATTTAAAGATTTTCTTTTTTAGTTAGGTGAAATAAATGAAAATCGATAGTTTGAGCAGCTGTGGGTTTGTTTACTGTAGGACACGCGTAACAATTACTTGTTGAAAGTTCTGACCCCGTTGCATCGAGTAACGAATATGAGCTACTTTAGTAACTGCATAATATTTTCCCGTTTGTCGTAAAAAACAATAATAATCACCTACGTGAGAGACGGGTACTAAAATTAACTTACTTTTTTTTTAATTTTTACTTTTCAATTAATTATTTTGTACGAACAAAAAATGTTTGACGTGACAGTATCTTATGGAAAATAAGATAATAATTTTTACCAATTGATTTAAGATTTCTTTCTTCAACACAATTCTTAACGTTTAAGTCCCCATTTAAATTCACCCTTAAATTTTAATCCAACACTGCTTAACCACATTAAACGTTCTCAATTCTATGAAGACATTATTCTCTTCCCAATTCAAGTGGTATTATTTTCGCACAAATAGCAGAGCTTTTTTTATTAAAACCCACAAGTATAATATTATCGCAGAGTCAGTATAAACAAGGATCGCATCGTAGTCGGAATCGGAGGCAGTTGGGACGCCGAATCGCCGGCGCGTGTCGTCGGCAATATCTCATCGATGAGTCACGCGAGCAACACGTACAGCTACATATGCACAAGCCGCTCTTATAACGCGACGCACGCGCGACACGCGATATACAGACAGGCCGACATTTATTCTCATTTTTACCCTCCCCCCGGCTAGCGATTTGCACAGGAGCGCGACCCATTACAGGCCCGCAAAATTGCCAGGTTCTTACAATGCGGCCGCGTTCCGCTGCAATAAGGTCGCGCCGAGATAGAATTTCGAGGTGGGGGCGGAAAAAAAGTGCGACAGAGAGACGCGCGCGTCGAAAACGAGGGATTCTCTCCGTCCCCTCCTTCACGCTCCGCCGACGCACCGAGTGATTTTCTCCAGCGGCAATTTCCAGGCTCGAATTTCCGGCTCTTAAATAGTTCGTTAAATACGACCGTAGCAGAGTGAAAGAGGGAAGGAGAGGAGACAGAAAAAAGCAAGGGGGGAAGGTATAGAGTCCAGGATAGAACCGTGATACTTGCGTCGATTCGCGGTGGGAAACTTTCGGCCACGGCGTTGCTATATGTTTTCGGCAATAAATTCGCCGAGTGGAAAAGTTACTTTATAACCGCCTGTATTTTGCCCCCCTACTCTATCCGCGCAGCAGGCTCTCCGGCTTTCTCCGCGGAGCTCGAACTGTTCATTACTCGCGGCTCCGCACGACCTTCCCTCTCTATTCGTCTCGTTACGCCGCGTCTCGGCTTCTCTCTCTCGCTCGCTCGCGCCGAGCTACAACACAGGCTGCCGCTGCTGCGCATAAAATCATAGGCGAAGTGCAGGCTCTCCATTGTTTACGCAAGAGGTTATGCCGGCCCCTCCACTAGTCCAAATCCACGCGCTTGTCTCTATGTCACCGCTGAGGCTCGACTCCTTTTTTTCTCCTCTCCTCGTTGTCGTCAGTTCTTCTCTCTGTCATTTTTCCACGTTTTATTCTTAGTGGATGCTACGGCGCGATTTCGTTTTCCAATATTTTTTAGAGCGTCGCGATGGCGCTGACCATTCGAATTTAAATGCCGCAACGCAGCTCTTCCCGATAATAAAATCGCCCTTTCGACTGCACTCGAAACTTTTCCACTCGTAACGCGAAATCAAAATATTCATTTCGCCGTAAATCGGCGATCGAAAATTTTAATTACGGGGGGAGAGCGCGTTTGGGGAAAAAAGTAATAAATTCATCGATGTGTACGTAAGCTGACGCGCGCGCAATAATTCCGCTATAGGAGACTGCCTCGTCGATGCAGCGAAATCATTTAGCAAAGTCCGATCAGTCAGCGCGAGCGAAGCACTTGAGTTGACATAATTTGTCTCGTGCGCCATATGGACGTGTTTCCCCCCTCGGCGACTGAGCCCTTCATTCTCTCGAAAGAGAGGCGGGTAGTGCCCCGATGCCAGATTTGCCTTTACACACGAGCCTCACGCAAATTACCCGCCGAGCGACAGTTGTACAGCTATGCCGATTTGAATTTCGCGCGGGCCTCGTGTTTTTGTACGCACCGGCGATAAAATCGATTTTATGTTCTACGCATCTTTTTTCGAGCTTGCGACGATATTAAATATTTTTAAAAGAAAAAGTAAAGACAAAGCTATGAATATATGAATGAAAGTTTCTACTTAAATTATTCAAGTCGAATGTTTATTGTTTAACTAAAAAACTTTTTACTTATCTAATCGCTCTATATATATTTAGAGGGCGTTTATATAATTCTCTATCTTTTTAGAATAAAATCGTAGAAATTCTATTATATCTCGAAGGCATGCGGCAATTGTTACGTCTTCCTGTTGCTGGCTGGAACCACTTGTAAAGGCCGCGAAGGATGACCGAATGTCGAAAGCGTTGAAGCGAGCGGAGCCGGTATATAGGAGGTGATTACGCGAGACGCCGAAAAGCAAGAGGCTTTTTAGTGGCACTTAAAAGTGACCGATTTAACGAGTTATCGATTTTCGGGACGATTCGAGCAACATCGCAAAACTAACCTGCGCATTTGCATATTCAATTTCTGACTTTACGCTTTTTTAGCGATTTTTCAAACTCCGCGAGTCCACGCGCGTGCATTCGATGAATAATGCATCGCATATCTGCGATAAAGTGAAAAAAAAAAAACATTTTTGCCGCCCGAGGTAACGGAGCTTATCGGCCATCGCGCTAATTAATCGTTGTAAAATCGCGCGATAAACGTTTTAATGTGGTATAGGCGTCCGCTTGGTGGAAACAGAGTAAAAGGTAACGGTTGCCAGCGGAGGCATTCGGAGAAACTGCAAAAGGGGGGAAAGCTTTATTTGCGTTTTATCGACACTCACGCGGCGGATCTTGGAAGTAATTTGGCTACAAAGGACTGATGTAACCGACTATAAACAAAAGGATTCTGCAGAGAGACGAAAATACGTGTATTGCTCGGTTTTGCTTTTGAGCTTCAGTTGCTCAACTGCACTCTCGCCTTTACATTTAGTCCATTACGTCCGCGGCTTCATCATTCGCCTATGAAAATCGACAAGCCCCTCTCTCGCTTCCTGGAAGGAACGTTTTCAGTTACAAGTATTAATAGATTCATTTATACTGTAATTTAACTTCGCCAATGCTAATTCATATTGATTAATTGCACTCGAATCTGCAAGTGAAATTAATTATACGTAACCTCGACAATTAATCTATTGAAATTTTTGAAACTAATGTGGAACGTGATTACTTGTACGCTTGACCTTTACTCCATTATTGCATGCCTCCTATATATCTAAGAGGAAAAGGAGTAGTAAAAATTATGTTTAGATCAATTAGATAAATTATATAAAAACGTTATCCTTTAGATAAATTCATTTTTTGTCAGCACACATAAGATCGAGAGTGCGAAACTTGAAAACTTGAATGATCACTTATGTATAGGTACTTTACGATTTTTTAAATATATTTTATTTATTAAAAAATGCACAATTCAGAAAGAGAATTGCAATGCAATGTAAAATGATGAACACCAAACTTGAATTCTCCACTTCAAACTTGAATATCTTTCAAAGAATCGAATCGTAGCACGACAAAAAAAGAAAAGTCATCGATCGCGAAGCTCGTCGCAGCTGGTCAGAAGCATCCGAAATCTCCGATCGATACACAGACGCACACCGCAGCCAGTAGTAATGAAGCCGGCGCGTCCGCCGCGGAGCGAGAGGGACGCACAGTGGCCGCGTTCCAAAAATAGCGGGCGCGCGCGGCTATCCTTTGGCCGTCGCGCGCCCGCACAACAGGAAAAGCGCTGCGCTCGCGTCGAGATATTAATCGGGGCCCCGGCCTCTCATTCAATTACGCCCGCTAACGATTAAAGAGCCTCTCGGTGAGCGCGCGTACGCCTATATCGACCCCCGCCGCCCTTAATTACAGACGGGGCCGAAAGGACGACGCGCCCGGTGTGTGTGTGTGTGTGTGTGTGTGCATGCGCCTCTCCCTTAGCCGCGCGCTCGATTCCGAGTGGGCGCGACGTTTCATCGCGCGCCGGCTATATGTGTGCACGCTGCCTTTCAACCGGCGCGACCCACGTTCGTCCCTCAATCTCCGTCTCTTCGATTTTTCTCGCTTCCGATTGACTAGCAGTTATACCCTATCTATTTCATCTACGTTTTTTTAGTTTCTGAGGTTTATTATTAGATTTGACATTTTTTTTTATTTGCTCAAAGAGAGAGGTTCAAATTTTATTTTTAAATGATCAAGGTTTTGTCGACATGTTTCATAAACTCGGAAAGTAAAGAAAATTACTCCC
Source organism: Eurytoma californica (assembly GCA_035586675.1). Taxonomy (NCBI): domain Eukaryota; kingdom Metazoa; phylum Arthropoda; class Insecta; order Hymenoptera; family Eurytomidae; genus Eurytoma; species Eurytoma californica. The sequence continues at coordinate 9,143,985 of JAXIUT010000001.1, forward strand.
GAGAGTAAAAAAAATGAGCACACTTTACGTTATAGAGTGGCTTACTTTCAACTCTTTAGAAAAGAGATGATTTTTCGGCTAAGAATGTCTAGTGCACGGTAGAATCCTGCACGTATTAGTTTGTGCACATTATTTGTGTACATTATTTTCG
>JAXIUT010000001.1:9144235-9176159 GCA_035586675.1 Eurytoma californica
ACGAAAATAATGTGCACGAATAATGTGCACAACCTAGTACGTGCACGATTCTACCGTGCATTAGACATTCTTAGCCGATTTTTCAGAGAGATTGCAGTTCGGCAAAAGTCAATTAGTAATCGATACATAAAATATCTTTAATTTATTCGTAAGTTTTTCAATTTATAGGCGCGTGATATATACTTGATGAAGAGTGTAACAAAGTGATCGCCTTGTTTGACAAATGATTTGTCGGTCTCGCGGAAAAGTTAAATATCAGTTGCACAATGATTTGAGGATTACAAGACACGTTTGAAAAGTAGCACGTGTCAGCCGCGGTGGATAATCTATTTTTTGTCGAGCTTAATAAATAAAAGTTATCGTTTCGGGAGCCGCAAGAAAAATGTTTGCAGTCACGGAGAAAAAAAGTAATGTGATATATACGAAACATTATTTAATAAATCAACGTGAAAGGCGATAACCTTCTTTTTATTTTTTGCTCGCAAAAAACACAATTTTTTAATTGATAAATTTTAAATGAGAAATTCTTGTTTTGCAAAAGGTTTTTTTTCAATTATTTAATAAAAGAACAAAGGCGATGTATCAGCTTTTATTGAATCGCTATTGATTAGCGAAGAAAAAGGTTCAAGATGTATTCGCTACCAATTTTCCGGATTAGACCTAATCAATGCGGATAGTCTCCGTAACTACATTGAGGCTCACCCCAAACATTAAGAGTGCAAATTTGCCTCGGCCTTCCACGCTTTCTCCCATTCAAAGGTTTCCGAAATAAATTAGCAAACGAACGTTAACTCCGTTAACGTTTGTCACGTTCCCTGATTAACTTTTGTATCTCCTCGCTTTTATTATTGTTTCACGAGATTGAAGCATTAATTTATCAGGAGGTTCAACTTATTTCCCTTATCGCAAATGCGTCGATTGGATATAAGTTAATTAAAAAGAGGAAAATAATTTATTTTTAAAATATAAGTTTTTGTTATCGTATGCAGAGAAGCAGAAAAATTAACGTACGTTCTCTTTTTTTTGTTTCAGAGCGTGAAAGGCACACGACCCACAGGCTGTCAGCGTAAGTATCCTTCTCATAGCGTTGAGTAAATTTAATTAATATCGCGACGCTTGACATTTCAATTTGACCGAGCACCAAAGCTAATCGACACGCTTCACCTTTCAAGTTAAATAAATATAACAGCAACGGCAGATTATGAATTTGAGTCACAGCTGCGAAACACACACCTAATCAGTTAAATTGTTCTAATTCGTATTCACTACACCATCGTAATTTCTTACTTTTTTTTTAAACATAAAAAATTTCATTAAAAAAAGATACAAGCACAAGTTCTGAAGTATCTACTCAATTATGCGAATCTAATCAACATCAAAAGCCGACCACTTTGATTTTTATTCCTCAAATCCCGATACTCCGCGGCAAAGGCTTTAATTGCTCGAAGTATCAATTCAGGGTGGCCTGGTCGAATATCTCTTAAAGGCGAAGTCGATACCCCCGGCAAAGACACTCAAAAGAATCCTGCAAAATAAGGAAGGAAAAACGAGGAGCGGGAGGGAAGAGTCGCGGTGGGACTGCCGCGTGATAAATAGCCCGCCGCGCGCGCGGGGAACAAGGAGGGAAAGCCGGTGGGGGTGAGAGGAGGAATCGACGCTGCCGACTAACGACGGTTAATCTATCAAAGGCTAAATTAATTATACATTCCGCGGGGCCGGGATAGTAGCGACGCGGCGCGCGCGAAACTCGGCTCGATAATCTTTGGCGTCTGGGCCGCGCGCGCGCGCCGAATTAATTTCCCTTTGCTCCTTTTCCACGCCGAGAGCCAGCCAGCCAGGCTTTTTACCGCGCCTGTCTTTTTGATGTCGACACTTCCGGGGATCTCTCGGCCCGAATCCCCCCCAGCCGCGGCGCGAGTGGCGTTGATGGGAAACCGATAATTTTACGCTTGCTATTTTACTTTTGCCGCGGGGATTAGACTCTCCGCGCGCGAACTTGTTATTTTCCTCGATGACTGCGCGAATCCAACGGCGGGGAAAAAAAGGGATGCTTTTTCTTACAAAAATTTCGATCGGGACGCGGTGAAAATATTTCGCGTTGTAATTGCCTCTCGAAATTGGAATCGGGGATTGAAGAAAAAAAAAAGAGACAACAAAGAGCAGGGAATACGAGATCCGTGACGAAACAAATTGTTCGCTCGTTTGGGTTATCTCTCGGCGTGGTATATGTATACACACGCACGAAGTCCGTGCGAACGACTGATAACGATTCCAGAGCCGGCTCGTCGCTCTATCACTTTTGTCCGCCTTAAGGGTACTCAATTACGGCGTAATTTCGTTAATAAAAATCCGCCGCTTTGGTCGACTGTCCTCCCCTTTTTTTTCTTCCAAAAAAAAAAAGAGGAAGGCGCGGACGAGTGTAGTTAATTAAAAGCCAGGCGAGAAAATAGCGATCGATTTGTGTCCTTTTGGCCGAATCGAAGCGGGAGACGCGCCTCGAGGACTTTTCAATTATCCTCGAGTGTTGCTCCTGCTGTACGCGGGCCCTCCCCAGGATCAAATCGGCCGAGGCGCGATTCGCTTTCACTCGATTCCCGCCGACGATTGATTTAGCCAATTATACTTCTTTTTCCCCCGCGAACTTTTTCACGGCTCTAACAATGGACGCGAATTTCTTTTCGCGGTATTAAAAGCAATTTTGATAAAATCGATCGATAACAAAAAATAATAGCTAAATTACCCTCACTTCGCCTTCTCCAGGCGGTAACGGGATATAAGTCCTACTGCTGTAAATAAAAAAGGAGGAAGCGGTTCCCGCAAATTAACGAAACATTCCCGGCTAAATGGACTAAAAAAGCTGAACTATTCACGAAACTCGGAGCTTACGCGAGTCACGATTGAGAGAGCACCGCGGAGTTTTTTTTTTAATGAGGAAAGCGACTTGTCTCCGCGCGTAGGCTTTTCAGGCGCTGCAAGCGATTCATCCGGGCAACTGCAAATTCATTTAGCGCTAAACTAACGGCGTCGCTTTTACTCCTCTAAGCCGGATCTCCGGATGTAAAACTCAAAGGTGCGCGTTTCTTTTTTTTTTCACCTACAAAGGTATAATACCGGGAATTTTGCGGCTTTTTTTGCGTTTAACGCGAGTCGTTTAATTAGCCGCGCTCGCCGTGTGTCTTTCACGCGTTTTTTTTTCGGAAAAAAAACGCGTCGCTCTTTAATACTCGCCTCGCTTTTTTTACCTTTCACCTAATCGCGTTTTCGCTCTGACCCGCACGCGGAAGCGGATTTGCGCTACATCGTAATTCCCCCGTCATTTAAGTATCTCTATACCTCCTTTCGTTCGAGTGTGATCAAAGCCCGGTGACTTCAATAAAAAAAGAGGGGAGCTTTGTGCGCGAAATACAGTTTTTAAAATATTTACCATTCTCTCCGCGAAAATAGAGCGAGGAAAATAATTGGCGTAAACCAGAAAACAATTTGGCCAACGACAGAGAAAAGGGACCGCAATCGTCTTTTCGCGGACGCTCGTTTTCACCGGCGCTCTCGAAACTTTCGCACCGCCGCTCGTCCCTTTTATTTTTTTGCTCGCCACGCAGCGGAGCAATAAACGGGCTCGCGCGTTTTCCGCATACCTCCGGCTTCTATGAATAGCGACGACGCGACGGCGTCCGTGCGTGCGATATTGCGCCCGCGTCGCCGCGCCAGTTTCGAGAGCTTAAATCACTTCGATTTTACTCTCTTAAGCCGGCGGATAGATTTCGATCCTCTCCTTTACTCGTCGAGAAATAAGCGTTTCTTTGCTTCTTAATTTACGTTTTCTTTTCCATCGAGTAATGCACAGTGTAAAATTAAAGATTTACGCGCGAAAAGAGCGACAGTGTCAGCCCGCTGGAATTTGAGGAGCTTTGAATTTTTGAACGGGAATTTGATAAGAGTTTTCAACAGCACCGGGGAAGATATTACTTCTCGCGTAAGAGAGTGACGAAATCGCGCGAGCAGTAAGGTAGATATAAGTAGATTCTCGCGACGCGCTTAAAAGTTCTGAAAAGTCAGCAGTTACGGGCGGTACTTTTTCCGCGAGATCGCCGGGGATAAGTGGGGCTGTGCGAAATTGATCCTTGCTCCCACCAACTTGTTTTTTTCCTATCCGCTCAGTGGATTTGCGCGGGACCGTTTGCCGCGAGATTTCTCGCGTGTCTTCGGCTACCTGACCTTTCTCTTTACTCTCTCTCGTTTGTTATCTTACGGGAAATTTATGCGGAGGAATTTTTTTTCGCCCGTTTATAAGGGCTAAGCTTTTATTAAGCTCCTCAGAGAGTATGATTTTTCTGTTAATTCCTCGAGCAGTTAAAGGATAATTAAATATTAATTAAATTGTAATTATTAAAATATTTTATAAAAATTTCTTTTTAAAGCAGATTTTATTATTAAGTGCCTGGATGAAAAAAACAGGTGAATATTGAAGGGATTATGTTTTTTTAATTGATTGATTTATAACTTTTTCTTCAAGTTAAAAGAGATTCTTTTATTGAAATGTAGTGTTTTTCATGCTCTGTATAAAAGAATTTTAGATTCCACATGATCACAAATTATTTTTAAATAAGTGACTGCAAAAACTTTTTAATCAACGTGAACTTAATAATCAACAAATTCAATCTCAAAAAATTAATAAATCATTATTATTCTTACCAAGGCATAAGACCTCGTCGCTCTTGGACTCTCTCAAAATTAATTGAACATTCAAGTTATTTACATCTTGTATTTCACTCCACGTGAACTCATTTAAATTAAATCGCGATCATGTCTTAATACAGTGCGTAATATTAGTTGTGATTCCCACTAACAGGTGTGTTACCTTACTTTTATATATATCATCATTAGATCTAAACGGTTAGGCACTGAAAAAAAGCCTGAAAAAAATTCTTGTAATCATTCCAATCAAATGTCACTATAATAATGATCTATTCTATCTTTTCTATAATTACTTGTAACTCCATTTTTTTATTTGAATCAATGTAGTATCAAAGTTAGATTAAAATAGCAATCGCGAATTACTTCTTAACCGGCTAATAAAATTAGACCAGAGCAAAATTATCGTCCATTCCGGGAATAATCTGCTCGAAAAAAATCTCCACATAAACTGCGACAATACCCTCGAAGAACAGAGAGAACCGCAAAGCCCGATTTTAATCTCGTTACGGCGTCGACGCGCCCGATTAATCACCGGGAATCCCAAGAAAATTCCGCGCGCACTTTGTGCCCGCGTGCCCGCGTATCCCGCCCGGTGTGCTTTGCCGGCGAAAATAAGAAAAAATGAAAACTGGAAAACTCGCGCGCCCCCGCGATGATAAAGCGTTTAAGTAAGCGATGCGAAAGCCGGCGCGATGTCGACGAGAGGCAAGGAAAAAAAACGAAGAAGAAAGGAAACTAAAGGCCGTGCACTCGCGAGAGATAAAGAAAGGGGCGTTAAAAAGGCCGCACGGATAAAAAGAAAAAAAAAAAAGGAGGAAGGCTTCTGCATGGAAAAGTCGTGTACCGGCTCGCGCTCTTATCGATTGCCGGTTTTAGCTTTCCGCCCCGCGCGCGCGCACGAGCTCGCGTCCTTTTTTTCCCTTCCTTTTTCGTCTGCGTTGCACCGCGCTTCTGCCGTTCTTTTTTCCTTCGCCCGCCGCCTACCGCATTACTCTTTACCCACCCGCCCTGCGCCTATATGTGTATCTAAACTTCCGTTTTTTCTTCCCGGCTTCGTTCCCTTTTGATACAGTCTATCGGTCGCCTCGCTTTGACTGTCTTCCGCGATGTTCATTACTCCCCCCCTACCCCCGCCCTCTCTTAACCACAATCACCTTTTCTCTATTTTCCTAAAGCCTGTCGCTTGTAAAACGTGAGACTTGAAATAAAAAGTAGATCATCATTAAAAGATTTTTATGGATAAAAATAAACAGAGGATACTACATTTTACACAGTAGATGTAGCGTAAAATGTCAAGTTTATTTTACTTTCATAAGTATCTGCAAAGAAACAGCTTTAAGGAAATATAGAATCTACTTTTCAGAAATGTGAAATTAACATTTTAAAAATGCAAGATCGGGATTATGGTTAGAATAAACTGTAAGATATATGTTAATTTCCATTCTTGCTATTTCTAATCCAGTAGATAGTAAAATTTGCTGTTTATTTCTTCCGCGTATTTTTTACACAAAATAAAAAAAAAATTCAACCTAATTTTATTTATTGCGGTACGATGATTATTCTTCTCCAGAAAGCCCAGGAATTATCCTAACAAAATTAATTTCAAGCAGCTCGTATTTACAAAGAATAAAAAAAAGGGATCGCCGCGTAACTTTAACTCGTTGATTAAAAAATTCAAAGGGACGATCCTCACTTTCGCCGTTTTCCCCTTATCTCGTCGTCGCGCGCGCGAGTGGGTGGCGCGGGGGGTGGGCCTTGGCTGTAAGAGCGGAGGGTTGAAAGGCTGCGCGATGCGGGGGCGCCATCTCTGCGCGGCGTTCCGCTCCATCGGCGAGGCGCGGGGGTTTGCCGACCGCCGGCCGCGAATCAATTTCGGCATTACGCCTCATTTTCGGCGCGACGTCGACACACGGTCGTACGTGTACGCCACTCCCCCCCTCCATAGTCGCGCGGACCCGTGACCTCTCGCCCTTTGTGTCCCTCGGATAGTGCGCCGCCCGCGGGTCAATTGGGGCGAAAATTGGGTTGCGAGGAAAACGAAAGGGTTCGACGCCTGGATGGTACCGCTACATGTTTCGCGCCCGCGGAAAATTGCTTTTCTTCCCCTTACGCGGGCTCAGGACAATCGCGAGAAACAATAGGAAGAGTGCTATCGGAAAAATTGATTATTTGTCTTTAGGTAAAGTTGAATAAGTCAGATTTCACTTAGATTACGTGAAATAACTTCCACTTTTTGTATTAAGTGGAAGACTATTGACTAGAATAATTCACTTATTCATCTTTAGAGGGAGACATTTATTTGATAAAAAAATACAGGGGGTTTTTGCTGCGTAAAAATCACGATCCGCACGAATGTTTAAATAAGGGAAAGGTCAATAAACTATCGAGTGCATCCCATTCGTGCGCAGTGATAGATAAACCCCCCCTTGGAAATCGTCAAAACAGACCTTTTTTTTCCATATCGAACCGCATTCGAGTGACATCGGTATCGCGCGGCGTTGTGCCAACATCGGTTAGTAAATTTTCGTCCCTTCGTTTTGCTTTTTTCCCCGTCGCTCTGCCCTTTTTTTCCCTCCCTCTCTCTGTCCGCGCGATATACCAGGCCCGGTGGCGCGTGTGTGTATGTGTATTGAATGCGTCGGCGGAACGTCGAAAAAGTCGACGCGCCGAGCGAGCGAAAGCGAGACACAGAGTCGGCTTGTTTTGCGGCTGGCTGCCCTGTTGACGATCGATTTTCATTTTCTCCTCTTCTCCGGCTCGGCCCCCCGTCGCAGAGTTACATTGTCGTCGGGGCCTCGAGAGAAGATTGTGCATGTGCGAGTCACGCGGGGATGAGATTTCGCCCCAGTCGAATATTGCTTTCGGACACATTGTCCTTCTCTCGATTGCGCGTTCGACTTTCCTTTTCCCTTTTTTTTCTTCTTTCTCTTTATTCAAATGTTGCCCTGCGCGCGCATTTTTGCGTTAAATTCGCGAACCACCCCTGCGGACGGGATTTATCAAAGGCAAGAATAAACGAGTGACGATTTTCGAACGCGCGTGTCAACGCGATAAATATTCCTCGCGCGAAAAAAAAAGCGGGCGCGCGCGCGATACACGCGGCAAGAAAACAAACAAATATTTCCCACAAAAGTGAGAGATGATTTTCTGCGCGCGGCAAGTTGCACCGCGCGAAAAAATATACGCGTGTATAAAGAAACTTCGCCGGAGCGAGAAATAAAAACGAACGAGGCGAAATAGAACGAGAGGAGATAAGAACACGATAAGAAGCTTGAAAACAGAATTCTTTTTTTACCTACATCGCTCCCGCGCACTTTTTTTCCGCGCGCCGCCTTCGCATCTCTCCATTTTTCATGTCCTTTATTTCGCGAGGCCGTGACTCTTTGTCTTTCCACATTTTTTTTTTCTTTTTTTAACAAAAACGACCGCGAATTTATTTAACGCATCGAGCGTAAATATTTGCTCGAACAAAGTAGCGACGAGTGCATGGCCTTGTAATTTACACCATCTAATTCAGGGGAGTAATTTAGCGCGCGCACAAACGAAACGGTTTGTTTGCACGAATAAATTAAAGTTATTGCAGATTAAACAAATTGAAAATGCAAAACAACGCGTAAAATATTCAGCCCTCCGCCTCGTTCGCTTATAAATACTGCAATAATGTAATAAAACGGAGCAGCCTTTTCTTTCGAATGTGACTACGCGGCTAATGCAATGATAGTCTTCACGGGCTAAAGACCGCGTTAAATTAGCTCCGAAAAAGTCATTTCTCTAAAAAGAACAGAAAGAAAGGGGAGGAGGGAGAAGAGAGGGAACATTCCCCGCGCGCATTTATCTCGGCGAATAGAAGCTGGCGTGCTTCCTCCTCTCCCTCCGTGCCTCGTCCCCCGCGCGTCCACCTTGCGGCATTTACATTCGCGTCGCGTTTGCTCGTCTCGTCGGCGCGCGTCCCCCGCGATATAATTGCAAACTTTTTTCATCCGCGCGGCCTCTGACGTTTCGCTGAAATAATTACGGGCGTCGAATCAAGAAATCGCGCGCGCGCGTTTCAATTATTGATAATTTACGCGACTAGCCGGAACGAGCGGAGAAAGAACGAATTGTAAAAATGATTTTTTTTTTATTTTGAGTGCGTGTATGCTTTGTAATATCATTTTTAACGCGTAATACATTGACGTGGATTTCCTCGTAAATATTGTGTTCCGGCTACTGGAATTTTATCACGCACAATAAACGTGCAATGATTGCATTCTTTTTCATTAATGAAAAACATTTCTGCGGTTTTATTTACTTCATCGTGTTTTCTCGAAGGGCGGAGTTGCTCGTTACGTGTAATCACATATCACTTTAAAGTAAATTTGATATCAGCAAATTGTAAAATTATTATTCTTTAATCGAAAAATATTACTAATTAAAAGTAATCTACTTAATCAATATTCTAATTAGCTATTTGATTTTCTCACATTTTTTTCATCGTTATTTTGTAGTCTCGCATCTTTTCGATTCGTCGAATAACTGATGCGCTTATCACTAAAATTAAAATGATTAAACCTCTCGGACACTACATAGTAAGGTGTTTATAAGTATTTCAATATCATCTCATTATCTTCATCGCCCTAAGTAATAATATTGTAGTATTACTAAAAATGAATAATATCACGTATTTAATTATATACCTTCGATTTACCGATCAAATAAAGATAACTGTTTAATTACTCAAAATAAACGTACTATACGCGTGTCGTAAAAAAGACAACCAGCTATAAAAAAAAAACTGCATCTGCATTTAATTCAACCGAATTTCCGCAACGCCGCCACTTCGCCGGAAAACCTTTTTCCCTCCGCAGGTACGATGTTTTTGTAAGTCGCGCAATCCCTCCGGCGCTGCGGGGCTTGCGCGCACCGTCAGGTGTAACGGCCGGCTCTAATCGGCCGCGTCACGCCTCGCGCACCGCGCACCGCAGGCAAAGGAGGGAGGAGGCCGCGCCGGGTATAACTGAATCGAATGCCTTCTCACGATTAGCCGCGATTTATCGCCGCCCGCTAATTTTACGTCTCTATTCTCGTCGGCGCGAGCTTCGCTTGTCTTCTCCCTTCTTTCTCCTCGCGCGCTCTTTTCATTCAGAATATGTTCCGAGGCTTGCAGTCCATTGTTTCGTGTTCTCTTCTTTTTTTTTGCAAACAGTCTATCGTTGCTACAAGCGTATTTTTCGTACGGTGTCCGTATTTTTCTTTTAATTCACGCTGGATTGACTGATCCTGCCTAATTCTACGTTAGAAACTAGTGAACTTCTAGTGGAGATAGAAAAATTATTGGATAAATATTATTTTTTCATAAAACATATTTACGAGTATTGTAAAACCAGCGATTTTCAGCTTTTCGCATTAAAAAAGAATTTCTATTTAACTAGAACACGAAATATTTGGTACCGAAATCAGTCGGAATTTCAATCAAACACAAAGTCACCGCGAAATAAAATAACAGTATACATTTCCTATCCATTTATATAAATACCGAAAAATAATCAACTGCGCCGAGGCAATACCCGTAGATTTTGTTTATTTATTTTTGCGCTTTTTGCGTGCCTGCCGCCCTCCCCCTTCGCCGACTCGTTATAAAATCGTATAATTGCGCGGAGATTAATCGAGCGTCCGCGCACTGGATTCGATAAAACCGGCCAAGTGATTTTTGCGGGCTCGCTATTAACTTTTCGAGCGACCCACCGACAGAGAGAGAGAAAAACAGAAAATTGCAAAAAAAGCACCGGTCGCTTCTCAACAGGTTGGCGATATGTTTTTTTTTTTTCCTCGGCGCGGTTATGTATGGATTCGGCGGCTCTCTTTTCAAAAAGTATAACGAAATGGAAAAAATATTGCTCGGAATTAAATGTACTTTCGGTCACGCGTCCCTCTCTCCATGTTTGCTCGACGCGAGGCCAATTAGCCGATTGTAATCGGTGTTTACTCGCGACGATTGGCGAGAGAGGAAAAAAAGCGGGTGTATTTTGATTGAGCCGAGCGAGAGAATTACGTCTCTCTCGGGTAGGAGGGTTAATAAGTAAGTAATTCGACGCGGAGTCGCTAACGTAAGCTCGCGGTATTATTGGAGTAAAGGGTAGCTTTCGAGCCGGAGTCGGGGCGATTAAAGCGCCTTTACCTACTTAATCGGCTAATAGTCCCCGTCCAAGTACGACGTCCAACGACGGCCTGTAAACACAGAGTGGAAAGTTAACTTCGAGGACGCGCTCCAATATCGATGCCTCCTACACTGACTTAATTAAATCAATCAGATTATCAATGTCTACCATTTCTTTTCACTCGTCAGTCCCCTTTCCTTCAATTCCACACGCATCCAAAATCATTCAGTCTTCAGATGAAACTTCATCAATTAAACCGATAAAAAATTCATCTCGCGCAGCAAAAGAAAAAAGGCGCAACTCCCGGGCAATTAATCGTTAAAAGGTCACTCGGCGGTTAGAGGCTCATCCTCGCCAATTTGCGTCCTCGCGGCGGGCGAAACAAAGGCGCGAGGATCGCGCCGCTTGCGCGCGCGCGCGTGTTGCACGAAGGACGCGTATCGATTCCGCGCGGAGGCCGTCCAACCTAACCCCGAAAGCCGCACGCACGCGGCGCGCATTCCAGGCGTGCGCGGACCCAGGCCGCGGCGGATGGAATTGTCGGCAACTCGAGTTTCCACGGTTTGTGCCTCGCCGCGGCGCACCCGCGCCTCCCCCCGGACCCCGGCTGAAAATTTAGACGGGAATGCCGAAGGACGCCGCTCTCTTCTTTCGGAATTGCTCGTGGGGGACTAAATGGCCACTACTGTCCGTCACTCGCTTTAACTCGTTTGTAAGGGAGAAGATTTAGTGGGCTCCCCATCCTTCTCTTTTTTTCTCTCTCTTTCTTGTGTATCCCTTGGAGAGGAGTAAATTTTACGTATCTTTTTCTTTTACGTTTATTTGCGAACACACAAGTGTATTGGAATGACAAGTTATTTTAATTCGAGGTATATTAATAGTGATAGTAAACGATAATATCTAGGTTATAGTCTGTAAAAATCAATAATATATTTCTCCTTCTCTGTATAAATTTTTATAAATAACCGATATATTATAAATTCCAGTTCAAAATAGATTTGAAAATTTGCAGTTACATGAAATTGATACACCTGTCAACTTCAGGTTAATTGGTCAAATTACGCAAGTGATTCGCACGCGTAATTGCGCAATGTCCAATCGTAACAGACCCCTTCGGTCAAACAAAACCCAGTGTCCAAAGCACCGCCTCGTCTCGAGCCGCAACTTTGTTTATGGAATAACAATGCCCTCGTGAATAATTAAAAGACGAGCTGATCAAAAGAGAAAGTGAGGCGTCGCGCGCGAGCAAGTAGTGCCGTCCGGGGCCCGGTCAGACGCGCGCGGCCCTTTCACGGATATATATCGCGTTGATTAAGAAGGTCGCGCGCGGCCCGGGCGCGCCCTGTGATCTCGGATTCCGTTGCACCGCCGGGGCTCGACTTTGAGCGCGCGCGCGCGCGCGACGCTCTGAAGAATCGGTGAATTTTTCACGAGCTGATGCTTACGGCCCCGGCTACGAAAGTTTGCACTCTCGCTGCACCCGGGAATATCAATTCGGCCGCGCTGGACGCTGCATTATTTATTTGTTTATGGGAAAGTTCGCGCGGCGTAGAGAAAGTGCGAAAGATTCCGTTGAGTGTCTTTTTTTTCTTTCGTTAGTTTATTCTATCGATATATATTGAATGGGAGCGAATTGAAATTCTTATCTTAATTTAAAACGCGAATTATGATAAGTATTTCAATTCGGTCTTCAATAAGAACGGAAAAATCGCGTACGATTATGCAAGTGATACTGATGTAGAAAAGAAATGAATGTATTTAGAAACGATAAAAAAAATGACTTCGAAATGTAGATTACCCATGATTACCATTAACAAACGCGCCCTTAAAATCGCAAATCGGGAACTTATAAAAAAGGAAAGCTCCTCGGCATTTTACTTTAGAAAAAAAGGAAAAGCCCGAAAAAGAATCCGCTTCGCGCGATCGAATCGAAAATACGGTAGGAATTCAGCCGTAGCGGAGTAAAGTGGAGAGAAGAAGGCAAGCGCGAGTCGCGCGCGCGCGGCATAAAAAAAAGGAGCGGACGGTACGAGAGAGAAGACCGAGAGAGAGAGAGAGAGAGAGAAAAAAGGAGGTAGAAGGAAGAGAAGAGAGAGCGAGCGAGAGGTACGTTCGTACGTGTGCAGTTGGCTAAGAGGACGTAGGACACGAAGTCGGCCGGATAGAGGAGGAAAAGAAAAGAACGGAGCCGCGGAGAGGACGGAGGTCGATGTCCTACGGGTGCCTGTGTGCGCGCTCGCCCCGCTGCATCACGTGTACATATTCTGCTTTTCTCTACTCGACTTCTTCTTCTTTATCTTCCTTCCTACGGCCGTGCCCCGCTTACCTCGGGCCGGGCCTCCTCGCGCTTTCTGTCTACCTGTTACCGCGCGCGGATCCCCCCGCGCCACCGCTCCGAGGAGCTTGCAAGATCGCATTGTCGACGAGTCTGGCCCGCGGAAGATCACTTCTTCTTCTTCATCTCCCTTCTTTTTATTTTTCTCCTCGCCTTTCAACGAGTGAAATCGGATGAAAAATGAAAGTTTTTACTTCGGCCCTGTTTCGCTGGGAAAAAGATTACTTTAAGTTTGCATCCCTACATGCGATTTTTATTAATCGATTCAAAGAATCGCATTCACTAGAAATAAACGTCAAAAGATTACTTCAAGTTTCTCATTACTCAACTAAAAAGAATTTAAGTACAGTTTCTCGTTACTCGATTAAAAAAAAAGTTTGTCGTTTACTAAGAAATATAATGAATTTACGTTAAATATAAAAAAGACGTGTATCTATCTACGTCGTTAAAAATTGGGGAGGATGAGAAAAAAGCAGAGCGCGGCGTCAAGCCCTTCCGTTAGAAAACTCGATTTCCCATCGAAACTCCATCCGTCCGCTCGGGCTTCTTTCCGCGCTCGAAAAATCTACATATTTTCCGCGAGCGCCGCTTGCCGAGGCAACGCACGCGCGCGCTCCTGTCTTTCGCAAGTCCCCCCCTCCTCCGGCGCGGCTCGTGCACCGGTTTTTCCGCGCGCGCGAGCCACCGCGACACTTCCCGCAGCTCACGACCCCGCGGAATTTCACCGGCCGGCCGTGCGGATCTTCGCTGCGAAATTTTTCATCCAGTTCGTACGCCTCCTTTTGTCTTTATTATACCTTCGCCGTCTTTTTTTCCCTCCCCACCCCCCACCTCGTTTTACTCGCGCGAGCATACATATTTTATCCTCTCCACGAGCTGCTGCCGCTTGACTTTGTTGTAACGTAATGAAATTCTTCTGCGCCCGCTTTTTTCGTCTAAGTAAACGGATAGAGCAGCAGAGTCTCTTGGGTATTTATTCTGTGTGGAAAAAAAAACTGACTCGAATGTTTAAAAAAAATAGTTAAATAAACGCTCTCGGTACTGTACTTTCTTCCTTTTTTATAAATGACATATAAATATATGCTAAAGCGCATAAATAATTCTTTACCTTGGGGAATTTCAACACCGAGCCAGACGAGTTTTCTTCTTTTTTCATAACGTGCGCTCACTTTTTTCGCGGCAAACGTGATTCCCCGTTCGGATTGTCGTTTTTTCCTCCTCCCAGCCGAACGCGATAAACGCCGGTACAACGATGAATGCGAAATTGAATCGCTTGTAAATTTTTTTTCCTCACGATCGCTTCACATAGCGCGCGCCTTGTATCTAAATTATTTTTACGCGCTCGTTAGAAACGCGGATGAACGACTATTGGTCTTTCGAGGCGGAGGAGGAGGCCGATAAGCGTTTGTCGCAATGAAGCGGCTATTATGAAAACGATGAAAAATTGTCTCCCGACGCGAGGTCAGATTTGTATCTTATCGCTTGTTTTCTAATTAAAAAAAAAAAGTGTGTACAGTGGATGAATTGTTTTTAATGAGGAGCTCTCGATACTTTTTATTATTGCACGTGCGGATAATTATTTACCACTATTTTTTTTCGCTCGCCTCGAGCGATTACGACAATCGCAGCTGTTACTCAAATATACTCGATTATTGCGAAAATAATGTGTAACATTGCAGGAAAATAAAACTTAAATGCCGGACTAATAATGATTCTTTTTTTGTGTTGCAGCGATCTGGAGCGAGATCTAAGTCTTTCCGAAGACAGCGAGGATGAGGAGACGCCTAAGGTAAGTTGCTTTTTTTCTCTTCTTCGCCAATCGCCGATAAAGCGAGAGCAAAGATTTTTAACGAGTTCTCCTCATTTCAGGTTGCACCCCCAAGGCCGATCCGAGATACGAGAAGTCCGAACATGTCAGTCGAGTAAGTATCTCGCGTCAATCGCTCATTACCAATTGAAAGAAAAAAAGGAAACGAATAACTGAATTTATTTAACGCGAAGATGAAAAGTTTCAGTTCGCGCGAAATCGTCGACAATCGCGAGATAAACGGATGAAGGAAGTCGGCGGCGAAGTTGATCGATCGGCTCATCCCGCGGCGCATAATCGATCGGTTAATTGAAACTTACTTATTTCCCGTTGCCTCGTCCGCCGCGAGCTTAATGGTCGTGTTTTTGAAGCGTGTGATTATGCCCCGGCGAGCCGCACTAGAAAATTGATTAGGTGTTTATAGGCGCCTCTGCAAAAATTTAAATAATTGATGGCTGAAAAGCCGCGCCACGGGCCCATTAATATCGCATTAATAAATCGTGTTTACACGCCACTCCCCCCGTACGTCTTTTTTCCCCTCCGCTGAATCTGACGCGTATACAATGTTTCCTCCCGAGTAAAAATAAAAGCATAATGAACGAGGCTAATAAGCAATGTGATTTGCAGCTTAACAGGCCCGCTGATCCCGGGGATGGCGGCGGCGCCACCGCCGGTGGCCCCGATGTCGCCGATGGGCCTCTCGCCGATAGGCCCGATGTCGCCCACGAGGCCCCTATCCCCGCCGATGCAGGCGGCGCCGGTCCAGCTGGCGCCCTCGGTGCCTGCGCCCGTGGCCCAGCCGGCCCTCGCCCAGCACCAGCCGCCCAATCCCAGGGCCGCGCTCGCCGCCCAGCAGCAGCAGCAGCAGCAGCAGCCGCAGCAGCAGATCAGACGCCCGCCCGTCGAGAGCCCCAACGTCGAGCCGCCCACAGCCAACATGCACCAAAGACCACCGAGTCCACCCGGTACGATCTACATTTAAGGGACGGGGGACTTGAAGGATTACTCACTGAATGAATCAGGATGCAAAAATATGAACTGAGAAACGGATTTGTTAAAAAGAAATGCGTACTTTATTTTGTTGAAATGCTGAGGTATTCAGAGTATTTAAAACTTAATTTTAGCGTTTTTAGACGTTTTAAAAAATTTATGATATGTAGAAGGATAATATTTAAAAAGTGTGATAATTATTGGTTTATAAAGAGAGAAAGTTAAAAATGTTTGTCAGTTAAAGAAAATAGAGATAAATAATTGTAAAAAAATATCAACTAAGTAGTATACAGGAAAAAATATTTTATAATTCGTCACCAGAAAATGGTTATTTAAAAAATTTCATTTTAAAGTTTTAATAAGCAGTAAAAGAATATTATGTCTCTGTAGATAGGTATAAGTGAAATTCATTTATATACGTTCATTAAATGTTAAAAGTCGTTTACATATCAAATTAGTGAGTGACTTAAAAAAGTAAATATTCACTTATACGATCGTAAAATTTCACTTATTTATATACTATAAGAGAGTTTGCTTTTTAACCGAGAAATAATAATATTAAGAAAAATTTTCAAATCAACGCAAAATTTAATTTTTACAAATTACTGTAGTTAAATTTATATTAAATGACAAATCAGTACCGTTAAAAAATGAATAATACACTAGTCATCCTAAAATGTTGATACCTATCCTCGTATATATACAAAACTCAGAGTGAATAATTCTGTATTTCAATAACGCAGGTGAAGCGCCGGCGAGTTCCGGCAGCGCGTCCTCGTCGTCGGACTCCGGCTCGGACTCGGGCTCGGACAGCAGCGACGACTCGGAGGAGGAGGAGGACGACGAGGCCCGCGACTCGCAGGCCGCCAAGGGGCCGACGACGCCGCCGTCGGTGTCGCCGAGCGAGCCCGCGGCCGAGGAGCCGGCCCCGCCGCCGCCCGCCGTCGAGCAGTCCAAGCCCCGCTGGAACCTCAGCTCCTTCTTCAACAAGTCCGAGCAGCCGGAGGCGGCGAGCGCCGCCAAGAAGAAGGAGGAGGCGAGCAGCAGGCGGGAGCCCGCCGCGCCCCAGATGCCCGAGCGACGCTCCTCCAGGCACTCGGCCTCGCAGCACCACGACTGGGAGCTCGACGAGACGCTCAAGAGGAACAGGAACACCGCGCTCCTCAGCGGCCTCAGCGACAGCGAGCAGCTCAGCGACACCGAGAAGATCGTCGCCAAGGAGCAGCCCAGGACTCAGGTAGTTTACTTTACCCGAGGACTTTACTCCTTTAGATTGGCATTTTTTTAGATAAATGTAGAGGGGTGGAAATCGTTCGGTTTTCAATCGAGTAGAATTCAAAAATAAGGCTACCTTGGTTAATCGAGTGGTTCGTGATCGTTTTTAATCGAACAGAGTCGGAAAATAGCAATGCTTTAGTTTTCAGTTAAACCGAATCGTTTTTAAATACTGCTCTTAATAATTAAGAAGAATACGTTTGAAATGAATTGCGATTTGCGGTTAAAAATAACAAAAACGTAGTAGTTATTATTGAATTTGAGTTTTATAGGGAAATCGAGTACTTACTCGTTACTTAATTAGTTAACAATTTGGAAATAAAATTCCAATTTTCCGTTGCAGTGCTGTTCAATATTTTCATGCCTTCTGGATGTGAAAATAGAGTAGCGCGATTATTCTACCGTCTAATAATAAAATACAACCTGTCCGATACAAACCCATATTTTATCGTCTACCCCAATAATATTCTCCAGACATCGATCCGCTCTTCTCTCCGCAATGAAATGCTATCCTCATAAAACCTTAATAACGCAAAACAAGTACCTTCAGACGCTAGCCGTAACTTCTATAAGTACATCGAGCGCTAAAATTATTACCCCCAATCGTACAATAAATTTCTGATCCCGCACCCTATTATCCATTGTTCAAACCTAATGGTATTCACTGATGAAACAAACTTTATGGCCTAAATTTCTACTCAACAGTTAGTATAGAGAAATTAATGATTAATTTACCGACAAGATTGCCTCACCACTTCTTTAAAGACGTACTTAAAGCGATTTCATGGCAACAGACATTCAGTCAATTAAATAAAAATTAAAATATATTATTTAGTTACTTTCCAATTAAAATCTGCATTATTAATTGATTGACTCTTTTCATGTCCAGGTACAGCCAGGAAAGCCAGAAGCCCGAAAACGTGGCAGGCCGCGCAAGAACCAGGCGGAGAAGGTGGCGCCAGAGGTGCCCGAGGAGCCGGCGAAGGCGCCGGTGAAGCGAAATCGGCAGCGCAGCCAGACGGGCGCGGGAGCGACGCAGCCCGCGGGCAGCCCGACCCGCCGGTCGAAGAAGCCGCCGATCTCCAAGCCGCTGCTGACGACGACGACGAGCGACGACGGCAGCGACGACCGGCACTACAGCGACTCGGACTCGGAGGTCGCGGCACCGGCGCCGCAGCCGCCGCAGACCGCCCGCAGACCCCTGCCCGTCGCCGCCACCGAGAAGAGGCACCACAGGTCCAGGCTGAGCGTCTCCAGTAGCGAAGAGGATGATGATAATGACGACGATGACGATGACGACGACGAGAGGCAGCACAGGCGAGGCAAACGCTCGCAAGATGAGGACTCGCGTTGGGGAAGGTGCGCTATCTCGATTTTATGTCAATATGAAAATCATTTTATTGATAGGCGCTTTAAGTAGAGTCTAGTAAATTTTAAGTTGTATTGATTAATTAATGTATTTCTTTTATTTTCTAAACGTCGCATATTAAAATCATTGTATTTTAGTGAATGAATTGAAATATTCTTTTATAAAATTGTTATTTCAAGTCTCTATTTAAGTATGTATAGAAAAGTATTATATGAATAATTAATGAATAAAAAAATTGTGGTTATCATTACAGGTTGTCGTCTATAAAGAGAAGTAACAAATTGACTGAATCGCCGAAGAAAGTGCAGGACAAAAAGAAGAGCCCAGCGAAGCTGAAGCCTAGGAGGCAGAGGCCTCGCGTCACCAGCGCTGCCGAATGCCCTACTGAGTCGGACAGCGAATCGGAGCTTGCCGTGAGGACCAATCGCCGCAAGGTAAGACCTCCGCTTTCCCGTCACACTATCTGCTTTAGACTTGGTCCATTTCTTCCGTGGAGACGGATTTTCCTCTTTTCTCCGCAAATTTCCTGCGGACAGTGTAACAGTGAAATTCGCGGAGAAAAGAAGTTGCTTGCTCTCGACTGTAGTTAAATGTTTTTTAATCTTTGGTTGCATGATTTCATTAAACTAAACGTATTTTTTGTCGTGTGGTAATAGTTAAAAAATACTTTTAGCTTGATAAATTATTTTCACATTCATTTTGCGTGATTTCAATATTGCCGTTCTGTCAAAATTCGCACTAGAAGATTCTGTAATTTATTTTAATATTGTCAAGACAGCATGTCTTTTATATTAAGTAGCGTTTTTTTAAGATGCTGAAATAATTCTATGGATTCGCCAGACATCTTAATAATATATATTAAATATCTTTAAAAGTGCTTGCATAGTCTTAAGACTTTTTTTAAATATAAAATAAGAATACTAACATCCAATAATTAATAATAATTGCTTTTACTTACTTACGATTTCGTAATTTACAATGTTTTAATATTTTAAATAGTATATTAAAAAAGAAAAATTACTTATTTAATAATGTAAAGTATGTTTTAACTCTAATCATTTATTAATGAGAGTTAAATTGAAAGTTTTAACTTAAATATCAAATTTTAAAAATTAATTTTTAAATTTACTGCTAAAATAACGACTGATATGAGAAAGTAGCAATTATACGTTCATAATATAACAAATCATGTACATTATCTGTTTGAAAGTTGCATCTGAGGGATTAAAAAAGCAAAGCTAAGTTTACGCGGTTAAGTGTTACGTATGCTTTGATTAATAGAAACCACGCTGTTAATTTAGGTGGCACGAGTAGAACCAAGACCGCGTGCGCCTCCTACGCGCAACACATCCCCGGAGAACTCGGACAGCGACAATAGCCCGGCGTCGGTGAAGTTGCAGGACGAAAACGGAGCGACGGTGCAAGACAACAAGAAGAACGCGCTGCGCCGGCTGTTCTTTGACTCGCGCCCCAAGGGCGGCAAAGGCGGCAAGGGCGGCAAGGGCGGCAAGGGCGGCGGCAAGTGCGGCATCTACGTCGAGGAGTACACGTCGAACACGCCGACGGGCAGCGAGAGCCCGTACAAGCGGCCGCCGCCACCCGCGCAGCCAAGCCCCCGACCAGAGCGACCGGAGAAGGAGGAGAAGCGGACGATCGCCATACCGCCGCTCACCTACGAGAATGGCGTGCCCAGGCTCATCTGCAGGCTGGATCTCAGCAAAATCCGCGTGCCCCAGCCCTCCCGGGGGCAGGAGATCAGACAGAGGACCGAGATGCCGGACACCAGGCCGGCGTCCAGGCCGGCGTCCAGGCAGCAGGCGAGCTCGCAGCGACCGTCGACGCCGGAGGAGGGCGAGATCGTGGAGTCCCGCGCCGGCAGCTCGGCGACGGCGCCGCACGTCGCGGCGGCCGAGGACAGCGACTCCGCGAGCATCTCCAGCAAACCCAGTGGCAGCGGCAGCGGCCGCGTACTCATCAAGTCGGAGCCGGTGGACGTAAAACCGATCGACGTTAAACCGTCCACGGCCGCCATGGCCAGCGCTAGCGATGTCGCTGGCGGCGACGTGATCACCACCGGTAGCGGTGTCAAGAGGAAACGCAAGGAAAGCTGTAGCTCCGTGTCCAGCCTCAGCACTGTGTCCTCTGTTGACACTAAAGTCAAGACGGAGACTAAGGAGGAAAGGAAGAAGCGAAAGAGAAAACAAGAGCAAGAGGTTGCTCGATTCTCCACCAGCCAGCAAGTTGACGTACAGCCGACGAATCACGAGCGGGAAGAAAAGCCAGACATAAGCTTTTTACCTCCTCCGTCACATCGTCTTTGTTATTCTTATTACGGTTACGTGCAAAATGACGTACCGGAAGACTTAGACAGGTAAAATTGACAATAAAATGTTTGTAATTCTAGTTAAATGACAAGTAATTGGAGAACTAAAAAAATAACTTTTTTTAATACAGGTATCAGGAGCAGTACTTGCAAGCGGCAAAGAAACTGAAACATAGAGCTGACGAGGAAAGGGACGTAACGACACAGGGACTGCTTTACCTCGAAGGCGCTATATATTTCATCCTGACCGGTCAGGCCATGGAGTTGTCCTCCGTTTCAGAACGTGCCGCTTACAGGATGTACAAAGATACTCTTTCAATTATCAAGTAAGTGTCGTACATCTGTTTAACTGAATTTTAAACTTAACTATTTTTGCTAGGAATAGAAAAATAAAAATGGATCGTACTTTTCCAGATTTATCGCAACGAAATTTCAACCATCTCAAGTTCAACCGGACAATGCAGTCGAGAACAGCATTCATATTAAGCTGCTAATATTGAGGTCAGTGGAACACATGTTATTCTAATTTTGCATTAATAATTATAGATCATCATTTAAGTGAAAATTTTTTTCATTTGTTCTTTCAGTTTATGGTGCCAGTCTCTAATAACCCAGAAGCTCTTCGATATGAAAAAATCTGAGATTAAGGACACCCACCTTCTCTTAACCGACTACTTTCAAAAGGTAACTATCTATAATTTTACTGCACTCTGAGACAATAGTATTTTATTTTAGTAAAGAATTTTTTAAACACACGTCTGTTTATACACGTTCTGAATTACTTGGAAACTAAATTCATTGAATTTGTAGCAGCAGGTGCTGGTGCAGGCTGAAGGTCAGGGTACGCCGTCCCTGTCACCGACACCATCGCCAGCAGGATCGGTTGGCTCAGTGGGCAGCCAAAGTAGTGGTTACAGCAGCGGTGAATTGGCAAATCGCGGACTTGCCAATGGCCAGGCTCCAGCCCCAACTTATGTCAGCGTGCCTCTGAGCATTCATAATGCCCTCCAAAGGCAGCACAATGACATGAGTATGCTCATGAGTTCAATTGAGAAGTGGGATAAAGCGTGTACACTCGTCGTCGATCATAGAGGTACATTATTCTTCGATTAATTCTGAAATATTTAGAATTTTATTTCTATAATTTTAAACGAACAAGAATAAGTTGTAATTTCTATTAATTGAAAACGTCATTGTTACTTTTTAGATTTCTTCATCGAGCTCGACGAGACGTTCGGTCCGTTGACACCGAAGAGTTCGCTGTCGGAACTCGCTCGCTACGTGCAGGCGGGTATCAAGAAGCTGCGCGCCCTTTGACCCAAGTGGCACAGTCCCCGTAGGCCGGCAACGCCGAACTACGTCACCGGTCTGCCCCACGGCGTCGCCACCTATCCAAGCGTCTACACATGAGCGGACGGACAGGAGGAACACCTCGCGGGGCCTGTGTGTGCCTTCTTGCCGGCGTGACGCGAACACCGCTTTCACTATTATGTTTTTTTTTTCGTTTTCCTTAGAAAGACTGGAATTTACTAATCGTTCGAAACTTAAGAGGAAGGAAATAATAACGGCGAGTACGACGCTAACTGCCGATAGGCGTCGAATGCTAACTACTATTATTATTAATTATTGATTATTGATTTCCTTTTTTTTTAATTTTATCGAGGGTACAGTTGTCTTAAGATATGTAAAAAACGAATCCTGTATTTCCAATTTAAAGGTACTTTATCGATAGGTCAACTCATTGATGAAGAAGCATGCTTTTTTTTGTTTGCTTGTTTGTAATTATTACTGTATAATTTTATTACATATTGCTTTTTTGGTCGATCTTATCGTAATTGTTTGGAGACAGGAACTCATGATTAGTTAGATATGCGCTTTATTGTCCGATGGTTTATTATTACCGATTGCTTGGCATCGGTAGTCAATATTAATTATTTGGTATACCTTGTGTATTTTTCCGATGGTAAAAACGTCAAGTCTTCCGTATGGCAAATTGAAAAAATTTTTTACGATTTTTTAAAAAGACTGTAAATTTTGTAACGCAAGCATGATTTATATTTGCTTTTGAGAAGTACTTATTTTACGTCAAAAGATTGTATTTTCGATTCGGAGAATGAGAGTAGAACCTGATATTTTAAAGGCATTAAGATTACACTGATCAGTTTGTTTTATTGTTTTTTTTCGTAAATAAGTTTATATTCATAAGAAAAAGATTTAGTGTAATCTTTGCAATTATTAATTTTCATTTTCTTTTTAATTTTAAAAGACTTTGTCGTTGAAAATTTTTAATCAATCGTATACGAAATTTTCTTTTACGCGATAAAGAAAAGATGATGGAATCAACGTTAGTTAAATTAAATTCTTTTCGTGCCGCGTTATCACAAGCTACGCGTTGATAGTCGCGCAAAATTTATGCTAGCAAAAATAAAATTGTTAGTAAAAAAAAAATGTGTAAAGTGGAGATGTAGGGCGGTAAACTTGATTTAAAAAATGGGAAAAAGTAAGAGTTAAGTAGAGAGTACGAGCGAGATCGTCTAAGAAAGTGCCACAGGAAGAATCGTGGAGGTTACCTGAATAAAAAAAGCATGTACGTTATATAAAAACTAAGTGATCCAAATGTAAGAAAAATCACAAACGATATAGTTTATTACGTATACAAATGAATCTATATACATATACATATAAATATATAAATAAAATATATATATACATACAAAAATTATTATTATATATATTTGAAGAGAAACAAAAAAAAAGAACAGAAAAGAAAGCAAAACGGAGGAGATTAAATTACGCACGTAATTCTCTGACATTTTTGCGTAGCCGTCGTCACAGTCCGACAGTCGCTAGAGGGGAAAACGCGTGTTAAACTCTGTGCAAAATAAATGAATTAAAAATGAAAGTTTTCCCGCTCCGCCATCGGCTCCGACGACGCCGCAAATACAGCTCACACAGGTGTAGATAGGTGCGCGAGAGACATTGTACGTAGTCTAGCAATTAAAAAAATCGGAACAAAGAATATTGAAACAAGCGAAAAAAATAAGCGGAGGGACGCCTAAGTCCTTCGAGCTCGTTTGCAGTGTAAAGCGACAAAGTGTAATGAAACGAGCAAAAAATAAACATATTATTTGCATAACCTAGAAATATATGGGGAAAGTAGTGGTTTTATTAGAGCGAGAGAGAAAGAATGTGCGACGATAAATAGCGAATAATGACACAATATCGGATTGCGAACGTGATTTTTTTGTAAAGGTCTTCTTATATATACATTAGGGTTCGAGACGCAAAGTAATCGACGAAATGAAAAAAAAAAACTTTCTCGAGGCCGCTGCACCACCGCCGTACCAAAACTCGATTACTGTAGTAGCGTGTATTTTTACAAAGTCGAAAAGACACGAAGAACAAAAAACAAAGTGAGTGATAAAAGGAGTCGGAGGAAAGTTTGTAATTAATGTTTTTTTCCTGCGTAAGACGAGTTTTGGGAGGGTCGCGCAGGGACCTCGCAAGGAAGAAAGAGAAACGAAAAATGGAAAAAATGCGGGCGAGAATGCAAATTTTTAGCCACGAACATGCGTTGCGCGCGCGCTCGCGCGCCCGACTCCACCGGATCAACGTGCAACCGGGGGATTTTAGAATGAATTTAAATCGGAGGAGTCGGCGCGAGAATTGTAAATCAGTAATAATGTAAGTTTGCTCACTGTGTATATTTTTGTAAATAGGGTACATGTATTACACGCGATCGCAGCCTTTTAAGAATTCCGCAACTACACGCATCTTACCAAGGAGGTGAACGTCGAAGGGGGGTTTTAAAACACTTTCAAATACGAAGGAGCGAGAAAAACGACGTATTACCTTTACTTTTTATTTTTCCTTCGAATTTCTTAAGCGAGGTGCTTTAATTGCTTTTACCGTTTTTCTTTCTCCGGTTCGCCCACTTTCCTTTTTTATCCTCTTTCTTCTACCGTTGTCTTGCTACTTTTTACTCGGCTCCGCGACGAGACGAGCGAAATTATCTTTTCTCTGATTTTCTTTTCGATTTAATGAGAAATCGTACCACGACGAAACTTAGTAAGTCAAAGATGAAAGGAATACAAAAAAACATAAGTGCGGTCCAATGGTTCATGGGAGACAATTTTCTACGATATTGTAAAACATTACAAAAAAAAGTTAATTCACGTTAATACAGAATTAAAGAAAAAAACTGAGCGTTCTCGAATGTACGTACAAGTGGTTAAATAAATCGCACAAAAAGAAAACATTTGCAAAGAATATTGTATTGTGTTTTTTAACAATGTACGACGCTGCGACACGAAATACGAGAAAAGGAAGGTAAATAAAAAGTCGACCACGTGGAATCGCTTGAGCCATTGGTTGCTTAATTCTTCATTTTAAAATCGTAACTTTTATTGCTGTTCTTCGTCTTGCGCAATTTCGTCCCTTCGCGAACTGTTCTCGCGATTAAAATACAAAAGTAAAAAGAGACAACGATTGTTTACTCACGCTAGAAGTAGCATGCAAACCGTAAGAAAAATTTAAAAAATTATTTATGAATTTTTGCAAATTCGTTATCGTAACTGTTACACTTATTACTGCGTTACTATGAATGAATTTCCTTTTTTTACACTTCGTAAGATACATTTTACGATTCTTTTTTTATTATTATGAACTTTTTACTTTCCTTTACCTTTAAGGTACTCTACATCTATTTTTTCACGTTTGTACTTTCTTTTCTCCGGCGATCACCTTACCTTTTTTGTACAAGAATTAAAAGGAAGTCGCTAAAAATTATCTTATGTTATCGCTTCGTTGTTGAACAAATGAAAAAGATACGAAATGTTTTCGAGAGGAAGGTATAAGAAAAAGGCATACTTTTTTGCAAACCTCGCGTGGTCTCTGGGCTTATGTATTTGTTTCCTGTTTGTTATCGTCTCTTTTTCCATTATTCACGAGAACGATCTTAAGTTAAGTTATTATTACTTATAATTATTATTATTACAGCTATTATTATTATTACTATTATTATTACGATTTATTATTGGTTTAGCGAATACATATTTTTTCTCTTTATTTGCACTTTTGCGATGAGCAATAATTGTAATATTACGATAATAGTTATGACAATAATGTTTATATACAATACTGGTAACTATTATGAATTCTTTAATTAATTTATTATTTATCCGTTAATTTACTAATGATAATTGAAATTGAATAAAAACCGAGTAAATAGCAAAAAAAATTACACTTGTCCACATTTTGGTTTTGTAACACCTCTCACACACTCTCCCTTTTTATTTCTTTTTATACGAACAAATCCTGCTCACGTTTGCGCCGAATCCTCACGCGAGAGCACCGCATTGCCAAAGAGATTTTCGCGTCTGTACAGTCTCTCTCTCTCTTTTTATTCCTGCATAATACTGTGATTGAAATTTTTAACAGCCTGTACAACATGCAGTGCAATTTTGTGGCCGTGTGCACGAGACACTTCCGAGGGATGAAATTGCAAAGAAAAAAAAATTAGACAATTGAAAGGCGAAGACTGCGAAATAAAGAAAGGCGGACGATTGTAACGCATGTTCGACCGAATTCTCGTCAGACGCGTTCTCCTTTTTAAATCTCGCGCATCAGAACAGTATGTTATAGTTTTGATTGTTAGGTAAAATAAATAGCAAAGAAACGAAAAAAAAAAAATGAATTAAAGAAAATAAAAAAAACCGATGCCTACGAAGAAAAAAAGAAAAAGAGTCAGATTTTGTACGATAGATTCATGGACCTTCTGGAATGGCATTTAGCACTCAACGAAGTCATCCAGCCTTAAGCGTTAAGTTAGATTTTGGTTCGACGTTACTGTTTGAGTCGAGAGTCGAGCAAAGGACGCCTCCGCGGAGCCAATTATTTTGTAATTTATATCGCGGCTCGGACTGCGGGGGAGGCGTCGGCTACTCCTCGTCGCCGTGGAAGGTGTACGAGCGACGTAAAAAAACGAGGTCTTCTTTAATTCGAAGGAACAGAAAACTGTGCTCTGCATGAATTATCGTTAACTGTATCGCTTGATTCCTTGCGTTGTTTATCCTGTGTAATGAGACGCGCTGGGAATTAAGTTTTACTGCATATATGTAAACAAAACTCTTTTCGTTAGGTTAAATTTTTATGAGAGGAAGTAAGGAAGAAACAAACAAATATTTCTAGTAATAGACGAATTCTTATATATAAATAAGTTTCTTATAATAAAAAAAAACAATAAAATCAAAATAAACATTTAACCAGTATTTTGATTATTTATACATGATAAGTAAGATGTAAATAAAAAAACAATTTCAATAATCGACTGTAACGATTACTTATTTCTCACTGACTTTTAAAGATATTTTTTTGTAATTAAATTTTTCTTTCTATTCAAATCTAACAATTAATTGTTCACATTCTTTTATTTTAAAAACTATAGATTGTTTAATACATTTTCCCAATTTTGATTTTTGTTCACCTGGCGATTCATATTTTTAAAATACTTAGCAAAATGGCATTCAAAACATTATTACTTGCAAGTTATTGGCTGAATGCCACCTGAGCATCTTTATCCGCGCAGAATATATACAGATCGCACTGTTTACTTTATTTTAATCAGACTTGTTGCATGCGCTTTACTCCCTCGTAAATACTTTATATGTACATCCACGTACATTTTTAATTTGTAATCACAAATAATTTTTAATTTTCGAAAACACAGATTTTCTATTCAAGCCTATTTCTTTTACAATTGCAATTTTTTTCAAATTTGATTTTTATTCTTCTGATGAGATATATTTTAAAAGTACTTGGTAATTTGTCTTTAAAACACTTTATTTACTAGTTTGGCTGCAACCCAAATAAGTATTTTTATTCGTGCAGAATATACAGATCGAACTGTTTATTTTATTTCAATAATACTTCTTGCATGCATTTTACCCGAACTATTTCATATTTGAATATTAAAGACAATTACTATATATAATTCAATAAATTTATTTTAATCATTACATTACTTGTTTTTAAAATCAAATGAGAGGTCTGCAACTTGAAAATTTTAAAACTGCGATAAAAAAAATTCGAAAACAACTACTAACTAGTTCCGTTGATTATAACTGCCAATAAAATAGATTACTTGTATGCAGCAATTTTTTAATTTAACAATAATAATTTTTCATTTTTTAGTGATTATATTTGAAAAAAATCAATTATCTTGATTAGGAAATTATAAATTGATTATAAACCACTTATTTAAAAGTGATTTGTGATTGAAGTAAATAATTCCTTAACTTTACATTTTAAATATTTAAGTCGTTCCTTCGTGAATGGTTTATGCTACAATCACATGCAATTTTAAATTGCTGAATGTATCTATTTCAAATTTTCAAATACACAGATCTATTTTTTTATAAGTCACGAATTTTTTTCGAATGTTACATTAACAAAGTGTTTTACTGTTAAATTATTTCAAAAATATATAATTCACATGGATTTACTTCTAACTTTTATTTTGAACGTTTGTTAGTTTATGAATACAAAAAGAAATTAAAAAAGAAAAGTAGGAATAAAAAAATGTGCTTAAAATTTAGCCAATCTTTAAAATTTGTTTCTGCAAATGTAAATGGTGGGTTTAGTATACTTTTTGTTGAATAAAATTACTACTAAATTTTTTTATAAATCTTATGTATTTTTTTTGTGGTTTTAAATTACATACTTATTTTATAATTTATAAAATAAGAAATTGTAGAAATTTTTAGAACTTCTTGAAGCTCTTCTTTGCACCAGTTCCCTTGGAAACTTTCAGTACATTGAATCGCACAGTTTTGCTAAGAGGTCGGCATTCACCAATTGTAACCACATCGCCAATTTCAACATCCCTGAAAAGATTACAAAAATATTTAGAAATTGAACAATCTACATGAAAATATTTAATATTTTTTAAATTAAATTAAGATCAGAAAACGATAAATATCTTCAATTTGTGTTCAGAAGACCGTCGTTAGTTTCATCATTTAACAATTTGTTTAAAATTTTTTAAAAAATAGAAAAACAATATTAATTTTTTAAATTTAGACATAATTGATATCTCTTAATAGTGATGTACCTTCTAACTCTTCTGATAATTTTGATTATATTCAAGTAAGGATAGGTAATAATAGTACTATTAAAAGGTTGTACTATGTAGATTTCTCATTAGTATTTAAAAAATAAGTTACCTAAAGCAGGGGCTAAGATGGACACTCATGTTACGATGTCTTTTTTCAAAACGATTGTATTTTCTTATATAATGCAGGTAGTCCCTTCTTATGACGATGGTCCTTTGCATTTTAAGTTTCTGTACCACTCCAGTTAAAATGCGACCTCGAATGGAAACATTTCCTGTGAATGGGCATTTTTTGTCAATGTAGGTACCTTCAAGAGCCTGAAACAATCAGCATTATTGAATATAATTATACAAACCTTTATTTATATTTACGTTGATGACAAGTACACTTTTAACTCACCTCACGGGGAGTCTTGAAACCAAGTCCTACGTTACGGCTGTAACGCAGGGACTTGCGACCCTTGCTTAAACCCTTCTTCCTGTTAAGGAAGACAGTAGGCTGCTTTTGAAACGACTTGACATTCTAAAAATAAAAAGGATTCATTTTAAATAAGTGTTATAAAGTAACATTCTAAATTAGAGTATTTTTTAAATTAAGATCAGGAAACGATAAATATCTTCAATTTGTGTTCAGAAGACCGTCGTTAGTTTCATCATTTAATAATTTCTTTTATCTACATTATCTATCTATATTCTTTCATAAAGTAGTATATTGGAAAATTTTTAGGTTATGTTATGAGTACGTTTTTAGATTCTTGAATAAGCGGTAAAAATTGATTAAATATAAGGCGTAGGATATGTAGACGTTTCCCTTAGTAATCAAACATCTTTATTTTCAATAAATTTCTAATGCAACTCGAATAATTGAAATAATAAGTCTCGGAAATGACATCGGGCCACGTGTTAAAATTCAGCAACGAAATTCATCGCGAATATTGAGTCCCGTGCCTCAAAAATTATATCTAAATAACATTAACAATTAGTGTGACCTGTTAACTACTCGCAAATACAACCAAAGATACCTAAAACTGTATTATTTATCAATATTGTAGCAGAGCGTAAAGGAAAACATACCTGGTCAGCCATGTTGAAGAGAGAAAAGAACGAGGTTAGCCTCCGCTCCAGCCAAGCCTACGCCGCGCGCGCCTCGTCCGATCGTCGAGTGCAGATTCCTGCGACACCAACCAGCGTTGGTTCCGGTTCCTCCCGCGGCGTCGCCGCCGTCGCGACTCACCAACCGGTTTCCAGGAGACGAGCGCGGAGCGACTGGTGGCCCACCGCCGTCAGTCGGCTTGCGCCCGTCGTCCGCGTCGCTCCACGGCAGAGTCCTCCGCGTCGCGTACACCCCCCATACCTTCTTCCCCGACCGATCGGAATAAAGAAAGAAAACATTCCCGATCGGGAGATAAAGAAAAAGGATCTCTCCCCCCCCCACCGACTCGGTGTGTTCCGCCAGTGCCCGTTAGCCCCCGCGACTACTCGCGAGGAATATCCTCGTAGCGATGACCGCGACTACGTGGTAACGTAAACAAAGGGCCGCGGGCTGAGTGTGTGGTGCGCGTCTATAACCTAGAAATCGCCGCGCGCGAGGGGGGGAAAAAATAAACAAACACCCCCGGGAGGAAGCGCCTAGTGGGAGGACGAGGAGGAAGGACAAGGACACGAGGGCAGCCGAGCGGAGCACCCACCCAAGAGAGAGGGAGCGGCGGCGCGTGTTCCGGTGAACGCGGATCCGCGAGGCCTTCAAGGTAAAGTGTCCGCGGGCTCTCCTTTTTTTTCCGCGCTCCCCCCTCGGGGCCTTTTTTTGCGGGCGCTCGCGGGCCCAAGGCCGGCGATCGTCGCGCGCGCGCACCGCTGCATGTGCGCCTCGATGCGCGCCGCAAGGATGCCTGAACACCGAGGCAGGGTCGATGACCCGCCGATGATGGATTTGTCTCCGGTCTCGTGTACGGAATCGGAGCCGATCGGTTACCTCCGCGCCTTCTTTTTCGCTCTTTCAGGGTTTTCCTTTTTTTCCTTTGGTGCATTGTTGCGATGGCGTTGAACCGATTTTTTATTATTTGTTTTCCAACGATCTCTTTAGTCTTTTTACACCGATAGATATTTACGTTATAAGGTTGAGTTAGTGAAAAACATCGAAGTGCACTAAAAATTAGTGTATTTAGAGCTTTTCCACTAATTCAACTTTAGACTTTAATTATTCGAAAGCTCCAAAATTATAAAAGTAAATAATTAAATTTATTAATGACGGAGAAGTAATAAAAACTAAAAAATAAATTTACTTGATATTCATTGATTAATAGTATAGAAATCATATTTGCAATTCATGTCTTTTAATATTTTACTATTTACGTTTTTGTAACACTCGAAACTTTCAAATGTTTTCACAAACTAAAGTGGCGCATACTGTCGTTTATTAAGATCTTCCGACTTTTAGCCGAGCAAACGAACAAGTTTAGCTACTTTTACTCTTACTTATTAAAAATTGATTAGCGTTCAATCTTGACTTTCCCGAAACTCGTACAAGATGAATGCTACCAGCAAGGTCTAGTTGACTGCCACGAATACATATATTTTTAAACTTCCCGCTTGAATAATTTCGATCGATCAAATTTTAAATATGCAAACAATTATACCCTGATTTAAATAGATAAATAATGCAATCCAATCTTTCCTAAGTTTTTTACCGATTAAAGGACTGCAGTAATTATGCGCAATACACGTAAAAAATGTATTTTCTTCTAACTATTTAAAATTGTTTTGAATCTTGTAATTACACTATGAATCAAATACAGGTTAGCAAAAATTAGGTCCATTCTGAGACTGGCGGGTGAAAATAGAGGCCAAATTAGAAGACCATTTCGCTCCGTTTGTTTATGTTAG
>JAXIUT010000001.1:9176259-9186478 GCA_035586675.1 Eurytoma californica
TGGCCTCTTTTTTCACCCGCCAGTCTCAGAATGGACCTAACTTTTGCTAACCTGTATTTGATCCATAGTGTTATTTAAGGGCGGATTCATAATTATTTTTAAAAGTACTTGAAGACACTCGTTACTCGCGGAGGAAGAGAGTAGTTCATCGTCGCGACGCTTTTTACGGAAGAGTCGAGGGAAGGAAGGTCGACGAGTCGGGATTCCCGATGAATGAGCGGTGCGCGCGGCTGGAATGTGTGAAACGCCGGAAAATAAGAGGCTTTTAAAGGGCCTGCACCACCGGAAGGAGGGCCCCAGCCAAATCTCCCTGATCTGAGTTGTATACTTATTTTTAGCGTGGTTAAAATGAGATTTTATAGTTTCCAGGTCAATTTTCCTTAAGCTCGTACTTTTTTTCAGCGGTTTTTTATTTTTACTAAATAGTTTAATGGGTATTAGTGTATACACCGTGAGTGTACGAACTGAAATTTAATTTTATACGATATAAATGAACGACGACAATTGCAGTTTATTAGGGACAAAATCAGAACCTATTTGTTATTATAATTTTAACTGACTATTCAAAATTGTGATAAAGGTAAATATACGATCATTAAAATGTTAATTAATCTTCTTGATTTCACGATTAAAATTAATAACTTCAACAATGTACTAAAACTAATTTTCTTCAATTATTAAAAAATTGTTGAATTTCCTAATTTTATAAATTGCGATAAAAAATAAACCCTCTCTCACATGCCGCTTATTTATTGACTGCAAAGTGATTCCCCTACGGAAATTGCAATCTGACAATCAGTGGTGGTCATGGATCGAAATGCACATTAATAACCCATTCGAAATGCTAGTGTTACAAGTTTGACGCATCCTCTTAAAATACAGCTATTGAGCATTGAATCGATAATTATAAAGCCGTCATTCAACTGCTCCAACTCGTATTTTCGTATCGAAAGAGAAAGCGAAAATTTATGGTTATTAGAAACTTTTTTTTTAATTCCAACGTATTTTCCATTTAATAAAATTCTATATACCTCAACATGTCCCAAAACACACTTATTAAATCATCGAGCTTGCCTTTTTCAACTCTATGTAATTAACCATCTCAATGGTTATGCCCAAATTGAAATTTCTCAAGACGTTAATTACGTCCAATAATTTTTTCCCCAGTTTGAATATATCAAAAACCCGATGGTAGGCAGCTCCATCCAGCCCACGGTCAAAAACTGCCGGTCTATTTTTAGCTCGCCGACAGATACATCATCCGCAAAAGCGAACTCTAATTTCTCCGAAAGAAACAATGCTACCCCCGGGGAAATAAATCAGCCGTTCAATTATCCGCCGAGGCCCTCGCTATCAAAACACATTTCCGAGTAAACAAATCGAAAAAACTTTCCCCCGGAGATCCTCGGATAGCCCGCGCCGCGAAGGAGGCAGCAAAAAGCGGCGAAACGGCCGATGAAAAATCGAAAACCGAAGGAGAGTGGTAATGAAAGGGGAGCCGAGAGGTGGAGGGACAAAAATAAAGGAGCGCGGCAAGGACTGCGGAGGAAGTCGGACTCTCAATGCGACTCGATCGGGCCGCGCGATGATCTTGAACGGGCCGCGCGCGTTTTTAAAAGGGAAGGCGAGCCCGGCGAAAGCAGGATGTACCCGAGCTGGGCCGGACTTTTTACGTAATCCACCGGCGCCCGGCCGATCGAAAACGAAAATGAGAATGAATCGGGGTTTCTGCTCCGCGAACTACGCGTTAAGTAACACTCGTCCTTTGCATACTTTTTTTTTACGTAAGGATGAATTTCAGCCGGGTGAGTATTTAAATTTTTGTTTGTTTCGCAATTAATTTATGCCGATGAAAGTGCGCAGTTCGGCTTACGATTTTCGTGATAGGTGCGGGAGGAAAAAACTTTGGGTACTCTCAAAATGTGGATGCGCGAAAAACCACTCGATGCGAGCGGTAACTAAGCAAATGGAACTTTGAGCGGCTCAGTTTTATCTGAAAAAGTGATTATTTTAATTTTTCACTCTTCTACATTATGATAGTATAGAGTCCGCCGCGTAGATCAAGGATACAAGCGTCCATTTAGTCTTTTTTATATTCATCTCTGTACAGTGTACACGTTAATCTTCTGGCTATTTATTTGCAAGGTGGCGTATCAAATTCTCGTTAAAAAAAAAGCGGAGTCGCTATCTAACATGTTTTCCTACAAAAACATTCGAGCTCTTTTTATGGCGCTGGGTTATTACTACGTTTTTACGAATTTCGGTCCTTCGGCTAATGTTTATGGGTACATAGAATCTTTTTCTTTGACCAAACTCGCTTTATATACTTGCGGTATAATCGCTTCGAGTTTGGTCAATGAGGACAAGGACAATCTTTTTTTTTTATTATAAATTTTTAGCTGCTGAAGTTAGAACATTGAGATATCGTAATTTAGAAAAAATTAGACACAAAAAAAAACGATTTAAAATTGATTGTTTTAAATTATAAATTATATGTTTAATATTTTAATAATGATTTCCAATAAAATTTTAATTGTATACAAATATTAAAGACATTATAATCTAACAAGGTTCTTTTATTTAATTAATTTTTGTTTTGAAAAAAATGATGGACATAAAAAATATTCATTCTGTTTCTAATGTAATAGTTTGAACTTTAGTTATAGGCAGGTCTTTTTTAAACTTGTATCATCGTCGTTTCGATAATGAAACCCGTATGGCTTTACAAGATAATAGAGCGAGGCGACCTAATATGGAACTTTTCATAAGTGTGTCGCCTAACTGCACATCAGGGAAGTGGCAGTAGGCGCTATCAGATTTCTGAAGCATGAAATTCGTCAACTCAGTACTTTTTTTTAGTCCTAAACGAGATCCAATTTGCGAACCGTTCAGTTCGGAAAAAATATTAAGTTTTACAGCACGAATCTGCTCGGATTTTATGGTAAATAACTTCGGTCATTATACTCCTCCAGAGAAGAGGCCAATTTAAACTTGCAGTTTAACCGCAACTTCGTGCTTTTCGAAAATAAATTAAATCACGTAAAAAATTATAATTTTCTTTAACGACGCCAATAAAAACGATAACTCGATACACCGCAAAAAAAAAACACTGAAAACGAAAACAATTGAATTCTTATAACGAAGAATCCATTGAACAAAAGCTATTTCATTTAGTCACCGTCGATTATTGTAATGAAGAAGAAAAAAATCTCCTTTTCACCGCCGATCATTTTTTCTTTTTTCGCTATTTCATTGTGCCAATGAAGCCGCGCGCAACAAAGCGTTGCAATTCAATTGCAAAAAAAAAATCGGTTGAATGGGGTGCGTCGCCATCGTCGTCGCGTTTGAAAAGGCTCGAAAAACGTCGTTTTAGCATTTATATAATCGCGTCGCGTTCGCGCCCTTTCACAAAAGCCCGTCGATTGATTTTCCCCCGTGAAAATTGTTACGCCACACGCGACGATTAAACGCCAATTGCAAAATCCGCGGGCGGAGCGCCGGGAAATGTGCGTGCGTTGGATGATGCGCGAAAAATTTCGCCTCCGACGGCGGTTAAACCCGCGGAATGCGAGTTGCGCGTTGCTCCCTTTTTAATCAGGAGTAAAAAGCTCGAATGCATCTGGCGTAACTTTTAATGTTATTAAACCCGTCTAATTCCTTTCAAAAGTTTCCTCGTGCACGTACAGTTGTGAATTATTAAATTTATTATACATAGGCTTTCAATATCTTCATGAATAAATAAATTTTATCGTTTTTTAGTTAAACTGAAATGCGGCGTTCGATAAAATAATCATCAATGATGTACACAAAATTGGAAAATGTCATGTTTGTGAAGTGGCAATAATAAAGTGTAAAATGAAAATAATGACAGGTTCTAAAATATCAATTATTTCATTTCTAACGGCGTTTTAAAACCGCCAATCAAATCAACTAGATAATTGAAGCTATTCATTATTAAAAAAATATGCGAATCGTTCCAACTCGAAACAACCGTACTTAACACATTGTTTCGTGAGTTCTTCATTTGCGTAACGATTCTCACATTGGAACTGTAGAAAAAAAAGTGCTATAAAAAAATGCTCGCGCTCATGAACGATTGCTTAATAATTCTGGCGGGCAATTTTCTGATGAAAAATGCTTGCCACACTGTAAACTTTCAAAATTGCCAAGGCTCTATAATACCGAGTCCGCTAATACCCTTTTTATCGTTTACTCCGCGCGGCATTACGCAGTCGTATCATTCGGACGCCACCGCAGCGTTTTTAGTTGCGCCTTCATTTTCATTTTTCTCCAGGCAAACTTTTATCGTCCCCCGCGTGCAGCACTCGCGTGTAATTTTCCCCGCGAAAGCGCGTACTTGGATTTTAATGACGCGCTTGTTTTCCACGCGCGAATTTTCGGGTCGCGGCAGCGAGGGTGAAAAAAAAATGGAAAGGAGAGGGGAAAAAAGTTCGAGAAAACTGGGTAGATTTATAGCGCGGGCGCTTTACAAAAGGAACTACGCGCGAACTGGGCAGGAAGCAGTGAAAGTATCGAGAAATTTGTAATTCCGCTCGCGGCCTCCAACCTGCGGTTAAAAGAGATTACCTCGCGAGTTTAAAAAAGAATGCATCGGCCGGATTGATATTTTATTCATGAAATTAAATTTCCAATTATCGCGCGTGCAAAAATAAGTTGAAAAAAGAAACGGTACGTTTGAAAGGCCGCCTGGAAGTTTCGAGCGAGCGAGGGGAATCCGCGCGGTGCGGTCGACGAAAAAATCGCGCGTGACCCGTATTCCGTGCGGCGAGGTGCGCTGAAAAGGTCGGAGGGAGGGCCGGATGCGCCCCGCGGCGACCGGGGCTCGCCTCGGTACAATGCGAATTGCGCAATGTAATCGGCGCGACGCAACGCCTTTATTTCACGTGTGCACACGACGCAGGCGTGTCGCCGCACGCGCGCCTCGTGCGGGCGGTTTCTTCTCTTTGTGGTATTTCGGCTCGTTACGAGCTCGTCGATGACGCGCCTCGCCTCCCTTCCTCCTCTTTCTTTCTTTCTTTCTTTCCTTTTTTATTTACAAACTCCATGCAGGACCCGCATCGACGTAATTTCTCTCGTTAGCTATTTTTAGTTCTGCGGAATTTTAATTCGGTTCTTCAATTTAAAAGAAAAATTTATTAAATGTAATTTACCCTTCTCAATGATTAAATTAAATATTTCGATTAAATTATTAAATAAAAAATTCTTTGGGATTTTGATTGTGTTTCTGTAGGGAAAAAAAAAGATGTAATGAGAGTGATTATCTATGTAAGAATTATTTTTCATGAAAATACAAGATAAAAAACCAGGGCATTAGATCGATTAACCTTCGTACAATTTTTTGCAAATAGCTCTCGAAAAAAGATTTATCTCCCAGAAGATATGATCGTTAGAGCTCGATTTGCACGTAGTTTGGGAGCCTAGAACGCTTACATAATCGACGACTCGCCTCGTTTCTTTGTCACCGCTCTGTTTGCTTCCTTTTTTCTCGCGCCGAAGGAGTGGTTGTTTGTCAGATTGCTTTTTCGGACTGTACGGGATCGAGCGAATTTTGTTTCATCAGTCTCGTCGCTTTAGTTTCAAACTCTCAATCGTTTCTTTTGACTACTCCAAATTGTTTTTTTTTTTTTTTTTTTATTCTAACTTGACCGTTGTTCTTATTGAAACAAATTTGTTGAGCAATCAAAAATAAGTTTTTAAATTACTCTGTATTACATGTTTAAATTTAAATGCAAATTAAATTTTATATTCATAAATTTAAAGAAGACACAGCCTACCACGCGTGTACAAAATTGCAATGAAAAAAAAAAATTGCTATTACCCGCGCGATAAAAAGGAAATACCGAGCTCAAATAAATTCGCTATCGAGGCCCATAAATAAGCAGAAAATTCCAATAGCCCGCGTGTGCGTCAGCGATCCCCGCGATACTCGAGAGCGCTAAATTCGCGCCGGAAGAGAGGAAAAAAGGCACCGCGCGAGACGTCGGCGCGACTGAAATTGCCGGGGAGAGAGAAACTTTTTTTAGGTTGCACTTCCGGCGCTAAGCGACTCTTCAATTAAACGGAAAAGCTCGCGCGGCGCGTTCCACTCGTCGTAAATAAACCGACCGACTTAACGGCGCGCACCTGACCCCGCGCGCGAGCGAGAGCCTACATCCTTAAAATTCGAGCGCAACTCTTGCGCGATTTATGACGTAAGATCCTGCGCACACGTCCCCCCGTCGTGTTTTCCTCGGGCCTCTATATTCCCACACGGCCGCCTCGCGCTAATGGCCCGAAGCCGCGAGAAGAGGCTATCGCGCGCTGACCCGTTTTCCCGGCTTGGCTTCTTTTTTTTTTTTATAAGGCGTCGCGCTTTCCTCGTGGCTTTTTTTTATGCGGAACGTGCAGCACGCTTTCCTTGGCGGTGCAGCTTCCAGGAAATATGGAGCCTCTTTCGCCGGGAGTTTATCAATGTTCCACTGCTTTAAGAGATTGCATTCGGGAGCGCCGTATGTTTGAGGGGTACGAGGCTCGCGTACGTGAGGTCGGGAGCTTTAAGAACGTGTATAAAACAGAAATTTCTTTCGGGGGAAATTGAGCGGTTTATGGTCTAAATACTTAAATTGAAGATAGGGTAGAAGTCATTTTTTTTAAGTTTGAAAGATTTAACGAGAAATTATGCTTGGATGAGAAAATTATTTTTATTTATCGTTAAAGTTTAAAGTTAAATTATTTTTGGCGGGAAATGGTCTAGTTTTCTCTTATCGATAAAACAGCATGACTTTTTGATATTCTTCACCGATTTGATAGGTTAACTTTTGCTATAAAATTGTTTCATCGATAGGAGGCAACTAGACGATTTCCATCAGGGTTAAAGTGCTATATAAACTGTTATATGAAATTTAACGAATATAAATCATCCTGCGAGATAAAATTTCATAAGCGTGACAGTCTCGTACGAAATCGGTAGCACATTGGTCAAGAAAATTTCCCCATGCCCAGAAGTGAATAAAAAGCAGTTTGAAGCCTACCGATTAGTTGAGTTAACGGCGATGAATCTTATTCATAACTCCGTAAGTGAAAACGTCTGTACCATTTATCAAACGGTGATGAAACGCCAAACTGTCCTCTCTCCGGACAATCGGGCACATCACGCGTCCACGGTATCAGGCATCCGTATAAAGGTGAAACTCGATTACGATCGTCGGTCCCCGCGACAACAACCGTACCTCTACACCCACGTATCCACCGATTGGTATACATACCAAAGCCCCCCTCCCGAGGACACGAGGAAAAAAAACGGCGGTGCGTTGCGATAGAAGTAATTACCGGCAGCGAGGGACGAAAAGAGCGAGACGCGTATATAGCCGCGGGCCAGCGCGCACGTCGATATACGTCGGATTAGCGTGGGCGAGACACGTGTCGTGAGGAACGGCGCGGATGCCGTGAGTTATACGTGACTTTTTCAGCGCGCCGCTCGCGGGCGCACATAATGGTACAAACGTGTTTTTAAGAAGCTCGGCGGTGGCGCGCACGCGTGGGCGGGGGGGGGAGGACGGATTCCTCCGGCGGAAAGTTTCGAGACGTACATGCCCCCGCGAAATTGAATAGTTCGCATTCACCTGTTGATTTATCTGCGGCGGAATCTTATCTCGCGTACCTTTCAAGAGGTTTTTTTCTTATTTTGACATTGTCTCGTAAAAACTTATTCGAGTTTGTTTTGTAGACATTTTCGTAAGTACTTTTTTCAAGTGACCTTTTAATTTAAATGATTTTATAAGGTTACGCGATATAAACGGATTAATAATAACGTATAAAAAAAGAAGGAAGGTTTATACTTGAAAAACATATGGCCACATTTTCATAATGCCTTTGTAGCGGGATAAAATGTTGCACAGTCTATGTCATAATTACGAAAGAATTATAGGACCTTTTAGCGTGTTGAATTCTGCTTAAGCCGTGAGAGGTACGAGGGACTAAAAAAATTTCTAATTTACTGTTTATCTCCCGCGGAACTTTAAAGTTCGTTTCAGCTAAGCGCCCCAAGAATAAATTACTTGTCGTGATCGTAATGAAGGTTTACCGAACTTTATCATCGCCGCTGATCAGTTTAAATCCTTACCCCCTTTCAAAAGCGCAATTAAATAATCGCACAAAAACTCGCTAAATATTACCGAATAAAGTACCACCAAAGAGTGTACGATAAATACTCTTCGCCGCTCCTAAATAAAAATGAAAAAATTTACGTAAATAATCGTCGGTGTGTTTACATCGGTATTCTAAACAGCGATAAATCATTGCCCCGAACAAAGAGGCAACGGCTCGATAAACGATGCCCGATAATTCCGTACACGTTTATCCCGGCTGTATGCTAGAGAGACCCAATAAAATTCATTATCGCCTCTCGCGCTTTACTGGGTTAAACGTGCCCCGGCGCGTTTTAACCCGGAGGGGCCACCTCTTACCTCTTTGTGTGCGGGTATCGCGCAAAAATCGGCCGTAAAATGTCAGGGCCAGGCGCGCGGGAGCGCACAAGGTGGCGAGAGAGGGGGGAGAAAGGAGAAGGAGCGGGAGGTCGCTCTCCTTTCTACCTGCCTTCGCCTTCGAGACGATGAACCTTCCTCCGCACTGGCTCTCCCACCCGCAGCTGTACATATACACACATCTCCGCGAGAAACGTTACGTTATTTACCCGAGTTTGTCTTCCTCCTCCTCGTGTTTTTTTTAATAATTCAATGCGCGCGCGCGCCGCGGAGGGAATTCGATATACGCCGGGTGGAACGAGTTTCTTTGTGGTCGGCCCGAAGCCAATGGGTTTTCTATTGGTTTTTGCCACCTTCTGCCCGCCGGACTGACGGCTGTGTAATTGGATCGCGTCAATTCCGAAATCACGCTGTTACAGTTTCGCACAGCGAAAATTTTCGAAGCGATTCCATTCGAGAACTAATTAAGACGCGCGCGCGCTCTGGCACCACCGCGGAAATTGTGCGCGGCCATTACACAACCTGATTACGCCGCGGAATTTAAATAAACTGTATAAATCAAGGAGGAAGTCCTAACAGTACATTCGTCATTTAAATATCATCTCTCCTGGTAGGAAAAGAAAAGGCGATTCGAAGGCTCGGAAAAAGAGTAAAAATTTCAAGCGAATTATG
Organism: Eurytoma californica; assembly: GCA_035586675.1. Classification (NCBI taxonomy): domain Eukaryota; kingdom Metazoa; phylum Arthropoda; class Insecta; order Hymenoptera; family Eurytomidae; genus Eurytoma; species Eurytoma californica. The sequence goes on from JAXIUT010000001.1 coordinate 9,185,415, forward strand.
CAGCGCAAGCGATTCCCACACGCAAAAGGTGGCGGGGTACACACAGGTATACGAGCGGAGTAAGCGGTGTAGAGGCGGCTTTTCTCGGGGCGCAGCGAAGCGGCGTAGTCGCGGCGGCTCTCAATGCTCGAGCGGCTCGCGGGACGGAAAAGGCGCCTCGAATTCGATTCGACGCGATCCTGTTACGGAATGCCTCTTTTCCACCTCGCGCCCAAGGAGCTGCTCCTTTTCTTCCAGCCGCGATTATGCGTCGCTCACCCGGGGGCCCCAAGCGCGCGACTCTGCTTCCGACGTCGATCTCGACTCTCTTTCTCTATCGCGGCATTGTGCTTCCTCGGAAAATTACGATTTTCCCATTTTTTTTGTACCTCTCGCGCGCGTCTGAAACGGAGCGGTGATTGAATTTTGTAGAGAAAAATATTGGAGAAAAAATAATTGGTATTTTTTAATCTATAGTTTATATTATTTTGTTGGTGTGGAGTAAGAAGTTATTAAGCTGTTTTTCTCGTTTAATAAATAATGCATTGTTTTAACGAAGTTTTTGATTAATCTGGTAGTGTAATTTTCAAATTTTGTATTAACTAAAGCGCCAGTAATGCAGAAACCCCCTTAAAATAGGACTCATAATAGCATGTTATCGTCAAGTCTCGAGGTGAGCTCTAAAAACATAGTAGTTCCAGGCGAACAACGTCGTTAGATAATCGGTATAAGATCGTCCCAGCATCATGAATAAGCCAAAGTTCAAACTCGATCCAGTAAATCAGTGGGTAGCGCTAGTAAACAGCAACTATCCGCAAAACAATGGATCCCGTTTTACAAGCGCACTATAACCATTTGCTGATGAGATAAGGTAGCTTTTCCTGCAGATTTATCAAAACTATAAACCAGCGCATGTATAATGATCTTAGATTGTAATATAATGCATCTTTACCTCATTTCATTTAAAAAAAATATTAACAAAGTACTCTCATAATGTCAAAGAGTGACTTTATTCACTCTTTCTCCGAGTGATTTGGTAATCACTCCTTTTCGTGTGATTTTTTGCGATTTTCACTCGAAAACGG
>JAXIUT010000001.1:9189815-9216363 GCA_035586675.1 Eurytoma californica
ATAATACGTATGCTTTTTTTGAGAGAATATTATTTATGAAAATTAATAAGAGAAAATAATGATGCCGTCATGATTTATATCTTTCACGCAAAATAGAAATTTAGTCGCGCGCGCAGCGCGCGCTTGATTCCTAGTTATTAGAAAATTGTATGCATCACTTATTTTGCAAACCAATGAATTTAAATTCATAGTCAAAACACAGCATCATGACTTATTGAGGATTACACCTAAAAATGAATAAACTACTTCCTATTTTCTGTTATTTATAATAAAAAATTACACAATCAATCTATAACAGCGTTTAAAATGAATCCTATTTTCATCACCCCGCACAGCGCTGTTTTAGCAGTAACCATCGCAATCCGGACATGAAAATGCACCACCATTCCACCGGCAATTGTTATCTAAACCGCACTTGATGTGCGCGTGTACGTGCGCGCGCGTCGAAAAAACTAAAGCGCGCAATGGTTAGGGGCATTAATTTTTTGTCGCTTGGCCGTCGTCGTCGGCGCGCATAGGGCGAAACAGAGAGAGAAAAGCCCGCGAGTCCGCGGAATTCTCATAGACATCAAGAAGCGGAGAGGCCCCGTGGAAGGCTGCTTCCCGCGAGTAGGTAGTGTAACTTTTTCCGCTCCTTCCACGCAATTAACCCTCCCTGCGCGCGCCTCGTTATGCGCGCGCGCGCCGCGGGCACAATGGGTGCCGGCGGCGTTTGGAATTTCGAAAAAGACACGGGACGAAAGTGCGATGACACGTTACTTCATCTACCGGCCTAATTAATTTGCAGCCGGGCTCTGTTTACGTTCGGGATTTTGCGCCTTAATGAACGCCGCTCGCTTTGTTTCCTCTAAATGCGCGACTGCCGTTTTTGCGCCGGAGCTAATGCGAGCTCGCCTCGTTTTGTTATACGACAACGAGCGCGCGCGCGCGCGTTGTTTGTAATTTAATTTAATTTTTTTTTTTTTGGGCTCTATGCTTAATTTTGATGATTGCTTTAATGGTTTTCTCGAGGAGTTGTTCATTCTGTATAATCAGAAACCACTTTTAGGTAAGTTTAGTGACGTTAATAAAAAAAATTGTAAAATCATGATTCTTAAATAAAATAATTATTTCTCCGACTACAAGTAATCTACTAAGTAGTCAGTTTTGTAATCGGTATGAGTAGTAAATAATTATAGATATTTTTTCACTTATTTTTTATTGTTCTTAGCTTTAAAGTTTTTGAATTGCAGATTTTGCATATTTTATAAAATTCTCATAATTGAAAGACAGGTTTGTTCGTAAAAATTCTGACCTGTTCGATAAAGTCTGGTCCAGTTTAAAAATATGCGCTTTTCCATGTACTTGAATCTTAGAAAAAAATAGAGCACGTTATCCAAATAATGCATGCATTCATAGCTCATGAAACTAAAAATCCCGCAAAAATTGTTTGAATTTATTAATATATTTTAATTATATTATAATCAACTCGAGTGGTCTATTCAATTTATTACATGATTTATATAAAAGGGTTTCAGCCGGTTAAAATAAATGTATAGTAATTTTCTTTAATAAATAATCTTAGATAAATTTTTGTTTCAATATTAATCAGTCTTACATTGTTCCAATATTATTTTAATATTTGTTTTTAAACTTTTTAACGAAGACAATCGTTGAATTAGAACTTAAAAATTTCTTTTAATTTTCGGATTTGTTTTACATTTACAATTAGCAAAATTTTATCTTAAGCTATTTTACTTTACAGTAGTAAGGTATCAATCACTCCTGCACGCCAAGAAAAGACCTGGCCACTATTGAGCTTATTCGCGAACTAAAAAGAAATAAAAAAATCAATCTCAAAGCGAATGTAACTCTTGGGTATCCATTTGAACGTATTAATCCGAGCAGAAGATCGAAGCACGCCTTTCGATTTCACCGCGCGGGGGCCGCCGGTGATTCGGAACAAAGGAACGCCCAGCTATCTCCGGCGCAATTAGGAGTTATCTCTCGCGCCCCCGAGGCGCGGCGCAAACAGGAAGCGCATTTTTCGGCCCGCGCAAGGATGATGCGGGGCGGCCTTCGCGAAACTCTAGAGCGCAATCCGACGCTCGAGCCCCCCCACATCCGCGGCGAAAAAAGGGGTTTCCTCGCTGCGTGAGAACAGCCCAAGGGTTTCCCTCGAGCTCCCCCCTTATTCTCCCTTTTTTTTTCAAGAGGGGGGACCCTCCTCCACTTCCTTCCTGCGGAGCTTCTTCTCGATTCCTCGGGCTTCCTAGCCGCGCGTGTGGGTCATTTTTTTTAAAGGGACTGGTATTTTTGGATTTACGCTCGCTCGAGGTAATGAATAGTTTGTTTGTGCGTTCAATGATGGATTGACCTTCGATTTAAAATAGTTTGCGAGCTATAATTAACGTTCGAGTGGTTTGATTCTTTTTCGGATGTAATGACTTCATTTCATTCATTTCTGTAGGTTCGACAATTTTTTCTTCAGTTTTGCATTCGTTTTTAAACCGCAACTGCTTCCTTTTAACGATCGAAGTATAGCTGAGGTTTACACGAGTAGGCACTTCTTGCTAGTGCTTTCTATTTCTTTGTCTTCCTGCACACGTGTACACCCTCTTTCCGAATGAGACCTCGAAAAGACACGTTTCCCGAAGATATAGCCCTGATTACTCTATACTATGATTTATTCTTAGCTAGTACAAACCTTATTTTTGAACAATTAAGAATTTTTCGCTTAATCACAATCATAATTCAGATATTTACGATTGCGTTTGAATTTCGCAGCTGGTAATTCTAGATTATAAATTATCTCGGTGGTAAAATGCAGTGCTGATTGTGTGTTTGTTCTGTGCCGTTAAATGATAATGAACAATCAAGATTTTACGACTTTAATTATGCAGTCTGCTGCATCTTTCACTTTAATAGACTCGATATATTTATCGACTGTATAAAACAAAAATAGCTAATTTTAAAAAGATGAAAGTGATAATAAAATTGTTAAATACTTTTAAAATACTAATTTTTAAAATTTGTTTCACCGTAAAACGTCAAAATTTTATTACAAGCATGTTGCAACAACAACAAGTTTGCACAGTAATAATAAAGTCTTCTCACGCGAGTTTAAATCTAATTTATATACTCGCGTTGACATAAGAAACGACCCGATAATGATGCATTCCGTTATAATTAAAAAACTTTAAAAAAAAAACCGTAAAAATAAATCAAAATAACTTTAACGAAATAACCGGTTTCCAGCGCGTGAAATCGCTAATCACCTCCAATTTCAAAATTTAATACCCGCTAATGACTTTCGAGCGTCTGCATTAGCAATTTTCGCATTACCGCCTAACTTCGTCACGTAAATGCAGAATACGCTCGTCGGCGGCGGCGCGAAAACCGATCCCGCGCGCGGATCGATTTCCAGAGCGTGCGAATGCATCGGCGAGAGAGGAGCTTCGCCGGTTGCGCAATCCAAAACAAACCGCGCGACTTGGGTAATCGACGGTGGCGGCGTGACCCGGCTTCGCGAGGCGCGGTTTTACGCGCCGCGTTGCGTTTTCTGTGAGAAACTTTTCGCGGGGTATGTTTTTCTAGTCCTTTTTAAACACTTCGCGCGTTTAATTTTTGTACGAATATTGACCGATCCAATATTGTCCCAATGTTGTTCCAACATTATTCCAATATTAGTCTTTGAGCTTTTTCGCAAAGAATATTAGAAACTAAGAAATATTCTTTTAATTTTCGGATTTTTTATAATTGTTTACATTTGCACAATTAGGAATAGTTTAATATTAAAAAATTTTAAATCCATTTGAAAATATAACGAAGTTCGTGAACGATCTTCGTAGCAGGATGTTGAGTCTCGAAGATTTAGGCACGATTTTTCTTCGTCTTGGTGAGTCGAAGCGTAACGAATTGGTCGCGCGTTGATGTCTGACAGCTACTTTGATAATCGCTGCTCTGTATTATGCGTCCTCATTTTTAGCCTTTTTTTCGTCACAGCCGTGGGATGGAAACTCAAAACCGATCATGACTTTCATCGGATTCATTCGTATTCCTACTGCAATTGATGATACCAATTTTTTTCTGTGCCGTGAACTTTCACGATTTTTGTTGGTTGAATAACTTCACGCACGGAACAAAGGAAACTAATTTGAGCGCGAGCGCAATTTTAATGAAGTAATGAGCCCTATGCTTCTGTACATTGTATGCAAACTTGGGAAAACTGTGTAACAATAATTATGGTAATTCTATTATATTTTCTATTGAGATTTTCATGGTTTATTAGGTAATACCATTGTTTATGCGATGCGATTCCTGTTTTATAACTAATTTATTTTCGGCGCTATTAAACACTGGAATGCTCGTTAGATTTTTACGTAATTTAAATTATTTTACATAATTTTTAATCTCTTCATCATTACTTAAGGGGAAAATTTATCAAAAAAACTCCTTGCCTTTATTTTGAATACACATTTTCCTCATTCCGGCTATTTTGCATATTCAAACGAAAAAAGAAGACGATTGCTTTTATTTTCAGGATAAAGTAGCTCTCACCGGATTATGGAAGTATTAAATATTGCTGCTACACACATGCAGTACGTACCTCGTGATCGATCTTCCCGATAATAACGAAGTGCACGAATACCCTTGAATTGCATTTTTCAAGCATAAATACCACTTCAATATCCCCCCGTAAAAATAAAATTCATGCTTGCGCCCATAAAAATTCCGAAGCAAATAAGTGCAAATCGAGCCGACGCACTTCGCTCTCGGAGCAGCTTAACTTCGAACGAGTAGGCGCGCGCGGCAAAACTTCGCGCGCTCAACAAGCTCGGAACGAATCGGCTCTCCCGAGCGGCAAAACGTCCGAGTGGAAAGTCGAGCGCTAGTGGAGTAGCGTCAGCACGGCGAACCGCTTCCCGGACATCGCAGTTCGCTCTCGGCGAGCTGCTCTCCGCCGCCCACATTCCATCCTGTCTGTGAATCTCGTTCTCCCTCTCTCTCTCTCTCTCGCTCTCTCTGTCTCCGGCGTTGCGTACGTGCACCTCTCGCCCCTATATCTTCGCCTCGTTTCTACGCCGGCGAGCCGCTCGCCCGTTTATCTCTCTCGCTCTCTTTTTCTCTTTCTCCGTTGGTGCCTCGCGACTCGGCACACATGCGCGCGACCGGGCAAAAATTCATTCAAGCGGCCGGCTTTTAACGGCGCGGCCAATCTCTCGCTCGCATTTGCATGAAGGATGCATTTTCTTGTTCGATATGCGCCGCGCGGACACGTCGTACGGTGCTTTTTGAGCGGACCCGAGATATTTTTTCTCCTTATTTCTGTCGAGGGTACGATCTGAAAAAGGACACGATACTTGACATTGATATTGACTTTGTGCGATATTAATGGGGGAAGTGGGTAAAAAACTAGGAAAATTTGATATAGTTATCTCGGAGTATTGAAAATTTTCTAATGACCGGATCGGAGCTTGATATCATTCACGTTTTTCACGTTTTATATTTAGATTTACCCGGTGCATTTACATAAAATGTTTAGCAAACGAGTATTTGATTTCACATGCCGTGACAGCGCCGCACAGCGTGAACTTTTGCTTCCGTCTAATCAGCTGCTCCTGTCGCTCGAAAAAGTTAGCAAGGAAACGAGCTTCTTTTCGTCGCGTCTGTACACTTTCTAAATTTGGGGTGTAACCCTCTTTTCAGGCTCTTCCGCTTTACGTCGGATTTTTTTAAACTGTGTAATACGCGTTTTTGTGGATTAGTTCAATTAAGATATTTTCTCAAATAAATTAATTTACATAATTAGGTGCTTAACGAACTCTTTAGAACGGGAAGATATTCGCGATAAGCAACTATCTTAATTTTTAATCAATAATAAAGCAAATTAATCAAGATATAATTGTGGTGATTACCATTGAAAGAGATGTTAATAGTTGTTATAATCGTATAGATTATTATAATAGCAGTTACGGTTCTTATTGATTAAATGTACTTCCTATAATCCGCGTGTAATTCAACACTCCATAAGTAAAGTATCATTTTTCTTATGCTTCTACTTATATCATTTTGCAGTGTTAAACGCGATAACGAGCTACTTGCGGTAGTCTATGAAAATTTGCAACGGCGTACAAATAGCCTCGCCAGGCAATGTTCAAATTTTTATTTCCCACATCGGCAGATAGGCAGCCCGAAGAACCAGAAACTTTGTAGCTCGGAAGATAAAATAGTCCTAAGTAAATTACGTCAGCGCGTAATAGGACAATCTGTTTCCCAGTAGTATCCTCTCACGTGACGACGCTCAATCTCGAATCTCATTTTAATCCCGAAGAAGTACGCTTATTAGCGACCACGGCGGAAAAGTGCTTCCTTCACAATTCCAACCGTAAAGCGGAGCAAAAAAAGTGCCGCGAACCGTTGCGACGTATTATTCCACACGCTATCATTTCCCGTCTCCGCGAGATCAAAGTCCAAGATTAAAGCCGACGATTTGAAGGAGGCGCGCGTCGTGTGTACACCGAAAAAAAAAGCGCGCGGTCATCTCTAAAAAGCCTAAATAAACATCGGGTCGGAGTGGATCTCTCTCTCTCGGTAACGGGGCTCCTCGCGCGAACCCACAACAAGCGATCTCCGCGAGAGGCGAGAAGAGAACTCAACAAGTAAGTAACGCCGACCTCGAGAGAAGGAGAGAGAGAGAGAAGCCGCGGTACCGTTGGGGCACATCCTCGACTCTTTTGGTCGCGTCCCCGCAACAATCGAAAATCGTCCACTCATCGGCCGCGGTCCGAGGTCGTCGTCCTACGACCTGAAAAAGCTCCGGCCGGTTGTTCGCCAGCGGCAGCGCCGGCACGCACGATCGATAACACCTGCATTTCTCCCTGTCAAGCGCCGCGCGGCCTCTGCACTCGCTCTGTTCACTGACCTCCCCCTCGTACGTACACACGTACTGTATAGTGCGGCGCGCGTTAGGCCTATCGATTAAGAAAAAAATGACCGGGGAGTACGCGCTTTCGTGCCCTTTGCCCGCGCCGAGTTCAACTTCCTCCTCCGAGGCTTGACCCACGAGAGTCGTATACATAAGGTCTGCCTTTTTTTTCCTAGAGGGCGACTTGTTTCTGCGGTTATAAATAGATTTTTCCTCGGTTTATTAGCTCTTCATTCCGCAGAGTAATGTATGCGATTCTGTTTTACCGTGGAAGCTATTTGCTCGTTCCGCCAGTGCACGGGCCGGATTTAGCTTGCATGCGCTGCTCGCATTCAATTTTTAGACGACGTCAAGCTGACTGACGAGTAATTGAATTAAGCGGCAATCCAATGCAAGCTGGATCACTTGTGTAGGTTCAAGGTTGGGAGGAAAGTTTTTAATCAAAAGCCACAAGGTAAGCATCTATTGTCTACATTTCAAAATGTTGACTTTATATATTGAAGAGTACAAACCCCGTTTAATCTATAAATTAAGAGTGTCGCAACAAATCGATATCCGCGTAAAAATATTTGCTACCAATTCCCTGCTACGATTGTATACAAATTTAAATCGCAACAAAAAAGTGATTAACCGTTCGACCCACTCGTGCAGTGGGTTTTGCGTCTAACAGCCAGCCGAAAAGCTAAGACCTCGGAGGCGACAGCACGCGAAACACTCGAATCCGGAGCCGCCGCGGAGAGAGCGTAGATTCTCTCTCTCCTCTCATTCTTATACAGGAGGGCTCGGCAACTCGAGGCAGCGCCGGCGAAGGAGTAGAGTCGTGACCGTGCGACCGGTGGGAATCCGCCCTGAGATCGACTCTCATACGCTTCCCGATGCTGGATTCCGAGCCGCTCGCTTTTAGCCGCCGCCGCCGCCGCGCGTCTTCTGCTGCCTCCGCCGCCGCTGCTCCTATATTATACTTCTTCTCTGCACCTCGCATTTGTTCTGTCTGCTGCCTTATTCACGGAAATTCTGGACTGGTTCCGATTGCTTATCTATCGGGGATTCCGCACGCTCGCCCTTTTTTCGCCTAGTTCTGAGATAGCGTTTGATGCTTTCAACGAGCGTCTATTTGTACGTGAAATATTTGCGAAATATTCCGAGCTAAGATCGATGAAATCTATTCGCGCGAATGTTGATACGTCTATACGGATTAAATTGTAGATTAATTCAGAATCAGGCGATACGTGAATTTGGGTTGATTCGCCAAGTTTCTGATAAATCACGTTTACGACGGCGAATTTCTCGTCTGTTTTCCTTTCCATCACGAATTTCCGAAGTTTCACTCGCTTGCGCGCAAGTAACTGCATCGAATCCCACTTGTGTACCACTTAGATATCGCTACCGTAGAATAATTGATCTAAACTTAGTAACCAATGAATTTTCGATAAGCACGACTTCAATTGCGTTTTGTATCGGATGAAGAAACGCAGCGGAGCCGGCGTTAGTGCGAGCAAAAAAATACAAAGCAATCGATTGCCTACAAAATGCTGTTGCAATTGAGAAGAAAAAGTGATTATCCGTTCGCGATTTGATCCCTCCGCCGATGCGCGTTTCTTTCAGTGGGCGTTGATTGCACGTCGCAGACAATTACTGTTGTTTCGTTCGGCATTGAGAAAATGAATTTTTTCCCCTTTGTCGGCTTGATTGCGTGCGCGCGCGCGCACATCAAGGCCTTTTTGCAAGGTAATGTTTGTTTCTCTAACGAGGTAATTCGCATGTGCAAGCAAAGCTTAAATGTCGGGCTTATCTGTTTAATTGCCAAATCAACATTTTAAATTTGCTCAATGAATTAAGCTTTGACGGTGCCAATCCATAAATCTGCGATGATGCGTAAAAGACTCGGCAAAGAAATGTAAATCACTCCGTAAAAGCCAGAAAATTGGGAATGCTAAACAGTTTTTGCACAATTCGACCAGACGTTATGCTCTACTGATTCTGCAAGCTGGAAAGGAAACATCGAACTGGAAAGTGGAAGCATAATCAGAGATGAGAAGTGTACGAGCGAGAACTGGGGAAAGATTTATGCACAAACCTCGGGCAGCATTCGGTGCGTAAATTACCAAAAGTACCACAGGGATCTCGAAACACAAGGGTTTTAGAAAGGCTTTGAAGTATATTTAAACTGTTGCAATTTGCTGCATGATACCCACAGGGTCTTAAGTTAAATTTAAGTGTCCCACATTTAAGATCTCACCGGACGATTTTCTCTAAAATTACGTTTCGGAAAGCAGCTTGCGTTGCGCGACCGGCAAATCGGCGAACGAAGTAAAGCCTGCTCCAAAAATACTCCAACAATTATCGGCAGAAATGAGTTTAGCCCAATTGAGAAACACTGGCTCTCAGTTTCGACGTTTGAATCCAGCAGTTATCTCGAGCCGGAGGATAATAATGCAGCACTACAAAGTCCTTTTAATTCGCCTTGCGCGATTGGCCTGGCAGAGGTGTTAGCGAGAGATCGGTCCGCAGCGGGGCAATCACAGGAGGCCTTAGCCGGACCTCGGCTCCCGGAGGGGGTGTGAAGCAGAGCGGGAGGTGGCTCGCACAGCGAGGGAGAGAGAGACGAAGCAATTAACGTGTCAATTAGCAGCAGGCGTCCACGGCTTGATTGATTCGAGATTGGACTTGCAGTCGGGGACGGAAGTCGTTCCTCCGCCGCGCTGCAGAGTCCGTTCATCCGTGAAAATTGCGATCACCGCCGGGCCGCTTATAAATAAGTCGATTGCATTGCGAGCTGCCCTCCTCCTCCTCCTTTTTTTTGTCACCATCGGCTCTCGACGCGATCCCGCGTGGACGACACACATCGCAGAGACGCGCAAGAATGGGTTACGTAAATTTCTCGCACAGCTGCGCAGACCCGGATGACGTCGATGGCTCGTTCCTTTTAGGATGAAGCTTGCACTGGGGAATTACGTAAGAGCTCTGTACTATCTAGCCGTCTAAGCTTGCCGATGATGCGCAGCTGAGACCATCCAGTTAACCCAGCGGCATTGACAATCTATCAGAAAAGCTGTTTTATTCGGTTTTTTTCTCTTCGATATGTATTTCTGCCGATAACGTTTTTAGATCCTGCGTTCAATTTAAACAGGGAGTAATAACAGTTTTTCGCGAATTAATAGTAATTTTAATTAGAATTCTTGTTAAAAGCTTTATAATTATTAAATTATTATTCTTCGGTGAAATTCAAGAACACATAGTTTTCCTAGTGCATCCTGAAATTTTTTATCAATGAGGATCTTCAAACGCCTTGAATAGACCGTAGCAACACGTAGAAAATGGAAATTGACACGAAAGATGCCGCCTTGTGCTGTTGGTCTCGCGGACACGGTAGCGGCTCGGGTCCGTGTATTTCCAGCCACCGTAACGGTTTTAGACCGAGGAAGAGAGAGAAAAGGAGAGAGATGCCGGTCTCTCGTTCCGCGGCAACGACGACCGGTTCCTCGTAAATCGAGCTCACGGCGAACGCGATTGCACCTCCTTCCAGGAATTATGTAACTACGCTTTTTCGGACAATTTCAAACTTCTTTCCTCTTGCAAATTTTTGGACGTATTGTCAAATGCGAATTTCAATTATCTCAAGTTAATAGAGTGCAATAGAGTAATTTATTTTCAAAGCATAGGTATAAAGGAACGTTTTAAAAGCAAATAATCACATTTAACACTACCAGTATCATAGTGCCGTTATAGAATTTCTTCCAGTACATCGATTTTTTGTAGTAAGTCATCATCGAGCGGTAGGGTCATTTTTGAAAGTCAGCTATAATTTTATGATGAGTGATGGAGCTTCACTGAAGAAGTATTTAAAGAAGGGATATTCGTAATAATTTCAACAACTCGGAGCGTGTGAAAATTTGTTATAATTTATTATGAAACGGATGAAAACACTCTGAATGGCATTACGTAAATGTAACCAGTTTCTGAGCACGTGATTTTTATACGCGACACCAGATGCTCGTTAAAATGGGACCTTCCCTTTTTTTTGCTTTCAAGTGTATAAAAGTGACTCGAGCGTCTCCTTCGTGGAATCATTATGCGACGCGAGTTCGTTGCTCATTTACGTACATTTAGATATGGTCGACATGTCGAAAAGCTTTTGCAATTCGATGTCAAAGCATTGAGCAAACTTTAATACTTTTAAAAGTAATTTAAGTGTTTATTAAAATATTTCGCATTGGTTTACCCTGTTGTTTCTTTACTATCTCATTTCATTATTTTTATTTCAAGCTCAATAAAGTTTTACGAGGCGCCTACACCATCCGAGCTTTCCGATTGTAATTTAAAAAATAAACGCCAGTCATATTTTCCTTATCGCGGTAAAGTTTACTAAATTTGTTTAATCAACTTGCAGTTTAAATCTTTTACCGCACCAGCAGCGCATTTAAGCTTCAGTAGTGTAAAAATAAAAAAAAATTGTCTTGACGAGTGAAATATGATAAACGGAATAACCATGAATGATCGGAAATGCAATAAACGTCAATTTCGGCCGCTTCTACGAGCGAAAGCATAAGTCTAATACACTTTCGCAAGTGTCCAACTTGATGCAATATTCATCGATGTCCCGGGCACTTCGGTAATTCGTCGATTCGATGAACGTCACGGGGACCGGGTGGGTGGGGTACCCTCCGAATTTACCTACCGCTCTCAACTCGATTATATCCTCCGGCGCCGTGAAACTTGGCGCGAAGAAAAAAAACCCCGTGGAGTGCCTAAATATCGATCGACCACAGTCCTGTGACACTTGCGTCGCGGAGTAGCCTCGCGGGGGCGCGTGTAGAGCCCCGGGAAAAAATCAATTTTTTATGCTCCACGGCGGAAGTGGCTTTTAACCCATTCAAGGACTCGGCGGCTCCCCGAGGACTGCCGCGACGCTCTTCCTTTCTCATTTTTTATTTCGTGTCTGCGTGGATTAATAATTGCCGTTATGCATGCCGGGCATGCTACCGATGGTATTAAATTCATTTGTCGATTGCCTTTAAGCAGTTTTAAAAATAACGATGTACGCAATACTTTATTCTACTCGGTGAGCAAAATTATATTCCGGAATTTTTTGTTCAAGTTATTTTCTAAATTTAATTTTACAATGAAGGTCATTACGTGTCTACTTAACTTTTGTTGATATTTTGTCCATTTTGGGTGCCCAATTTAAATGCAATAAATTTTGATAAACGTTCAAAGCTACTAGAAAGTACATCCGAGAAAAGGTGATTTGAAATAAGATCAAGTTCAAGTAAATGCCTCTTAACCTTAATTAATGGAACAAAAAGGTCCCTTGTTCAACGGTTTAATTCCGACTCGGCGGCTTGATGTGGACGATCGGTGCTTCTGTGCGAGACGCCCCTTTCGCTCTTAATCCAGCGAGCAATATAGGCCGAGACGCGCGAATCGATGGAAAACGGCGGGCAAAACGTCGCGGATGTTTTGCGTCGGATCAGCTTTTCGCGACGGCTCCTCAACCCCGATCCGCCGTCCCTTGTTACTCGAACGTTTAAGCGATTCGACGCCTCCATTTACATACTGTATACTTAACGAAATGACAGTTCTTTGGCTTTTTTCTGGTGTCGTATCAGTGAATTTTCCAACTTTTAATTGAAGTTTTTGTACTTTTTTAATTCACTCGTTCTTTTATTTCACCACGAGGTAAAAGCAATCGTGGAAGTTTTTCAAGACTTCGTTCATCTCTGTTTCGTTATTCTTCCAGCAATGAAAAAGCGAACTTTTCAACAATAAAATTCATAAACTTTTCTGGCGACGTGATATTCTAGTACCCACTTCAATCTTTGCAAATCTACTTTTTGCAAAAGGTCCATTTATCTGCATGCGCGGTGTAGAAAATATGCTGCCGGAGCTTTTTTTCGAGAAAAGGACAGCGACTTTCCATCTAATCGAGCGTTGAAATCGATGAAATCGATCGATTACCGAGTGCGCGTGCGCAGTCGGTCTGCGTCCGCGCAAAAAAAGTCGGGGATAATTCCACGGTGTTGTGGAAGGCCGCGCAGCTTTCACGCGGACAACACACGCGTGGGAATAGCATTTCTTTATATCTCAAATTATATGACCGTTTTCCTTTTGATTGACGATTTAAAACAACGCAATGAAAGTACAATTTAACGATTTTTCCGCACGCAACGCGAAACCCGTCTGCTGATTGCGAGCTTAATTCGCTCGCCGCATAATTCTTCTTAATGAAGTCTGAATATTTACGTTACGCATGAAAGTGATAAATTTATTTATGCCAACTTTCTTCCCGCTTTTCCCGTGTGGCCTTTCGAGCATCTTTTGAACAAATTTTATCTTTCCTCTAGAGATCCGCGAAATAGAATTATGAAAAACCCAGCAATAATCATCGCGTGCACCGGGAAAATTGTAGCTCTCGACGGGGGAAAATTCACCCCGTGGAAAATAAAAAAGTAGGAGAGAGAACTCGTCGAGAAAAAAAAAACTAACGTCCCTTCGCGACTAAGCAAGTGCATAACGAAAAGCGTCTAATTGCAAAGGGTCGGGCGAAGAAGCGGGTGGGGAAAAAAAGTAGGAGAAGGAGTCGGATGGCACTTGGCCCAGTTGCTCGGGCGACACGCGCGATTTTTTTTTTTACCCCGCCACTGCGTGCGCGAGAGTCGGGCTACAAAAAAATGAGGGGGCGCCCCTCGACGAGATGTTTATCCGAGTCTCGGCGCACAATTGATCGCGAGCGCCGGGCACTGTAATTCGATAATTGCCGCCCGAGCGCACCTTACCCGCGAGTCGCGTAACGGTGCTTTTTGACCGTCGTTATGCGGGAGTAGCCGCGATGCGATGACAGATGTTCGTCGAGAATCGAGCATTTATTTCGCGAGTCGATTAACTTTCATGAACCGTTTGATTCGATGAAGTGGAGGAGAGTGAATATTGCAGCTTCCGCGAAAACGGCGTTAGAAGGCTTTTACGGAGTTTCCGGAAACGCGGAGTTCATTATTTAAGGACAAAAGATGCTTTGAGTTTTCGAGAAATGAATGTTCAATGAGGTACACAGCGGATTCGGGTCGCTGAATACTTTATGGCCTTTGGAATAGTGATGCTGTGCTGCTATGTTTATATTATTTACCTTGACCTTTTGCATTCAAATCTAGCGCACAATTGAAGCAATACTATCTGACGTGCGAGTGACGACAAAAAGAATCTAATTGATTTAAGTCTATTTGCACATGCACCGCGGTTATTTTTGCAAAGCTGCACTTAACGTTTCAGTTTGAAAAATGTTTATTTAAAAAAAATTTGGTTAACTCGCTGGCTAGTAATTAGTCGGAAACTTGACCGCTCGCTCAAAAATTAACAAACTTTTTTTCCAAACCTACAATTTCGAGCAAGCAGGTTAAATTTTACAACCCGGTGCCGTACAATTTCTTCGGACTCCGCGTCATTAAGCAGCGGCGTAAAAATCCCTCCTCTCCCCCCTTTTTTCCGCGCTCGATTACGCGCCACCCCGCGGGAGAACAAAGGGGAAAAAGTCGGCGCAACGTTTTTCATCGGCCGTCTTGGATTCGATCTCGAATTTCGCGCGAAAATAGAATGGCCTTTCCCCGGCGGCGTCGGAAGTGCAACGGAGAAACATAATAAAGCGCCGGCTGCCGCTTCGCATCGACACGTGCGTAATGCATAACAAATGCAGACAACGGTGATTTCGCACCGGGAGCAAAAAGAGCCTGCACCACCGCCGCTGCAGCCCGACCCAGTTCGAAACAATTCCTTTATGCCGTACCTGTCGCGCGCGAGCCTCTCCTTTCTCTCTCTCTCTTTCTCGCTCTCTTTCGTATGCTCGCGCCTGGGTATTTATAATTTTTGACCCGATTCGAGAGAGACCCCTTTTTTGTTCTCCTCGAACCGCTGAACGATTGGTTTATCGAACTCCTTTGTGCCGGGAGAAATGGACCTTTGGACGAAAACAACTTTAGGATTTACCTTTCAAAGAAGGAGGTTACTTTATGCATCCGTTAACTTTTCTCGCTTTCCCTTTATTGCGTCAAGAAAGAAGAAGTGTATTATAAAAAATACGCTTCGTTAAACTAACATTTGAAGTTACAGAATTTTTGAATTTTTCTTTTAAAGTGAAACATTTTTATTCGGCAGGTGATAAAATTTAGTAATCAACAAGTGAACCAATCAGAATAAAAAAATGTAAATTTATTGATAAAATATTTTTATTATTTATTTACGGATATTCTCACTATCGTGAACTCGTTTGATATTTATTGAATTGTTAATAAAACGATTGCTCAAGTCCTTCAATTTCATAAAAATTTAATAAATGCTCCCCCACTGATCACGAGGTAACTTCATTCGAAAATTTCATTTAGCATATTACTTCTCGCATGCGTTGATCAACGTTTACTTCGGAACGAGGTCAAATTTAACGACGAAAGTCAATTCTAAACGAGCGCTTCTCCATTAATCGAAGGAGGCGCAGATCTCCGCATCTAAAAGTAAAACCGTCGGGCATCGGGAAAAACACATCGCGGAGTGCACACGTTTTTCGGAAGTTATTTTCGGTAAGGGGCTCGGCGGTGATTCTGAATTATTGAGTAGCGCCGGGGTATAGGATTATGACGCGGCGCTTTCCGTAACTCCTACGTATATGAAAATTTATGATTTCTCCTCGCGGGACGCAGATGTCACCCGAAGAAATTCGAGCGGGATCGACGGCGCACACGCGAATGCTTTCACTGCGCGCCCATGCGCCGACTTTTTCCTTCGCTTCGGGAATTTTTCATTTTTCTCTATTTCACCGCGACGCTGCTACGAAATAAAACACTTCGCTTTAATAATCAAATGTCACAGAAAATATGTATTTGTATCATGCAACGTGACCAGTTATAGGAATAAAATATCTATCTAACTAACGTTTAGTAAAAAATCACCAGAAAGTCAAGTTGTCCCAAAATTACTGCAAAAGTTTGGTAATTTTTACTCAACTAGTCTGTGTAGTGTATTAACCAATTATGTCTCTGGTAATTTTCAATGAAATTTATTTGAACGATAAGTATTTAAAAAAAACACAAAGAATTTACAGTAATAAAAAAAGGATAAGCTCTCATCGAGGCCTTCCGAATTAATCAAGCATCCAAGCAAGGTCCGCAGGCGTACTTAAAGCGAGGCGTACGCTCCGAAAATAGCGGATCCTCGCTCGCGAGGCCAATTTTTTATTCCTCCCGCGGCGGGTATTTTAAGACGCGTATACTCTCGGGGGCCTCGGTGCGCGAAATGCACCGCGCCGCTGCCAAGTCAAATAAAGCGAGCGGCGTGTAGGCCGAGAGAGAGAGAGAGGGAGAGAGGCGAAACAGGAAACGGGGAGGACGCAACGCGGGATGATCGGTATTTTGGCGAGCGCCGCGAGCGTGACTCATGCCCGGCCGAGGTGAGAGGAGCCGTGCGCGCGCGCGCCTCCATCTCCCCCCACGGTTCAACGGGCGGTCGTTAAACTTTGACGAAAACAATAACAGACGGCTCTCTTAACGATGATGAGGCCCCTGGCACACCGAGATAAAAAGCCCACTTAGCATTGATCTCCTTTTCCAATGAGGTGAATGAATTAGCGCGGTTAATGGTGGATACTTGTTAAATTGCCGGATCATTTGACCGTTTTATCGTTTGAACTGTGATTGGACTTTCTTCGGTTAGTGCACTACTGCTGGATTACAAATAGCATCTTCTTTGTTATTAAGTTTCATCTCTGATTTAGTGTCTAAAGTGTAAAACGTTTCCTTCTTGGCAAGGAACCGAATTGTTTAGTTTCACTCATTCAAAAAACAATGTTACATACTCAGCGAATCGCAGAATTAAAGCGAAACTTTCGATCTTGAAAAAGAATTAAATTCTACCGTCATTACAGCGGAGAAAGGGAAAGAGAGGTGTCGCAAGCAAGCGGCGCCTGGCAATCGATATCAACGAGGAAGCTGCCCCTTTACGGAGCGAACGGAATCCGGCTCCAAGTGCACGCGAGGCGTGGGCGGGAGCGGTAGAAAGAGAGAGGAGAGTGAGTGAGCTACGCTGTCAATGAGTCATCATCCGCGGCGTCGACTCCACGAACTCCGGCAGACGCCAGCGAATTTGTTGCCCGACCTCGAACAACTTGGATTTATCAGTCCAAGTGAAAAGCCCTCCCCCCTTCTCCTTTTTCGCCTTTTCTTCTCTTTTAGGAGCTGATGAATTGAGAAAGGAACGTCGGTTGGCGCGTTATTGCCAAATTGAATTGAGGAAAGGATTTCGAGAACTGTCCCTCCTCTTCGTTGTCTCCGGTAAGCCGATGATCGCGCACGAATTAATTGCGGTATTCAAATCCAGTCGTTGTTTGCAGACGACGATTATCGGCTGCAGATAATCTAGAGACACTTTAGAACGTTTTAGCGTTTCGTAATTGAACTTTAAAATACGTCATAATTTATTGGGTAATTGCATTTTTTTTTTCTAGTTCGCTGTGCTACGGATTATGCAATCGGATGAATGAAAGCATTAAGATCTGAGTAATAGCCTAGCGATTTGAAGCTACAATGAAAACAAAGAGGATAACAGCGTTATGGTTTGTAATCCTAACGAGAGTATTAAATTGGTCTCAGTCATCACTTGAATCAGTTTCTCGGAAGCTCGGAACATCGAGTGTCCTTTTAAACAAGTGTGAAATAGTCCGATTTTCTAATGGACACTGTTATATCACTAAGAACGAGATATACGAGATTAAAATTGACCAATTAGCTGCGTCTGAGTCATGCGTAACCCTGAAATGAAGATATGACCTTGCCTCCAGCACTTGAATCCAAGATGTAAGAGATCACACGGTATATTCGTAATTCGAAGGATTTTGAACGTTAAATATTTATATTTTTTTTATTCATTAATTGTACGGTGAATACAATTAAAACTGCTGAAGTGTCCACATTATTATGCACGCAATGCTAACGAAGGTTACGATGTTCTTTTCACTTCGAGTTTTCTGCGGGAAAACTCGTTTCCACGATGACATCAATGCGAAGTAGAATCTCTACTTTCGATGGTTGTTCGTGGCATTTTACACGCACAAATATCACTCGTCAAACCTATACTCGTAAAAGACAGTCAACATCAATAAGCAACTGCCACGATCATTTTTCTATGTAACATTTTGATTACGCATCCAACTTAATCTTGTCATCTCAACATCAAAATACATCGATCGATCACCATCGATCGGCATCATCCTCCAAACCCGTTGTAGCCTTGGGTACACGTGTACCGAAGCGCGCCGCTCGCTCACTCTCCCCAATAAAAGAAAAGCATCCCGCAGAGCGCACCGTTCGTCGCAAGCCTTGAAAAGCTCGCGAGTCGATAGCACGCGGGCAAATCGCCGCTTATCAGGCGAGCCCCTATCCCAAGGGTGACAATGCCTCGGCCGCAGTCACGGAAAGCTTTATTTTTTTTTACGTCTCCGCGGTCGCCAGGGTCACGGACGGAGTGGTGGCCACTTCCGTTAGTCACGACGGCGGGAGCGCACGCGACGTCGGGGGGCCGATGATGACTCAGGCGCGTGTCTCCAAAAACGACTCGCGAGGCAAAGTCCCTCGCGGCTCTCGCGCACGACACTTCGAGGGTGTAACCCGATCTCGCGGGCGACTCTTTCGTCGCGCCGGGGAAAGGGTTGCTTCCGAGCCGCGAGCAGGCTTGTTAAGGAGAGATCGATACAGCGGCGTCACTTTTTTTTTCCGCTGCGGGGCTGCTCGCTTTCCTCCTGCGCGCGATGCTCCTGCGTGACGCTAATGGCCGGGAACGTGGAAATGTAAACAGCGGCGAGTAAGCCTTGATGGCGCGGTTATTACGGCGACTTGAAATGTCAAAACGGGAAAGGAGGATTAATGATTGTTTTGGTGAATCCACTGCGGGATTCTTGAGGGAAAGAGAGAAATCATTAAAGAGCTTTCTAATCTGTTGCTAAAAAAAAAAAGAAACGTGTTTATCGCTGTACACTCGAAATGAAAATAACAACAAAACACACGAAGAACCTCGATGTACATTAATTATTCATCAGTTTTTGAAATAACCCATTTGAATTTAGGAGGATCCCGACTAACAAACCTCGAGGGATACGAAAAACCGCTCGTTCACAGAAAAATAAGCACGCACGTGCCGGATCTAAAATCTGACGTGCGACCGCACCTCGGGGGGGCTATCGAATTTTTTCGAATCAGCGCTTTCTTCGGCGATCCACGCACGGGGAGGCGGCGCGGCCGGAAGGGCTGCGTCTGCGGCGAGGGGGAGAGAGAAGCGGCGAGTCGGTGGGGAGGCTAATTAAATTAAAACGTGCGGCGACCCCTTTCGCCCCGGGCGCGCGCGAGTGGTACCGGCGACACGGATCCGATTGGCTAAATTAATTGGATCGTCGAAATCGAATTGATTGCAAAGCGGAGCTTTTGTGCTTGAGCCGCGCGGTCGAGGGACTCGCTCTCTCTCTCCATCGCACGCCTATCTTCCTTTGTTGCGTAGGCGCTCGGAGGCTCGTCGAGGCGAATCTTTATTAATGCGCCGTAATTGCGGTTCGCCCTCTTGACTCGTTTCGCCACTCGCGCCGAAGTGTCACTAGAAAGTCTTTTTGGAATTAGATTAAGCGCCTGGTGCTGGCTTCGGTTATTCTTGTGATTAGGGCGGCCTAGGAGAGTCGGGATTACAAGATTCCTTTGAAATTTTAGATTGCGTTATTTGATATGAAAATGTGAGGAAGCAAAATTATAGAACTGATTGTTTTTTCTTTAAAATGAATAATAGAAAGTTTAACGAAAATTTACAGGAATCCATAACATATCGTTAAAAAGCTTTAGAAATTGATTAAACGTTTGTTTATAACAAAGTCAATGTAAATCAGCTAAATTTACAAAATTACACCAAAACACTCATTAATTCAGCAGCGACACGAAACTCACTTGGCAGCAAAATCTAATACTCTGGAAATATCCCTGTCGCGAGGCAATAAGCGATCCCGACCAAAGTGTGACGTAATCCCTCTCGTTACGGTCCCTCCGCCGAAAATCTTCCGAAAGCTCTTCCCCTCTTCTTGGACGCGAACGGAGGCGTCGTTTTTATTAAAAAGAAAAAAAAATCGTCGGTTGAGCATTCCGGGCCGGCGGTGCTTCCCACGCGCGCGCGCATTATCATAACCCGATGCGCGTTGGTATCGCGATAGCGAGAGACAGCAGCGAACGTCGACCTGCACCGATGATTGTGTCGCCCCCTCCCTCGTTTGTTTTGTTTCTCGCTCTCCGGCGTTAAGTGTAATTGATCGCTCCTTTCGTCGATTGTTATTTTACTCGGCCAAAAGTGGATGGTGATTTCTTCATTTGGATCCGCCGCTGCTCGAACGTACCGGCTAATTAAACGTCACTTAAGTATCTCCCGTTTTACCGTTCAAATAAGTGCGTGTCCGCGGTTGAATTTAGAAAAAGGAACGTTCGCGTTTAATTGCAGGCTGCGTGCGCCGGGAAATTCCTAAAAGGTAGCAAGTTCTTTCAACAAATTTTCGAAAAATCGTAAGAACTTGGGTCGGCGCTGCAATTTTCTGAGATACCGCTCAATCAGCGAACCTGTACTTTTGTGACATTTCGAGGGTCGTAAACGGGGGACGAGAACTCCGAGGTAACTCTTTGGACAGTGCGGTGTGCTGCGCGCCTTTCGACGCACGAATAACTCTCCCGAAAAGGCTCGCTGACTAATTGCAGGACACCTTTGTGCCGCAGCGATATTGCGTCGCCCGCATAAATAAACAATGCACAATGTCCGTTTGTGCGCTAACTTTTACAAAGGCTCGCTCGTACGCAAAACCCCTTGTAGCTTTTAACCTTTTTCTTTTTTTCTGCCAGTGCGGAAAAATGGCTTCGGGTAACGGTGTGCGTGCGCTACCAGCAGTATCCACGAAAGAAAAGCTGAAACAAAAGGCGAACTTTCGGGGGATAAGCTTCTCGGTGTCCTGCAGTCTAATGTTAAAAAACAGACGGGAATTATTGTTCTCCTTTGAGATTTAATGCAGCGTAATGCTTTAATTCGTGCAGCATCAGTTTTCAAGAAATACTCTTACAAAAGTTTCCTCGTTTGCATCTTTTCATCAAGTTATTTTAAATAGGTCACGCAAAAAATAAAATAAAAAGGATCAATCTTACAATCACGATCCCGTCGAAAAATTTTCAATTAAAACCGGTAAGCCATTTTATCCTCCAATTCAATAAATAACAGCCATTAATTATGGAAATTAAAGGCGATGATGCAACGCGTTCGGCGGGCGCATTTAACGCTGGCTCTCCCAACGCGGAAGAAATATCTAAGCGTGGAATAACAAAAAAAAAGGGGGAGAAAAAAGAAGAGAATCGGAGTTAAAAGGCAGCGAAGGTGCAGGGCGCGTAAGGCTATTGTTGCCTCTCCTCGGACCCCGGCGTGGAATGATTACGCGAGCGGTGAACGTAACGAAAAAAAAAAAAAAAACAGGACTCACCGTATACGAGTAGATTCGTCATTGACTCTTTTTCCGGCTCGACGAGGCGAGTTTTTCTCCGGAATACAAAACGCCGCCGGACGAAGGACGAAGAAAGGCACGGCGCGCTGAAAGGATCGGTATAGAACTACGCGCCTGTTGGCTTTTAATTATTCCCAGGATCTCTTTCTCGGCTTATCGAGAGGAGTTTATATTAAAGTCTCATTTTTAGACGCTGCGATCGAAGGTCGGGTGGTTTAGAAATTATTAAGAAACTTTTTTGTTCGGAGATATATAAAAATAATTTTAATTATCCTTACTAAATAAGTTAGTTATTATTTTTCATTCCATGTGTAATTACGTGGAAATTAATTATTTTTAATTAACTTTAAATCATGACTTTTCTTGCTAATGAACAGAGTAATTTATTTACATTTATTTTGTTTATAACATTATTCTTCGCCAAACCCATTAACTTTCTTAAAAAAAAAAGAATGATTTAATCTACAATAACCACGAAAAGCAACGGAGTGGCTGAAAATCATGCGAGCGCGCTATTCATCATTTCCACCGTGAGACCGGAAAAATTGCAGCGGGCGAAAAGAGAAACCATCGAGCAATCCCTGGTAAACTCGCCGTCGAAATAGAAAACTAACGACTCCTAGCGCACAATGGGCCGCGTAGAACAGCAAAAAAAGAGAAGAAAAAAATCGGCGATCGGTCCGACAAAAGGCGAGCCGCGTAATCAGCGGGGCCGCGCGAAAAGCCGGAGGAAATCCTGACCGGCGCGGGCGAGGAAAGAAGGAAAAAGGGGGGGAGGAGGAGGCGAGACGGCGGGCCCGCGACTCGCGTTCGTTCACTCCTTTATAAATAGTCACGCGGCACCAGGCGTGGCGTCGGCGCCTTTCTTCTCCCTCGCGGCTCTATTCTGGCCGCCGGCGCGGTACACCGGCCCCTCGACGTATCGTTTTCGGCTGCGCGCCTCGTAATGAAGAGCTTTATGAGAGGAAGAGCGAGAGAGAGAGAGGGAGGGGGGAGGGCGAGATGAAAGAGACGACTTTGACTCTTTATGGGTGGGACCGCGTGAATGACGGCTCCGGGGTACGTCTCTTTTTATCGGCTGATAAGAGATTCTCGGCGCGATTGGAAATTCTTTGCGAGTGTCTAATTAAATTTTGAAGTAATTTTGATTAATTGAATTCTGTAAAAGTGATTATTCAAGATTTAATTGAATAGTCGACACTTGTTTGATATGATGAATTAATTATTTATTTTACTGCTTCGAAGTGATGATGTACTGATATTTTGTAAGGGAAAGCGGGGTATGCTGAAACTGGATTGAATCTTTTACTTTCAAATGGTCTGTGAAGGCGAAAAAGGCATGGTATTAATTTGCATACATTTATTCAGTTGTAAAGATTTTTTTTTCAAGCTTTGAAATCGCGCCTTATTTTGTAGTAAAAAGTAGTACCATCATCCATCATTATTATTGAGGGGAAAATTTTTGCAATGTAATCTTTACTAAAAGTAAAAATTTTTACTAAGTGACCCGTTTTATCACCCGTTGCAATGCACCTCTTTCTTTTCTCCTCTGTATCAAATTTGAATAATCTTTACAACTTTTAATATTTGATTAAAAGTAATTAAAAATAATATAGAATCAACCTGATATTAGCTGGACAATAAATAAAATTGTTTTGAAAAATTGTCAACGTAAAAGGATCTGGATAAATGAAATTTTATGCAAATTCCTATTTTTTAGAAAGTCCATGTCAATAAATTTTCATCTCATTTCTTTTGTTACTGTGCGTACGACAAGTGGAACTCATATTTAAAGTCATGCTTTCTCTATGATTTCAGATTTTCGGGCTACGCGCGTTGCAGTTAAAATGTCGCTCACCGTGTAAGGTAAGATATCATTTTTACAATGGCACGTTCAAGCATCTTTTGACTTGCTAAAAACAAATATACACAGGAGCGTGAATTTGCAATTTTTTTATAAAATACCGTTTTATATTCTGGGATAAATTATCTTTTTGTAAAATTTTAAACTGTGTACATTTGGCTTGGTTTTTGTTTAGACACAAATCTTAATTGCGCTAAAGACTGACATTGAATAAAAAACCCACCAAGGTAAATTTTTACATCGAACGAAATTACGCTTTAAAAAGAAATTGAGAAAAAGGGGTTAGCCAGCCGACATCCACTTACCCCGGTGATCTTGAAAAATGTCGCGCATTCCATCTATTCCCATTTATCCCGCTCTCACCGCGGCGGCTATTTATCCAGCTGAGTATCCGCAATAAACAAAACATTAAGGGGCTTCAGTGTCAGTCTCGGGTGCAAAAACAGACGTCGGAATCCCAGGGCAGGGAAGAGGGGCAAGGGGTCGGCCACAGGGGGGCACGTCGTAAATCAAAGCGGGAAAATGTTATCGCGAGGCGCGCAACTTTAAAAGTAATTTCGGAGTTTCCCTCGGGACTGGATGCGTCAAGTCGCTGCGCCTCCTCGCGATCGGCCCTGGAATTCCCGCCCCCTTTGTGCAGCGAGGCGAGACGCGAATGCACTTATTAAATATTTCAGAAGCGTCGCGAGGCTTTTCCAACTTTCAGCGCGCCGACGTGCAATTCCTTATTTCTTATCTTGTTATTTCTTTTTTAATTTCTTGAATTATTGGATGTGTATTAAGATATTTATCGGTTTTTAATAATTTGTATACAATCTCTCTAAATATGCTAAGTGCATATGGATGAATTTTCTTGAATTTATTTTGATAATCCACTCTTAAATTAAAAAACGATGGTAGGTTGCACTCTTAATCAATTAATTTGATTGGTAAACATCCGGTAAAATGGCGGCAAAATTTAAAACTTCTTTTTTATAAATTCAATATTTCGATTTAAAGTTTTTTAAACCAGAAGTATGTATACGGATTCGGATTTTACTAGTACATTTTAATTGAAACATTTCGTTTATAGATGATAAAGATAAAAAAGAAATTTCTCTTGTCTTCTTTGTATTTTGAGAGATAAATTTAATTGTGCTCCATAATCACCCTCGAAACTCTAACAATGACGGATGTAATTAAACTCGTCGTGGAAGCCCATCCAAGTAGCAAAAGTTTAACAAGACCGAAAGAAAGTCTTTTTTCGTTAAAAATAAAGAGGAGACCGGGAAAAAGTGAAGAGAGGACGAATTAAACGTTAACAAGAGGTAAAATTAAAAAAGGCACCTCGCAGTTCGCGGCGTGCGATGGTAATCTCGGGCGGTTGGGTAAAGCCAGAAACGAAAGTACTGATTCACTTTCAATTACCGAGATAATAATCGAGACAGTTCTTGAAATCGCGGCCGATGTGGGTCACCCCGTTCCTCATCTTCTTTTTTCTTTTTTCGCTATTGCAAAAACATCCGACGAGAGGGAAAGTCACGTGGCACGGTTTTACCCGCGGCGTCTAGAGGCCATAATCGCTATTATGAGCGCCGGGGACTTACTATCGGATAACGCTTCACGGAATGTCACGTAGTCGTGATAATAAGATTTTCCTGGCGTCACTTTTACGACGTGCGTCGATTTATTAATAGATGTGAATGGGACTTTTTTTACAGTGCTTTCGCCTCGCTGCTCGAAGATGGTTGTGTATAATAATTTAATGCTTTTCTTTACAGCTGATGTAAATAATGTTGCGAGTAGAAATTTATTCTAGAAAACTACGCTTTTTTGCATTTAATTAAGTTTCTTCGAATTTATTGGAGATTTCAACGTCGCAGCCAGAGCCAAACTGCTTTTTAGTTGCTTCCGAAAAAATATTGGAGTTACGACTTCAGAAAACATAACATGGATTTGCATTTTATGTACTTCTGAATTTGTTTATTCTTTTCTCAATGCTCGACGACGTTATAAAAGTATCACGTACATCCAATAGTAAACGAGTTTAAATTTACAAATAAATTTTTGAATCTCTTTTTTTATAAACCCATAAAACCACAGTAATAAAAGGTAGATGATCTGTATTAAGAAGATTGAACGTTAAAGGTCATAAAACAAGAAAAAATTTAATAATCTCAACCACTGACATAGTCCTTCGGTACTTTAGTGTTCCTCTTTCTCCGCGATTTCATGTCAAATTTTGATAAAAACTCACTGGATATGGGTCACGTACTCCAACCTAAATTCCGATCTTTAATATTGTACGACCGTAAATCCAAATGTTACAAATTTATCATTACTTTTGCGGAGTAAATATTCTTAGATGCTTTTAAAGCCATGCGAAAGTATGTCAAAACTCAAGTTGCCGACTCCATAAATTGCGTCTATCGCAGTAAAATGTGTCAGCATTATGGCTTTGAACGCGATAAAATAGCCGCGGTCCACATTTGGTCGCAATTCGCATTCGGCGCTCTTTCGCCTTATACGGCGCTCTATTATATCAAACAACTACGCGCAGCGTCGAATTTCGGCGGGGCATTGGCGCATTGTCGTGCATTCGTTTACGACTCCTACGCTCGACGAGTCATTGAGAAAAGGCAAAACAAATGCGTTCCAGGGAATTGTAATTACTCACGGCGCTATCTCGATGACCAACGTGACGTAACGGCACTGCCACCGACCGAACGCAGACAGACTCATCTGAAAGGACTGTTGTCTAAATTTCTTGGAGTGGCATTTTTATCTCGGCACTACAGTGCGATTAAAAGATGTACTTGTTCGGCATCCGAACGTCGTATCAGTGAATCAACTTTAAATAATCTATGCTACGTGGTGCGCGTGGCTAGCGAATTTTGTGTACAGAGAACAATCGATCCTTTGTTATCGAGTTTGAAAAGAAATCAATGAGCGATTTTATTCTATTCACTTCTTCAGCATCCGCAGTTACGACGTTATTTCGCGCTCTTGATCTCGAAAAGATTCTTAAATTAGCCTCTGAATGGGTACAAAAATTCCCCAGAGTTCCGATCGGCTAATTAGCGATCGATCTTTTCGAAGCACACACCGATCGTTCAAAAAACGCGCTCTCCATCTCCAAGAAATAAGTACCAATATACTCTCTAAAATCCAATCAGTGAAACTCCACTGAAAATTAGTGCATATGCACTATTTCGAGTAGTTCAGATCAGGTCACTGCAAAATAGTGAATATTCATTGA
>JAXIUT010000001.1:9216463-9227460 GCA_035586675.1 Eurytoma californica
ACTCGATTGGCTGTGTTATCACTCGTTTCGAGTGGTTTTTCACTCTTCCACATTTTGAAGATTATGAGGGTAGATTTTTCCATATTATTATTTTCATTGTAAATTAAAAATAAAATTAAAACAATGTAAAAGGTACAATACTTAAAAGTACAAGAATCTAAACTAAAATCGCAATTTTGCAAGTAGATCGAGCGGCGACAACCTGGACGCATCGGAGGAGAGCCCGGTGTCGCGGATGCCGCCGAAGCCGTCGCCGCGCGTGAGCGGCGCCTCGGCGGGCTCGCCGCGGCGTCGCAGCTCCAGCAACCGGCTGTCCAAGTCGCCGGACAGCCTGGAGAGCAACTCGCCCGGCTGGCTGAGCAAGTCGACCGAGGGCTTCGACAAGCTGTCGGACGCGTCGGAGCCGGGCCGGCCGGTGGCCGCGCAGCGCCGCCTCCTCAGCCCCACCATCTCCAAGTCGCAGGAGCGCGTCTGCTCCGCCAAGACGGCCGACAGCCTCGAGGCCCTCGAGAACCTCTACAGCGACGGCTCGATGGAACGCAGGCGCAGCAGCTTCGAGATCAGGCCCAGACGCCCCCAGCCGCACCACAGACTCATGTCGAAATCCACCGACTGCTTCGAGGAGCAACAGCACACTGTAAATAATTTAACTTTCGAGCGAAACGTAATACTTATACACTGAGAAAATTTTCTCGTCAAATTTGTGGAAATAATCGGTGTTTAATTTTTACGGGAAGACTTTTTTCGTGTAATCTGCGTGCATGAATGCAGTCAATTACACTAAAGAGAAATTTTTTGAAGAGAAAAATGTTACATTAACAATTATTGTAGGCTTTAAAAATTAAGGACAAACTCGAAAAATCATAAAAATGATTATAGTAACAAGTGAATTTTAAAATATTTAAAATATACCTACATTGGTAGTAAAATTTGTTAATCACTATTTCTAATTTTTGTTATTTATTAATTTTGTTCTTGCTTTAGTTAAGGCTACATTAACTATTATAGAAACTTTTTTCTCCATGTACATTTCTTCAAGAAGAATATATTGTTTGCCTTAAAAAATTTAATTTAAAAAGTGTAATTATTAAATTTTCACATAATTGACGATATAGTTTTTGATTATTGAATATTTAAATTTCAGGAAATTGAAGAGCGACGCAAACGCGTGAGTCTCTCGGAGGTGAACCTATCTCGCAACAGTTACTCCAGCAAATTGTTGTCGAAGTCGTCGGAGAGTTTCGAGAAGATAGCGAGTCCGACGGAGAAGAGCGCGGAGGGCGAGAAGAGCGCGGCCTACTGGCGCTCCAGCCGACGCACCGCGCACTCGTCCGAGAGCTCGGACAACCTCGAGCTGGAGGACAACTGCAAGCTGGAGAATCGAAAGGCGAGGAGGTCGCCGTCGAAGAGGCTCAGCGCCGGCAACGGCAACGGCTACCTCGACGAGCTCGAGGCGGCGGTCCTCAGGAAACCCTCGCCCAGGCTGCAGAAGAGCTCCGAGAGCTCCGAGCTCGGCAGCACCGACACACTTGACTCCGACAGGAGGAACACCATGAAGTCCTCCGACAGCGACGAGACGCTTGATAGCCTCGAGAAAGAACTGCAGACAGTGAGTCATTTTTTATTGGTTACGGCTAATTTACTGGAGTCACTCCTTTGGATCATGGATTTCGTTAATTCGAATGTTGTTGTAGATGTCAAGGCTTTAATCCTCGAATGGAGGTAGAGTAGGATGATGGAAGTCAGAAATTACTAATCGAGAAAATGCTTTCTCTGTAAAATACATAAATTTTCAAAATAAATAAAAAGCATAACTTGCACTATTACAGAATTAAGTAGCCTAAAAAAGAAAGTTTGCGAGTAATAAATTGAATTAAGACTCAAACAATTTTACTCAATTACTGAATATTACTATACATTAAGTTTACATATTAAAGGGCTAAACAAGAAAATTATTTTGGAAATTTTTAATGTTGGACTCTTTACCTTTCTTCACATTTTGTCATAAGAAAGCCTTACTTAAAAGTTTCGAAAAAATCCGTGCTCTAAAAGAGATACTCTCCTAGTAAGATTTTTATTTTTTTTTTTTTTTTGTTAAAAATTCAAAAAGGGGAATAAGATTGTTACGTTATTAGTAGTGAAATAACGATGATACTTAATTCACAGGAACCGGAGCAGGAACGTCAGGACGAGGAGGTGAGCGAGCCACCGGTAGAGACGCGAGAAAAATTGGTGGACGATGAAGACGACAAGTCAGCGCTTGGCTGGAGACGAAAAACAAACTCGCAGGAGTCGAAGGGCAGTCCGAACAACCTGGACATCCACCACTTGCTGGCGTACTCGTACTCGCCGATCCAGGAGAACGGCAACGGCGACGTGAACAACGAGGACGACGGCCAGCGCGAGGAGGAGCGTTCGAACAAGATAACCGCCTCGCCCGTCATCGTCTACCCCAAGAAGAAGCAGCACCAGCAGTCGCCCCAGTCCAGCTCCGAGGACAACAAAACGCTCAGTCTGCTCTCGAACAAGACCGACGAGGACCTGCAGAATATGCTCAACGGTAATATTTCGGAGGTGTCCACTGACAACAAGAGCTTTAAGGAGAAGCTTATTATGTTTGAGAAGCTTGGAAAGTGAACTAGCTTGGAGATATATTTTTTTTTTTCGTTGCTCGTTACAACATTTTTATGGATTTGAAAATGTTGGATGGGTCGTTGAAAGTCAGGAAGGTAATTTAAAGGGACTGAACGTCCGAAAATGAATTATTTTTCTGGATTTTGGCGATTCAAAACTTTAGCGGAAATGATTTTCGGACGACAAGTTTTTGGTAATCGTGTGGGAATGCGTTGATCCTACGAAATTTGAATCGATTTTTTTTATTCTTTGCGAGAATTATATAGCATGTGTGCTTTGTGTTTGTAATGTTCAACCGGTATCTCGACAGAATCGAGAGGAGCGAGCGAGACGTTTGTTGTAACACTTTTTTGTATTGTAATTTTCTAAGTTTAAAACCAAGATTATTACTAATACGTTTGTAAGTGAAAATTTGATATTACTGGGATGCCATGGAGTGAGAGTACGCAATCGATTGTTTAAGTTCAAAAAACTGTTTAAGGCAGATTGAATGACCTTCAAAGTGTTTGTAAACGTGTTTATAAAGCGATACAAAAGAGACGTATTTATAAAAATGAGAAAAGTATGTGATTCACATAACATAAAGTAGTAGGAGCTTGTCGTTCGAATATCATGAATTTTGCAGTCTCTTGAACAATATACAGATTATGATGCGCCTATGTAAAGATTTTCACTCAATCATAGATTATAATAATGTATATGAACATGTACGAGAAATGTTAAATTATTGTTTACATTGAGAAAATGTCGTTTGAAAATCTTTAAAAATTTTTTTATTATGCATTGACGATCAATTATTTTTTCAAACATTTAAAATCTATTCGATTATATATTAAACTTATACAAATAGATATACAAATTTTGATAATCACATCACATTTACATTTTTTGCAAAAAAAATTTATTAAAAATTCATTGTGTTATTAAAAGATTGTATTTTTTAAGGTTTTCATTTGATGATTTTCTCCATAAATTATTTGTTTTAAGTATTCGACGTTATCCGTTTTTTTTTCTTTTCTATTAAAAGAGATATAAATAGAAAGGCGACTTCTCGATGAAGTCGTTGTTTCGTGTGTACAGTAGCTCACATATAGTATACTTACATGTATGTACTCGCAGTATCGAATAATTTCCCTTAATAAACTCTCTTTTTTTCTTTATTTTGTAAATAAAAAAGTACGTGTAAAGTGTTCTCTGTGTAGTGGCAAACAATTGTAAAGTATAAAACGAGAAATTGTTCTTCCTTTTTTTCAAATTATATATTATAAATTAACAAAAAAAAAGTCATAAGTCTCGGCGAAATCTTTTAGCCTCAAGTGCCTTACATACTCGTACAGCTCGAAGAACCAGAAGAGTAAGCGGAGAAGAGAGATGGGTAGTCGTTAACAAGTACATGTAAATTGTAAAATCATGTTAAAACGATAGATCTCTTTAAAAAAAATGGTAAATTAACATTCTTAGGAGCTTAGAGGTTCAAATTCGTAATTGTTAACATACAACGATTTCGCCGATGTTTTTTCTTTGAATGTAAATAAAGCTGCCATCGCTATAACAGTTTGAATATTATTTATTTAACTCATTGTCTTTATGCGATCCACACTCATCACCTCAAAAGTACATTTACAAAATATCTTACAGACACGCACATTGCGCAATCTTGAAGCAATTCAATTAACTGCGGGCTGGACATTCTTACAGAGTTTACAGACGGTGTTGCAAACAGTGCGAGTTCGCGTGACATGTTGCATTATTAAATGCGTTTATCGATTTTACAATAAAAGTTAAAAAAATGGTTCAAACGCGGAAATTTTTTTCTTTTTCAAATTCATCGGTCGTGTTTGTGAATTCTGTATTTTGTCTAAACTCTAAAAATGCTTAAACTGTGCGCAAAGTCTTATTTAGAAAGTAAAATTGTTACGTTACGTTAACAAAGAAAAAGTGAAGAAACGGACTTTGTATCACAGGATGTCTGTTTATTCGCACTTGTAAAAATTCTTTGTTTACAAAATGGGAATGTTATTATTTACTAGACAATGCATTCGGGATAGAGCTTGACATTATGTTACTTTTGAAGTACATTTATTTTGTACAAAATCCCTGTCTGAAGTCTAGAGGAACAAAATTCGGAAAATCCTTTTCCAGAAAAAACTTATGATTACTGAACTTTGAGACACATTATTTTAAAATTTCACTGCATCATATTGACATCCAACCTCAATCCCGTAGATTTTCTTATTTTCGCAATGTGCAAACATATTGATTAATTTTTTAAATATTCGTTTTAAAAAATCGCAAATCAAGTAATTTAATACACATGATTTATTTTTTGTCAAGCAAATTTTGTCTATCAAATTTTTCATCCCATTCTATTTGACACAATTTTTTACATACATCAATTTATTTCTCATTTATCCTTAGAAATAAAATAATACCATAGAATTACAAAAAATGCTTGCCATCATAATAATACATAGCATTAATCATCAAAAAAATCTAGAATCACAAAACGAATTTCAAGATACTGTACAAACGAATATCTAAAAATTCTTCTATCAAATGCTTGAAAAACTTTATGCCTAATTATTAGATGTTTTTTCGGTAAGAATCCAAGTTTAACTTAAAAGTGCTCCTCATTCAGGTTACTTTTACAATTTAAAGGTAACACAAGTAGTTAAATGCAATTAATTAAAATAACAGTACATTGCATGTAAATTATGCTTCAGTAAGTTTGATAGAGTCATAAATAATTGCACCATTGAGTATGTTTAAAAGTCTTGAAAACAATGGAATAATACAAATAAATGTTGAAAATTAGTGTTTGACAATTAAACAGTAACCCTACCATTAAAACGTGCACAAACTTATTAATAAAGTAAATGAGTCGATTACCATACAACTACATACTTGTTTGATATTGCATTTTATTTAAGTAAAAAGTATTTTAGTACAAATACAAAATATTAACAAACAGTAAAAAGTGCGTTATGCTGCAATAATTTTTTAAAATTAATTGACTCAGAAATCGACTCACTTACACTTTTTCTTTATTCGCCAATTTTTAAGTATTATCCCATTTTTCCCAACTGGACTCTTTCAATCGGTAAAAATCGTTCTTCTAAAATCAAATGTACAGAAAGAAAAATTAGATGACGGAGATCACCACTTAGGAGCACTCGTTGAGCTCGGACAAATCACAGCTCATCGTGGACGTCGACATTCTCGGTAACAGGGTGGCAGAGTGCTGGAGTGGAGTACTCCATGGCGTACTCGCAACGGTTCGGTTCGGAGACGGAGAGCAGTTTGTTCTCGATTCCGCACTTGAGTGTGACCATGGTGGTCCTCGAGGGCCCATTCCAGCAGGTGAGTCCGCGGTCGTATTTGGCGCGTGAGTATTTATGGCCAGGCTCGCCATCCCAGCTGTTCCAGATACCAAGGTTGACCTCGCTGCCCCCGGACTTGGAGCGCTGAGTCGCCTTACCGAACGGACACAGGGTGTAAACGTACTCGAGGTCCGTGTAGTCGAAGCACTGACCGTCGAGGGTTGCAAACTCCTCCTCAGCTCCGTAGTCTCGCTCTACGCGCTCTTCCAGTTTGCGGATTTCGTTCAGCAGATCTATCACCGCTCGCTCGGATTCTGCGTATTTGTCACGCGCCTCTTTGGCTTCGTCAACTAGCGCCTGAGTCTCTTCGTCGTATACTGGGGCTGATTCTTTTTCCGGTTCTTGATTCAGGTCCTCGACCTCACCCGCATGGCCGGCCTCCTGTTCGCCTTCTTCTTCACCTACATCGTCATCATCGTGTTCACCATGCTCTTCATGGTGTTCTAGATCTTCACTGTGTTCTTCAGTGTTTCCCTGTTCTTGATTGCCTCGGGCTGGCTTGAAAATACCTGAAAATTTTTTTTTAGAATTATTGTTCGAATTGTTTACAAAAAACAAATTGTATGAGATTATAAAGCTGGTAGTCCTAACCTTTCTCCAACATAAGAAATGGTTTAACATTAGGCCAGGCGGAATCAATGAATTCTTGCAGAGTAAGTTCCTCTTGATTGTTCAAGAAGAACAGAGCCTCTTCTCTGCTGACTTCGCCATTGCGATCTTTATCAAAAGTGACTCTAGTCTGCAACTCAACTATCGAAATAGTACCACTAGAATCGGAATCCAAAATCTGGAAATATTCTTCAGCTTCAAATTCAGAAATTTCTTTTTCCTCATCTTGACCATCTGTTTGCTCTTTTGGCTGGGATGGTGGTGGCTTGTATTTCTCCAAAGCTATGGCTTCTCGTTCTTCAGCTCTTGTCTTTATGACTTCTCTCTCTTTTTTAATTAACTCAGCCTCTTCGTGATCAGTCCTAAGTTTGGCCAATCTGGCTTGGTTCTCCGTTTTCAATTGCTTTCCTTGTGAAATATATTCCAAGCGTATCTTATTACCCTCTTTGGCTAATTCAGCAGCTCTTTGAGCTTCCAACCAAGCGCCTCTACCTAATTCATGGCAGTTGTCAATGCATTGGACACCTGATGCATACTCGTCACTAGCATCGCAGCAATCGCAGACACCATCATTTACCCATGATGACGGAATATACAACGCTGTGTGACCTAAAAAATTAAAATAATCATTACTTGAGTTTTGGAAAAAATTACCATTATGAACAAAGTTTTAATTAACAAATATTATCTAATAGCAAAATAAATTGCATATGAAATATTTGATGTGTATTATATACATTATGTACTACTGCTTCTTAAAAAAGTACTTGATCCTTTTATACCTGAATCTTTTCAAGCAAGATAAGTTCATAAAAATAATGATAAGATAATTTTCAATCATTTCAAAGTCACTTTTTGCCATAAATGTTAAAAGTCTAAGCAAGTATATTTACTTTGAGTAATTTTAAGTTCTTTATATAAATATTTGGAAAAACATCTTATCCGCAATATTTTTTCCAAAGTATATTGTACGAAGAAGGCTTAATAATCTACAACTATTTCAATCTGAGAAGTTCTTTCTCTCAATTACAAGGTTAAATAAATAATGCATCCATTCGTTTCATAACAAGATCTACTTTTGGAGCACCATCTACAGAGCTGCCTATCGAAGTGCAGCATCTACCTAACATCAACAGAAACTTGATTCCCCTGAAAAGAAGAAAACCGACGAGCAGAGCATCGAGAAGTGACGAAGGAAAAGAGAAAGAAACCTGAGTTTTGGCAGAAGAAAGATCCGTTGGTGCAGGCGGCGGTGCCGGGCTCGTCGCTGCCGTCGGCACAGTCGCAGTAGTCGTCGTTGACGCGCAGCCAGGGCACGATGAGGCTGCCGTCGAGGCACTCGAAGTCCCGGTCCGGGGCGTAGAGCGAGCTCTTGGCGACGGGGATGCCGCGCACGCGGGGCAGCTTGGCCTCGCCGGCTACGTGGCGGCCAAGCGCCGATAGCGAGGTTAGGGCGAGCAGCGCCAGCCACTGCATCGCTCGGCCGTTCGCTTATTTACCTCGACGTCGTCCTCGTCGTTCCTCGCGCTCGGCTGCGGGGCTCGAGCTGCAGCGGTGCGCAAAGCCTCAAGGGGATCGCGAACTACGGGCTCCTGCTGTACCTGCCTGCACACCGGAGGATTGCCGACTTGCGCTGGCCAGTCGGGGACTCGAGAGGCGAACGTTCTTGAGTTGGCAGGTACTGGAGGTGCGCGGGGCCGAAAAGTTGGCGGCAATTGCTATTTTTTTCGAGGGCGCTTGTGCTCATGCGCGGACTTGTGCTTTTTTATGCAGCGCAAAATTTTAAATTACTGCCTTTTTACGTTTTTTTTCTTCAGTTGAATTAACTATTTTAGTTTATATTTTTTTAAATCGCATTCGTAACTTGTTGAATTAATTTACAAACGCAAGTAAACTATAATTGTATAAGGCACGCAATAAATATAGTTATCAATTTTTAGATGCTTATCAGTATTGAAGATAAATCAATCTAATCTAAAATTTGCTATAATAGTATAAAAAGAAGTAGGCCGCTAATCTATAATTACAATCAAATCTAAATTATTCTATGATTAAAGTTTACAAAATATCCAACAGACAAATATTAGTAAAACAAATATTTTTTTGTCCAAAGTAACTTTATAAAATGCAGGATCTTTTCATAATTGTCATTAATATTTCACCTGCTGTGAATAGTTGAACAGTAACTATGTTTTATTGGTTTTTATAATAATTATTAAATTTAATCATTAACTGAACATGATATTATTGACAATATCATAAACTCATTTCACATAACTATGTATACAGTACCTGTATATTAGAGGATTACAAAATCAGTACACGATTAGTGATAAGCAGTCAACCGTTGATTTCGAAATGTAGGTTTCAGATAGATCTGCATTTGTAAACTGTAATATAAAATGAAAAAAAAAACAGAACAATTATTTGTTTACAACAAAACGAGCTTAAACAAATAATGCAATTAATTAAATTATATAAAACGTATGCAATAAAACACCTCATCACTTTTGCAAATCGGTAAAATATTTAACCCGAGATAAAAAATAAAAATATTACGACTATTTGCGGTTTTTTTTTACATTTCCCTCGTTGGGATTAACTCAACTATAAAAAACAGGATTTTTTTTTGCTCGCACGCGAAAAATATTAAAATGCCACGCGCTGGCACGGAAATTCAGTAAAGAGCGAGTGCATCCGGATACGCGCTAAAGAATTTACGAATTCGTTGATAGAAGAAAATATCTCATTTTCATTCAAAAGCCGTTCGGCAAATATGTTAACCATTAATATGCAAAGCAGCGCGCGTAAAAACATTTGCATTGGTTTAAAAATGTTTATACGAGTGTTTATCGGTATCAAATACACATTTTCGTATTTACATACATAAAAGTATTATTAAAAGCGTTAACCGCTCGTAAAAATCGATCCTTCGGTCTCAATTAAAAGAATCCCCCAGAAGTAGTTTCACTTTAAAGAGTCTCCCTCCCCCTGAATAATGCATATTGTATAAACATCTCCAGCTCGTTATCAACCTGTTATTTAACCATAAATTTAGCAAAGGGCAATTCGCGTGAAAAATAAGCCGCCATTAATCCGCTCCTTCGTGAAGCGCGCGGCGAGCGAATCGATGAATAATTATTCATCGGAAGGAGCTGCCCGGGGGGCAAGATCGGTAGGTAGCGCCTTGGCGCGGCTGGGGCCAGAAGCAGCGCCGCTGCAGCCTCGAGAGTCCTTTGCTCCCGGTCTCCGCTGCACTCGGCCCGTACATACACTCTAGCGGCGTATCGCTACGCGCGGGGAGGGAGTCGCCCGCGAATTCCGCGAGCCTCGCGCCTTCTATATACTCTTTTAACTCTCTCTCTCTTTCTCTTTCTCCTCTGAAAATCCGCCGAGACGGGCCGTCGACCCTTTTACGCTGCCACCCGGCGGGAGAGGAGCTCGTTTTCTAATCCTGCGATCGCCGAGGATTCCGTATTTTTTTTTTTTTTTTTGCACGCGCAATTTTTTTTGCACTTTCCGCGGAACGAATCGGTAGCTCGGGCGCACACGATACTTGTAATATGCAAATTAGGTAATCTTATTAGGGGATTAAACGGCGCGCTTTATTTTAGGGATTTTCAGCGCGGGTGTTATATTGGATAACGAAATTTGATTCCTGGAATCAAGTCTATTTGATCATTCACGTGATTTTCACGAGTGAGTGTTTAATTACTCGTTACTTGAAAACGAGTTATTTGCATTTTGGGTATTAATAAAACAATGGTTTTAAATTTCCAATGTTGTTCATATAAATTAATAAAAATTTTCTTTATGCAACGACGGCGTAAAGTACCCATTTGCATAAAATAGGGTTCGACACTCGTGCTAAAAATCAACTTTTACGCACTTGTATCGAAAATAACTATTTCGATATAATTGTTCTTTTGTTATGTAAACGTTTGCCTTTAATCGACGTTTTCGTGATAAAAGGTGCATTCGTAATACTTTTACATGGAGCTGTATCTATTTCACTGCGGGGTAATGGCTTTAAAGAGTATTTTGGAAAGATATCGTTTTACGTGGAAGCCTTAGTCTCGTCTAGCCAGTTATATCGTTTTCAAGCTACATGATACTGCTATTGCTTTTTTTTAATTTAAAGAAAAAAGAATTCATTTTAAAAAATCTGTAATTTTTCATAAATTTATATTACGTTGTAGTACCCTCATAATCTTCAAAATGTGGAAGAGTGAAAAAGCACTCGAAACGAGTGATAACACAGCCAATCGAGTTTCAAGTGTCTGCACGGAGAGAAATGATATTGTAAAAATTACTAAGTTCCATAAGAAAGGTAGGACAGACTCGACCTATGAGGATTTTTGGTATGCAACATAG
>JAXIUT010000001.1:9241382-9251960 GCA_035586675.1 Eurytoma californica
CCGGGACTCAATGTCCCTTGGAGGCCTACGCCGCGTGGTTACCGTTTCGAACCTTGATTCTGCGGCGATACCATTGTACGCTAGCTTTTTTTTTAACAAAATCCCTTTTTTTCTTTTGATAGCATAGCTGCTTTTTCTCAGGCTTTGCTTTCATAACGTAGAGGAGTGGAAAATTCAAAAAATCAATGTACACGTTAAATCGGCTAGAGTGAAATTTCACTCTTATTCTAAATTTAAACTTAGTTACAGAGTTGTAGTGAAAATCGCAATTTCGCTCTAGTCGATTTAGCGTGTTTTCTAGTGAAACCATACTCTTATTGAGAACAAATTCATTCTGTCGAGCGGCTCTAATTTTTTATTCTTCATTACTTTGAGAGTATTAAATTATCTGAATTTTAATTAAGGTTAATTTTAACGTGTGGTCACTGGTTACAATATTGCAAGTTTGATAGACTTGCACGTGATAAATTTTACTTTACTTTATTACAGGCCAGAGTTGCTCCACAGTTTCCCGGAGAATCTATTTTTATATTGGTTGAAAAATATTGGTTGAAAGTTATTGATATTTACAATGGGGTAAAGGGACGGTTTTATATTTTTTGTAAGAGGTGAAGGCCCGATAAAAATAACGAATAACTAACTTTCATAAATAAAGAAACTTGATTTTGTGCACAATATCTCTTTACAATGTAATTTAGTGCATAGTGCGTTAAATCCATTTAAGCACTGACAATGTTCTTATTTTAAGTTTATCTAAGCGATAAGTAACGATAAAAGAATGACCGCTTAATCGTGTAATACGGCGTGAAGTGAGTAATGCACAAGTTCTAATTTTTTTTTGTAAAACAAGTATCTTAATACACCTGCGCGCGCGAATGATGAATCCGCGCTCAAATTACAAGGTATTCTCCGACGTTAATTTCGAAGCGTACACAAAACTTCATTTCCGCGCGAGCGGGGCAA
Source organism: Eurytoma californica (assembly GCA_035586675.1). NCBI lineage: Eukaryota > Metazoa > Arthropoda > Insecta > Hymenoptera > Eurytomidae > Eurytoma > Eurytoma californica. The sequence goes on from JAXIUT010000001.1 coordinate 9,242,346, forward strand.
AAACGCCCGGTTCGCCTAGAAAACCTCGCGCGAAATTATGAGCTCGCTAATGCGGGCCAATTCATCTTCGGCGGGCGAAACAAGGAAAACATTTAATAATGAGAACCGATATGAATCATCATCAGAGCGCCGCCTCGCTAATTATCCCGGATGACATCATCGTTTTATATGCGCTTTCACGAATTCGCTCCCATTAATCCTCCTCGGGCCTCGCGCGCGGTAAAACCCCGGCGTTTCCTATCGCTTCTTCCCGTTCCGCTGTACGTGCCTCGCGTTTTTTTACCATCTCCTCTCTCTCTCTCCCGCGCGTATCGACCCATCTAATCTGCTCCGGTGCGCGGCCGTCTTATCGGCGCGCGGGACCCGCGGTCTACTTCATAAAGCAGTCGCGCACCTACGTACCCGGTGCGCGCTGCACAAAGGCCGACTTATACATAATATTAAGCTTAAAAGTGATTTACGCGGGCGTCGCACTTGCCCGCCGGAATTTATGCTCCATTACCGGGCGCTTTGACGAAAAAAGCGCGGGGGGTTGGCAGCGGAGGGGGAGAAAAAAAAAGGCACGACGCTAGATTTATCGGATATCGTGTTCTTGCCTAGATTACACCGTTGACCTTCACCTTATAGCTCCTCGAGACTGTGCCGTTTTTTTTTCCTTCTCCCCGCGCGCGCGCGAGCGCCACATTTCATATTTTCTCCGGCGCCCTTCTTTTTTCGTGCCCGTCCTCACCTCCGCGTCGGCTTGTTTCTTTTATTGCCGGCGCGTATTTATGTCTCCGGCCTCTCATCGCGTCTCGCAATGCCATTTTTCTCGGCTCTCGCGGGGGATCCTTCTCACGCGCCGGGGCCACTCTTTCATTCGCCCGGCCGCTGCTTTTCTCTATGTGGGCGCGCTTCCTCCTTCGGGTCTTCCTTTTTTTTTTTGCTCTTTTATGCTGATGATGGAAGCGTGGGCCCTTCGGTCCTAGTTTGGCTAGGAGGCTGAGCGAGCCCTGCCTACGTTCGCACGCTTTTCCTCTTCCGTGGCATAACTTTGCTTGATCAGAACGAATTGCCTCTCCGACGGCGAATATATTGAAGAGGATAAATTTCTAATCTAATAATTCCTGCGTATTTTCATGTTTCAGTTTCAACTGCTGTCTTACTAGATAACAGTGCGGACACTGCGAAATAAATGTGTTCGCGGACATTTTTGTAGAGACCTAAAAATGTAACTTAAAATTTGTAAATATTAATTTGTCATTTTATATTTGCAATTCTTGCATGCAGGGAAAAAACGTACATTTCTGTTCTTTTCTGTACATTTATGTACATTTCTGTACACAATTTGGATTAAATTACAGAAATATACAGAAAAGTACGGAAATGCACAGAAATGTTAGTACATTTCCGTACACTTCTCGACTTTCCTCTACTTCTCATAAAACAAATTGTAATTCTTTATGTGACATAACTTTACTACAACGTACTTAATGTTATTCTTTAACAAGTACAAATCGCTAATAAAACGAATCGTTTATTTTGGAAGTCTTAAAAATGCGGGTAGTACTTCAACGAATCAACGTACGACAATATTATGAAAGTCTTTTAACGTCAATATCCGCTTCGTGGTATTATACTGTTACTCAAAGCTAGGCAAATTGCATCGGGGCTCGCCCTTCGTCGTTTGTGATGACACTCGCGCGTTAAGTAAGTGGCACCCATTAATCGATCAATCAATCTCAACGTTCTTAAGCGTGATGATCCCGGAAGTGCATTAACCAATATTTCGAGAACGTCCTTATTTTAAATATTAAAAAATCAACTTGTAATTTTTTTTTATCAATATTGTTTAAAATTCAATTCGGAAAGTGACTGTAAACAGAATCCACACTTCTTTTATCCAATGCTTTTAAGGAACTCGCAAATAAGCGTTTATGCATTTTCAATAATGAAAGTGTATCGCATCGCGAGTCAATCGGGTAAATTTAATAATCGCAACTTTTTCGCTTCGCAATAAAGGGAAAAATAGAAGCTGCAGTAATGACAACCGCGCAATGGCGCGCGTAAAAGTGAGAGAGAGGAAAAATTTATCCCCCGTCGAAGCTGCAGCGGCGCTCTCTCTCTCCGAGGGTTTCGTATCTTCCGCGGGGGGCTGATGAATTTCAACATAAAACCGTCGCGAGTGCAATTCCAATATTTTTCACATCGTAAAAAGGGCGAATTCATGTGCGCGCCAACGGCGGCGGCGGCGGCTAATCCCTGAGCGATCTTTACACGACTCGGCGGGTTAAGGGTTTTAAAGAAGACATTCCACTCTTTCCCGAGTGAAATATCGCCCCGACGAGGAGAGCAAAACAAATTAAGAGACCACCTCAGTCGCGCGCGGCTCTCTCCTCTCTTTTCATTCCCCGGGCTCTCTTTGTGCGTCTGCACTCGCGCGATGCTACGCGATAAATAAAGACCTCCGCGCGTGTCTCTCTCTCTCTCTTCTTTCCTCCGTGCGCTCTACTAATCTGTCGGTATTAGCCCCTCCCCCCTGTGCGCCTCCCCCGGGTATACCACTCGAGCGCAGCAGCGGCGCGCGGATTAGTATGTATCGCGCGTCCCTGAAAGAGCCGCTGTTTATCACGCTCTTTTTTATGACGGCTACGTGATTCGACGGCGATATTCGCCGCCCGCGCGACGATGTGCCCCTGCAGTCGGCGCGAGCTCCCCGCGCGCTAATTGAGTTTCGAAGGAGCTGAGCGACCGGACCTCCGTGTATTTTTTGTTTTATTATTATTTTTACTTTTTTCCTCGTTTCCGCACTTTTATTTGTTATCAAATGCGTATCGATCGGCCTGGAAAAATTGGAGGGGCATCGCACGGGGGGTGTGTGCTGTGCAATCCAAGCGAGCGAAGATTTTTTCGTCGCAGCGGTTCGTGCGTTCGGCGCGCGGATATTGGGTTACCCGAGATGAATATGAACATTAATCACGCGCCGATTAAATTACTCCGACTCGCCGGTGAAAAGTGTCTTATGGTTAATTGTATTTCGTAAAACTTCGTGCACGGCTAATGAAATTTAAAAATTGAAGCTTTTTATTCAAATGCACAGCGTTAATACTTATATATAGCTTTTTTGTTTCAATGCATTGCATGTTTTTTTTTAAACATTTGCTGTGAGTGCTAGCTTTCATAGACTTGCGACTGTATTTTTAAAAATTCTCTTATAGAATATACGATTTTCAATTTCGAAGCGATGCACAACTAAAGTTGAAAAACTACAAAAATTCAATATTATATCTGTTAAAAATTTCTATAAAGCAGTCAGGGGTGCAATTATTTTTATATGAAAAGCACACTTGACCGTCTATCGCGGCGAGATCCGCTATTTTTCCATAAGAATATTTGCATTTTCGTTTCGCTCTACATAACCGGCGAAACTGCCATAAAAGCGAAATTTATATAAGCAAATCAAGATTTACTTTTATAAAAAATTTTTTCCATCCCCTTCGTTGCCGCGTAGCGCCTCTATTATTTTTGCGCGCCTGCACCTCCGCCGCTATACGGATTTTCCCGTGTGCGCGTAAAAATCACGAAAAAAACAGCAGGGAGAGAGCAGCCGGTGCTAGTGGCACGCGAGAACGGGTCGCGTGCACCTTTGTCGCGCAAAAGTTTTCAGCCGCGGTCAACAAAAGCGGCTCCGAGTACTTTGTTTTGTTTTATTTTATTTTTTTCGTATATTATGATACGTATTCCGGAGGCGGGAGAAAGTCGCGCATTGACACCTCCGGGGCTTTAATAAAGATTGGCTCGGGGTTGTCCTGTCTGCGCGCGGTTCGCGGTCGCGGAGAGCGCATGCTGATGGCATGCAAAGTCGCGGCGCGCAACAAAGAAAAAGAGGAAAATTGATTTATGCGCCTCCGCTGTTGTTTTTTTTTTTTGTCTCGCCGCTCTACTTTTCCCGGCCGACCGCTACTGAATAAAGAGAAAGGATCCCCATTTAGTTTTAAAGGGATTAAGGTGGTCGTCGTGCGTCGACTTTAGTCGAAAGCTCGCGTGATTTCTTTATTTCCTTTCGTTCTTTTTTCAACACTCAATTGCTTTTCTTTTATTTTATTGTTACGATCGAAGATTTATCAGAAGGGGTAATTTTGTGTGCTTATAAAAATTTTTTTTTTAATGTACTTTGTCTTGTTGTTCTAAATTTAGACTCTTGTTAAAGTTTTGGCGTGAATGTTTAAATATTTTTCAGATGTTTTCTTTTTTTACATTTTACGAACAACACTTACATTTACGAACATTTTACGAACATTTACTTACATTTTACGAACAACACTTGTTATTGCAAAAATGGAAAATAAAACGATCGCTGTATTGATGTTAAAAAAGTTGACAGATTGTATCTCGGTTCCCATTGAAAAATATTGCACACAAGAAAAAATGAAAAAAAAAAAAAACAAACAGAAAATTGCCAAAATCGTTAAGGTCAGAATTTTTTTAAAACTTTTAAATCGCCTCTTCACATTAACGTACACTGTGTTACACACCGCGAATTAAATTTTAAGTCATTAATGTATTCATAGCCTTGGAACGAAATTATGTGCTCGAGCAGATAATTATACAGCGTCCGATATTGTGCGGCTGCAAAAAAAAGTACAATATCGCATTATTTAAACTACTTTTTAAAAAATGATTAAAGTCCGTAAATGTCCTTGCTATGGCAAAGTTTTTTATAGAGGTCATTTCTTACTCTACCTCTTTTTTTTCTACCCGTATGGGATTACGAGAGTGCGTCTAGAGCTTTTTTGATCCACTTGGTCCCATTTTCTTTGTTACAACTTTCTTTATTCCTTCAGATTTTTCACTTTCTCGCAGTTCCACAAAAAAGACGGCGTTTAAATATTTAAATTGATACAGCTGTCGTAGCTTCTTTTTGTAAAAACAAAAAGAATAAGTATCCTCCTTTCTCCATTCTCTGAAAATGCTTAAGGAAAATTCGCGGTAATACTGTAAAATAACCCGCAATTCGAGCGGGAAACAGGTACTCGCATTTTCATAAACAATCGCGGAGCCGAGCGCTCATTTGCAAAGGAAAATCCCACCTCGTATCTCGAGCAGCGAAATTATCGCCTCGCGAGCGTTTCGCGCGGCAATGGCACCGGCGGGAGCCTCGAAAAAAGCACGGGCACCTTAATAATCATTAACTCTACTCCGAGGGGGAGGCGGAACAGGCCCGGCGCGATAAAAACGCAGCGAAAGTCGCGCACGCCTCTGCGTATACATACCTTCGTACCCCCGGGCTCTCTCTCTCTCCCGCGCGTCTTGCCCCGGAGTATCTCTAGATTGCGCGCCTTTCCCTCCGCTTTCCGCGGAGGCACGACCTCTTTTTCCTTATTATGTAAATCGCCGGCTGTCAAGGTTATGCAATTTCCTCGCTCGCGAGACACGGAGGTTTGCGAGTGGTGGGCTGAAAAAAGGAGAGAACAAAATAAAAAAAAAAAAAAAAAAAATTACGCTCCGCCACTTGCCAAAGCGTGTTTACCTTAATGGTAATTCGCTTTTGGGACGGGGGTAGGAAGGAAACACGGCAGTATGCAAAATTTGATTCCCCGCCGAGGAGCGAGTTAGCTAGCGAAATGCCCGAGACGTTGTTCCGCCGCGCCCCCGGTTCTTTGCCTCGCCCCGAGTTTATAGCGGTTGCAGCTCGCGCGATATGCATCTTGGGATTGTGGACTCGGCGGCGGGGGAAGACCGGGGGAGGAGGACGAAAAAAAAAAAAGAGGAGGCGTGAAATTTCGCGTTTTATTTAGCGCGGTTATTAACGGAACGCACGAGGTTAATTGAGCCAAATTTAGATATGCAAATTGGCCTCTGTGCTTCTTATTTACGGATAAATATTTGGATATTCTCGCGAGCACGATGCATGAATAAACATTTCAAGGCATTCTCCTAGATTATACTCTTTAGTTTAAATGTTTTCTCAGCAAAGTAGACACGGCTGGCTTAATAAAATATATTAAACCAATGGTAAAATTTAATTTGCACTAGAGAAATTTTCTCGTAAAAATTACTGCGGTGCTTTCTGTAATGCCGCGTTGGATTGCCGCAGTAAAGATAACGATTGTAAGGAAAACATCTACTTTATTATGATTCAATTGCAACGCTCGAGTTTCCCGGTATTACGAAGCATTACGGTAATTTAAAACTAAATATTTTCTTTTGCATTAAAGCATTACAAAAAAAATTGAAGAAAATCCATTTGTATGCGGTGCAATTGAAATTAGGGTGAGTTGGGTAAGGTAAACAAGGGGGTAGATAAAAAAAAATCGAAACGAAATATCATGGATGGAAAAAGTTGTTTTACCTACATCAAGTATGTGTACACATGTACTCTTGAATGTAATTTATACGGTACGAACGTGACTCCCCGATGACCTCCAGTCATCCAATCCTATTTATGTATTGTTTCCCTTCGGCCGATCGCGCCTCGATTTGACAGGTCACGTGCGCGGCGCATTCGGACCGAATACATTACCCTCAAGTGCGCGGTTTAATATTTTTGAGGTTGCGCCGTATTGGCAGCATCGCAAAAGCGCGCGAGTTCCCTTGGCATTTCGAACTTTCCGCGAATCGCGCGCTCCCCGGTTTTATCGATCAATCGTCCACCCTTTTTCCCCCCCGCGGCAACATCATCCTCTCCGCTCGCGTAGCCCGAAACGTTTTACGGCGATATTTTTACACGCGCAATTTGAATTGAGATTATATTTATATATTTTAATATCAAGAGAGCCGGGAGCGAGGATACGGACGCGAAGAAAGCGATTCATCACGGGTTTACACGCTCACTGTCTCTGAATTTCAAATTTCGCGCGCATTTTCATAAACCCACCATTCACACGGACAGAATAAATTGTTGCGCCGAAATCCTTATTTCTCTTTTAGCGCCCCGAGAGCTCCCTCTTGGAGATAAAAAAAAAAGAAGAAGGAAGAAGAGCAGCACGCGCGAATTTGCCAAGTGCAATTGACCGCGGGACAATAAGTCGCGGCATCAAAGGCAAAAATCCTCTAAATGGCCCCCCGCCCGCGCAATTTCCTCGTCCCCCCGTGGCATTAACGAGCTAAAATATGGCAATAACTCGGGCGCGCACGTAGAGGGGTGGCGGTGGCGTCCAGAGTCAATTCATAAATAACCTCCGTACGGTGGGCCTCCCACTCGACGCCCCCCGTAATGCACGCGCGAGGCGCGCCGGGGGTTCATCAGCGTCCCGTGAAATCCCGATATAAAGGGCCGCGGCGAGGAGAGTGGCTCCGAAGGACGGAGAGCGCCCCGCGAGAGGGAAATATTACGTATGAAAGCGTAACGTCATTTCGAGCGGCGCTGGGGTGTTCCTTAATGCCGGGTTATCGAGGACGTGCGCCGCGAAAGTGCCCGAGCGCCGGAGGGGGACGCGACGCGCATGAATACGAGGGAGAGAGACATTGTCGGGTCGCCGGCATTGTTCCCGCGACGAGGCTGAAAGAATTCCAGACGCGAATTGTAGTTTAATGTCACGGGGATTACCTACCCCCCTCTAAATTATTATCCAATTTAACGCTCGATACTCCACTAGGCTTATTTGTTTTTTTCATCGCTGATGCTCAATTTACGGGATTTACGTAAGTGCGCTTTTAGAGGAAGCCGGTGGTACGCAACAATTGGACCGAGCGCGCGATCCGATTGTGGTAATAATGAGTCGGCGTGTTTCCCCCTCGGATGCACTGATTTTATAACGCGAAACCATCGCAGTTATCAGCGGCGCGGGGAATTCCATCAAGATCAACTTTCTAATCCGGTCCGCGGTGACTTGACCCTTTTCGCCGTTAAAACGCTCCTCCCGTACTCGCGCTACAATGCGCGCTTCGGTCACGTTCGGCTCATTTACAAGCCGAGTCTCCATTATATCTCGCGGTTTTAAGCGAAGCGGCCGGTTAAAAATGCGCAAAGCTAACAAGCCCGAGAGGGGCAGCTGCGAAAGTTCGTGCGGACAATGTGGAAGTGCAGGCGGACGATCAGAAACCGGTAGAGAGAGAGTCCGAGGCGATTCATTAGTCACAGCGTACAACGGTCCCTCAGTCGGGCGATGAAAATTCCTCGATGCCGGGCGCCGCTGGATATATACCCCGCGCGCGGAAGGTGCACTAGCTCACGGGTAGGTGGGGAACAGGCAGCGCGTATAATACGGCCTTTTAACATTTAATAACGCGCGCGCGCGGCATGGAAATCGGCGGGGAAGGAGAGAGATAGACGCCGTCCGGTCTCGCGCGGCGAGATCTTGCACAATGGCGAGAGTCGCTAGGCGAAAGGGACGATAAGCCAATAAATTTGCCTATAAGTGGCCCCGCGGCCAGGTCCGCCGCTACCCACTCTCCCCCCCTCTGCGACCGGCGCTATATAAGGGAGCCGCGCGGGCAAAAGCCAAACGAGGAGCGAATCAGCTCCTCGGCGGTATCTCCATCTCCCTCGAACCATCTGCCCCCGTCTCCCTTCGAGCCTCGCAGCTATGCCGTACGGTATATCACGTGCGTGTACGTGCACACTCCACACACCCGCCCGTGGTATATATATCGCGGGCGCAAATCGAATCTCGCATCTATAGCGGTCCCGCGCGCAGACTCATAACGCCAACTGTTGTTGTTGCCCCGGCGCTACTCGTGTTCTCTCTTTCCGGCCGGGTCCCTTGCACCCCGCCCAGTTCGCAACGTCGTCTATTTCCATTTTCCTCTCCTTATGCCGGCCGAGCACGAAAGCCTCCGGGCGCTTTGGCCTCTCCGCGCGCCGCACGCTCCCGCCGCTCGGGAGGAGGAGGGAGGGCAGGCAAAGGCCCCGGGTACACGGAGCGCCCGGGGAACGAAAAATATCCCCTTTGCGGACGGCCAGTGCTGCTGCCTATATTTCCGGCGATTTTCGATATTCCGCCGGGTTCTTGGAATCGGGCCGCAGGGCGCGGTGCTCTCGCTCGCGATCGCGAGCACCGGCCGAATTATGGAGATGCATCGGCTCCGCCGCGGCCGGAATATTTAGGCGAGATTAGCGATGCGTCGATTGATGAATAGTTATTAGACCGTCCAGCGGGAATGCGAGCGGTACACGGCCGCTGGTAGAATTTGAGAGCGATGCGTCGGCGAATCGAACGAGGGGGGGAGGATGCGATGCGCGAAAGATGACCGGTTGTTAGTTCTAATAATGAATGCCCGGCCGAAACGGGGAAACAGTGTGTATTAAATTGCTAATCGCAAGTCAAATACGCGCGGGTAAAAGCGTATACAAGAGTACTATACGCCGGAGGGAAGTCGCGGCGAGGACAATAGTTTTGTGCGCAACAATGCGAGGGTGGGGTGCCGGGACAAACATCTGCTTTGCTCTAATTTTCGAAAGTATTCAAATTCGAGCTAAACGCGCAATACCCTGAAATTTCTGGCCAGATGGCGTCCCTTGACTCTAATCACCTGTTTTTGTGCTTGCGGGGGTATTGTTACCCGTTGAATTTTCTTCGCGCGAATTCGTGACTTAGGCGTTTTGTTGGCTGCTGCCGGAGTGGGGGTCTTGGCTGATAAAAATTTATTTCAATGGCTGCGCGTTCATCGTGTAATTGCAGGATGACGAGACTG
>JAXIUT010000001.1:9252060-9265317 GCA_035586675.1 Eurytoma californica
TGTCCGGCTGGATATTATAGCAATGTCAGTCCATTGTAAGAGCACACTTAAGAATGGAAATCCCTTTTTTTATTTCGATCGCTTCGAGTCATGCAGTAAAATTTTCAAATGCCTTCCCTCGCTGCTCAAAATTTATGGCAATAAAGTTGGGAGGATGACTTACTCATTTAAGCATTTCATAAAAGAGTAGGAGACTTTATAAAGTGACGTAACTATTCTTATTTTGTCAATTATTTTAAACGAGGAAATGTGCCATCGGATTTTTGTTTCAAGAATATCAATAAAAAGTTTCTAAAGTCTTTGATTGCTTAGGAACATCTGAGTCAGACATCCGGTGACTATACATTCGTCTTTTAATGAACTCTAAAAATCCAGATTCTTTTCGGAAGTTATTTTAACGTTTGACCAGTAATGGGTACAGTCGCTGGCCTTTTAAGCGCTGCTATTGATATCACGTCACTCACTTTTCTTTTTATGACTGCATTTCAAATAAAAATAATGATGGGAGAACACAGAGCCTCTATTTTATGCTACTCACAATGCTTGATACTTTTTACATATATTCGTAAAAGTCATTTAAAAAATCCGGTAGAGATTATTCATTCCGTGTATTCACAGTCCAGTTTTAACTAGAAACTTTACAATCACTTTTTAATCAATGTGAAATCTATTTAAAATTTCTTAATCAATAATCGACAAAATTATTAAATCATTATTATTTTTAAAATATAAAGTCAGTCCCAACTACGTCTAATATGTGGTTAGTAGGGTGCCAGTTTTAAGTTTTCGAGAATCAGACCTCGCAACTCTTCAACTCGCGAAATAATTTAAACGCGTGTATTTCAAATAACTTAAACTCCTTTAAATTAACACGCGATCAGGGCTTAGAACAGCGCGTAATATTAGCTTGTACATTTAACGTCAGGCAGACTCTGAGTCTGACATGTTTTCCACTAACGGGTATTTTGCCTCAATTTTATATATGTCACCTTCAGACCTGAATGGTTAGGAGCCGAAGAAAGTTACTCGCGCTCTTCCATTAAAATGATCATAATTGATTATAAAAAAATCATGTCGTTGTAAAAGGTCGTTTGAATTCCTGTAACCATTGCAATTAAGTGTCACTAAAATTGCAGTAAATAACTCTTCAGCCATTTTGGGTTTACATACTATCTATTATACATATGATATCGTACATATTATCGTATCACTAAAATATATTTTATTCAAAATTAAGTTAATAATGTTTACTATTTCTCCCTCATGTATATCGTGTGTCAGATTGCATTGCTATTGGTTAGTAGAAAATTCGTCCTATTCATTTGATACAGAAAGTGGATGTTAGGGTGATTATATACACTGTTCCAATTTCTTGCCATCTGTCTAGTAACGGCTATTCTTTGATTCTAATATTGCTTGTGACCTTTTGTGGTTTTACTTCGCCTTCATCTAAGCTCTTTGAATGCTTGCAAACAGTATTTCTTCTGATGAGTCATTTCAAATGGTTTTGTAAGGAATAAAAATCAATTCCACTTACTTTTGTTGTCAAAACAAATTCTATTATTTTCCAACTGAGTTTTCATTACTACTAAAATATACGAGATACTGGAAGAAATCAATGCAATGCACTGTTTTATAGTTTAAAACCGCGATTTTGTTGCTCCAATTTCTTACATCAAATCATTTTGATATTTTTGTATGTTTCGACCGGATAAGTACTCCTTAGTCAATAAATCAATCAAATTGTTGCTTCTTTTCAATGCCGGCCATCGCATTTTATAGATTTTAAAGACAGCTATTCTAGTTAAAAATATACTCTACAATCTGAAAATGGTCAACCCACAGCAAGCAATCATAAATCACGCGATACGAAAGAAAAGAGAGGCAGCTCCACCGCGAGTCATTCGAATTTATTTATGTAAAAATCGAACCGAGTGATTTTTCACTCTTTGACATTTCGAGACTGCCAGCGCATTATTTTGCACTAGCGCGGAAATCGAACGCCTCTATCTCGCGCCTACTTAAAAAGTCAAATGACAACGAGAGGGGGGGGGCAGATCCCGCGAGTCTCGCAGCCGGCATGAGCGATTTGCACCCAAAGCCCAGGTCTGAATCGAGCGGGAGGGGGGTGATGGCCTCCGCCTGTCTGTTGCCGAGGCGCGGTCGTATAATCGGTGGTACGGCTGCCGCGGGCGACGAGACCGAGTGTGTACACGTCGCGGAGGCTGCGCGCTCGCCTTATTGCTCGGCGTGTTATGCGCGCTAACGCGTCCGACGCGCTCTAATGAGCGACTCGAGCCCCGGCGCGCGGATTAAAGGGCCTCATCGCGTATACCCCGCGCTGCCGCTGCTTTCGTTAGCGCGCGCCCGGCAAGACGCGCGCATTTAGTTACTCGCCCTCTCGAGCGCGCCGCGTCTTTTATTCATTCCGGAGCGAGGCTTGTGTTTTTTTTTTTTGCTGCAACGGCACAATGAGAGAGAATCTTGTGCAGTTCCTCTCTTTTTTTTTAACTGGGTTCGTGCGAAGTTTTTTTTCTTTTCGGAGGGGCAGGAGGGCTTGAGGTTAGGAGGGGAGCCGGGGTTAGGGTTTTTGTGGCCAGAGGAAGCTCTGATTCTGTCTGGCTTGAAGAGAAAAGTCCTTTGTTACTGGGCAAGTGGGTAGAGGATATGGTGAAGAACTACTCGTCGTAGAAACTTATTTTTCTGTAATAAAATTTTAACTTTCCTCTCGCTGATCTTTTCGCATAAAAAGCGAATATTTCATCCCATACTGTGGAAGTGATTATTAAATTGCATAATTATCCACTCCAGACTGATTCACGGGTATTTCGTGGCACATTTATGAATGAGGTATTAAAAACTCGTGAATTGAAATTTTTATATAAAAGAGTAAGTATGTTGCTTGTATGAAAGTCTTTTCATTCGAACAATTCAACAACTGATCCTTCGCTTAATACAGCATTTCTGTACAATTCAGTATTTCCATAATCCTTTATATTTTAATAGCTCGTATAAAAATGTATATAACAAAACGTACAAAAGTGAGAAAAAAGTGAAATGTTCATAATACTAGTCATCCTAATAGACCTGAATGTAACAATTGTTACCATAATTATGGTATCTACTATTACGATAGTTTCTACAGTCTATAAACGTAACATATTTCGTTACCAGTAAATTTATTATATAGATTTAATTATTATAAGAAAAAGATTTAGTAGAATGTGCTATATTTTATAGTAACTCCGGGGGACACTACTTAATCTAGATAGAAAATTACTATACAAAAAATAGCAATTTTTTCGTTAAAAGCGTGCATTTCTCTCCGTTGCTATAATTAATAGCAATATTTACTATAATTGTATAAGTAAATTATTACAATCATTTTTCTTAGTGAGAATAATGATAAAAACAACTAAAATTTTAACGACAATGTTTACTATAACAGCTAGTGTGTGCCTTATACTACTAGAAAATCTAATACCTTTCGCATAATTTCAAGAACAATAGTTTTTCCTCAGTATCATTTTTTTATTCAAAGAGCACCATATTCTAAATTTCACTAGCTGAGCTGGCTTTGAATTTAAAAAAAGAGGGAAGGACCCGTGCAGTGGCAGCATTAAATAATTTCGGCCAAGTTTGCGAGTACACAGAAACACGTTGAACTCCGCGAGACCTAATTTCCCTGACCCTTGGCAAACTGAATCACCTCTTGCAGAGTTCGAGCGAGCGAGCGAGCGGGGGCAGCGCAAGTGCTCGGGGCGCCCGCTTGATAGTTGCCGACACCTCGGCGCACTCGTCTCCGTGAGGCGGCAGCCGGAATCGCTCTGGAAGTCCGGGGACAGCGGGGAAACTTTCCCACCCCCGGAGTAGTTGCCGCCGCGCGACTGATGTCCTTGCCTCGTGGTACTCCGCCCCCCGCGATAATTAGTACCGAAGGCGCGCGCCGGGTTCTGAGCGCTGAAATTATGGCGGATTGCGGCGGGTTTTCCTTTCGGATGAAATTTTCCACGCGGATGAAATTTCGACGCTGTTTTTCGCCCGGCGTAATGGCTCGGCGATATTTGACACGGCGCGCCGGGGAAAATATTCCGGAATAAAAGTAGGTCGATGGGTTCGAGGTTGATTCGCAGCTTTTTTTTGCCCTAGGGTTATAAATAAATGACCGGCGCTCGTAAAAAGTTTCGATGGCTGACGCACGTTACACGCTTTGTTCTATAGTTAAAAAATTGACGGCGGACGAGTAGAAAATTCGTTTTGTAAAATAAACAAGAGTATGACTTTGGGATTATGTGCGTTACCTTTTTTTTTATCGACATTTCGTTAGCGTGGAGAAATTCAATGTCGAGTCGGCGGGGAAAATAATTAAGATTTAATTTTAAAAAATCAGCATCATTCCGTTATCGCGTTGCCGTCATCGAATTACGAATATTAAAACATATTCCAATCAAGGCTCCTACGCGCGCGCCCGATATACCGGCGCGCCTTTATTTTCGGGGCCGATGGCGACCGTCGATACGTCGGGGGGTCCGGTATGATTTCAGCGCTCATCATTCCACACTCGTGTGCGTTTATACACGTCCGCTCCACTTCGTTTCGTTTAGTTTTAACGTCGTCCTTTTTCTCTCTCCGTCTCGCTTTGAGCTCCCCGGCTCCGATGCTTTTTAACGAACGTGACTCCACATGCTCGTCGACGATTTTAAGAGGTGGCAGAGCGATTATACGGCTTAAATGCTTCTCGTTAGTTGTCAAAACGCTTTTAATCGCTTTTTTGATTGAAGAAGAAAACAACGCCGTTGAATAGCAATACATTCTATTCGTCTTAGCCTCGATTCCTTTATGCTGCTGTGGGAATTTGAATAAATCTTGACTTATTACAGTCGAGCCGTGACGACTTTTGGAAAATTTATTTTCTTTTAAAGAGAATGACATATGTATACATTTGTGATGCAAAAAGAGCGCATGCACGATCTAATTCTGCATATCTGCATACTTGGACGTATTGTTTTTTAATTATCGATTATTTATTTGCTTTTTTATTGTATTAATTAAACGGGCTGAAATTAAACTAGGAAAATAATGTAGAATTAAAATTTAAAATACTTATCAAATATTTTTTTTATAAAAATAGATTAAACAAATGTGTTAATAATTATTAAAAAATTATAATTTTTTATAAAGGTCCGTGTTTATTATGAAATATATTACATTTTGACGTAATTTATGGGCAATCAGGAATTCCAATTATCTGCTCTATCGTGGGTAGTAAAATATAAGCCCGATCATTTTGAGGTAAAGCACATAGAACCGAAATCGATTTATTTATTTCTATATTAGCTATGAATTCAATCGACAACAAAATAAATTGACATTATCCCACAATCATGAATAATGAACTTCCTATTTTCGCTCGTCTATTTTACATCCGCTCAATATCCATTACGTCCAAATTGAAAATTTACGCATCAAAAATGCAAAGCAGACCTAATAATAATGTGATATTATATCGACGACAGCATTACATACTGCTATATATAGCGGCTTGAATAATAACGAAACTTTTAGAAAAAAAACGTCGTAATATATCGGATAATAAAAGAAGGAATCGGTTCTTGCACAAGTCAACTCGTTGAGAGAATTTTCTCCCTTTTAAATCATAAATTCCTCGGAGACGAATAAAAAAGGTCGGGTCGGACAGAAATCTCCTTATATTGGACGAACGCGGTAAACCTGAAAATTTCGTGTCGCTCGTACGGCAGCGCAATAAAAATAGCCGAGACGTTAAAAAAAAGCGGTGAACGAAATTAGTCGGTAATAAAGTAATTTACGATTGTTCATTAAATCGCGTACTAAACGATGTAAGTTCGGTCGAAAAACAATCAAGGATTTCGAGGCTACACAATTCGACCATCCTTCTTGTCTCGTTTGCTTATCTTCCTTTTTTTACGCCGAAGGTAAAGATGCAGCGAGGACGAATAAAAATAAATATGAGCCGCTCGGGATCCATAAAAATCTTCTTAACATAACAACGAGGTACCTCTCGGACTGCATTACTCGACATTTTCAATTTTACCTCGCTAGCTGTATGCTTCCCTCTCTTTTTTTCCTCCTCCCGGGTTGTCCTCTTAAAAGAGATTTTTCTGCCCCCTCTTTTTCCCCCGCTATCTCGTTTTTACTTTACGGCTTTTCTGAATGTTTTATGCGAAAAGTTAGTGTCTTATTGATTGCAGGGTCCAGCAGGACGGAGTAGCCAGGACTGGGAGAATTTTCCGGGCATAAAATATCTATCAATCAATCGATCGATTAATCTCTCTAAATCGCGGCCGTGTTTGATTTTTATCACTCATTTTTTACAGCCCCGTTCTTTTTATGCCTTCTCATTACCCCCTCGGTCACAATGGAAGAACCTTTTAAACTTGACTGGATAATTTTAGTAACAGTTTATATTCTTATTATGGATGAGGTGTTTGATTTATCGTACGGTAAATCTTTTGCGATATTTTTCAATGTTAGAGAATGTTTCATTACTTTTATTGTTTTATTTTTTCTTTTCCTTTTCATAATTGGTCAGGTGATTAAACTAAATACTATTCATTTTTTTCAAGGTCACTGAGAAGGTTTATGTTCACTCACCCATCATTTTAAAGTGGTAATCACTGAAACAATAGAATAGATAATGAATTTTTAAAATTGCTTTTAAAATAATTTTGTGAAACGCGTGTACTACTTTTAGTACCATGTAGGCATTTCATTTGAACAGTAAACATAAAATAATGTACCCTTCTCCAAAGATAATTTATAATGCAATTTAAGTAAAAATATCGAAGTCAATAAAAAATGATCTCATTTTTTGAATAATTTTGTGAATCCCATGAGCTACTGTTAGTAACCCGTATTTCATTTGAACAATAAACGTGAAACAATGTGCACTTCTTCAAAGATAATAATTTAAAGAGCAAGCTAAAAAAAAATCTCGAAGTCAATCAAGACTGATCTCGTACGACCAGTAATTTTAATCATCGCGCTGAATACCCGAACGCCGCTAATGAGCGTAATCGCCAGATTCCAATTCATCAAAGGAGAATCAGCGTTTTTCCCGTCGGAGGGACAGCGTGAAACGAGCGGGCGCGCAAAACCCGCGGGGCGAACTCTTAATTTCAAAAAATTAATTTCCCCGCGCGCTTGTCGCATACCTGCTCCGGCCGCCCCCTCCCCTCCAAAAAAAAAATGCAGTTCGGCCGGGTATACCTGCACGCGGCCCAGGAGAAGAGAAGGGGGCAGACGAGTCGTAAACCTGTCGCCGCCCGGCGGGCAGTTCCCATATACACGCGGGCTACACCTGTATCCCCGCGCGCGTCGCCCTCTCTTTTTCGTTCCTCTTTTGGCGCTGCCGAAAACGGTTCGTTGATTCCTTCGTGGAAGCGCCGTTGAGAGGCGCGTGTGAATAGACCAAGTCCTCATTGTATGGAGATATCGCCTCCTTTATTCCCGTCGCTCCGGAGAGAGAGAGAATGCACGGGTCATGGATT
Organism: Eurytoma californica; assembly: GCA_035586675.1. Taxonomy (NCBI): domain Eukaryota; kingdom Metazoa; phylum Arthropoda; class Insecta; order Hymenoptera; family Eurytomidae; genus Eurytoma; species Eurytoma californica. Next base: position 9,259,590 of record JAXIUT010000001.1, read on the forward strand.
TTAATGGGGCTGACCTTAGGCGCGCGTGATTCACATTACCGAATGCGTTTTTAGTACGTTCGCTCTCATATTCGTTTTTTTTTTTTATTTCGTTACGATGGGAGTGACTCGCCCAAGCTGTCGCTTTCGAGCGGCTCTCGTAATTATATTTCGCCCGGAAAGAACGGAGCGTTTCGCTAAAGGCTTTTGTTTCTTTCAATTATCATTGTCAAAGCGGGGGAGTAACGGCACCCGAGTGATTCTAAATTCTGTTGGCGCGTTAAAATGAATCATCGGGACTGTCACTGTCGACTGGCTAATTGTTTATTCATGCTGAAATTAATTCGTAATGTAAACGTCGATGGGCGAGACAATAAATTCTTGTTTTTATTCAGTGACCATTTATTATTCGACGGAAACACTGCGTCGTGGCTCTTCATTTTCTCTTAATTTAAATATGTTTTCTTGTTTCTTCATTTTTGAACGGAGAGATTAATTGCCGAGCACGAATTGACAAGGCGATACGATCTAGGATACCATTTTTTTTCACTTTCCACAGAAAATCACGAGTCACCCTTTCGACGCTGATTTACTTTATCCATTCGAATGACGATACGCGGCTGAAAGTACAAAAATGGCCTTCGAACGGGAAATACCGACCGAGATTATAAATTCCATAAATTGTTGACTAGAGAAAATGCCCGCAATTACTGTGTGTTGGCGCGCACGAATTTCCATTAATATTTGAAATACCGAATCTTCGCGAGCGACTGACATTCGAGCTATCCAATTGTAATGCGATATCGCGGAAGCGCGCGTGGACGGCTGTTTCCCTTAAATAAATTGATTGAATAGTTTGCTTTATCGTCCGATTACATTGCCGATAACGAAGGGGTTTAGATTTGCTTCTTCAGCGTGAAACGCGCATCGGTACAAAGCTTACTTTCCATAAAGCTCATGCATTTTCATGCGGCGCATCCCTAATATGCATACATTTTGTTTGGTACATATGCAGAGACCGCATTTCACCGCGGAGTTACATCCGCGCATTTCTCCGAATCTAAATCATCACGGCTACGGCATAATTTTGGCGGTTATTTTCGAAAAATACTAAATATCATTACGGTATTAGCGGGACATGAATAATTAACCATTTACTTACGCTCGTATAATTTTGACAATATTGATAATACATAGGTACCGCAATAGATTATGCATTAAATTGTTTTTGACGCGGGTTAATATAATCGAAATGTTCAATCTAAAATTGAATTTTAATAGTGACGATTCTTTTATTATTTCGATTTATATAAATTTATTATTAAACAAATAATTCTACGTGTATTCTGATAATTGATTCGTTGATAAATAAAGATGAAAATGTTATTTTTCTAAAAGTTCTTTTATGACGCCTCCTAATAAATAACAACCCCATTAAGATTTCTCAAACGGCAAGTCGAGCTTTTTCCATCATTCATAATTTCATTAAATTTTCGCCATTCGAGTCCATCTCCGCGAGCGATTTTCATTAAGAAAAGAAGCCCTTTCCATTTTCCCGGGGCAACGGGCAAAGTCGTACACACGTACCTCCTCGTGTTTAATTAAGTCGTCGCCGGCTTTATGGCGCGCGCGCGCCTTTTCCCCGGCTCGCGAGCTATAATTGGACGGGTGGCCGCTGCGCGCGCGTGGATTTTTGCGGGGCGGCCGCAGCCGATTGGCCTTTGTTTTTCCCGCGGGCCGTCTTTTCTTCGACGCCACGGGAGGTCGAGGGGAATTATTCGTGCCCCGAGTTAATTAGATGATTGGCGGCTGTTTTGCCTTTTTTTTGCCTTCAACGCGCCGACGGTACGCCACGAGCAGGAAGCTTTTCAGGCTTCGCCTGCGTTTCCGATTAATTGACTTATGATAATCGAGTTATTTCGCTATTACGTATTTAAAGGTTTTTAATCTTGCGGAATTTTGTATTGAACACTTTTTATGAAATTTTCTTTTTTAATTTATTGATATACTGTTTTTTGTGTTTCAGGTATGTACGCTGCTCTTTGCATTACTTAGAATATAATGGATTTTAAAAAGTAAGTTTTTTCTATTTATTATTCTTTTTTCGTTGTTAATTAATGTCTAAATTTACAAGCATAAAAAGTTTTTTATATTTAACCGTGATTAAATTGCAATCGTTTGAATACTATTGCTCTACTATTCATGTTTGATTTATTGTTTTAAATTTATCATGAATTTCGATTATTGCAATTTGATTATTGCATTTAATTAACAAATGTACGATTATTATTAAAAGACTGGAATAACAATGCTCGTTAAAAATTAAGCCTACTCGACTTGAAATATGCTTTTTTCGGTGCCATTACACTCCAAACTAATTTTCAATTGAAAATCGTAAAAACAATTATCGTAAAGATATCACGAAAACTCGTCTATCGCAGATTACACTCGCCGGGAAATTGTTCGGTTTCTGCGGGCCTCAATAAGCCGTTAATTTGCGTTGCCAGTTTGATCTCGTCCTGTAAATGAAACTCGCCCGATGCATATTATTTCCGCCGGTGGCGAAGTTCCGACCGCGTGTTCTCTCTCTCTCTCTCTCTCGGGGCCGAAGTAGCCCCGCACAATCGATATCGAGCCGCGAAAATCCCTTAACTGGGTTAAATTCTGAAATCCGCCTCCTCTTTCCAGCTCGTTCGGCCGCGCCACGCGTGGGCACGCGTTTTTTTTGTCCGCGCGCGGCGTTCACGGACACTTGAGCATTTCACCTTTTCCCCCGACGTCCACGTAACGATTTTCCGGACGAGAGAATGGAGTGGGAATAATTTCGACCCTCGACCCAGTGCGTGAGACGACAAAAATGGTAATACCCCGGTTACACAAAAAAAATTCGCTTTTTTGCTCTCCTCGCTTTTTGTTGCGAAGGGGTGGTCGTATAGAACAGAGGGCCGCGACTCGACATTTTTACCTCTCGAAGCGACAGTGTAACCTTTTTTTGCTCGCTATTTATTCGTCCACCTTGAGATCACTTCGTCATCGATCCTCCGAACTTCAAACGCGTTCCGCGAAATAACGTATTGTCTGGATTATTTTTTTTACCGCACGCGGAAATTCTTCAGCCGCGCGTGCGATAATTGGGAAACGAAGTACCATCCGCATAAATTTCGAGCTCCCCGAACTTGACGAAAAAAAAAGCCGCGAGGTAAAAAATCGCGGCGCTCGTCGCTGAAGTGTCCATCAGGAGATGCTCCCACCGTCGAGGGAACGTCAGAGGGGGGCGCGCGGAAAAAATTCCGAGGCGCTCGTCGCTCCTACACGGGAAATGTTTTAAAATAATTGCGGCTCACCGGAGGACAAAAAAGAGCAGGCGGACTATCATAATTACGCGACTAATTGCGCGACGTCCATCGAAATCGCGCGTGGAAAAAGCCGCCGCTGATGGACTAAATTAGATCCTGCGAATTGGAGAGAGCTTCGCGCGGTAACGCCCGACGCAATTAATGGGCCCCCTCCTTTTTTGAAGCCGATGAAAAATGCAACGTTGATGCGCAAACTTCGACGACGAGCTAATTGCACTTTGAGGTATGTTTTTACGAATTATTCTTATAATTAATGTAGAATTACATTTCTTTTGAAAACATTTATTTTGCCGCATTTTGATTTTGTGCATTGAAGATGTATATATGAAAATCTTTGCTTTGTGTACATTTTTTTTTTAAATTTGTAGTACTGGATTTTGAATACTCCATTAGTACAGCGTTTATTCTCTTCTACCGTGTATTTTAAATCAAAGACAAAGGAGTTTTCATGAATTTAAGAGAGTAAAAAAATGTAGTGAAGAAATAAAATATAGTCTTCTCCCTTTATTAAAAAAAAATAATTGTGTAATAAATATAAAAGAAAACGGTTCAAAAATTTTGAATCAATTTTAAATTAATTTTCAAATTAACGGGAGGAGCGCAAACACACAACTCAGCTGTCTAAAAAAAGTACCTCCTGAACAGGCGAATGATAAACGAGTAAAAGCGGAAAAATCAAAAGCCTCTCCGAGGCTCAATGAGCAAAAGGCCACAATAACTCTGTTTATCCTGGTCTTCTCCCCCGTCGTGAAAACGCGAGAGAAAGGAGTAGAGGGGAAGGGGGGGGGCAGTAGAAAAGAAAGAATCCGAAAAGGCGAGGGGAAAGAGGAAAAAAAAGCAAATCAGAGGAAAGAGCCGCGCGCGCATTAACATACGAAATCTATTCAGGCGCACCGTGGAGAAAAAAAAAAGAGGAAACAAGAAAGCCCCATACCTAAGTGAATTATGCGTCTGTATTGATTAACTCGACGCCTCCGTCGCGAGCCGCATCTCGCGCGCTTTAACTTTTCGAAGATACACCGAGGGAATATCGACGGCGCATTTTTCCCTTTCCCCACGACGCGCCGGGAGATGACGGGGGAAATTACGTTAGACCGGAATAATTTTTCCTTATTAGGGCTTGTGTTTATTAGCGGCGTAAGCGACGACGGCTCCGATGAAAATTAACGAGCGAATTAAGATTATTGCGAGTTCGGCTTATTAAAAGTGCCCCGTACCGGGAATTTGTTCGATCGGATTTGTGCACCGCGCGATTGAATGACGCGAATGTCATTAAAGCGCGATTAATTATTAAAAACTAGCAGAGTGCACGCGGGGTAAATTATTTATTTCATATAAAAGCAATGAATTATTTAAATGTAAAGTCAACAAGCGCGACAAATAATAATCTACGGCGCTGCATGAATCTTCCGTTAATAGCATATTTATTCAAAATTGATCAAAACAAGCTGCGCGTGTTTTCCTTGCGCGGTGCCGGCCGAAGAATTGGAATACCTTTTGAAACCGGTAAACCAGGCGGATAATTCAGTTATCGTTGAAAATCACATGAATCACGGGCTGGACCCCCAAAAAAACGCATAAAATTTACACTTGTATGGAAAGCGCAGCGAGATACCCGCAGTGTGTATTTTATGCGTCGACTCGGGCGTATGTACACGAGACGGCCGCGGCGGGCGACTCATCGATATTATTGGGAAAGCGGCCGGCACGGCGAAGTTTGTCGCAGCTTCCCCTTTCGTAATTGCCTCATTAACGATTCCGGAAGTTCCGTTAGGGAGGGCCGATTGGAAAAAGACGAACGGCCGGATGAGCCCGAGGATCCCGTCGCGTATATACCACGCGGAAGACGTTATCCCTGCCGAGTCGAGAATAACTCGCTGCTAAAAAGAGCGTGTATCTCGTTGCGCGAAAAAAACGTCTGATTTAGTAAACGATTCTTTGCGCTGTACTGAATCCCTGGTTTATTTTTGAAAAGATCGAGGTTTCCGCTTTGCTTGGCTCGTGTGCATTTTAAATATTTGATCGTTCTTAAACCGTCATTTAATTGTTGGCATTATTTTTAATATTTGATTATTGCAATTCAACTACTGTATTATATTCGTTCTTACTATGTTCGTTTTTATAAAGAGGAAAAACACCTAAATTCGTTTTTCCGAAAATTGATTTTATATAATCTTTTGTCCTAAAGTCTGAAATGGTTTTAATAAATTTTATTACAGTAATATATTTTAACATGTAGGTATCAATATTTGTAGATTTTTGTCGAAAAAAAATGAAAAGTGAATTTTGTTCGTTTTTCCTTTTAACTACAGATATATCTCGACTAATCACTTGTGTTATGGGTGACCAGTGGTAAATGTTTTATTTATTATTGTGTCGTCCCATATACACTT
>JAXIUT010000001.1:9266340-9294796 GCA_035586675.1 Eurytoma californica
TTATGTATTTTAAGATTGTAATTTAAACCATTTGTAAATACGTTTTACAATAATAAACTATTCTATTCTATTCTATATATTAAAGCATGACATTATGTAAATTTAGATCACAAAAAATTTAAAAAATGTAAAATAATTTTTCAGTTTACCCATGAAAAATGGAAAATAAAGTAAATATAATATTTTATCCTGACGCTTACAATACCTAATATCTCCTCCATAATATTGTGACGGCGAGCATTTTCATCTTGGGACATTTGCGAATTTTATCTCGAGGCGCGACAAAGCGCAAGCGAGACAGAACCGAGTTATCCCGTAATAGTCAATCTTCTTCCATCCTTATCACTTATCACTAGCGTCTGAGGAAGCGCCGCCGCCGTCGTCGTCGTTGCACCCCCCTTCACCGCCGTTCGCCGGCTTTTACGTCCCCGGCGGTGCTTGATGGCACCCCCGGCGTCCTCGGATTTTTCACGGCTCTGCGACCCCGGCCAAATTCAAAGGGATCCCGGGGAAAGCCGCGGCAATTCACTCGGCCGCCGGCTTTCCCCCGCGGTGTACGTGCCGCTTTTTTTTCCTCGCCTCCTCGAAAACGTCTTTCGCCGCTCATTTTTATGCGCGCGCCGAGTTATGCGCTCGCGGTTTTTCGGTTATCTTAGCCACCGCAGAACCGCACACAGCTCCAGCTCCCCCTGCTCGGGGGGGCCCGACTCTCTCGCTCTTTGTCGGCCCGGCAAAAACATCGCGCCGCGTTTCTCGTTCGTTATTCCGGTCTTATTTTCATTTTATCCCTCCTCTCGCGTCCTTTTTTTTACGCGCTCACGTAGGCTCGTTTGCAATTATGCATTTCCCTTTTGTTTGCGCGCACCTTGCGAAATATTTGCGGCTGGATTTTTTTTACGCCTTTGTGTTTTCGCCGCTTTTGCGAGAAAATGTAGGTTTGTAATGCAAACGTGCTAATTATACCGTGCGCTTTTTTTGTTGAAGTCGGCGCGTGTTTGTTCGTCCGTTCGTATTTTATACTCTGCTTTAGCGCTGCTGTACGGCTTTACGGTCTTCGTCAGAATTTTGCTGCATTTGAAATTAAAAAGTAAATTATTACATTGAAAATCACTTTTGAGTTTAGTTCCTGAAGGAATTTCATTACAGTCTCTTAGAAAGAATTCATTTTTCATTTTAATTATTTTGCGGCTAATGACCCTGTTGTAAAATGTATTCTTTAATTTAAATATTGTTACGGAGAAAGGTAACTTAAATCCTTTGATATTTATATAAGAACGCATTTAAGTTTCTTTAATTGCAAAGAGTCTTTATTTTTTATTCTCGAAAATACTGTAGTTTCAGATCTAAAAATAAAAAGGATATTCACTAACTTCTTAATATTTTTCTTTTAATTCCAAAACAATTTATAAAAGAAATTTTGTTATCTGTTATTTTATTTTTAACCGTTTAAAAGAATTGCAGATCATTTTTTCTGTTTCTTGTATGAAACTCGAGATAATTGAATTAAGAAAATATCCTGAAGAAAATTTTTGAATCAATCCAATAAATAAATTACCAGAAAAGCTACGGGTACTGAGTTTAGGAACTACATCAGAGTTCGAATAAAGCGGATTATTTTGTAAAACAATTTTATTTTATAAAAAAAAGTTAAAATTATTTATAACAAAAGAGTGATATATTAATGTTTTATAATTATTTACATTTCAACACAGTCCCTGATACTTTAAAAAAGATAATCAAACAATAGATAAAATTTGACCCAGGTCATAAAAAAATTGAATTCTCTCTCGCGGAAAAAAAGAGAAAAAAAGGAGAGAGGCACGACGAAACCGTCGAGTAAAATTTCGAGCCCGATGAAACCTCGGCAGTAATAAAAATTCTCTGTGAGCGGCAACAATGAAAATCCTTAAAATTCTCACCCAGCGACATCAAAACGCTCATCAGCGTAAGGGGAAATTCGCAAATTGCGCGGGCGTCCCGTCAAAAGCGCGCGCTCGGTCGTCTGCGCTAATTCAAAATTAAGAATCCCACCTACCCTTCCCCCCGTGGCTCCCTTTAAACAAAAACAGCCGGAGCGCGAAGCGCCGGCAGGCAGGAGCCGCGTCCCGCGCATCCCCCTAATTGCCCATCTCGTGCGTCCTCTTTGTGCGGCCCGGAATGTGCAAGAGCGACACCTCGACTTTTTGTTTTTTCAAGGTGTTGATGATTGTTTAGAGCTGCGTGAATTCCAGATTAGTTTTAGATGCTTTACTTGCTGTTTTAAATTGAAATTTATAAATTATGTCCGAGTTTATTTTTTTGTTAAAAACTTGTGGTTAGTGTATCGAATAGAGTGATGCTCTATTATAAAAATAAATGAAAATTGAGGGAAAGTTTGTATGTTATTAAAAAGGCCTACAGTTCAAGAGCGAATGGTTTTACGATGCTGTAAAGCAATTAAGTTGTTATGAATATTAGGAAGGATTCTAGTAGATGGGGGTCAAAATGTGTGTAAAGGACAGATGTGCAGTACAGTTAGGTCGTAAAACAATTATCAGTCGAAGACTGGATGTTTTTAGGCTCTTTCGCTTTATAAAAATTCGAGTGGAAATTTCCACAAGGAAGATTTATTTTCAGTCCCGAGCAAGAATTTCAAAAAATAATTAATAGCATACGCTGGCGTATTTTAAAATAAAAACATAAAAATAATAACACGTGAAATAATTCAGACAAAAATTATTATGCGACAACGGTGATATTTATAAAATAATTTAATGTTTTATTCGCAGTAAGTCCTCTCATTAAAATATCTGCATAATCTTCACTCGACATTTATTTAAAAAATATGATAATTCGAAACGAAACGCAAGTGCTTGGGAAATATTTTCAGCGCTGCGCGAGTGAAATAAAACATTTTTGCGATTGAAAATAAAAAAAGGCCGAGAAGAATATGAATTGATAGCGCCCCTCACCCTTAAACGGGCCGAGTCAAAACCAGAAGAGCCCATTCATCGCGGCGCTCGCGAGGAATCATCGCGGGGCTTTCACGGCGAACGTCAGCGACAGCGACAAATCCGGCATCGCTGCATTAAACGAAAACAAAAAAAAAAAAAAAAAAAAAACAGCGGCGGAAAACAGAAGGGTAGCTCGGCTATCCATCGCCCGCCGCCACTTTAGCCCCGCAAACGCATCCTCGCGGAGGGCCACAATGGCTCGGCCTGACGGACGACGACTGCGCGCGGACAAGCGGCCCGTTTTTGCGAGCCCCGGCATTATATCGCGGCCGCCTTTCAGCGCTGAAGCGGATTAAGGCTCGCAGACGCCGCCGGGGGGTGTAAAATAAAAAAAAAAAAAATGGGATTAGCGACCGCCGATTGAAGCGCGGTCCGGCGTAACGCGAGCCGCTGTATACACCGCTCGCTTCCCTATATGTTGTAGGGCTTCCGTTCCTATTCCCCCGCGCCCGACGCCCTGGTTATATTGTCTCGCGCTACGCTCGCCTGTTTGCATGCGGCTTTTAATGCCGCGTTAGCGATGCCGGATTATCCGACTTAGCGCGGATTCGCCGGCGCTCCTTTTAACCTTCGACGCTGATTCCGAATTTGTGCCGGCTTAATTGAAATGCAAAGCGAACGTAAGTCAAGATTTATATTTCGCGGTTTCCGCGGCGCGGCCGTCGCTGCGCCGATTAATTACCACCGCCGGCGTGAAAAATCGATGTGGCGTCGGTACCATTACTTACACGGTGTAATCGCTTCATTGGACCGTCTATAACTCGCAAGCTGATGTGCGAGATGCGATAAAAAAAATTGTATTTTATTAAGATCGTACAAGCACGAATTTTATCTATCGATTATCTATTTATTTCATTTATTTAACAGATAAAATATCCTGTATATTATGTATTTTATTATAATTAAGACGACAAGTTTCGATTGTTCGTAGTGGCAGTGTTGGAGGAAATTGACTCGGGAGATCATGTCGAAACATTTTGTGGCATATTTTATTTATTGAATGGATGTTTCGAAATTTTAGATAATTACTTCTTCATGGCTTTTAAATTAAATAGATTCTTGCTTTTTTATTTTTTATTTATTCAATTTAATAGTTGACGTATATTTTTAATCACTCTGTATTTTATCTTGTTTCCAGACCAAAAGTAAGTCGGCACCTGTGTAAAAAAATTCGGTCACTTTTAAGTCCAGTAGAGTTCATGATCATGCAAAAGTTTTTAAGCCCATTCTTTTTACTCTCCATGAGATCGGCTGGTGTGGATTCTATTGATTCTGGATTACGATGTATCCGGAGTTTGAAAATTCAATTTAAAAACTTTGGCTTTTACCCGAGCGCTCTTCATCTGGCAGAATTATTACAATCCCCTTGATTCCGAGACCTAAGATCCGGAGCTCAAAAGCTGTCTGAATTGTTTTCTTCCTTTACCAATAAAGCCCCATTCAACGTCACTTTTAACGCTTAAGCTCCAAACCAATAATTCTTCAGTGTATCCCTTTTATCGAAACATTAATTGAATAATGCAATTCTTTTCTAAATATAATGCCCGTTTATGATCGAGTTAAGGTATACAGACGGCAAGCTTTGCAATTTGTTTATCCGCGCCAATCGGCCCGTTCGAAGATCGATTTCTGTTCGTTCTCCCCTCATAATTGCGGCACTAAAGCTCGTCGGCGTCGTAGACGGTGCTTCATAACTCGGCGCATCTCATCTCGCGCGCGTCGTTTCCAGGCTCCTAATCCGTCCCCTCTCCCCCCCGTAAAAGCGGGGCGCAACGTGATTTCACATAAATCGACACCTCGAGGAGGAGGACGTCGCCCGACGTCGACGCTTATGCGGAGACGCGCCGCGCAAATTAATTTGCGCCTTGGCTCCGACCTCCGCCCGCCCGCTCGAGGAGGAACCATCTGACCGACTGTATAATGAAACACATCATTACGAGGCGCGCTTTTGAAATCGTGCTCTTCGTATGGCTTTTGGGATTTATTTCTTCACTTTCTTTTGATTTAAGTATTTTTTGAGGATTAAGTTTGTTTTAATTATTTAATTTTCAAAAAGTTAAGTTAAGTGTAAAACCGATCAATTCAATGTAGCAATTAAGACGTCAAGTTTTCTTTAATTATATTTGAGAAATGAAATGGCTGTATTTTGTTGTCTAAATGCTCGTGAAATAAATCAATTCCGTGCTATTCCCTTTAAAGCTAGAATTTATGAAATGTGTATATCGCAAATTCTTTTTTTCATTCTTGTATATACATAAATATTGTTGAAAAAATTCAGTGCAGTACCTTGTTTTCTCGCTTTGGTTTAACTTTGTACACGTGTTATTTCAGCAGGTGGATTTTTTCCACGAGCCCTCGAGGACATTAATACTAAATCCTCCAAAAATGTTTTATTTACTCGATGCTCAGCATTTATTTAATTAATACGCTGAATATAGATGTAGCGCTTAGTGCAATAGAGATACAAACAAATCGTCCATCAAAAAAAGCAATCCAGAGTAATTCCGGAATATTTACAGCGCGAAACAATCGTCGAAAAAAAAAATATGATTGCTCGCGCGGCTTCGCGAAACAGCGGTGTAATTTCGATCGAACCCAGTAAATTCCGCGCGGCGATCGTCAAACGGCGCGGCGGAAAAAGCCCGCGCGGGGCAGTATTTCCCCGAGAATAATATCGCTCGGCAGGCCGTTATATGAAATCTCGATGCGAGCGCACGCAACAACCCGCCTCGGGCGCGCCGCGACGCCGGCCAATTAATTCAACGCTTCTGGCTCCTTCGCCGGCTTCCCCGGGTGTGCACCCCCCTCTCCCCCCTTTCCACTTTTTTTTTCACCCTCGCGAGCTAAGTCGGTAGTTGAGCGACGTTAATAAAGCCGAGGAGAGGGTAGTCGGACTCTTGGCGTCGCCGTCCTCGTTGTAACTTTTAGTTAGCGAAATTTTCTTGCAGAACTTCTCTCTCGAGTGCGACGTCGTACATAGACGGCAAAAATGGATAGGGGCGCTAAAGCCCCCGCGATGATAAAGCGAGAGGAACTTTTTATTTTTCAGTTTCGTTTCGCCCGGGAAAATTCGCCCGTCGAAACTTCGCGCCGAGTTGCTTTGGCGGTATATATGTGATTTTTCTTTTTTTTTTTTTTTTTGGCTGGCCTGGGAAGACGGTATATACATCGTTTTGGACCGACTCGTTGTTGGTAAATATGTTCGTGACGCTTAATTTTTAGCGATGAAGTGAGTTGCGCCGGCGAAGTTTCCAAATTTATGAAGCTCTCGCCAGCTTTATTCGGTGGATAAATAATTCAGCGAGGGGTCACGATTTGTTTTGATATTTTAATTTGATAATCGTATAAAAATGCGCGTCACTTCAAATTTTATTTTTTATTTTATTATTTATTATTTCAAGAGTTTACAAATGTATGTTATCATATAAAAGTTTTGGATTTTCTGAAACGCACCGAGAATAAAGTATGCATTGAAACTTTCGAAACTTTTTTTGTCCGCGTATCTATTCACTAGGAGAACAAACAATATTTGTATGAAGAACTGTACATCTTACTGTGAATAAACCGAATGAACTATTTTCCGCGTCGAGAGAATAAAAAAAAAAATCTCGTGTTTTCTTAAAAAGACGAAGGGTAGGTGTATTCTAATTCAGGCAGTGTTACACTGTATAACGGGAACAATGGAACAATGGCACAACGATATAATGGTCGGTAACAACGAAGCGGGCTTCAGGAGGAAATCCGCGAAAAATCACGGCCTGAGGGGTATGCGGGACCGGAGGAGGGAGAAAAATCGCGATAGCGATCGACGAGGCGCGCAGCCGGGCTAAGTTGCAAATCCGCGTCCAAGTTTTATCCGCGGGGAAAACTTATTTGCATGGGAATATGCCGCGGCGTCAACGTTCGCGCGCCGCAAAAGCGAGGACGCACCGCGAAAATCTCACGTCGAGCACTGTTTGCACTCCTGGAAGTACGTCGGAGATCTTTCCTTTTTTCGACGGTATAAGACCGGAATTGAGTTAGTAAAAATTAAGGCGATTGGAAGGAGGTCACTGTGACGGTTTGCATGCAATCGAAGTTTCGCAACTTTTAGATTGGATTATTTAAAGGCCCGGAAAATTTTTTTAATTTCATAATAGTAGGCGGATATGATTACGTTTTTATACATTTCTTAACTGCAGCTTGTAAATTTAATGAACTTACTATAACTTAAAGTAAATTGATGAGTTCATTAATAAACACTTCAAAAATTTATGTATTTTAAATTATACTTAAATTTGCTCCTTTTACTTTTAATATACTGCTATAAAATTAAAGGGAAGCTGTAAGTAATGAAACTTCTTTTTTACATTTACTACCAGTACGTTTAAATTTCAAGCATGTATTATTAAAAGTGTAGTGTAGAGCTTCTATTTTCTACCACTTTTTAATAATAATAATACGTTAATACGGTTAAACATGTATTTAAACGTTTTAAGTATTATACTTATTGACGTCATTTAAATCGCTGTAACATAATAGCCAATAGCCCACGAGAAAAAAATCATTTCCTCCGTACAGGAAATTACTTTCTCTCAAATTACCTTTTTTAAACCCATCAATCACAGTTTATATAATCCTTATTTATTGAAATCGATAAAAAGTTCCTTTAATGCAACCCGATCCAGCTACTTTCCCATCGTCCCGTAAAATCTCTCGGAGCAGATCGAGCCTCGCGATAGGGCGAAAAAAAAAGAAGCGGAGAAGATTCGCCTCCCACCGCAGAGTTAAAATTGACACAAAAACCCATAAATTCTCGCCGTCTCGCGCTTGTCAGTCGGGACACGAGCAAACAATCCAGCCGAGCGCGCGATGCACCAACAAAAAAAAGAGAGAGAGAAAAATCCAATCGACCGACTCGACGCGCTTAAAAAAGGAGCTGCGCGAAGGTATAGAGGCGCGCCTGTCTTCCTTTTTTTTTGCGCTCGCCCGGATTATCGCGTTTCTTCGCGCGCGTCTACCGCTCCCCCCCATGTAATATGCATGGGGCGCGGGGCTCGGACGTTTCGCGTAATTGGGATTGATTATGCCGCTGTAGCCGCGGAGGCGCGAGATAGCGAGCGCGCGGCCCGCTTTAAATTGATTACCGGGATGCGAGCGCGCCGAATATCGCCCCATTGTGCGTGTACACTCGGGGGGAGAAAAAGTCGCGCCCGCATGAATATTGAACGGCTTGTTTTGCGGGTCCCGCCGCTTAGGCGCAGTCCTGATTGCGCGCAATCCTTTCGCCCGTGACTTTCCTCCGGCGGTTTTCTTTGCGCGCGCGGGTATAACGAGGATGCGTCGGCTGTGTTAATTGATCGGCGCGGGGAAATTGAATCGCGCGGAAACGTTCGTTATTGCGAAACTAGTTTAGTGCCGGCTGTTGCTAGTTTAATATTAAGTTTTATCGTTGCACTTTGGGATATTATTACGCTATAAAATTATTACGAATTTTGAAGTGAAATTTTGAAAATTAATTTACTTTTTTTCTCTTTTCATAATTTTATCATCGAATTGAAATATTTTCTCGGGCGTTTAATTAAAAATATATTAAATGCTTTATTAATGCGAGTTTAATCTTCTTTCGTATTCCGGTTTAATTAAATATTTAATTATTAAATGAAGAAAAGCGATAAATATATTTAGTTGAAAAATAATTCCGATCTAAAATATTTTATCGTGAATTATTCTTTAACCGAGGTTATTATTTTTTCCTCCATAAAAAAGATTAATATATTGTTATGCGCTTCACGTTCTGCAAATGTTTGATCATGCATGCAAATTATAAGGCCTGTATAATTATTAATTTTAAGCATATCCTGTGCAATATTTATAAACCTTCTGGTGCAGATGGGCATTACTAATTTGGAGAAAAAAAGGTAAGCCAAAATAAATATATAACTGCGAAGATTCTATTGTCTCCATAACAACGCAATGGAAGAAGTCACGACTGTCTCAATTTGATTGATACGATTATAGTCTATTTTATTATGATTCTGTATTCCTCGTAAATAAGTAAAATCTGCGGAAAATATTAAATTCAGTAATTGCAGTTTCTAGTTTTAGCGCGAACTATACTTTAGGAAATTGTTGTAATTTGTACGATAGTTTCGTTGAATAAATTACAAGTTATAACTCGGAAGCAAAATGAATTGAATATTAAGAAAATGCGCATCTTCTCATTCTTAATGAAAAGGTCATCACTCTCTGAATGAAGGAAAATCTCCAGGAGCATCATTAAGCCATTGTTCTTTATTCGCCTGCAAACGAGCCAGAAGAAAGGTTGATCCCTCTCCATCATCCCTACAATAAACATCATCTCTTTCTCGGCTTAAGCAAAATGGCCAGGAATCAACTCGAGCGCCAGTCATCGGCCGAAGTATTCGTGACGCGAATAACCAAGTGAATCCCCATCCCTCGATCGATTCCTCGCAAACCAGGCCTCCTGTTTTATAATAAACCGACGCACCCTTTCCTGCTCATTACTCCTTAATTCCACCTGACTGGGTAAAGGGGGAATCGTCTCCATTCGCCGGCGACTACGAGAAGCAGTCGTCGACGGGAATCGAGTTTCCTCATACGCGAGGTTCGACGAATTCGGGTACCGGCGGCGCCGCTCAATTACGTACGTGGATTAATGCGCAACGAGGATATACAGGCTCGGGCGCACGTAGCACGCCGTAGCGCAGTATACAAGTCCATACGTGCTCCACGTGTCGATGATGCGCCAGACGAGAGAACTTCCGAGGGCTGCTCCGCGGAGTTGCCACCCGTATATGTACAGCCCATCTCGGCGCGCGCAGCGATGTCTGCTATTTGTTTGACGATGGATTGCGCGACGGGTATTAGGGTTAGCCCGGGGGCGTTATTATTGGATTGGACTTCGTTTGCTCGGGGCTGCCGCCACCGCGCCGCCTGAATACAAAGCGCACATTTTTTTATCACCGGTTTTATTACCTCCGGGCGGAAAAAAAAGAACCTGGTGACTGGCGGTGGGATGTATTAGTTGATTAACGCAGCCCCGCGGGTTTACCGCCTGCGCTTGATTAGCCGGGTTATTCGTCTGTTACTTAGGGAACGAGTTCTGTTGCTTCAGTAGCATACCAAGTGCGGTTCAAGATCCTTATTTTATTCGTATTCTTTCTTTTTATATTTAATAAAGTATTACAACTTCCTGCCGCAATGGCGCGTCAATACTCTGTCAATGCTCGGCGAAATGAACAAAGAAATCAATCGAAAACTCGTTAACGACGAAGTTCACAATGATTGATTTTTTTGCTTGGCGAACTGCTATTTAATAAGTGAGCGAGTAAATGGGTTGAAGTTTCCGACAGCAGCTCGGTAACTCTGCAAACGAGCCGAAGCTTTTTTAGTTCCTGGCGCACTTCACTTCATTAATCCATCGGCGCAAAGTCGACCGCAAACTGAACTCGCACTCCGCCGAACGATAACCCAACAGCAAGTTTTAACACACAAAACCGCGTGGTTAATAGAAAAGGACGTTAGCGGAAGCCCTGCGGGCCCCCGCGTATACATGGCGGGGAGTTGGAGAGAGATGGCGAAATTCGAAGCAGCTCTCAGAATGTCAACAAGTTTAGTTCCGATTCCTAAACAGTTTAGTGAATTGGAAGCGATGAGGGCTGCGAGCGCGAGTGTCGGTGAGGCGCTGCAGGTGTAATCATTCTTAGAGCCGGTCGGGGACTCGTTGCCCGAACTTCCGCCGGAGCAAGAAAACGCAACCGTTCCGAGGTTATCGTGATTAAATTCTCCGAAATCCACTGCGTTGAGACATTATTCTACACTCTCTGTATTTTCGCCTAATGGTTAGCAATAACTGAAGTTGTATGCTTCACCGAAAATATAGTGTTTTCCATTAAAAAAATCATGGAATAAAATTCGTTGATAATAGTGACAAAATATCAATCAATCAATTACCTTATAAAATAGAATTAGTAAAAACATTTAATTAATTTTAGTGAATTTAAGTTTTTCCTTGAAAACTAAACGAACGTAGCTTTTTTTTTAACGAACGTTTAGTTTTAGTTTTAGTTTTTTTTTTTAATTCAACAGTAGAGAGAATATATTAATTGTTCTTTGAAAATTTGCCATTAGTTTCGTAATTTCCTAAAAAAGATTGAGTTAACAGAACTCAGCATTTACGCGCGAATAATTGACCTAGTTGTAGCTAACCAATTTTGGTAGACCGTAAACCAACTCTTTCGAGCGCGCTCTCAAATTTGAATAATTTAATCGCGAAGCGCTCGCTAGTTCCGCAAGTCGAAACAAATTCGCCGATTCAAAAATATTTGCGCCAAATCGCCGAGCAGAAATAGTCTTTATTTAAATCGCGTCAAAGCGCACTACCCCGCGGTGCACAAAGCTTTATCTCTTCGCTCGTCCGCGAACCGCTGCGAAGGCGAGTAACAGAGACAGAAGTTGCGGTGCTACCTCCGTACACACGGTTTGTTCGGCTTTTGCTGATTTCACAGCAGAGCTATCCGATCGCGCGCGTACGCTTCGAACGGAAGTTCGGCTCGTTCTAATTGTTCCGCACCGGAAGCTCGGCTCTTCTTTTTTTTTTGAGATATACCGATTGCGTATAGTTTATTTCGATGGGGTTCGCTTTATTTCAGAACTTGGTACGTGGCAAACTTCATAAACAGTTTCACTTATGCAGCGATGGAAAGTTCGCCGGAAAAATGGTCGATGTTGACTCTTTGCGCGGAAGTTCGAACTGATACCACCGAGAAATTTCTCGAGTTTTTGTCGCACGGAAGTGGAATTACGAGCGAGGCGTTTCAGTATTCATTTGCTTTAGGACCCTTCCTTTCTTTGGCGGTTTGAAAAAATTTCACGCGACTATCTGTGAAAACGCTTTTTATCGCGAATTATTTTTTGAAACGCCGAGACACCGGCCGCAAATGCTGCAGTCTTTCGGTGGAGGATGAAATTCACGGGGAGTATAATCTACGCGAGAGAATAAATTTTAGCTTTATAATCAAGTTCTATGATTAATAGAACGAAAAATGCTTTTCTAAGAGGATAACAAAGAAAACCGCCGTGATGTTTCGAACAAATGAATTTTTAGATTAACGGAAAAAATGACTACGTTTCTTTTGAAATCTAATTATATGGGAATATAATGGAAAGTAAATAGAGTGAAATTAAAGAATGTAAAAATATTCAATGTTTTCGTAAATGGGAATACATAGTAACAATCTTTTGCCTCTCATGAGATTGTTAAATTAAATGAGGCATTATGCTAAGCTAAAAAAATTATAAACCTTTACTCTGTACATATGGATCCGTAAAATTGATCCACATAAACTTATTATTTAATGTTAAACGTCTACTACATCAAATAAGTAGAATAAGTGCCTATTCATTTATTCGTATGTGAAATCCGACAATTTTACTCTTTCATATTTCAAGAGAATACTTGAATAAGAAGGTCAGAAATATAAAGGAAAAAAATTTAGCTGTCGCCGCTACATCACGCAAGACCCGGACAAAACCTCCAAAAGATCAATTCATAAATCACGCGGAACAAGCTGGGAAACGCAACATAATAATCCGATGATACATGTCCCTCGCGGCGCCCAAAAAAAAAAAATCCCCGACTTTCCGCTTCCCCGCGGGATAAATCAAAACAGACGCAATTACCGGGGGGCCCAGCGGCGCGCGATCGCATCGCTTTCCAGGCTGTTTAGAATGTCCCCGGGTGTGCGCAAGAAACGAAACTGCAACGAGGCGCGGAGATAGAGAGGGACTGGAAACTGAAGAAGCTCGCGGGAGCGAACAAAGCCGGAAGGCCCGGCTGGAAAATTCAGACTCCCACTCCCGTACTTTATCGCGCGGAAGGACATGCGAAAGTTTTATTCCGTCATATTTTTCTCTCTCGCTCGCCGAGTCCCAACTTTTCTCCGCGACCCCTCCGGCTGCCTCCCCCCTTCGAAACCTGCAGTTTGACGGCGATAAATATAAAGGCAAGCGCGACTCGTCCGCTGCAGCGCTGAATTACGCAGCCGAGCGAACGAGAGAGAGAGAGGGGACGCGTCAGACCGGTATTACCACTTTTTTTCCTCCGCGTCCCTCGCTCCTTATCTCGCTCTCTTCCTCTCTATACCCGTCCGTCCCTTCCTTTTTTCTTTTGAGTTACGAAGCGAGAGGGGGTGAGAGGATGCGCGCGAGATCCTCGTCCTTCTGCTTTTTTTTCGGGTGGACATGTATAATGGCGAGTTTCTCGTTTCAAATTATTTGCACTGCGCGGGGCTCGCGGACCATAACGTAACGCGCACGCGGTGATTACTTTTTCGAGGGGGATTTATAAGAAGCCAATCTCTCTCGCTTCCCGATACCGCCGCGCTCGTTATTATCGTTTATTATCATTATTATTTCATTATGTGCGTGCGATGGGGCGCTGCGATGCGCGGGAGAAGGCCGCCAGATACCGAAAGTGATACAGGCCTGTTTTTGCGAGGCTCCGGCTCTTTTCCCCTCGGTTATCGTGATTCTGGCCTTTTTAGTCCGGTTTCTCCTCCCCGACTTTTTTTTAAATCTCTTTTTCTTGGCGAACTGATGAATTTTTCACCTGTACGGCGTTATCTTTACGTGTAAATTTTCTTCTCCGGAAAAAGGAGGATTTAAGGTACATCTGCGTAATCAAATAACATCTTTGCGAGGTGAAGCACAGGTGCAGTTTGCAAGAATACATTTAAATCAAAGTTCATTCATTTGAATTTTATAAAATGTATTTTCGTAATCGTCACAACGCAATAATTTGTTCGTTTTAAATTGAAAATTACTATGTATTCAATCATTACGTGCCAAGGATTTTCTACGTTATACGCGTCGCACTTATTCACACCTTTCCATTTTTTTATCTATATACTTTATTACCAACAGGGCTGTGAAGTGTGCAATCAAGCGACCGCAGGATTCTATTATGTTATGTCTGATGGAGAAAAAGCTCATGAGAAACATTTATTACCATCAAGCTGTATCAAATTTATTTCTGAATAATACAGAAGTGAATTTCGATAATAATCTAAAATCCATTAAAAATAATTACAAAAATTACGTCTTACTCAAACATAAAAATTGAGTCTAGTTTAAAATACAATTTGAAAAACAAATAATTATATACATTATAGCAAATCTTTCCGTAACATTTACCTTTAAATCTACACAGCAAACCTCATAAAAATAAGCTGCAAAAAAAACTCACCGCCAGAGACGCACCGCATCTCGGGAATCACGAAAAGGAGAGCTGCGAAGCCGATGTTGAAAAAGGAGCAGCTGGATAAAAAAAAAGCAAAATTCACCTGCTTCTCTTTTCCGATTTACCTGCGCTTTCTTATCTCGGGTATTGGCCTCCGCGCGCGCCTTCATTTCGGGCCGCTGCCCCGCCGTCGGGCTTCCTCTCCCCCCGGCGCGCGGCGGTGCACCTTACTCGCTATGGCCTCCCTTTCTTCGGCCGGCCGGTCTACTCGGGTTTCCAGCGAATTCGAATTCAAAAGCGGCCGGGGCCTTGTTTACGAAGGCGATGATCGGATTAGCCCGCGATGACGGATCGCGCGGCCGCGCGATGATGAATCGCCGGCTTTTGAATCCTTCGCACAGTGTGCCGGGCTATTTTGCAGCGGCGCGAATTAGCCCGCTGGAATATAATGTAAATTTAGCTAAATATGGTTTGAGCGGCGTCGCTCCGCGGTTACGAGTGTGAATTGTTTCGCCTCGCGGATTTAAACCCGCTGATTAAAATTACATTTAGCTTAACGCGAGATTTCGTCGTTTATTCGGGTTTAATTTAAACTGTACGTTTATGAAAATAATCAGCTGTGAATACTTAATGTATAAAGTGGTTATGACTAAAATTTGAATAAATACCTAATGTGAATGTGGGTCACTCCGTTATTATTAGGATCTTTTAAATAAATTTCCATCATTAATTATAAAAAATTGAAAAGGTGCTTATGTTAAATCCATCATTTCTGTTTTGAACTCATAAACTGTATTAAAAACTTTCTGAAGTTTTATTTTAGAAGATTTCTTAATAGAAATCATCAATTAGCTATAGCTATAATCTGGCCAATTACTGTTTAAATACCAGAAGTGACCCGTTTTGTCCAATAACTGGGTAAAAATTGGTTTTAAAAAACTTAAAAATATTTTTTAATTAATTAGGTGTTAACACAGACATGATTCCTGAAAATGTAAAACAAGTGAATTTAAAATAAACCGCAATTATATGGGAAACACTTGTAATTAGTCTTTCAACAATGTTTGTTAACTAGATAAATGATTTTGAAATCAGTAACAAGTATCAATAAAAGAAGGACACTGATTGCATTCGCGTTTGAGTGCCTAAGCGGCGTCGAATTAACGGGCCATTCGCTAAATGTATTAAAGCCCCCTTCGTCCCTTTGCTTCCGTCCGCCGTTCTCTCTTCGGGCTGCGCGCGAAATCGCCGTATAATGCGCCGTGTCGCGGATTCCGGACGCTTTTAAGCGAAAAGCCTTCCGCGGATTGAGCCATTAAGGAGGTTTGAATTTTCGAGTGCTTCCCCACTCCCCCGTTGTTTGTTTGGCTTTCCCCCGGGCCCGCGTTTTGTTACGCTTGTCCGCTTTGGCCGGCGACCGAACGAAAAGTCGCCGTGTACCTACACGTTCGACCAAAATTTCGCTGCACTAAAAGGAAATTCGATCGTTCAGATTTTCAGTCGTCGTGCGTAACTTTACACTTGCGGTAATTGGCGAGAAGATAGATTTTAACAGTAAAATGGCTACGCGCAGTTTGAATTAATGTAATTTATTTTACTGGTCTGTGAAATGAGCGGAGTATTTGGAATCGAATAAAGTGATCAACATATTTTGAGGCTAATTTTTAATTGCTTCGTTATTTATCTTGCTTCGGTATACTTGATCTTGCAGCGTGTATATATATGTACGAAAGCATACCGTTTACTATATGTTTATTCAATTCGTTATATTTGTAATCGGCATTTATTTATTCGCGAATTTTTTCGATTTCCGGTTAATTGATACGAAATTTAAATGAGCAACCAAAATATACCGTCGCTCTTTTTTTTTGGTTTAGGAAAATTATACTTTTAAACGGATGTAGGCATGCGAATTTCAAAACAAGTTAAGCGAGGAACTCGACATTTAAATAGATTTTTCGTATATTTATTTTCCATTTGCTGTATCAGTGGCAAACGAATTCGGATTTTGTATGCCGCATCCGGTGCGAATCAAAATGCACTGGGTGCATTAATAATACATTTTCTTGAAACACGTATAGCGCTAAAAGTAATCCACGCTTTGTGTTTTTTTTTTCCAGGATCATCTGTATAATAATTTGCTTTTCATTTCGTTTGATGATGAATTACACGCGCTGCGTACTTTCCCTTTAAAATAATAATTTCATAAATGAAAAATTGAAAATTACCCTTTGACAAACTTAAAATTTCCACGAGCTACGCATTCCCGCGCTCTCGTCCCCATTTTACAACAAAAGTTTGTAGGTCATCCATTTAATCAACGTAAATCGCGCGTTCGCACTCGGGGGAGTAAATAAACTAAAAAGTTTGATTAATTTCTGAAGCGGTTATAAAAAAAGAGACAATTTTTCTTTTTCGCTAATAAAATTGCGAGCAACACAAAGACAAACTTTGACGATGCGCGCGGGCCTCTCCCCTCGTTGATTTGATTGATTCACAGGTAGGCAAAATTTTCACCGCGTGCGCGCACTCCGCTAATGAAATTTGCAAATCGTGTTTTGCATAGAGCTCGGTTGCGGCTTTGCGCTCCGGCTGCAAAATTCGGTGAAAAAAAAAAGAATCCAAAGTACTACCGGCGTTAAAAAGGCGCGCGCCGAAAAAAATTCTCGCGGACTAAGCCGTTCAAACGCGACTCTTTTTTTCCATAACGCTTAACTTTTAACGGGATTTACATCGTTGATTACGGGACCGAGCGAACGTCGAATGCGCCGCGACAAAAGGAATTTTTATTTCCATCGGTCCCCGCGCAAGCTGCGCGTTACGTTTCATTATTCAGCGGAAAATCAACGGCGCGAGCGAAACTTTTATTATTGATGTCGGCGGAGGCGATGCATTGAAGTTAGACGCAAACCAGTTACTCTTTCAGGCAGAAATTTCAGATAAAGAACAGAGCGAAGTGGCGAATGGAAAAATAGAAGCAAAACAAGTTATAACGTCCCTTAAATATTTAATAAAATAGAATACATTCTTCGGTAAAGGCGACAATTTTATTGTGGCTTTAATAATTAAAGCCAAATTCCACAGCGGTAGATTTAAAAAAATTGAGCTGTATCCTCCTTTTTTTTCAATTTATAAGTAACTGTTTTCAATCAGCCGCTTTACGAGAAAAACGAAACTTCCCTCTCAAAAAGTCGATTCAATAAAGCAATTTTAAGCTTCCACATTTACCGTTCCCCTCGAAAGGCACTTAAATCAGCAACTCCAATAATCAGCTTTCAGGAAAAAAAAATCGGCGCGCTCGGTAATCGATTTTTCATGTCCGAAATCCTCCTTTTCATTCTCTTTCGATTATAATCGCATTAGCCAAGTATGCAGTTTCGGCCCTGGCGCAGGCGAGCAAAAAGTACCCCTCTAACGTAACGGTGGAAAAATCCGCGCGCGGGGCCGATACATCTGCGGCCATTCGGAGCGTGGAATAACAAGTCGAGCCCGGCCGGAAATCTTCCGTGAAAAATAAAAAGCGGCGAAATTAGTCGATTAAGTTTCGGCCCCGATAAATCCTTGGGGCCGCCGTACGTAATGGCGATCGACGCGCCGTCCTCCCTCGTTTTCTTGTATTTTTCGAGCCCGAAGGTCCCCGGGAGCGAGGGAAACTTCATCCTTCTCCCTCGCTGTGCGCTCCGTGACACATGCGCGGATACCTATTCTCCTGCGCTCCTTTTATTATCCCTCCTGTCTTCGATACAATCGCTATTTCTGCGGAGATGTCTATTATTTCTACGGGCGAATCTGCTTGTTCGGTAAGTTTTCTTACTAGCGCTGAGATATCTGGCCGTCCGTTAACGATACTGCTGATTATCCTTTATCCACTCGAGAAATAACCTGTGCAATTTCACGAAATCTTGTTAAGAAAACTAAAAATATTTAAATAATAATACAATTATTATTGGGTCTTTGCGTGAAAAATTTATTTGGATTTCGGTATATCGGTATAATAGAATATATTGAAAAATAATCGGCATTATATGTATATACGTGTAATTTTTTCTTCTTTCAATTTAATAATTATTTGCGCAGATAGAAATTTTTGAGTTTAAAACTTTCAACTCTGTTTTGAATGCACAATTTTTTTACGATATTTTTAAAAAACTTGAACTTATTTTATTAGAAAGTAAAAATGATTGACGCAATTTCTAATTATTTTTTTTAATCTTTTGAAGTGCGCATTTAAAGGAACTATGACAAAAAATAGATTCAAAGCACTACTCTAAAAATTTATCCGTGCGCGAGGAGTAAGTAAAATTTTCCTCGAGCGAAGTGAAACTGACGTTTACGTGTTTTTTCGAGCGGGAAGCAAAAAAAAAAAAGGTCGATTCCAATAGGACGCTCCTTACAGCGACGGTTCGCCGCGAAGATCCAGATCAAACGGAAATCGATGCCTCCCCGGCGTAATAAAAAACGGCGGGAGCGCGTCGATCCTCAAAACGGCAATTTCACTTTTTAATTCGAGCCTGACTAAGGAGCCGCGCCGATCGACTAAGCCCGACCCGGCAAAGGCTCATACGCGTTTCTCTATAAAAGCGAGGAACGAGTCTCTCCCCCCCGAAGATCTCTCTCCGCTTCTCTTTCCCTTTGACTGCGTCGTAATGAAAACTCGAGGTATCATCGGCTCTTCCCATTCTCTCTCTCTCTACCTTCCTCCTCGTATTTCTCCGGCGGCGTCTTATATTGGGGATTCGGCTTCTCCGCGCTTGGATTCCGGGCGAAGCCCCCGGCTGAGCGACTCTTGGCCCTGCACTCGAAACACTGAGCGCGCATTAGGCGGCGAACTCTTCGTCGTCTATCGGGGGGTTGGAAAGGCTCTCTGATTTTCCGAGAAATTGGCTTTCGCGCACGCGGCGCTGCTTTTCCCTTTCCTTTCGCTCTCTTTCTTTTCCCGTGTGTCTCGGGCGAAAAACCGCGGCTGGCAATGTCGATATGAGAGGCCGAAAAGTTCCAAAGCCGCCGCCGAGTGGATGTGTTCCTCTCCTCTCCTCGAAGATTTTATGGATCGGCAACGCGATTCCGTGCCAATATAACGGGCATGACAAATAGAGTCGAGGAGGCGCGGGAACTTCGGGGAGGAGACGAGGGTGTACGATGGAATCCGCGAGTGGATATGTTGACGTTACGATACGAGGATGAGGGGATTTTCGGGGATCCCGGAATCCCGGCGCTATTGTTTGCGGGGGGATGAGTGTCGCGGAAGAGCAGAGATTGAGGGAGACTTCTAAATGTAAATGCTTGAATAAAAATCAGATAAACTGTCCTTAAAATGTTTCCTTCGCTTCTTCGAGTAAACGGCACGAGGCACAACATGTTTGTCATATTCTGCCGAATGTAATGCGGGTAACAATCGTACTTCATTTTTCTTTATTGCACGCCGTTCGAATGTAGGAAGTGGATATTAACTGTAACTTTTTTGCATCGAGTAAGCCGCTTTCATGAAGTTAGACGGACACCGCAGCGATAATTGTATTGCCGCTTTTCCGAGTGAAGAAACTAGTTAGTCGATAAATTCAATTTTGAATTAGAGTGCGTGAGAATGAAAGGGCATTAAGTTTTTATTTGTGAAAGTTATAAGCTTTTTAGCGGTTCGCGAACTTTTTTTTTAACAAAAAAAAGGCTTTCAACCGAGCTTTTTAATTCACTTAAAAAGTTAAATATCCTATGTAAAAAGTTCCTTAAACCCCTGAGCTTCAGTCTGAATTTTCTATATGGCGTCAATTGATATTTGTTGCATTGAACGAAAAACTCGCTAAAAGCCGCGGGTACTACGTTGCGTAAAATATTCTTACGGAGTTTTCGATACTTCGTGCCAATAGCTGCTATCCTTCGAACTCGCAAATTCGGTCGCTATATTCTCGTGAAAGAAAACTTTAAAAAATATATTTTTGTTTCATATAAAAAAAATAAAGAAGCGTAAAGAAGAGGAGGTTTAGGTAGTAAGCTTCCTTGATCGACGTTATTTGGATAGGCGATATCGTAAAATAACGCCACCGGCCAAAGCTGGACGTTTATTGATCATAACTTATAGCTTGAACAAATACTTCCATAATTCCTGCATCGCGCGGCGCTAGAGTTAAAAAATAAATAATTCCGGAATACGCAGTTTCGGCGAAGAAATAAAGGAAATAAATTGGGCGCCGCTCGAGTGTGTATATTGATTTCGCGGGAAATGCCTGCGTACACGCGCGCCCAAAGGAAGATCAAAAACAGTGGCGCCGATGGAGCGTATTTGCATATTCACGGAGAGAGTCGCACGCGCCGTATAAATTCCGCTGAAGTGTGCTCGACGAATAAAAAAAAGGAGAGCGCGCAGATATACAGAGCGAACGACGAATTTGAATATTTGTGAAAAAAAAAAAGAAAAAAGGCCGGGAAATTCCTCCCAAGTGCACTCGGAGAGGCAAAAATTCAGCCGATACTTACGCGCCGCGCTCCGGCAGTCCTTTACGATGGGAATTAAAAGATTTTGCGAGAGTAAAAAAAATGCGCTGCGCGGAAATTTCGAAATGTTCCGACGCGGCTAGGGAGGAAAAGTTCGCTTCATGATATGTCAAGCGTTATTTTAACTCGGGGTCCATTTGGAGTGCAGTTTTTCCTGCACGCTCGGAAAAACAAGTACAAGAGACTTGGCGCTTTGTGCGGACACGAAACTTTTGTTTCCTTCTCGTTCTGTTTCCCTTTTTTTTGCCACTGTTTTAAACGCGAATTCGAAATGCAAAAAATCACGGAAGAATTCGACATAATGAGCAGAGTGAACATTTTTAACGAGCGGCGCGCATTTTATTTCTGTATTTTTAACTGAAAAATCAGCTGCACCCCCTAACGAGGGGCGGCGGGATCCTCGGAAAACCACAAGTTGCATGATCGAGCTACGTCCGATAGCCGCAGAAGGGAGAGGAAGAGAGCGAGGAACCGCGATAATCCCCCGAAGGAGGAAAAAACTAAAATCAATGGGTAATTAAGCCCCACTTCCGCTGGAGGAGGAGCACTTGGGTGGAAAGGGGCTACCGGTGCTCCTCGATGCAAATAGCCCATGATTGTTGGTCAATAGGGTCTGAAACGACGGCTACCGGCCAAGTGACTCGGGTTACAGCGGAATATCGGGAAACGGATAAAATTACCGTGCGGGGGTAGCGCCTGATTAATAATGGGTCGATGTGACGCGCGAGCTTAACCTCTCGCCTTCAGATTACCCCTCTCCCCTGCCCCTCCATCCACCCTCAACTTGCCTTTTAATTTTAATTCCGATCGAAGGCATTCACCGACTTAACCGCGGTTAATCGCGCGTGTGCACTCGGTTTCCTCTCCTTTTTTTCGTCGGATTACTCGCTAGATCGATAACTGCAAGTAGTTAAACATTGGTTTCATTGATTTGAAATTCATCAAAAAAAAAAAAAGATATTTCTTAGAATTAATAAATTTTTTGTCGGTTCGTAAGAAAGATGTCTTTTTTCTACTAAAATTTATTCCCATTTCTCCCTGCAATTAATGTAACACGTAATATTAAATTTTTCGAAAAAATCTGTCGGTTTTATTAGATCGGGGTCGGGCAATAAAGTTTTTCCAGGCACGTCTTCGATATTTCATTATTTCCTGTTCGTATTTTAGAAGTAAAAATCACGCGGAGATTTATGCGCCCTAATAATTGGTGTTCAGCGAGATTTATTATCGCTCGGAGATCGGGCAAAAAGGCGAGTCCGTAAAACACGCGGAAGAATGAAGCTGGCGCGCGGGGATTAAGTGTGACTTACGGGTACGTCCCGATAAAAACAACGCGATCATAAACGCAGACGCACAAGCGTCGCCCCAAATTCGTTACTTACTTACGAATTCGCGCATTTCGACCAGGACGCGGATAACCGAATCGTATTTTCCGGCTGGGTGTATAAATTTCGCGAGAGCAAAAGGTCGATATCGTCCCTACGGGAGGAATTGCGGACTTAGCCCGGGCAGGGGGAGGCAATTATTGCTCTTAAAACTCATTTTTCCGCGGCGAAACTGGGGCGTCCGTTAAGCGGCGGGTTTAACGGGCTCGGTATCGTCTTCGTTGTTTGAAATTTTCATGGCGAGACTTCGGCGCGCGTCTGCGAGGTGCGCGCGCGCATAAATAATTTTCGCCGTACCTACTCGCGGCGATCGCATGTTAATGAGCTTCCGCGAAAAGTTTTTCCGCCCCGCGAAATTGGCAATTAATCAGCGGCTAACGATTGATTTTATTGTTTTTGAATTAATCGAGGAGAGGGGGCCGATTGCTCTTACGATTCGTTATTCGATTATTTAATAGATGCGCGTGTAAATTACAATTATATTGTTCGTCCGGCCAGTGCACGGCAATTTATTCATTGAGCCGCTTTGTCGACGCGGGATAATTAGTACGGCCGGTGTAATTTGTTTTAAACGCTCGAAAGAAAATGCAATTGTACTTTAGTGCGTCGGGCCGTGGTAATAAATTCATTTTATCAATCCATTTTAAATACCGGTTCAATTAGCCGCTGCGGTGCAATTTAATTACGAACAAAATGTTAGTTTTAAACAGTGGACACACTTCAATGTTTCATCTTTTGTTGAAGTTTCGCCATCGTAAATTTTGGCTTTTCGGCTTTTCGGCTAATTTAATTGTGTAGCTATTTATTTAATAGCGTGCTACTAAATTAGTGTTATTTGTTTATTTAATAACATTATATAAATTTAGCATTAGGTCACAAAAACATTTTTAATTCGTAATAGAAGTGTCGATTTTTTTAAAATTAATTTTTAAAATCTTTGTTTTCAAAATTTGTAATTAAATTTTTCGAAGCAGAAACGCAATTTAATTAAGTTTTAAATAAAATTATTTAAAATTCAATTTACTGTAATTAATTCAATTTATATTTCATTATGTTTAATTTCTTTTATAAAATAAATTTTTGTCCAGAAACTGCTAGAGCGGAAAACTTTAATTACTCCATAAAACGTTAATATTATGTAATTATACAGGAGTGTACTCCTTAGAACTGCAGCTCTTTCCCCGTCTCGAGTCCTTCATTTAACTGTTCATTTTTAATTAATATCTTCTCACGCATTAAAAATGTTTCTCTTTTAAATAAAATCTCAATTTCACCTTCACTGCAATAAACAGCAATAAACAAGTAGCCGCGGAAGCTCTCTTTGACCCAATACAGAGGATTAAAAAAAAGGAAAGCCCTAAACCAAGCTCGGTTAGCCAGCGCCGGCGGAACCTACTGAATTAAATTCATCATCTCGCACGCATCTCGTCGAGTGGAGCCGGGGATACAGACTATTCGGCGAAACTAGCCTGGGCGAGTTCCACCCTCCCCCGCGCGAAAACCGCACCTTCGGCCCCTTTCCATTTTCCGAGCCGGCGCTCGCGTATATATCCTCGGGGCGAGCTCTCTCGTTATCGCGCCGCTCCATTCGGGCGGCCGCCTCGCCCGTATGAGAGGGAACAGGTGAGGCCGCGGACACTAAAAGCCAGCCGCTTTTACGTCGGCCCGCCACTTTTCCGGCTTCCCATAAACGCCCGACGGCTGGGAGGGGCGCAAGCGCGCCCTCAAATTGGGGGGTGTGCGCGAGCCCGGGTTATGCGCGCCGCCCGCTTTTATCGCGCGAGATTTCTTTCACGGGCGACGCGACTGCGTTGTAAGGCCGCGCGAGTGTGATTGAGATGCGCGACGGTTACGCCCGGTTTACGGTCTGTAACTTTGCGCCGTACTCTTCGCGGCGACTGTTTTAATAATGTCTTTTGGCTTTTTATGACTTATTGTTTGAGCCGATAGCTGCGTAATGTTGTGGATGATACTTTTTTTTCTGTCGAGTCGACGATATTTTAAAGGTCTAGTTTGAGAATCTTGTATATTCTAGAGAATATAAAGTACACTATAATTTGTAGTGCACGCTATTTCTTTCTGTTATAATTTTTTTTTTCTAAATTTTCTTTCTAGATTTTATTATAATTTAAGTATTGTTAAAATGTTAATTGTACACCACTGGCAATTAATTATCTTATTGCGATAATTATGACCTATAAATAAATGGTTATAAGGTATATTGCTTACTTTTAATTAAACTAGATTGATATATTCCGTAATGCAATTCGTAATTTATTTTAGAAATTTAAATGATACACATATTAGATTTGGTGTACACTGATTGTGTATAATCATGATTTTACAATCAACTGGTGATGATAATTCCGGTGGATTAAAATAATTTTAGTCGACCTACATTTTGTAGTCCATTAATTTTTACTTAAAGTTGAAATTGAAATAATAAAGATAATATAAAAAAAAACATCTTCGTAAATCAACCGGAATAACAAAATTGATATTCGCGTTTAAAAAAGAAACGGAAAAGATGAAGAGAAATTTGTTCAGCGGTGCCGCGAGTTGAAAAACGTCCTAAGTGTAAAGGAAGACGTTACGAATTATTAATAAACAAAGAGAACAGAGGGAAGGGGACGGCACGTCGCGTAGCGCTTACATTAATATTTCCGATGACGCGGGGGCGACGTGGCCTTCCGCGACGGGACTGCCGTTTTCCCGGACGACGTGGCGTTCACCTGCAATTTCCCGACAGACCGTTTCTCGCGCCGACCTGCGCTCCGACGATTTTTAAAGAAAATGATATGGATATTTCCTCGGTATAGTTTGTCAAGTAGTCATTGTTTTTTTCGCTTTTGTTAGCCGAGATTTCACGCGAATTCATTATTCAATGTTATTATGTGCTGTCGGTACATCTCGGCGAGAGTTTTCTTGAAAAATTTTAAAACTCGGTGTTCTGCTTTGCATAAATTACGAGAGCTGCCTCCCACTTTCAAGAATCAGTTGTCTACTGCTTCTCTTCTTTCGTTTTTGTCAATTTTTAACGGAAAGGGGTAATGATTTAATTTTACATCGGGAACACGGAGGATTTGTAAATAAACTAGGGTGAAGCAGGAAGGCTACTTAATAAAATTATATGTCAAAGAATTATGGCACTGGACGTTATCGCGAACTAGGGGGTGAAAGTGATCGTTAAATTTTTTATTCTACCATCGACCTCTTTCAACGTCCCGTGTTCCACTTATCGTATTGCACCGGTCAATCATCAGCTCGACACATTTCAAATTTAATCCGCTTGTTCTAAACAACTGTCCACGTCTGTCGATTTTTTTTGTGTTATTCCGGATATTTAAGAGCTCGTAAACAACAGCGCAATAAAACGTTTAGCGTTTTTTTTTTAAGTTATTTATCAGTTGAGATACATAAGTGGACAAATTGCTCAGAAATCAGTATTACGTATCAACAAAGAAGTTTGTAAGATATAAGAGGAATTCTACAAAAAAAAATCCTGTTAGCGAGTTTTAAAATTGGAAAAAATTGTATTAGTTCAGCTATTTCTGAAGTTTTTTCTTATTTTTTTCGCTATTTAATAGATGAAAAAAATGTCGAAATATGTATTTTTTTTTCTCGTTTGTAAGATATAATAGATTCTGATATCGCGTGTACAAAATTTTTTTCTTATATTGTATATATAGCCAAAAGAACAAAAAAAAACTTCAAAACTAGATGAATTCGTACATATTTTTCTCCAGTTTCTGAACTCGCTAACGCAATTTTTTTTGTTGACGCAATTTTGAGAATACCTCACAAATGTTCAAAGAGCAACAGACAGGTATAAAAAAAGCGAACTATTCGATGGTCTCATTCGCTATTTTAATTTACGCAGGAATCGATAAAATGTAAAGCAATGCAAATTTTTTTCGAGGCTGCGGGCGATAAACTTAGCGGCGCAAAATCCCTGCGAGGACAAAAAAAACGCGATTGGCAAAAAAAAAAAAGAGTCACGGGCGCCTAAGCGACGATAATAAAGGAAATCCCCGCACGAAACCGCGGGTAAAGGCCCTCGACGGGAGTGGCGCGCTCGATCGAGAGCAAAGTGATAGGTAGGCGCGCGACAAAAGGAAGCGGAAGGAGAAAAGGAATACGGGAGGAAACAAAATGCGGAATAAGCGGCGGGGTAAGGGGGTAGAGAGGGGCGAGGGGAGGGCTGCTGGGATGGAGGGAGGAGAAAAGGCAAGCTGGCACTTAACGAGTTTCGCTTTCGGTGAAAAATGCAAGAAGAAGGTCGTGAGCGCCCGTCTTGTCCCCTCCGCTTTTAAAGGCAAAGGGATGCAAGGACAATGGCGATAATGCATGTTGCACGATCTGCACTTACATCCTCGACTCTCTTCCTCGCCCCTCCCCCCCTTCATCTCTTATTCCCTTTCTCTCGCCGCGACTTTCGTCCTCTCGCTTCATCTCCTATTCGCCCGGCGTTCGCTCCTTATTTTTTGAGTCTCGCCGAGCTTCACCCCTTCTTTTTTGTTTATGCGTTTCGTTTGTATTTTTTACATTCCTCTCTCCGTTCGAGTTTTCATGAACTTCGTGCAGAGCTTTCTGTGTTCTTTTTATCCAGTAGTATTCTATCGTCGATCCGCGTTTTGAATGCTAGAGATTTCGCGTAAATTTTAATGTTATGGATTACAAGTATTTTTGCAAAAAAACAGCAGTCACTTAATAAAAATGTCCTTTCACTTTATTCCACCAGTCTGTACTTTAATTGCACGCAATTAGACGGCCGTACTTACCTTTTGTTCTTTCATTAAAGGACCCCAATTTTCCCTTCACAATGGTCGCTTTTTATTTAGACTGCTTAGTGCCCAAGCACGCATTAAGTTTTGTAAAGGCCCAATTTGTTTAAAAAGTAATCCATCTTTTTAGATATAGGTACTCTAAGAAGCAATCTAACGACATCCTTACCTTTTGTACTATTTCCACATCGGGAATATCGATTGGGAGCTCCCGATGTATACCTTTAAAAGTATAAAGTGAAAATCTGGAACAAGTCAAGCACTCTGTTACTAGGTTATTAAGATCATTACCGAACGAAACTGGTTTCCTGCATTCGGTCGGAATGTCGCGTAAAAAGGCATTAGCGAGATACACGGGTAACAAGGCGTGCACAGCTCGCTGCGTAGTTTCTTTTATCAGCTTGGACCGATACACACGCGGTCGCGAGCAAAAAGTAGAACCAGTCACGTCCGATGCCTGGGAGATAAGTATAGGACTGCAGCGAACTCGGTAGTTTCTCATTGGAAGTGTACCGTTGAATTATATGTTTACCGGGCTCTTGTGTTTTAAAGCTCGGCTAATCTATCATTAACATCGCAATCTTCCATGAGAAATGGCTAATTTCGATATTAAATCTCAAAATGTTCTTCTCTACCTTAGTGTCTGCTGTCTTAAATTCGTTGTACGATAAAAAGTCGTTTAATAACACCGACAAGATAAAAAGTAAAACGATAATTAACGAGGTTGCTATAAATCATTGACCCTAACTCGTGGTGTGTAATGTCCACACACCAGAAGTGTTTGACAAAGGCTGAAAAAAAGCCTCTTCGGCACGTTTCCACATATTTGAGAAGGGACGAAAATGGGAAATAGAAAAAAAAAGTTCACTAGCCCCAGGAGCTGAAGGAGATAAATAGATGGGGGACGCAGGGGAGGCCAGCGGAGATTGCAAGTCTAAGAAGAGGCTGCCGGGCGGGGGTGTGGGGACCCGCGGAAATAAACTGGTGCGCCCCGGCTCTCTCTCGTCTCCGATGCGACGCGCCTGCCGGGGCGCCGGAAATATTGCGTTTAAACATTCAGGATAAGACGGCTGGCGGGCGCGCGTGGGTCGAGGCTCGCGAAAAAGACGAGGCCAAAAGTAAGGCTGCTGATCTCGGAGGTGGGGCGAACAAGGGAAGATGGCCGACGTGTCGGACGACTCGCTAAGTAAAAGGGACTGAATCTTTCAGGAGGCCGGCGAGACGCTACCGTCGGCGCTCGCCTGAATAATTCCGCGGCCGCGGCGCACGAGGCGTTACGGCACGCACAAGCCGATGATGAGGAAGAGGCTTTTTTTGCAGGCTCCTCTTTTATTCAGCCGGCTGCGGCCCGAGGTCAGGTCGTCCTTATTGGTGATTCGATTTCGCTCTCACAGGAAGCCGTATTTTTCAATCGAGCCGATGTCCCTTTGTGAATGTCCAAATTAGTTGCTTGAAAAGAGAACGAGATTAGCTGATCTTCCGATGGACTCGAGATTTAGAAGTAACGATGGCGTGGATTTGATAATAAGTCATTCATTTAATGTATACACTGAGAAAATAGGT
>JAXIUT010000001.1:9294896-9311065 GCA_035586675.1 Eurytoma californica
TCCTACCTTTATAAATTGTTAATAACAGTTATTAACTTTTTTAAACTTTTATTACAGAAGTTGATTTTCGCCTGGGATGAAATTAATATACTACATAAAAAATGATGCCTGTTTTTAATCACGAAAATTACACAATTCAGGGATTTTTAACAGGACCGGGAAAATTTCCATGGTGGGTAATCGACGTTACCGCTGCATTTCTCGTTCTGAAAGTCGATTTATTTGTGATCTTCAGAAATAACGGCAGAAATTTCTGGAAATGCAGTGGTCGATGACCCGCTCCATACGCGCCGATCTCCAAACAGTAATTTTATGCATTATGCCACTGCTTTCGGGACCCACATAACATAAAATATTCCAATGTAATATTACTAAAATATTGCTATCTCCGCCTAATTAACGTTAAAGTAATATTTCTGAAATATTACATGAAACATTTCAAAGTAGTATTTCGGAAATATTGCTTTCATGTAAATTAGGCGGACATAGGAATATTTCAGTACACTGAGAAAATAGGTTAGGAAAAATTACTATTTTTTTCGTAAGAGGGCGACCTACTCGATCTAGTAACGATGTTTACTAAACTCGTAACAATTTTTACTAAACTAGTAGCAATTTTTACTAAACTTTAGCAATTTTTATTTAAACTTTTGTAATATCTCATAGAAGTATAATAATAATTATG
This sequence comes from Eurytoma californica, assembly GCA_035586675.1. NCBI lineage: Eukaryota > Metazoa > Arthropoda > Insecta > Hymenoptera > Eurytomidae > Eurytoma > Eurytoma californica. The sequence goes on from JAXIUT010000001.1 coordinate 9,295,582, forward strand.
AAAAGTTTAGTAATCTTTTTTTTATGATCAAGTAGGTCGCCCTTTTAATAGAAAAATAGTAATTTTTACTAATCCTTTTTCTCAGTGTACAAAATTTGTATTTTTATTATTTTACGAAAATAACTTTTGATCAGTAATATTTCGCTAATTATTGCAGTCGTTTTTCGCCAGTTCAACTTTAGATAGCAGTGTATAAAAGTGTATTTTACAAAGTTTTTAAAGTTAAGTAAATATCTAGTGAAGCTAATTGGATTGCTTTTAAAGAAAAATAATTCGATGGATTATTTTTTGTGCAAAGTAGGTTATTACCGGCAAGTAAAATTAATCGAATTACTGTAACGTATAATCTAGAAAGCTATTGGATCTGAATGCGCCATTAATTCATGAAGATTTAATTCGTGAGATTAACAAACTTTTAAGACGAAAGCAGAATTTCAGTCTAATCGAAATTCCATAAATCAGCAAGATAAGTCCAAATTAATGCTCTTAATAGATCCCACGTGATTATTCAAAAATTAGGACAATTACCGGCATAATGCACTTCTATAATTACTTAACTCGAAAGTTTCGTTTGAAATTCCGCGGCATAAATTAGGATTTGCTTTTAAACAAATATATGCATATGCGCGGGGTATTATTATATCGACAATTAGGAGATTTTTGTCGCGATCAAGTTATACGCGTAGCCGGCGGTGGGAGATTAATAAATCGCCATTAGCCGCGGTGCATCATAAAAAGCAAAGCCATTGGCTTCTGCAATAAGGCAAAGGAGTAGCGAAGGTATTCTTGTAACAGCACACCGTTAATTTCGATAGCATCTGTTCGTTACGTCCTTCAATTACAGAAAATTGTTCTGGCGCTTGCACAATGCACATCCTGCGGTATGTCGTTAGTGATGCATCTGCGAAAGAATCTACTTTATCGTCGTCATTATTCTTAATATAAGACGTATAATAAGTAAAAAAAATGAGGGTATATAAATCCATCAATGTTGGCTGAGGATACGTATAGCACCGACTACTGATAAACTAGTTATGTAAATGGTTGTTGCTAAAGTGTGGTGTTTGCAATTGCGCTTCAAACTGATTAATTAGTAAAGGAATCATATTATTTTTATTTCTACAAATTGAAAATACAATATAGATTTTAAATGTATGCAATAAAAAATGAAGATTGGTATTTGTCCTGTAAATTGGCCATGAATTTTTCGTTAAAAAAAGTGACCACAATTCTATACAATTCCAGGGAACCTGCAATCAATTAGAAGATCCACAATGAAATATAGCCGTGGAATTGAATATTGCCAATTTATCTTACAGATGCATCTAGCAAAAAGCATAACCGAAGCGGGGCGCACAATTTACACCTGTTTAAAATACAATCGCCATTGAGCCGAGGCGTTGCAGAAGCGGCTCTTGAATGGGGCGAAAGCCGTGTGTCTCGAGGCTCGGCGCAAACTTGAAACACATCGGGGATCCCCGGGTCGGGGCGAACTTATCGGCGGCGCGACTTCGCAAACTCGGCAGACCCGAGTCGACTTTAAACCCCGGAGAAAACAGAGGCAATCGTACGGCAGCTCTTAAAAGCGGCGCTGGGGGATCGGCCTAATTAAGCCCGACCGCGGCATAATTCCAGGCCTACGAGAGAATCGTGACTCGTTACCCCCCTTTTTCTTGAGGACTGCGGACGTTTTTTTGCCCCTCGTGCCTTTTGCCTTCTTTTTGTTTATTTACCTCGCGAACCGCTTCGCTTGCAGCAGCAGCCTTGGAATATTTTAAAAGGCATGACCAGCACACACACACACGCTCGGTTCCTTCTCCTCCGTCCATCTCGCCGGCTCTTTCTTCCGGCCGTCCTCGGGGTGTAGGTGACGCTGTCCCTTCTCTCGCCCAAAGGAGAGGCGTGATTGCGCCCCTGGATTCTTTCGCTCCGTCTGCAAAACTTTATGCATTCTTCCTCATTTATTCATTCAGCGTAGTCGGCTACGTAGCTTTGACTCGCTTGCTTTATCTTTCTCGCCTGGCTTGGCCCTTTTTGTCCCCCCTATTTCTCTCTCTCTGCTGCTCCGCTCTGGTTCTTTGGCGAACTCGCACGCGAGCGGCGCGAAAGACAAAGCGAGAAATGGAGATTAAGAGGTATAATTTTAAAGTCTGGAGTAGCTAGTGTATGATTAATGAATCATCCCGTACAAAAGGTATGTGCGCCACTGCGTGTATAATACTTTCTGCGCTCCTACCTCTCCTCGACATTTTTTCCCCGCGACACCGCGGAGTGCCTCATTGTTTGTCGCGCGCGTATTTGGCTTTTCCCGCGAGATTGGCCGGCAGCCTCGTAATGATCGAAAATTACCCCGAAACGGAAGCAATTACGCGATGAGGAGCAGTGTCACTTACTGGAGACGCGTACAATTCTCGGGTTACAATTAGGCCTCATCTCGGATTCCAGCGTTCACTTTTATCATGCGCTGCGCGCTAATGACGATAATTAGATTCGTTTTTACGCGGCTCGCGCGACCAGTTCACTATACCATCTCAAGGTCTCTTGGGGCAATTAGGACTTGTCTTCTCGCATTAAATTTTTGTTTTTTTTACTTGCGAGGTATAAAATTTAATTATTTGTTTAAAGAGTTTGAGCACGGTCCGGCGGATTCGCTACAATCGAGTCTGGAAACTCACTTCGCCTTCGTTAGTGCATTCACCGGCACACACGCGGTGGCGCTTGTTTAACTTTTCGATAGCGTCCTTTTAATAGTCCGAACGAAAGTCGAATTACGAAAGCGATTTCTCGGATAATCAAATTTCCCATCCTCGCCGGAGCGAAAGTTGCCTCGCACGGATCGACCGTAAAATGTACTTTGCGGTCAGCGGCTACGCGCCCGGAGGAGCAGAGCCAAGAGAGAAAGAGAGAGAGTACAGCGGAGGTGTGAGGTGGGTTCTGCCTTTAAAAATACAAAGAGAGAAGCCCCGGAATAAAGGAAGCCGCTCCGCGGAATCGCAATCGGCAGACGTGGAAAACCCGGTGGTTGGATAAGGAGGCTGGAGTGATACAAACCGGGCGAACAAAGGAGAGAAATAACCCTCGGGGCGGGGGTGGAGGCCGCGGCGAAACGAAGGTAAATGAGTGGAGCGGTGCCGCGTCCTTGGTCGAAAGACAGAGACAATGGCCGATATCAAGTGGCTTCAGCGCGGGGAAAATCGTGCGCGAGATAAGAGGGTCGCGCAGCTTTTCATATTCCTCGTTATTAGTCGACGCTGTTACCCGCCTTCTTTTGCTTCAGCCTCCGTCTGCTTCGTTTCGCGGCTCGAGATGTACAATTTAACGGATTCCCCGCCCTGAATGCGGCTTTGTTGCGCGAGCGGGTATTTTAAGTAGGAGAATGTCTTTTTTACAGCGACTGGGAGCTTTTCCCCTCCTCCCTCCTTTTTTTTCGTCGGAAGAGCTCTCCCCGTCTTAGTGATTGTTAAGTATTCGTTGTTTCCTATTGAATTTAAACATTTCACTTTAAGGAACGCGAAAGGGTCGAGTAATTTTCTGTTTTCCTTCAGCTTGAGCTTTAAGGATGAACAAGATTTTCCGTGGATAGTAAATATTTTTTAAAACTTATTTTTCATTTCTTGAATTCTTGAAGAAATTCTTGAGAGGGAACGTTGCAAAAACGGTGCTTCTCTTACAGCTGTTAAATTTTTATTTTAACGACACTATTTTCATTTCAGGGGACTACAATTTGAACTTTACTAGTTATTTAAAAAAAAATTTACAATTCTCGCTTAAAAAAAAACATTGTAAAGTAATTATCCGAATGAATGGCGCCAAAATTAAAAAATTCTCGCTTAAAAAAAAACATTGTAAAGTAATTACCCGAATGAATGGCGCCAAAATTCAAAAATTCTCGCTTAAAAAAAAAACGTTGTAAAGTAATTACCCGAATGAATGGCGCCAAAATTCAAAATGTTCGAATACTGATTTAATTTGAATCATGAAAGAATTCTATGTGAATGTTCTAATAATTCTGGATTTTATATATATAATAATTTTAGTTTATTAAAAAACAATTACTTTGAATATTGTTTTTATCCTTTATAAATTATTCCAAAGCTATTTACAATGCATTTTATGTATTTTAAGATTGTAATTTAAACCATTTGTAAATACGTTTTACAATAATAAACTATTCTATTCTATAAAGTTTTACTACCCTCTATGCGTAAATTATTGAAAAAGTATTTGTACATTGCAATTCTTAATTAAAGTTTTTTGAACAGAGGCATCAGTAAATTACAATCTACAAAGTTGCAATTATTAAATACGGTACTTGCGAATTATTTGTCAGACAAAAGTATTTCACTCATTAAACTTACGGCTGATAGGCGAGAGCAATAATAATAAGTCCGCGATATGAACGTACCTTTACAGTGACCCGTCGTGCCACTTAGATGCATCATCGTTATCGTGGCGCACAGCAAACTCGCGTCTCTAGAATTCACTGTTAATTTCGGCTTACACGTAGATACGTTATATTAATTAACTTTGAACTTTCATTGTGCGAGCTCGCCGAGCTACACGATAATAATAATAATTTCGTAGCAGATAGACACGCATTAACCCCCTCCCCCTCCCCGCCGTAAACGTTATCGCCATTATCGTAAGTAGACCGAATGCGCGTTGCGGAGGTGAACAAGAATCGCGATTGATAATTGAATGAACAACTCGGCTAACAATTACCCCGCTATCGGGAGACATTATCGACTCGGAGTGTACCTCGGCTCGAGATAAACCGGGGAGTCCGGCCTTCTTTTTTTATTCTCTCCAGTGCTAAACGCGAAAAGAGCCACTCCGTGCTATCAGATTCGTAATTAGCGACGAATCCGAAATCGCCGCGTCAAGGAAGCTCGCGGAATGAAATTCGATTTTAATGGGGGAGAGAGAGAGAAGCCGCGGCGCGAACGCACTTTTGCCCGCTTATACCAGCGACGGGGCTCGTTATAAAATCGTAAAACGCGAAAAAAGGCGGACCACTCGCTTTTTTACCCCTCTTTTTCTCCCTCTCTCGCGCGCGCCCCGCGAACATGCCTATTTTAATTAACGAGCCATCATCCGACGTAAAAGGAGTACCGGCGCGCGCCCCTCTAACAAGTTCGTTAAATAAACAGGAAGCTTTCCAGTTATCGGCGCAACCGAGAAATCGAAAGCGAAAGATGCGCTGCTCCTCCTTTTTTCGTACGATCGATCTGGATATCGTTAAAATAATAAAAGTCAGTTTATGTAGGTCAAAGTAAAAAAGTGTCTTGGTAGTTACGTCAAGTAAAACGCTGCGGGTAATAAAAAAGTTCTCCTGGATAGATAGGACATCGGTATTATATATTTTAAATATAAATTTATGTAAAATTAAAAATTGATGTTTTTTTATAAAGTAACAATTAGTATGAGATAGCTACAAAAATTTAATTAAATTTAATCATTTTAAATAAATCAAAAAAGGGACGTCGCTAAATTAATTACTTTACAACCGGAATATTTTAATATTATTTATTTCTTCATTTTAAAAATAAGATACAATGTAACAACTAAAATAAGGCAATTTAAAATACAGTTTTAAATACGTCGTTAATTTTAAAGCGAGTAAAATATGAACTTGCACCGCCCAGAATAAACCTGTTCCGCTTTTTATTTTTGAGTCGAAATAACTTCATTACATCTCTGACGGATGAATTTTTTCCTTTTTTTTTAAACTTGAACAAAATATTTTTTACTGACATGCATTGCGCCGCGCGCAGCATCCAAAAGAAATATTACACAGAGGCTCGCAAATAAAAAGTTATGGTGAATCAGAAGTGCGAGCTTTTTACGAGAATTTGGAAAACTGCGACGTAGTTTAACAGGGGGACGAGAGGACCGGCCGGAGTTGCGCGAACTTCCGATCAATATCCATTTCGCCGTGAATCTGTCTCGGCCCGGCTGTTTATTTCCATTTTCAGCGGCGCGGCCGTGTATCCCGAAAAATCTCCCCAACTACCCTTTTTCCCAGGGCTTAAAAAGAAGGCAAACAGCAAAAAGACATCCGCCATGCATGCCGCCTTTCGGCGCGAGAGTAGCTAAGCGAAAAAGACTTCGCGAAGTTACGAGTTACGGGGACGCGCGCGCGCGGCTGGTACAAGTGTCAGGCACAGGCGGGTTAAATCGAGAGCGAAAACCCGACGACGAAGAGGAGGAGGAACTCTTCCTATCCCCCCCCCTCTTTCTCTCCTCTGCTCTCCGGAGGTCCCCTATGTGCAGCAGCGAGGGGGGGAGGTCCGGGCAAACAAGGAACTTTGCTCTCGTCGTCGTCGTCGCTCCTCGGACAGAAAGGGATCGTTCCCCCTATACATATGTATAGGTATATGCGAGGATCCTCTCCTGGGTATAATATCCATGGCGAGGCGACTCCCCCCTACCCTTCGAGCTTTGTTAAATTTGCAATTTATAATTTAGCGAGTTTGTGATGCAATCATATTGTTCGCCCCAATGAGTTTGTTGAATAATCATTGTTCTTGTGTTGTTCGCCGTGGCTAATGCACTTGTGCGCTACGTTACTCGATCCTCATTATATTTTTCTTGCGGGTCTTATCACGTTCTAAACGATAAAGGGTTATTTTCCCCTTTTCATAAAAATAATTATTTTTGTATAAGAAAGATCTTATGGAATGGAATATTTATTTTTTTTTGTTGATGCTTAAGAGGATTTTTAAAGTAAATTTACGCGGAGAAAAATATTTTATTAAAAATTTGTACTGTTTTTACTAAAGTAAGGATAATACCTTGCAAATTTTATAAAGTGAGGTGTTAGTAAATTTAAAAATATTTTTATATAAATTATTACTAGATTTGTAGTAATAATTTCTGATCACTGTACTCATTATTTTATGCTCGAATTTCTCCTTGTTTTAAGGACGACTAGCTATTTTTAATCAAATTTTTAATTAATTTTTCGCCATGTAATAAAAATATAATAATAAATAAGAAACTTAAACTTAATATTAAAATTTAATTAAAAACTAAAAATAAAAATGAAATTAAAATCTAAAGTGCATTGAAACTTTTCTGAGAAAATTTAATCATCGCATGAGAAAAAAAAACTTTGTTGGGTAAAATAATCGACGTAGCGAGCGACCATTAGAGAACGAGCTCGGTGGGTATTCGAGCGTCTTCGGCACGTACTCGCCGGGAACTTTTATATCATCGACATCTCGAATCACGATTCTCCATGCGTCTGGTGGAAACCCGTACATCCCAGCCGCTCTCCAGGCGGTTGTTATCCCGAAACCTCTCCGCCACGGCCGGCTCCGCAAATATGCATTTAGAATATAACGCCGCCCCCTTCGGCCGCGCCACGGAAAGACAAACAAACAGCGGATCCCCCGGGCTGCGTGTGCGCGGGGCTAGGAGGGCCACCTTATTTTTCTATTCACCCACCATTCGCGCGGAGTCGCGCACGAAACTCGCCCTCCCCTACACGCTCGGCCATACTTTATGCCACCCTCGGGAGCCCGAAAGAACCGGCCGGGAGGATAGGTTTGCGCGTACGTGTGCGCTGTCCGGGGAGCGCGCGGTTTTCTTGAAAATTGAAATTTCAGTGGGCAGCTGCAGCGGCGGCCCTGCCCGGCTTCCTTTATTTATTCTCCGACACTGCTTACGTTGATTTTTTTACGGGCTTTTCCGCTCCGGAGGAGAGCTCCGCGCGGACGTGCATCGGGGATCGAGACGCCCCGACGGTATCGGCGCGCGCGCGCACGCTTTTATTTATTTCCACGGCGATTCCTCGAACCGCGCGTGAATAATTTTGCGCCCCGCGCCCTCGATGTATTGAAAATCAAAGGGGATTGCATAATGCGATAGATTTGCAGGTGGTGTACGCCACGGTGAAATTCACCTTTGTCTTGCTAAAACGTACCTTTAACGTGGTTTAACTTTGACAGAAAAATACAGGATTTATAAGAAAACATAATTTAATACAAATTTAAATAATACGTTTGGAAAATAATTTATAATTATTTATTTAATTAGAAGGACTAAAAAGTTTTTACAATTATAATCTTAAAATTAATGAACTAAATCTTTAGCAAGTTCTTATTTCAATTTTTTTAAATTGTTCGAAAAACTTTGTAAATTAGTAAAAGAAGTAGCAAAATTAATTTCGAGGAAGCTAACTGCCAATCTATTGGTAGCGGTTTTTTTTTATTCATTTGTAAAATCATTAAGTAAAAATTTTAAGTCTATTGAAATTCTATTGCGAACGTTTGATCAGTTTTCTGTTAACTTTGTAAACTCAAATGTTTTTGTTAAATAATTATATGGGTTTTCTAGTTTTAAGTTAGTTTGTAAGCTTTTTTTTGTTATACCAGCCTATGTACAGGTAACTACGTTTACCTCAATAGGAATTACTTTTTGTAATTTTTTTCTGGTTAAATAAATACTAAAATACTAAAAAAAATCATTGCTACATCATTTGGAGATGATTTATTAAACAGTAACTAGAATCTACATGTTAGAAGCGTATACTCAAGGAGTCATTCAATGACAGAATTGTAAAGAAATTGTAAAGATTTCGAAATTTGAATTTAACTATCGGTTTTCAGAAGAACCAGGTGTAACCACAAAATGAAGTGGTCGTTTGAGCTACGGACACCGGTTAATTTACTAACCTACGTCGGCACAATATTCCAATGAAAACATTGACCCTTCACGCTTCATTCAGCCAACTCATGCTGTAGCCGCTCGGGCGCGTTTCTTACAGTGCCGACGAAAAAAAGAGTCATCGAGTCAAAAGTCGTGAAAAATATTTCCCCGGCGGCGCAATCGCGCGGAAAAAGGCACGGGTCGCAGCGGCCCGTGCACCCGGCGCTCCATTATAATCTTATTAACGTAGTGTACACCTCGACGGCGACGGCCCTCTGGAGGCTTCGACGGGCTCTTTTCATCCTACGCTCGGATGCCCCTCAATGGCGGCGAGGGGAGGTCGCCGGAAGATTGATTCGCCGGCGGCGGCCGATAAGCAATCAATGGCTGAATTAATAGAAATCAATCCCTAAATTTCACGGGCCATTCAGAGCGGCGGCTCTTTCACTCGGCGCGGTGACATTGTGGCTTTCGCCTCGGCCTTTCTCTCCGGCGGCCCGATGACTGTCGCATTGTCGGCGCGGAGGACTCGAGCCGGCCGCGGCGCACAATGCGATTCGGGAAAGACGACGCGCACACCTATATTCACGCGCACACACCGGCCGGTGCATGCACCCATACGGGCGCCTGGGGTTTTGTCCGATCCGGTGTATATATCGTTGCCTCATCTCCTCGCCAATCCCCCCACCTCGAGTTTCTTATATTGCCTTTTCCTTCCGCGTGTGTATCCGCAGGACGAACTTCTCCGTGTCCTCCCTTTTTCTTTTCACTCCGTCGTGGCCCTTATCGTTTTCCCTTATCTTGTTTTCTCCTCTCCTCGCGGGCGCGCTGGATGTGTCTTCTGACCCCTCCACTTTTCTTATCGCGCGTTCACGCTTTGTTCACACATGCACCGTGTGCCCGCGTCGCCTTAATTTTCGAATCGTTTAGCGATTTCATCTCGGAAGTGCTGTCGTTCGCCGGCTCCTCTTTGTGCTCGACTTTCGACCTTTCTCTCTCTCTCTCTTTTTTCCTCATTTTGCAAAGTATATCCGCGCGCCGTGGGAGTATACTCGAAGGTGAGGAGATTAAAAACATTTAATACTGTATTATTTTTATTGACCAAAAATAGGTAGGGCTCTATTATATGCGGGCGTGCATACTTTATCGTGAGAATTTTCACGAATAAACGGCGTGGCATTTTTCAGATATTTTCACGTTTCATTAAATAAAATGAGAGAAGGCATCTCGCCGCGACCAAAAGGATAATTATAGCGCCGATAATTAATTACCGCCAGTTTGGAATATAATTGATATTAAAAAAAAAAGAACAGGAAAATTATTAAAGCAAAGGTGATTAAGACCGCAGCGGCCGGATATATCCCCCGTTTTTTGCAATATTAAGCGTCGTTCTAAAATAGTTGGACCGCGGGGCCATAAAGTTCGCGCAAACTTCCTGAGGGGCGATTTATTCGCGGCTCAATTACAGCATAAATTCGCGAAATTCGGTACACACGTACGCGGGGCCACACTCGACCCCGCGCTCCCGCATCTCCGGGGCCAAGTGCCCATGGATTTATGGCTTTCGCGCGAATTTCACCTTTTTTTCTCCCTCTTACCCTCCTCCCGCGGCCGGCTCGATCCCATCGAAAAACTCCCCCGGCCCACCTCGTGGGTATACCGGCGAAATAAAAAAAAAAGGAAGCCTCGAAAAGAAGGAAATCCGTCTGTGCTCTCGCCCTCCTTTATCCTCGCGCTCATCTGTTTCTTTCTCCCGCTGTATCCTCCCTCCGCTCTTTGTTCATTTATTTCTCCGGGTATCGGAGCGAGCTTCACCCGAGCGAGAGATACGCCTATGTACACACACACGTATGTACGCGCGCACTTATACTCATGAGCGAGGAGGAGGAGGAGGAGGAGACTGCGCCCGACAGAAATCCAATGGCTCGCACGCGCCCGAGCTACTGGAAAACGTAAAGTTCGCAGATTTATCGATCGAAGGGTTAAAAGGAGGGCCCCCCTTCTCGCTCGCACCCATTGTCCCTGCGGTCCGCGATTTCGTGGTGATAAGTGGGCCGAGCCTCTCTCTCTCGCTCGCGCTACCGATAAGCGTATAATGGCTCGCTCCTCGCCGTACAGTTAGCGTCAGAACTATGGGATAGTTGAAAAGCCGTAAATCCAGCGGTCAAGTGACTCCTCTATATATCCTCGTTATTTTCCTCCAGAGACGCGTATACCTATATAGCTACGAGGTCGCGGATTTTTGATTGAAAGCGGACGTCCACTCTTTGTGCCGAAGTTTTCGGGCACGCCCACCTTTTCTTCTTTATCTGGCGCGATTCGAAAAATCGGATCCGCGCGCCTCCTTCCTTCCGCTCGCGCGGCGCCGTTGTACACTGTGTTCTTCTTGCTGGTCATTTTGTCTGCAGCCGCTGCTGAATGGAGCGTCGCCGGGGTAAATTCTCGCTCGCCGAAAGAAAATCCCTGAAATTGGCCTTTATTCCGCGTGACTCGGCGCGATTCTTTAATTTGCCCCCGAGCTTCCGCGCCTTTTCATTTTGACGGCTCGCTCTGTTTCTTCCCCCTCTTTTCTAAATGTTTTCCAATTGGAATTGCATCGACCCGATGTAACGCGCCTCCCCGTCGAGCTTCCAATATTGATGCGGCGCGAGTAATTAACGGCAGCCGAGTAGTCGTTTTATCAATTTTTAATTATTGACGTAACACAAATTAAATAAGATATCCTGATATTATCAGAAAACTATCTATCAAGTGTTGTTTACTGTTCTTCAAACGGGATATTATAAATTTTAAATTTTAAATGAAAATTTTTTAGAATAATTTGTTTTTTTTTGTTTTATTCTATATATACTGTAGGCGAGGAGAGTGTCTCATAAATAACAATTTCTTCGCGTCGTTGATCATGCATTATATGGCTGCTTTCATAGCTCTGAAAATGATGAATCAGTTAGCCATAATTCATGCGATTTCCACGGGCATTTGAAAGCCCGTTGAAATCAGCTCGACATTCCCCCGGTGTATTAACGGGTTACCGAACAGTTACTACCCCTGTCACCGCCCGCCTTTGATCATCGATTTTAAGGGCGTGTCATCGGCCCTACTCCGTAATCACTTCGATTGTCGCAAATTCTTACCTTCGCCGACGGCTGTACAACAATTTATGGAAAATCTAATTGTACCTTCTACAGTGAAATTCGCAACAGCGTAAAAAAAGAAAACGAGCTGGCATATTCTTATGAAGCAAAAGAGAATACAATAAAGTGGAATTTAATTAGAACGCAATATCGGCGAACAATAGGTAATTAATTATCGCCCCTTGTGTTATATATTGTGAAAACATATTAAGCGTGGCCCGTTCAATTATTTCCATTTTTTTTTTTTAATTAAGACACATAAGCGCGATATAAATTAGAAAATGAATCGCGCCTGAAACGCCGAAAGCGTTGCAGATTGGACGCTAATGAAATGAAATCCCCCTTCGTATCCCGCCCGTGGAAGACGGAGAGAAAAAAAAAAGCGCCGGCTGCCCGGCTTAAATTTCATTGATCCCTTCCATTTTCCCTTCGCGAGCTCGCGCAATCTCCGGGCCCCTTAAGCTCGCGCCCGCGCGCGAGTTTCATTATTTTTAATTTAATCTCGGAATTAGCATTTCTTAGAAAAAGCCGCCCCTCCCTTAGCTCGAACGAACTTATGCATTCCGACTGAGGAGGCGGACTTTAGCGAGAGGGTCGGGGGAGAGCCGGCGCTAATAAGGAAAGGTGATATCCTTTATCGCGAGGGGATGGCGGGGGGGAGTGGACCTCCGCCCGGAGAAAAGAGCGCAAAAAAAAGTTTCGCTCTGTCGAGGGTGGGAGAGGTGGCGGGGGGTCCTCTTCATAATAGCTAGAGCGCAGTTTTCTTAATTAACTTTGTACAATCGGGATCTGCATGAAGGTGACTTTTAGCCCCGGTGAAAAATTTCCGCCTCCCGTAGTAAGTGAGTTACCAGGCTGCACGTATCGCGAGCCAGGAAGGAGCGAGAGAAGAAAAAGGGGGGCCGGTACTCTATCTCGATGTAGCTATATACATTTTAATAACTGGCCTTTTCATCGCGTTAAATGGAACGTTTTGGCGAGCGCCGGCGCCAGAGCGCGAACGACAGATATTAGCCAAATGAACTTTTTTTGCGGACCCATTAACTTTATCAATGACTCTTTTCACTCACTTTCGCGGCCGACCCGGGGTGTCGGCGTGTGCGTGCGCGATGGGCTTTTCGCCCGGAGGGGGTCGAGTGTTAATTTAATTTCGCTGGACGGTATATTTCGCGCGCACGCGTTTAACGAATTTTGAATTGAAATTTTTGTTTATCTGAACCTCGCGGGTGCCGGGCGAATTTTTCACGCGCGGCCCTCGTCGACCCGGCCTCCTCTCGCTCTGATAAGCGGAAACAATGCGATTCGACGAGCGAGATTTGCCGATTAAAACGTGAATTAAAAAATTGTATCGGACTAAATGAAAATCTTTCGCCGAGGCTTTATTTTTCAATCTTAATAATAATTGAGAGCGAGCTTTTTTTTTAGCCGAACCGCTTGCATTAGGGTGGGAATTGAGCTGTCAGTGGATAAAACATTTCCGATAGCTTTTTCGTATTTTAAATTGGTAATATTCTATTATTGATGTTGTTATTAATTTAAAATTATAACTGGATGTTGCACAATTAAATATTTTTTTTAATCTTTCTGTTTATACACGTTTGAATATTTTCTACTTCAAGGTTTTTCAAAATTAAAGCGAATAATACCTACTTCTTCCTTCGGAAGATGTACTTCGCACAATCAAGAATAAAACAGATAGAATATCAATGGCTGTTCTGACGATAATTCAACATCTTCGTAATATATACATATCCTAATGGAAGCGAGCTTCCGACATGACAAATTACTTCTCACTGTTTCGTGGAAAAAAAGTCTCCCTTTGCGCTCGGTCAACGCAGCCAGTCCGCCCCGGCTGATGGTGAATAATACAAGCAGTTGATCCTAAATTACGCTACTTAGTTTGGACATTGGGTACTTTGGGAATTAAATCACGTACTATATTAATCAGGGACTTGATTTGGAACTAAGAGCCCGATGTCAGCTGTCAGGCTCCTACCTTCAGGCTAGTGGATGTTTGCTTAAGTGTAACATTATGTTGAGGGACCGGGGGACGTCTCCACGGATGAGCGTTGAAGTGTCTGACTATTTCGAATTTAGCAAAATCAATTTGCTTACGACTCCCATACGTTAATATCGAGCTTTTCATAACCTCGATCGATTTGGCAGTTTCTCGCTGACCCAGAGCTTGATGTACGACATTTTTATCGTAATTGGCGTTTTTCATTTTCTTGGAAAGTTCCTACAGTCAAGTTTTTTATCGGCCCCATTTCTAATAACTTATATGGCGGAGTTTAAGATCTTTTTTGCTCATTACGATAAGATGCAACTGTTCCTCACGTGCGGAGTATTTCCTCGCGACTTTACAGCGTTGAGAAGTGTACGCTGTCGCAATTAGAGTAATAACTTTTATTGCTCTTTTCGAACTGAAAGCTAAGATATAAATTGCTTATTTAAACTTTGTGTAAAAACAAAAATGTTTTCACCGCTAATTTCTAAATTATACGATCAAAATTTATTAACAATTGTATTTTGCACGACAGTTTTATACCTGCAATTTAATAATTATAAAATATTTTATGTTCCAGGTGAGTAACAGCATGAATATCAAGTATCGCTCGCTACTCCACGTAAGTACCAATAAAAACAGCCTACGCACACTCGCGGACAGATATTCCAATCTAATTAAAATTAACATAAAAGCTCGTGTTAAGTTTCTCATTGCTTATGCGACAAGATAAATCGCGGCAAAACGAAAGAGGGTGATAATTACGAGCGGGGCATTTAATTTCTCAAAACAAATAGATCCCACCGTAGCGGACTAACACGAAGTAATCATCGCGAACACTCCCCTTTTTCCACTTTAGCGCCCCCTCCTAATCCAGACTTATCGTCCGCATCCGAAAGCGCGGGCGCGCGCCTCCGGAAAATAAACAGCGAGCACACCCCCCGCGCGGGCGACAATCCGCGTAAGTAATCAACTCGGGCGAGCTGCCGAAAAGAAACGATCGCGCGGCACCGAAGGCGAAAAAAAAAATAGACGCGCAGCAATTCCCCCGGCCGTAGGAATATTAATCAGTCGCGCCGCGCGGGAAAAGCGTCGGCTCGCTTAATCATATTTCCCGCGCGTGCCGAGGGAGGCGGGAAATCTGCGCAACAAACGCGCGGCGAGATTTTTACGATCGCGAGGTCGTAAAGCGCCGCGGTAAGAGAGACGCTAATGAAGTCGAGCTCCTGGAAGTACGATGAAATAATTTCGTCCGGTGGGGGAGGCCCTGCGAGTTCCTCATCCTCCTCTTTCCGTGCCGGCTCCGTTTGTCTCAAATCAACGCACCCACGTACACAGTGTAATTAAGCGCTTATTAATTGCAATTTTAATGTCATTTGAATGCAATATTTGATGCTACGTAATCGTGTAAATGACGAAGCAGTGTAGCTTTTTTCGACGACTAACCCTTCAAAACTAAAGCTGGCGTATATAAAACTGGGACAGCAGATCCGTTAGCAGGGAACATACCAAACTCCGAGTCAACCTGGCGGTAAATGTACCAGCTAATATTACGCTCTTTGTCAAAGTCAAAGTTTGAATCTTTAAATTGATTTTGTCAAATTTGTTATGAATTATTTTGATCATTGTTATACTAATTATGCTAAAAAGTTCAATGTTCAGACTATTCACTCGTTACACTTGTACCATGATG